>CM038796.1:23331241-23443496 GCA_021764765.1 Vicia sativa | reverse complement strand
GTTCCTTTGAGGACTTCGATCACCTCCTGCTTGAAACTTGAGCTGAGTTTTGCACTTATGTAGGTTATTCTTTTTGTGTTGTCATCCCCCAAATTCACCTCTTCGAGTGGATCCTGTGCTAGCATTTTGGCAGCTGAGTTTGTAGGATCCTTCTCGAAGCCCAAGGGTTCTGTATCATAAATGGCATCAAGCCTTTGATCTATTTCGTTTTCTTCATAGGGTGAATTCTTCGAACCATTCCCTTTCATTTCATTCATTTCAACTATACTATCTATTTCAACCTCTGAAGCTGCTTTCCATTCATTCTCAGCCATATAGGCCGAAATCCTTTCGAAGAAAGAGGACTCAGTCATGAGCAGGATCGTCGAACTCCCAGCCTGACGGCCGTCTTTGTGAAGTGCCTTCGACTCCTTCATCACCCTTAATTATTTTTCTATCCCAATACATGCCGTCATGGCGAAGGGTCATATAGTAATGCGCATCTCTTGTTTCATTCATTTCGTCACTTGGTGTACAAGGAGCTATTCTTGCCAGATACTTGTCATAATTCCTTTTGTTAACCAGATTGACTGTTGTCATGAAGTAACTCTGGTCCGCTTCGATATTTTCCACTATACCATCTTCTCTCCACAGCACTAACCTCTGGTGCATTGACGAAGGAACTGCCCCTACGCCATGAATCCACTCTCTCCCTAGCAGCAAATTATAGTTGGCCTTGGCTTCGATCACCATAAACATGGTAGGCCTACAGCTCGATCCGACGGTTAGCTCCACTTGCACCACCCCCAACGTTTTCCCTACTTTCCCTTCATAATTGATAGACCATGTGGTTTGACATCACTTTGTATTCTAACTTTTTCAAAGATAAACTGAGGCATTAAATTAACTGCAGCGCCTCCATCCACCAAGACCTTGTTCACACCATGGGCTCCTGCCTTTGCTCGAATGAACAATGGCTTCAAGTGATTCTTCATTGTTGGCTCTGGGTGTTCGAAGAATGCGTTCTGCTCTTCGACCGCGCCGTTATCCATTACATAGTAGCAAACTGGTCTGTGTTTCATCAAATCAATGGTATCTTCTTCCTCCTGTTCTTCGATTTCGGTCTCTTGGCCAAATTCAGATGGTAGTACAGATACCACGTTGCAGTTTAAATTGAGTGAGGACTCCCCCTCTGATTCGAAGTTATCCGTCAACATATCCTCGTCTTCTTCTGGACTTGGAGTATATTCTTTCGGTTCGTCTGGTTGTGTTTCGGAGAAAAGTCTCCGACTAACTGGGGGTTTATCTTCTGGTTGATTGTTTGTTGTTATTGGCTTGTTGGTGCTTGACACTTCTTTGTTGTTGGTCGGTCGCCCTTTGTCTCCGCCAAGGCTTCTTCACCCTTCGAATTCGCTGTTGCCTTCGCCATTGGGATCTTGACATAGGATTCTTACCTTTGTAATTTTCTAGTCTCAATTCCTCCCTCGCAAGGTTGAATTGTCTCCTCATACACCATGGCATGACGTTGCTTTGGCATTACTTCTCCATTTATCCTTCCCTTTATTGGTTTTGACTTGCAGCCATCTGTCTGTTGGTACTTCTGCAGGGATTTTGAATGTCACCCTTCGAGCACCTCTTGGATAAGGGCTATCAGGCTTTCATTGAATGTGATTACCATCGCTAATCGACTCATCCGACCAACTTCTCAGGATTCCAGCATGGGCGAAGGAATCGCTCAATGCTCCACCATGTTCGGTCATATGTTGTTGAACATCTTGGGCAAATCAGGCACTTTGTTGCCCCTTTGTGACAACGAACTAAGAATTCCAACAAACTCTCCCACTCTAGGTAACATCAATAATTGGTTATCTTGGCTAATTTACTCCAGCTCGAGCCCTTTGTTCTTTCTTCTCGAACTCTGAGAATCCTCTCGTTGCATATGATGCTGCATCTTGGACAAAGCATCATTTCAGCATTTCCCTCGTGGCACAGCATGAGATACTGTTTGAGGCTGGTATCTGCAGCATAACCCTCCTCCATTTTGTATTTTTATTTTTCAAGATATCTTTCCATTTCCTGCATCTCAGAACAAGGTCTCTCCATGTCCACCATATTGACATCTATATCCTCCCTTTTTCCTCCATCATCTCCCCATCCTGATGGTTTGATGTCTTCGATTCGAATATTTGAACTCTCTAGGGCAGAGTATTTTACCATATAATCAAATTTTCCACTGGGTTCCCCTAAGGTATCCCAGATCTCTTTTTGAGGAATGCTACCATCTCCATCCTCTCTCTTTATATCATCCTCTCCCCATCCTGTGGGCTTGACGTCTCGATTCGGATTTTCGAACTCTCTGGAGCAGAATATTTTACCAGATAGTCGAACTTCCCACTAGGTTCACCCAAGGTATCCCAGATCTCTTTTTGAGGGGAGGCTTGCTTTGTAATCTGAACCTTCTCCAGTTTGAGCCTCAGGCCTTCAGTAGCCTGTGTCAATTCCTGCTTCTGGTTTTCCTGGCCCTCAGTAGCCTGGATTTCTTTCGAAACAACAGCTGGCGTTGATTCGATCGAAGTCTCTAGTTGTTTGTGGATGTCTTCAGTGACTCCATTGTTGAGTTCGACCAGCACCCAACTTTCACTCTCAGTGCTTTCCTCTTTCAATGTAGTGGCCCCTTGGTCTGCTTCCACCATATTGATTTCTCCAATGCTCGAAGGCTCGGAGTAGTTGGTGTCTGCAATATCCAGAGGGTCTTCATCCACTTTCATTTTTGGTTTATCAGCAAACTTTAATCTGCCATCCTTAATTGCGTTTTGAATCAAGTCCCTGAAAAGAAAACACTGTGAGGTTTTGTGGCCTAGGAAACTATGATATTTACAAAATCCTCTTTTCTTTCTTTGATCTAAGGAGGTATTTGACGCTTTGGCACTATTAATTGGCCATCTTTGACAAGTAAATCAAGATCTCATCACACTTTGTTACATCAAGGTATACACCTTCTTTGGAAACTTGTCATTTTCTCATTTTCAACAATTTCTTTCCTTTCGGGGACTAAAAGTTTACAAGAGTAAGGTGGAGCCTTTTTAATTCAGCGACATCTATTTCGACCTCTTCGAATTCGTGGATAGTCTTCAACTTCCTCCGCTTCGATACAGGGAAATTCTTTCCTTCTTATTACTTTTAAAACCCGGCCTTTTCGGCCTTTAGCCTCGACTTGTCGAACCCTATCTCGCTAACCGAGCCATGTCCCTGGTATTGTATGTCTAATTTCTTTCAGATAGTCCGTGCCACCGCCATTTCGACTAACTCATGTTCAGGGACTACTGTGAAACATCTAGATTTCAAGAGTCTGAACCTATTTAAGTACTCATCTATAGGTTCAGTAAACTTCCTCTTAACACTTGCTAATTCCTTTAGACTTATCTTGGATTGTCCCATATAGAATTGTTCATGGAACAATCTCTCCAAGAGGGTCCAGGTATCTATGGATCCAAAGGCAAAGTTGTGAACCATGTGAAAGCATTTTTGGTGAGGGAACTTGGGAAATATTTAATCCTAAGGTTCTCATTATTCGCTATATCCCCTGCTTCAGTCAGATACCTGGCTATGTGTTCGACTGTTGATTCATTGGTATCTCCAGCGAACTTTGTGAACTTAGGGATCTTGTATCCCCTTGGTAAATCAGTATGCATTACATACTCTGCTATAGGGGAGACATAATTTGGCCTTCTAATCCCTGTATTAAGACCATTTTGGGCCATAATCCTTTCTATCATGGTAGTTAGATTATTTTCTGCCAAGATATTGTCATTTCGTACTCTATGGACAACTGCATCAGCATCTTGGTTTCGACCTACCATGACAACTCCTCTAGGTTGTTCTTCTCGAAACGCTGGGACTCCTAGTCTTTCGACCCTTGCCCCTGGTTCCATAATTCCCCTTTGTGGTTCCTCTCGAATCACTGGGGCATCTAGTCTTTCGACCCTTGCTAGTGGTTCTATCAATCCCTGTGGTTCTTCTCGAATCACTCGGCATCTACCTTCGACCTTGCTAGGGTTCTATCAACCCTTTGTGGTTCTTCTTGAATCATGGGCATCTACCTTTGTGCTCTTGCCCCGTTAACTCTCCGCTGGCCTATAGGGTGGGTCATCCGCCACTTGTTCGATGATAGTATGTTCGCTCGAACCAATGCCCGGTTCTGTTCTACGCCCGGCGGAGCAAAGAAACCGCTATTCACTCATATTATCTGCATTCTCTCGTTTGTCACAGTCACATTTTTGAACTATTAGCGAAGATTTCTTGCATGGTTTGTGCTAATACTCCTATCATATTATGGTTACTATCATCCATTAACTGCCTGAAAGCTATTTGATTTTCTGTGGTTAAGATAGGCAGCGTACTATAACCTACTGACCCTTGGTTATTTGTCATAAATTGATTAGCCCCAGATCCTGACCCTAAGTGTGGTGACGCGTTCGACGTCGAAGTCTGCAAACCTGCCATAAAAGATGTTGGCATTCCATACTGGGAATTTCTGGGCCTATTACTATCGAAACTGAATGGTCTAGTTGGTGGTGGGGTAGCGAAATGGGTTTGTGCCCCTGATGGTGGGACAAATCCCCCAGGATACCCAGTGGTTCCTGTATTGCCTAGGATCGAATTGTTTGTTGACATGCCGCTTGTTCCGTTCGTGGCCATACTATTAGTAGAAGATGCAACAGACTGTGCATTCGAAGGGATCGCACTGGACGTCCCCGTCAAAGTAGATGCATTAGTGCCTGTTCCATGTGGGGCGTTTTGTTCCCCTTGTGGATTGTTTGGATCTGACATCCTATTTCGATTTCTTCAGGTGGGTTGGTTACTATTAGTTATTCTACCACTCCTAAGGTTCATATACCAATGAACTTTATTTACTCAGAAAGACCTTTTATAATAATTATGTCTTATAATCCTTATTTTTAAATTTGTGACAACCAATGACGGTCCCACCGGGCGTGCCAATTTGTTCACAGTGATTTCTGGTGAAACAACCGCTAGTCCTCAAACTATCAAATAAAGCGATGATTGTTATTCAATCCTCTGGTAACTTGCGGGATCGACTAGATTGATCCTATGGGGTATTGGTCGTTTGTAAACTTAAAATAAGGATTCATGTTCAAGACTTGTTTTTGAATGTTTATATATGTTCAAGTGTGTTTCGATTATGATGTTCAAGGACTTAATAACATGATCAAGTAAAGTAGTATAAAACTAATTTGAACAAGTAAAAGCATAAAGATTTCGAATTGCAGAAAATGTATAAATGCAGGAATGCTTAAATGACTTTTAAATGTAAAGACTTTCAAAGTAAAAGCATGAAATAAAAGACATGAATGTAAGAACAAGTATGTAAAAGCTCGAAAATAAGAGCGTTAATGTAAAAGTTTCAGAAAAGTAATGGATTTCGAAATGTAAGAAACGTTTGAGTGCAAGGAAAGTTAAATGACTTTGAATGTAAAGAATTTAAAAGACATTGATGCAAGATAAAGATAAACTGGAAAGATAAAGATGCATTATTGAATAATAAAAGTCTTGGTGCAATCATACGTACATCATTCGAGCATTCATTTCCCTAGCCATGTGGTATTTTGAATGTTACTGAATTTTAGTACAATAGATATGACACACGAAATCCTAACACTAAGATTCCTATTTATACTATTTCGACCATAACGGTCTGACTTATGAGATCTTGCCACGTTTCAGACATGCATAACACTATGCTTTCTTCCACGTCTTCGAACCGCTTCAGTACAGCATATTCGAACTTCCATTTATCCGCTCACGTTTGAATTTCAAATATCTGAACTGTCTTCGTTTCGAACTCGCTTCTAAACACCACGCTTCTACCACTTCGAAGCTCCTTTTATATGTATCATCATAATTGCTATTCGAAGCTCCAAGTTTCAGTATGTCTATTCGAAGAGCCAATTCTTTCATTCTGAATCATGACATTCCCTTTGTTCCAACGAATACTGATATTGTTTCGTTTCGAGCTTAATGATTCCTATTCGAATCATAGATATCAAAATCTTCACCAACAAAGATGTTGTTTAGAAACCAAATTTCTCTCCTAAGAATACAAGATGGCAAATGATCTTGACCGAATACGACATCCAGACACTTCCTCGTAAAGTGATCAAAGGAAGTGTAGTAGCGATCATTTGCTCATCAAGCCGTAGATGACTATCAGCCTATGCAGTTCGAATTTGATGAAGATGTTTTACTAGTCACGATCAGAAGAACTGTGCCTTATTTAAGGACCCGAACAAGGACCCCATGGACTATGGTCTTTGATGGAGCCTCAACGCACTTGCAATGGCATTGGCGCCATCATTACATCCCTGCAGCGGACACACGCCTTTCACCGCCGATTATGTTTCAGCATGCAACAACATGGCCGAGCACGGCTGCATCATGGGTCTTAAAGTCGCTATTGACTTAAGAATCAAGTTCTACGCAAGTGTATGGAGACTCACTTAGTGATCACAGATTATGGGCGATTGGGATATAAGCATCCGAATCTCATTCCATATCGAGAGCATGTTCGAGTTTGATTCCTACTAAGAGATCACTTTCAATCATATTCCACGAGAAGAGAATCACAAGGTACGATTAGCTACTATGTCGCCTATGTTCAAGGTCGATGGGACAACGAGGCTCCCCTGATCATCATTGAGAAGTCGACGAACCAGACATTGTTGTGAGCTGACGCAGAAGAGAAACCTTGGTACTATGACGTGAAGAGGTATCTTGAGACTCGTGAATATCCTGCAGGGCATCTCACAATGATAAGAAATTCATGAGAAGATTCGCATCCAAATTCTTTCTCAAGAACGATATCTTATACAAGCGCAACCACGACTTGTGCTTATCTACTGTAGACCGTAAAACAGAATGCGTATCATGGAAGAGTTACAAGGCGCATTTGGTACCCAATCCAGGGACACACCATGGCTAAGAAGATTTTGAGAACAAGTTACTATTGTCCACCATGGAAGTCGATTGTCACCGCTTACGCCGATCTTGTCACAAATGCCGACGATGTCGATAAAGTACACGTATCTCAAAGATCTGAATGTTTTAACTTCTCCTTGGCCTTTGCAATGTGGGCATTGACATGATTGGAGAAATTAAGCCCACGGCTTCCAATGGACATCGCTTCATCCTTGTGGCAATTGATTATTTTACCAAGTGGGTAGAAGCACTCGTCAGCATCTGTTACCAAGAATGTCAGGGCTCGATTCATCAAACATAATCTTATCTGTCGGTATGGCACTCAAAGGATTATCACAGATAACGGTTCAATCTCAACAACAAGATGATCACCGAACTGCACGCAGCTCAAGATCAAGCATCACAACTCTTCTCCTATCGGCCTGCAATGAAGCCGCCAACAAGAACATTAAGAAATTATACAAAAGATGATCAGTGACTTACAAAGATTGGCATGAGATGTTACCATTTGCTCTTCATGGTTATCGCACTACAGTAACATCAACAGGGCAACCCCTTCTCTCTTGTATACGGTATGGAAGCCGCCTTACCCATCGAGGTTCGTGCACTCAACCGAGTCCTCCGAGACAGAGTTAAGTGAAGATGATCGTCTGACCGCCTTGACCGATTAACTTGATCGATGAGAAACGACTCGCATCCATCCGCCATGGATGATTTATCGTAAACGAATGATCGTGAGCATTTAACAAGAAGGTCACGAGTCTACCAAGTCGGTGATCAGTAGTCAAGCGCATCATTCTTCCACAAGGTGATCCCTGGGAAATGGACTCCACCCATGAGGGACCATTTGTAGTCAAGGAGATTTTCCCATGGAGCTATGATACTTAGCACCATGGATGGTGAAGACTTCCCACACCGTGAACGCAGACATAGTCAAAAATACTACGATAAAGAGACTTAGGTCGATCGGCCTAGGCAAAAATAAGGGCATCCCGCGAACCAAAAAGGTTCGATAAAAATTAAGGATATATACAAAACATGTACACCCGGCAAGTCGAAAACCCGAAAAGGCGGTTGGGCAAAAAGGGTATCCTAGAGACTAAAACCCGAAGGGCGGTCTAGGCAAAGTTAGGGATTTAAGCGCATAACTATGTCTCTTCCAGATCACCCGCCTGACTACTATCAAGATTCAAGATTCAAATGGCGAAGATCACCTACTCACTTTTTACGACAGCAAGGAGATGAGATAGTGTAAATATATGAGTACTAGCATAGTTGGAACTTAACGAGATTGTTTCCGCAAGCTTTTACCTTTCTTTGTATAAAACTACTTGGCCATACGCCACCTTTCAAATAAACGCAGCTTCTTTCTTTACAATTTCTATTGTTGTTATTTGCAATAAGTCCAACGCTTGTTTTGAATGACTATATGATTTGACAATAAGAATCTAATCACAAACATACTAAAAGTGAACACAGTACTTACTACAGCTCGTGAATTGGGATGACGACGAAAGTCACCAAAGCATTCCCCACGAGCATGATCCCCAAAGGTGTCACTCACAACACAATTTCCCAGCAGAGCAAAAGGAATCCACGAGCAGCAATTCCACTCGACTAAGTAATGTTACATCGCCTCTCCAAGAACACCTCACCCCCAACAAGGTATTTATCCTCACGGTATCTCAAATCCGTCTCTTTCCCCAAATGCGATTCAGATTCCAAGACTTGGTCGATAGTGCATCGAGGAACCTACATCTTCATTCCCCACCAGAGATTACAACGGATCCCGACTCTTCCAACCTGGGCCTCTCAAGAACTATCAAATGCTCCGAGATCTACACTTAATCCCCAGAGAGCGCCTCCTAAATTTCCTCAACAGATCTACATACAAGGTCCCCAACAGATCGCCTTCCATTCTCCCAGGTAGGTCTATGAGATCTCCAACAACGAGTTTCTCAATCTCTACCTTCCTCAACAATATCTAGGCCAAGACTTGGTCGAGAAGGCATCGGAGGAATCCAGATATCTTTTTCTCCTTCCAGCAGGGTTCACTTACTCAATCCCCAAGCTAAGTCGAAATCTTCAAAGTAACATCCTGATCTTCTTCAAGATGGATGTTTTGAAATATCACAACATCTATCATTCATACATTACTCATAAAGTCATAATTCATGCATATGTCATTCATATACACTGTCATGCATCATAATTTGCATAAAACTAACAAATATTCTATCAAAGTTCTTCTTGTTTTCTCCAAAATGTGTAAGCCACTCGACGCAAAATGTCCAGGATTAAGCCCCGAATCGACGGAAAACTATCCGAAAGACCGCCTCTTGGTTGTCCTCCAACGATCGTCCAGATTAAGCCCCAACCGACGGAAAACTATCCGAAGACCACCTCTCGTTATCCTCCGATAACAGCAATGGATCAACACCATGCACAATGTGGAAGCTATCCACATTTTTGCCAACTACTATCTCCCTCGGAGTAATCAGCATGAAGATTTATTCTGATCCCTTCCTATTATCAACAACAACTATAGAGTCTAGCGACGACTATTGCTTTGATGGCATCTTAAGCCCATCTCCGACTATTTGTCAACAAGGCTTCACTTCGTAATGCTGCATATATGGTTAAAATCAATACAACCAATAACTTCATTCAAAATGAACACGAAGTCTAACGTATGACTCCTCCGGATGGCATCTTAAGCCCATCTCTCCTTCCAGAACGCCCCATGTAGCCTAGCTGCACGGCTCACTTTCCAAAGAAATCCTCCCATATCAGAGTCTAGCGTACGACTCACTCCCCAGCTTCTCCAAATGGCATCTCAGAAGCCCATTCCCCGCATCATCGCCAACTGCGAGTGCAAATTGTATTGAGTGTTCAATCATCTTCTACCTGTGTCACAAAAGACAAGCTGTCAATCTAACCTCAAAGACAAGAAGATTGAAAAGTGGCAGCTGTCATACCCCAAAATTTTCCCTCCATCTACTCAAGAGATTTCATACATCTATGCTCAAGGATTCCTCAAGAGTGATCGACAAACTCTCTCCTAGATCAACCCAAACTAGGTTTGGTATCTCTCAAGTCAAGATGAACTTCCAACATCTCCAATGGCCTTCATGCCTCATATGCTTCAAAGATTCTCCATGTCAAGTTTCAAGCTTCACAAGTCAAGTTTCCATAATTGCTCGATGGTCGAAAATCAATCAGATTGACAAAAGTCAATCGTGGTCAACATACACCAAACTTCATAATTTTTGGTCAACATCCTCATTTTGAAGTTACATTCATCATTTGATCAAGGGTTGATCATGATTCATCAAGAAAACTCAAGATTTGCTCAAAAGTCAAACTTTCTAAATTAGGGTTTCTAGGTGAAAAGTCAACTGAACTTTGACCGATCATAACTTCTCATACTTTCTCGTAAATTTTCCCACCAAAGCTCATTTTGAAGGAAATTCAATTCTCTACAACTTCATGTCTCACAAGAATGTCCAAAAAATGCTTCATTTGAGAGGTATAGCTCAAAACATTACAGGTCATTTTCAAAGTCAACAAAAAGTCAACTTTTTGTTTTGAAGATATATTGAGCATGGTAACTCCAATTGAGATGAGACCAAAGGTTGGTTGAGGACCTTAGAGCTTTCTAAAAGTCCAAGAACACTCAAAATGTGGAAAATTGAGCAAGATACACCATTCACAAGTTGGGCAATTTTGAAAGAATGCACAAAGAGAAATACTCCTAAAATCAAAACTTTGCAAATGGGCCTACTTTTTCTTCATCCTAACTTATTCTCATGCAATTAGGAATATCCAAGCCCAATGCCACGAATTTTATTTTATTTTCATATTTAATTTGGAATTTATTCATTTAAATACAAATTAAATTGAAAAATAAAGTATAAAATCCAAATTAAATGCAAATTTGATTTTTATTTCTTCTTTGTGATCCAATCAATTCATTAAGCAGAATCAAATTGGATCAATATGGCAAGATTAGATTGAAATTGACTAAAGTTTGAAGATTTGATTTTTGCAAAAATCAAATTTGATTATCATTGATTATTGATCAATTCTTTCCCAAAACAATGCCAAATCCATCCAATACTTATACCTGATGCATATCAATCACAAAAAAAAGAAAAAATTGCTCTAAGAACCCTAAAAAAATTTCAAAGAAACTTGAAAAAGCAATTTCAATTTGCTTGCAGCCAATTAAGGTGTTTTTGAGGATTCAATAAGCATCCTCAAGGTCCCTGAAGCTATTCCAATCATCCTCACGCTGCTGAAACATCCGTAATCGCCCAAATTAAGTCACGTTTGTTCAACATAACTCGAAATCGAATCCATACATACAACCATGTTTAATGTGTTTTGATTATATATCTGTGTTGCTAATGATGTTTCCAAGCTTTCTGCATAGTTTGATTTGAGTTTCAGGGCAAGAATCACGAGATGCCATTATTAGGGTTTCTGAGATCATTTAGGTTTCACCAATAGGAAAAATTGGACCATAAGACCCATATCACCAGTGTTCTAATGCTCAAGGAATCGAACCATGCTTTAGAATTTATTTATATTATGTATGCTGCGTTTTTGATTTGCAGGGCTTCAGAAGGCCGAAGGAAGACCGACGCTAACTTTTGAAATTCAAACTGGATGTGGCGATCGTGGGCAATTGGAAAGCGACGCTGTGAAAATCCATTCGCCCGCTTTCAAACACAAACGAACACATGGCGCATGGGTTAAGGCTCTCACTGTTGGAGATGCCTCAAGAGTCCTTGTTCGAACCAGCCTGGACCATTCCTTTTTCTTTTTCACAAACTTCAATATTTTCATATATTTTCATATTTTTTCTAATATTTTGCATCATTTTAATTAATTTACATTTTATTTCTGCATTTAAAAATTATCAAAATATTTTTTCTTTTTGCATTATTTTCATAAAATCTTTATTTAATTTAATAAATTAAAATACATTTTTGCATGCATATTTATTTTTATTTATAATTTTGCATTTAAATCATTTAAATTCATTTTAATTATTAAATTGCATCAAAAATCCCAAAAATTATTTTAGCATATTTATTATTTCCAGATGTCATATTTTTTTCCAATTAAAATTTGCATTTTCTCTATTTCGATTTCATCATTTTTCCGATTTCTCGCTCGCTTTCAAGTTAATCCGATTCGACGATTCTTCATTTTCATTCTATTTTTCAATAATGTAATTGTATATGGATGTAATAGTTTAATTTAGGATTTTATTTTCCGATTTTAAATTATGTATCCGCCCCAAAGCCTTGTAATAGCAGGGACATTTACCTTTCCGCACTTTACATTCCGCATTTTACTTTCCGCACCCTATAAATTGCTAGTAATTAGGCGGTATGGCAAGACTAAAATTGAACATAGCCCACTAATTTCAAGATAAAATATCCAAATCAACACACTTCTTTCACACACGCACCCCTTAGGTAATTCTCGTTGCTCTTTGCGAATTCAAATGGTCATGTCCTCGAACGTAGAGGTATTCTAGCACCATTGCCTTCAAACAAATCATCATAGTCCCTTCGATACAAAGATCATAAGACCCACGATGTCGCCTCCAATACATGATCTTGACCTCGATTGTCGCCACTAAAATGATGATAGTCCTTCGAATGTGCTAGGATACTTCCTACAAGTTGCCTTCTATGACCATCCGATGTCCCTTCGAATGTCCCGCTTACATCCAACGAATGGAGCTACCTACTAACTAATGGTATGGCTACGCTATTCTAAAGGAACGAAAAGTACAAAACGACCAATTTCGAAGGGTAATAAGTCTTTAGTTGCTTGCTCTAAACCAAATGCTTTTCACACCACACACTCTTTTTCAAAGTTCAAACTCTTTTCAAAACAAAACATTTCCTAACACTTTGTATACACTCCTACATGAGTCATTACAAAGTCAAAGCGAAATGCCTTTTCAAAACATCTTTGTCAAACACACATAAAGCAATTTTAAAAAGTGATCTAGAGTAACTAAGAGCCTGTAGATAACTAATGATGGAAAGGTGCTAATACCTTCCTTTTCATAACCATTCTCCCGAACTCGTAATCTAACGAAGGTCTTTTTCGTTACTTTACCTTCCCTTAATTGGATAAAATAAAAGTCGGTGGCGACTCTTGCTATCCGTACATTTGATACACAAAATCCTACAAAGTCAGTTCACCGTGATTACGTAACTGGCTGACTGCTGGGGACTTCCCTTAAAAGAGAGAATTGCCTTAGGGATTTCTAGATAACTTTTTATTGCTTTTGTTTGACTTATGCTTTATCTTTAAGGGTTGTCAGTATTATATTGTTTAGATCCTACACCCGATCCTTTCCTTTTGTAAGAGCATTAGATCATCGCCACCGCTAGACGATAACTAAACGGTCAACATGATGGCTGGGCGTTAGCGTGACATCAATTTGTCCTGATACCTTCATTCCCAAGTTGAAGATATTTGGCTTCCATGGTGTCACTCGGCCGCTAACTAAACTTTTAGAACTTAATGACCCATCTTGACCATTGGAAGGAAGTGAGATGGCTCGGTTTGGTGTAGACCGAGGTTGGTTGATACCGATGCTACGCCATTGAGATTAGACTTTGGGACATTTTCGATCGACCACTTGGCCGTCAGATTGAAATAAGCGCCTACGAGAAAGATCTGATGTGAGATTCCTAGAACCCTGCTATTATAGGACAGATGAACCAACTCAAACTTTTGGTGGGGTAATCACCTATACCTCATGCAAGCCTTAAACCTAGGCTCATTGTGTGAATTGCTTGTGTGTGCCAAACATGACATCATGACATCATTCGCATTGCATATCACTTCTAACTATTTCAAGGACCTAGGATTTATCTTTGCCTGCTTTTGTGAATTATGGCTTCTAGAAAGACTATCCGAATCAACTCTACGGGTATCCTTCTCAACTCAAAGAATTGGTTGTAAATTCCCGACCATGCTCAGTTCATCAAAAGACATGGTTATCTACTTGATTTGGTTATTCCTGTTTTGAAGAAGATATGATGCTGTCCTATTCCAGCTTCTTTGATCCAAGCACCATTGCTTTACATTTCCAGATTATCATTGGTTCCTACCTTAGAAGAGTTCTCTAAGCTACTTGGGTACCTATTCTTGATCAAATGCCATTCACCGTTTAGAAAGGTTCCTAAGTACAAAGACATTGCATCAGCCTTACATCTTAAGCTGCTCGATATCGGCCAATTGGGAAACAAGAAGTGGAGTTAAGGGTTTACTTTCCAAGTTCTTAATCAAGAAAGCCCGAGAACTCCTCAAAGTTATGAGTTTCATGCATTTGAAAACATTGTGGCCTTGATAATTTATGGTTTGGTTCTATTCCTAACTCGGATCAATTCATAGATGTCAATGCCATCAAGTTGTTTCACCCGTAATCCAAGGCCTACTTTACTTGGAGATATTCTACATTCTCCACACTCTTACTACTAAGCGACAAGGAACTCTCATGTGTTGTATACCACTATTTCCAGGTGGTTTATTTCGCACCTTCCTCCATCGTTTTGAAGAACGAACAAAGGTTGAGATGGTCTAAAGATTGATGTCACTCTCTCTCCGATATCCGTTGGAGATCTTTTCTCTCAAAAGGACTTCACCTTCATCGAGCGTTGTGGAGAATTCTCAATGTACCGCTACTTGGTATAAGGGGAGGTATTACTTAAACCCTTCTAGCTCTACGCAGTTTGGTTTCGCCCAAAAGATGGTCCACATGATATGCTCTCCAAGATGTTGTGTTCGACTACAATCACGATCTCCGCATACGACGGTTTATACACGCTTGGGGCATGGTAAAGAAGATCGATACCAAGACTTTGGGGCACCTGAACTCCATTCCTTGGGAACCTTACCTCAAATGGGTAGTGAGTCGAGCTCAAAACCTCATGATGCCATTCACGCTCTTACCAAGAATTATGGAACCTATTGCTAGGTGACGTACCCTACGCTGTTTCTCCATCCCGACATGCCTAATGATTTTGAAGACTTGAAGAGATCTTGGATTCAACTAAAAGAAGAAAGGGATACCTTTGAAGCTCAAGTTATGCAAGCGAGAAGAAAGTGTTAGAGTTGACCAAGCTACTTCACGAGGAGCGAACATCAACGCCACATCGGCACTAAGAGGAAGCGCCATGGGAGACCGAGCTTTAGGATGTTTATGTTTTCTTCATTGTTTGAACTATCTCTTTGTACTTAAAAAGAAAAAGAATAAAAAGAGAACTAATAAATGTTTATTCATGCTTGTTTAACAAATGTATCTCTAAGGTCCTTGAAAACATTGCATTGCATTTGCATAAACATCGCATAGCATATCATAACATTGTATCACGTGTACATTGGAGATTGGTTTTCCTATTGCTCGCTATTTATTTTAGGTAATGGCTTGTTGACCGGCCAAAGATCTCCGTGCTCGAATGCTCAATTTCAGCAGAGATGTTCACCACTTGGTCCAAGGCCAAGAAGATCCAAGAATCAACAAGAAGAAGGTTGTTGGTCTCTCAACATGGGTAGACGCTACAAAGGGGTCCTAAAGTTGTCAATGGATCGAGCTCAAGGAAGTGTCCATACCGAGGGGAGTACCAAGGGTGATGAAGATGACCAGCGTGAGCCAAAGAAAGAAGGAGAGGACCGCTCTGATTATAGCCAGATACTCGATGAAGATGACAAGTACAAACAACTTGAAGATCAGAATAATTCTTCTAAAATAATTTTAATAATATTAATTATATCAACGATTTAAGTCATAATTCATCAGAGTTAACACGGAACAGGGATGCCACAATTATTAAATAAAATAAAACCTCCAAATAAACAGTAGCCATGCTACACTGAGGATCATTACTCAAAATAATTCAATTAAATTAAGACCATGTCTTACACAGCGGAAAAATATCATAACCAAAACGGAATAAACCAATCATTATTATTCCCAACAAAATTTAAAGAAACAACTCAACAATATCTAATTCCTCAACTAACGCTCTCAAGAGTTACAATCTAATCGAGTACGACACCTACACGGACTTAAATGACAAGCTCTAAAACATCCTCATCGATTCCTGATGCTAACTTTAATCTGAAATTTAAAGTAAGGGTGATACTTCATAATTAAAACACATTATAAGCTTTTCAATCAATAATATATCACAAGCATATTATTTCACCCATTTCATCATAAATTCAGATTTTAACACTCAGACACAATCATACAAGTCATTATGTATAATCAATAACTAACCAAAGAATTGTAACACTGGAAGACATCCTAACATGTTACAATCTCATGCAAACACAAATGCAGACTCAATGCATGTGGTACCAACACGTGACCAAGTCATCCAACACTGATCCATCATCAACTGGATACAAGAACCATCGATTCGCTCCATAAACACCTGGACACGAATCCAGCCTAACCACCCATCCTCACTCGTATCGGTTATCGGAATACAAGTCAAATTCCACACAATGGGAATTAACTTCACCAAACAATGCATATGCATGCACAACACCAGCATGCAATATTCAACACAGGTTATGACCACATCAGACATCATAAACCATCATCAACCACAACATGATATCATCAACTATCATGAAATAAATCATCACAAAGCATAATATACCAAACACTTACCCTTCAATTGGTAAGACTATTCACCAGTATATACCACAACAACAACAACAACTAAGATCAATAACTATCAGGCATATACAACACCAACAAAACACATGGTATCAATATAATCATGAACACACCGATTATCATAAACCGAATCAAAACCAAAACATGATATCTCAACGATCATGCACACCATCATTAGCAACATAAACATGCTTTTCATTCACGAAATACGAATACATCCATTCTCACAGCTTTCCCCGCCTATACACACCCATGTGCATCACCAATAATCACTTACTTGAAATTGACTCATTTTCAAATAATTTCAAGTTTTAGAAAATCTTTTCATTTTATAAAATAGAGCATTAAATTTAAGAAATAACGTCCAAACGCGCCAAAACGGACTTACGGTTTGAAAGTTATGAATTTTCAAAGTTTGATATTTTCAAAGTTCAGAACCCGGTTCCCGCCATGTACAACCCGGTTCCGAGTTCAAAATTCACGCTTCGAAAATGTATGGGAACCCGGTTCCGACACATACAGGAACCGGTTCCTGAGTGTATTTTTGCCTGTTTTCATAATTTTTCACTGTGGAACCCGGTTCCTACCCACTGGGAACCGGTTCCTACGTCCTAAAAAGTCAAATTCTGCACTTTTGACAGCATTTATTCATTCTCAACCAAAACCAAACATACCCATACGAATTGCAACATGAGAAACACCAAAATAAATCTATTTTGCACCATTATAACATCAAACCACAATATTCCATCATTTCTATTCATCAACTGACACTCTAATTGTTTTCGATCTATAATCCGGCATAATAGAATAATTCTACTAACCCTAACATTCTAAACCGGGATTCCCTAACATACTATGATCATACCATTGAATATCTAAACCGATAATATGCATTAACTAATCAAAATCACCCCTTACCTCGTGGATTCTTCGACTTCCGACACAAATTGGTTTTCCTCCTTCTTTTTCCTCTTCTCAACTTCACGTATTCTTGTTTTCTCCAAAATGACTCTTTCTTTTCTCTTTTCCTTATTTTATTCCTTTTATTCCTTTAACATAAATAAAATAAATTAAATAATGTGAGTAGAGTCTTTTACTCCTCACACCTTCACTTTACTCAACCCACCTCTGATAATTCCATTCTTTTATTCCATAATTAATCCCAATAAATCCAATATATTAATAAATTATATTCTCAATTAAATTAATAATTAAAAATCATAATTATTTAATTATCGAATTATTTGGGTGTCACAAAGACCGGCCCTAATGTCAGGAAAAACTCAAGATGTCC
Organism: Vicia sativa; assembly: GCA_021764765.1. Taxonomy (NCBI): domain Eukaryota; kingdom Viridiplantae; phylum Streptophyta; class Magnoliopsida; order Fabales; family Fabaceae; genus Vicia; species Vicia sativa. Next base: position 23,425,497 of record CM038796.1, on the reverse strand, counting down.
GGCCGAACTTTGATGATCCGAGTCTTGTTCCTGGTGTCAGTGATTCTCCCAAATTCAAAGTTCCTACTTTTGCCAAGTATGATGGCATGTCTTGCCCTAAGTCGCATTTGAAGTCCTATGTTCGGAAAATCAATCCCCACAACGATGTGAAGTGTGGATGCACTATTTTCAAGAGAGTTTGTCCCGAACCCGCTGAATGGTACTATCACCAGAGAATGATCGTATCCGTACTTGGAGTGATTTGGTTGATGCTTTCTACGCATAAATGAGTACAATGTCGAATTGACACCCACCGCATACAACTACGAAGCATGTCTATGGGTCGTGACGAGAAGTTCAAGGAGTATGCTCGTAAGAGAGATCTAGCAGCAGTTCAACCACCCTTGTCCAATAGGGAGTTGGTTGATATGTTCATGGAACACCGACAGACCCGCTCTTCAATCATCCGATTGAAATTCTTCATCCGGATTCACCGATCCGATATTGACAAAGTAGCGCATTGAAGTGGTATCAAGAGTGGAAGATTCAAATAGAGTCATCTTCAAATGCCGCAAGAAATCTTTGGTGGTAAGAAAAGCCACCGCTGTGTATGGCATGAAAAGCCGAGCCAAGACCGACCGTGCTCAATCTGTGGGGGCTTGTGATCTCCAATCCTACATCAGACAACCTCAAGCGAGACAACGCTGTAGCTTAACGCGCCAAGACGCTTTATGAAGATCAACATGCTTTGTCGCAAGCCTTGCAACACATGTGAACGCAGTCGACATTCTTGAGGGATCCTCCTCGCATGTCAACACTTCTCCGAAGTACAATCCTAATGCTAAGTGTGCTTACCATTCCAATAGCCCGGACATATACGATGATTGTTGGGCTCAAGAACAAGATTCAAGATATGATTGAAGCTAAGCAGATTGAATTTGATCCTCCGCTGAGACCGAATGTGATCAACGCTTTATGCCTAACCATGACAAGAGTTCCAATGCTGTTGGTGACGATACTTATGTTTTCAACATAGATGACTTGACCACCTCCGATGACTATTAAGAAGAATTTACAGTCTGTGTCAACCCAGATGCCCGAGAATTGTCGTTGGTGCCCATCCGCACTGATGGTCAGGTTTGGTCGAGAAGACGGTTCGGTATGATGGACAACCGTGAGATACTATTTCTGAAACCAATGCGTGTGTGAAGAAATGTCTAAGTTGAAGATTGACAATGCAAACGAAACTGCACTATGTGGGACACCTTGGGGCAGCCAAGGAAAGTATGATTACATGGTGAAGTACACCGTCCTCGATAGTTACAAGATTCCTATTGAAGATGTTGACCGGATGGGGGTGACGATTTCCAAGACTATGCTGATGTTAACAATAGGATTTCCTCTCGCGATCCTCGTGCCTAGAGTGGCACCTCTCATTATCACTTCCAAGACCGCCCATATTCCTCTGACAAGGCTATCCCTTGAACTATGGAGTCGATGTTTACTATCATGGCGCCAAGCAAGACCTCCGACTATCAAGGATCTTACATTGAAGCTACCATTCCGACATTGACAACATCACCGGATCAAGTAAGGTGACCAGAACCGAAGGGTATTCTTCCAGATATCTCTCCTCCAAAAGACACCGCGACTCCAACAGATTCCAGCCTATTCAACCCACTCCCAAGCTAGAGGAAAGAACCAAGTGACTCATCCCGCCAACCGTATACCAAAGGAAGTTATCAAGACACTCCAAACAAGAAATGGAGGAAATTCAAGATCATCAAGAAGAGTGATTACAATGTTGTGGAACAGGGATGCATCCCAGATTTCCATGCTCGCTTTGCTCTTGTGCTCGAGGCTCATGCTAATGCCTTGGTGAAGTTTTTGAAGAATGCTCATGTGCCGCAAGACACTACCATCGATCAATTCGAAGTTTGTATTGCTAGCCTGGCTGCCAACAACGGCCTAGGCTCGATGTCGATTTGACTCCTGCCGAAAGAAACATAACAAAGCCTTGCACATCTCGTTGAATGCAAGGGTACTACCCTTATCTCATGTTTTGCTGACACCGTTCTTGCTCGAATATCCCACCAAGATCGCTTTTGATCGACTTGATGTCGAAGGGTTGGTTCGAGACCCAGTGACATTATTGTGAGGGCTTTGATGGTTCTAAGCGGACAGTGCTTGGAGAGCTCACTGCCTATTAAAGTCGGTTCCTCGACTTTTGATTCCACTTTCTTTGTCATGGACATCCGTCCAACTTATTCTTGCCTACTTGGACGCCCTTGGATACATGGGGCAGTGTACTTCTACCTTACATCGAAATCGAAATACCCGTGAAAGGAAAGGTTGTCATGTATGTGGTGAAGAAGAATATATGGTCGGTCATCCGCAATTCCGTTACCTCGAGATGGAGGGTGAATTCTTCGAGACTCTGTCAAGCTTTTGAAACAATCCCGAGTCATGCCCTGACTCTCCGCACTCCTAAAGTTGCTAAAGTTCCGCCTAGGATGGCCTCATGAAAGATGCTCAAGCTCATTGAACAAGGAGGTAGTGCTATTTGGGGACAGCTCCCTAATCTTCCTTTCAAATTTGACAAGGTGGTTTAGGCTTCACCATCAAGGGTCAAGATGATACGCGAACGTGCCGCCAACTTCCCTTCCACATCACCCAGAGTGGAATCCATGCTATAGAAGACGACGACAACGGCTTCGACATCAGCAAGTGGATCTTCCCAACTCCAGATCATGGGCTTAGCAATTGGAAGACCGAAGACGTCCTACCAATCTCCTTTAGTCAGGAGTAATTGCTCTTGTTTTGTTTTGCTTATTCGTATTTCTTTATGTTTTAAACCATAAACTTTGAAAGCCTAGTGCCTTGCCCGGGGCATCATGGCTCGTTTGCGAGGGTTATCATCTGTTGTTTGCGTATTTTCATTCAATAAATTCATTGGGCTTTTATTCAATTGTTTGTTTTCTTTACTTTATCACCCTTCAAAAGCTATGTGTTCTTACACACACCCACGTGATACACTGCGAATCACTCGAATCTCGTTAATAACAGCTATGCTAGTGCAATATGACTTGATAATCCGATCTACCAAGCCAAGACGAAAGTGAGGAAGATTGTGAAGTGCCGAGAGAACTTGCCATGATCACACAAAGAAGAAGAGCGAGTTATACACCACACGAAGAGCAAGTTGAGGTTGTGAATTTGGGTACTGACGAAGACAGAAAAGAGATCAAGATAAGAGCGGGTCTTGAGAACAAATTGTTAAAGAAAGGTTGGTTCAGATGCACGAGACTATATTGAGGTTTTGCTTGGTCATACGAAGACATGCGGGTTGGACATTGATATCGTGGTACACAATTGCCAAAAAGAAGGTTTTCTCCCATGAAACGAAGGTTCGTCGATGCGCCCCGAGATGTCGAGAAAATCAAAGTCGAAGTTATGAAGCGCTCAACGCTGGTTTCTTAGCTGTCACCTCTTATCCCCATGGGTTGTAAATGTGGTACCCATACCTAAGAAGGATGGCAAGGTACGAATGTGTGGATTACGAGATCTAAACAAAGCGAGTCCAAAAGACGATTTCCACTTCCTCATATTTATGTTCGTTGACAATACCGCCAGATAAGTTTTCTCCTTCATGGATGGTTTCTCCTACAATCGATTAAAATGGCTCCTCAAGACATGGAGAAGACTACTTTGTTACACGGTGGGCACTTTCTCTACAAGGTTATGTCGTCGGACGAAGAACGCAGCGCCACTTATCAGCGTGCTATGGTTACATTATTTCATGACATGATTCATCACGAGATAGAGGTCTACGCCGACGACATGATAGCTCGATCACTAAAGAAGAACATCTGATCATTTGCGTAAACTGCTTGATGATTGAAGAAGTACAAATTGAGACTTAATCCCAACAAGTGCACCTTTGAGTTAGATCCGGAAAACTCTAGGGTTTGTTGTCAGCGAAAAGGTATTGAGGTTGACCCCGCCAAGGTTAAAGCTATTCAGAAATGCCACCCCGCACCGAGAAGGAAGTCGAGGTTTCGGGTCGATTAAACTACATTGCTGATTCATTGCACATCCGACCGCTACTTGTGAGCCAATCTTCAAGTTACTAAAGAAAGATCAAGTAGAAATGGAACGACGATTGCCGATCTCTTTGACAAAATCAAGGAGTACCCAGAATCCTCCTATTCCGATGCCGCCGCCGAAGGAAGACTTATCATGTACTTGATGTTGTTAGAGAACTCAATGGGGTGTGTGTTGGGGCAACACGAGTCCGTCGAAAAGAGCATGCAATATACTACCTTAGCAAAAAGTTTACCGACTGTGAAACAAGATACTCACAGCTCGAGAAAACTTGCAACGCTTACTCATGTCACGACTAAGACAGATATGTTGACTCACTACCTTATTGATTTCAAGATGGATCCGATAAAATACATATTTGAGAAACCAGCTCTCTCCGGAAGAATAGCAAGATGGCAAATGATCTTGACCGAATACGACATCCAATACACTTCTCAGAAAGCGATCAAAGGAAGTGTAGTAGCCGATCATTTGGCTCATCAAGCCGTAGATGACTATCAGTCTATGCAGTTCGAATTTCCAGATGAAGATGTTTTACTAGTCACAGATTGTGAAGAACCAGGCCCAGACGAAGGACCTGAACAAGGATCCCGATGGACTATGGTCTTTGATGGAGCCTCAAACGCACTTGGCAATGGCATTGGCGCCATCATTACATCCCCTGCAGGCGGACACACGCCTTTCACCGCCAGATTATGTTTCAGTTGCACGAACAACATGGCCGAGTACGAAGCGTGCATCATGGGTCTTAAAGCTGCTATTGACTTAAGAATCAAGTTCTTACGAGTGTATGGAGACTCAGCCTTGGTGATCAGTCAGATTAAGGGCGATTGGGATACGAAGCATCCGAATCTCATTCCATATCGAGAGCATGTTCGAGTTTGATTCCTACTTTGAAGAGATCACTTTCAATCATATTCCACGAGAAGAGAATCGGTTGCGACACATTAGCTACTATGTCGCCTATGTTCAAGGTCGATGGGACAACGAGGCTCCCCTGCATCATCATTGAGAAGTTCGACGAACCAACGATTGTTGTGAGCTTGACCAGAAGAGAAACCTTGGTACTATGACGTGAAGAGGTATCTTGAGACGGGAATATCCGCAGGCATACATCAATGATAAGAAATTCATGAAGATTCGCATCCAAATTCTTTCTCAGCAACGACATCTTATACAAGCGCAACCACGACTTGTGCTTACTCTGTGTAGACCGTAAAACAGAATGCGTATCATGGAAGAGTAACAAGCGCATTTGGTACCCACTCCATTGGACACACCATGGCTAAGAAGATTTTGAGAACAGGTTACTATTGGTCTACCATGGAAGTCGATTGTCACCGCACTCGATCTTGTCACAAATGCGGTTATGTCGATAAAGTACATGTACCTCCAAGACCTCCGAATGTTTTAACTCTCCTTGGCCTTTTGCAATGTGGGGCATTGACATGATTGGAGAAATTAAGCCCACGGCTTCTAATGGACATCGTTTCATCCTTGTGGCAATTGATTACTTTACCAAGTGGGTAGAAGCAGCCTCGTATGCATCTGTTACCAAGAATGTTGTGGCTCGATTCATCAAACATAATCTTATCTGCCGGTATGGCACTCCCGAAAGGATTATCACAGATAACGGTTCCAATCTCAACAACAAGATGATCATCGAACTCTGCACGCAGTTCAAGATCAAGCATCATAACTCTTCTCCTTATCGGCCTAAGATGAATGGCGCAGTGGAAGCCGCCAACAAGAACATTAAGAAAATCATACAAAATATGACTGTGACTTACAAAGATTGGCATGAGATGTTACCATTTTCTCTTCATGGTTATCGCACTACAGCGCGAACATCAACAGGGGCAACCCCCTTCTCTCTTGTATACGGTATGGAAGCCGTCTTACCCATCGAGGTTCAGGTACCCTCAACTAGAGTCCTCCAGGACGCAGAGTTAGGTGAAGATGATTGGGTTCAGACTCGCCTTGACCAGATTAACTTGATCGATGAGAAACGACTCGCGTCCATCTGCCATGGACAGATTTATCAGAAACGAATGATCAGAGCATTTAACAAGAAGGTCAAACACCGAGTCTACCAAGTCGGTGATCTAGTAGTCAAGCGCATCATTCTTCCACAAGGTGATCCCAGGGGAAAATGGACTCCCACCTATGAGGGACCATTTGTAGTCAAGGCAGTATTTTCCGGCGGAGCTATGATACTTAGCACCATGGATGGTGAAGACTTCCCACACCGTGAATGGACATAGTCAAAAATACTACGATAAAAGAGACCCGCTAGTCGATCGCCTAGGCAAAATAAGGGCATCTGGCGAACCAAAAAGGTTCGGGCAAAAATAAAGGATATATACAAAACATGTACACCCGTGAGTCGAAAAACGAAAAGGCGGCTTGGCAAGAAAGGGTATCGAAAACCCGAAAGAGGTCTAGGCAAAGTTAGGATTTAAGCGTGCAACTATGTCTCTTCAGATCACCCGCCTGACTACTATCGATTCAAGGTTCGAATGGTGAAGATCGTCTACTCACTTTCTCTTGACAAGGAGATGAGATAGTCGAAATATATGAGTACTAGCATAGTTGGAACTTAACGAGATTGTTTCCGATAGCTTTTACCTTTCTTATGTACAAACTACTTGGCCATACGCCACCTTTCAAATAAACGCAGCTTCTTTCTCTTTACAATTTCATTGTTGTTATTTGCAATAAGTCCAACGTTTGTTTTGAATGACTATACGCATTTGACAATAAGAATCTAATCACAAACATAAAGTGAACATACAAAAGTACTTACTACAGGCTCCAGAATTGGGACGACACGAAAGTCACCAAAGCATTCCCCACGAGCATGATCCCCGCAAAGGTGTCACTCTGACACAATTTCCCAGAGCAAAGGGAATCCACTGACAATTCCACTCGACTAAGTAATGTTACATCGTCTCAAGCGGAACACCTCACCCCAAATAAGGTATTTATCGGGTATCTCTCATCGTCCCTTTTCCCCAGCGATTCGGACCCAAGACTTGGTCGATAGTGCATCGGAGGAACCTACATCTTCATTCCCACCAGATTACGGGATCCCGACTCTTCCAATCCCAGAACTATCAAATGCTCTCGGCGAGATCTACACTCAAAATCCGAGAGCGCCTCCTAAATTTCCTCAGGCAGATCTACATACAAGGTCCCAACGGATCGCCTTCGATTCTCCTCGCGAGGTCTATGAGATCTCCAACAACGAGTTTCTCAATCTCTACCTTCCTCAACAATATCTAGGCCCAAGACTGGTCGATAGTGCATCGGAGGAATCCAGATATCTTTTTCTCCTTCCAGCGGGTTCTCACTTACTCAATCCCCAAGCTAAGTCGAAATCTTCAAACGAACATCCGCATCTTCTTCAAGATGGATATGTTTTGAAATATCACGACATTTAACATGCATACATTACTCATAAAGTCATAATTCATGCATATGTCATTCATACACCGCCATGCATAATTTGCATAAACTAACAAATATTCTATCAAAGTTCTTCTTGTTTTCTCCAAAACAGTGATACATCCGACGCAAATGCATCGTGATTAAGCCCCAATCGACGGAAAACTATCGAAAGACCGCCTTGGTTGTCCTCCAACGATCGGTCGTGATTAAGCCCCAACCGACGGAAAACTATCCAAAGACCACCTGGTTATCCTCCGATAACGAATGATGATCAACACACGATGCACAGTGGAAGCTATCCACATTTTTGCCAACTACTATCTCCCTCGGAGTAATCAGCATGAAGATTTATTCTGATCCCTTCCTATTATCAACAACAACTATAGAGTCTAGCGTACGACTCAGTTGCCTTGGATGGCATCTTAAGCCCATCTCCGACTATTTGTCAACAGTGCTTCACTTTCAGAATGCTGCATATATGGTTAAAAATCAATACAAACCAATAACTTCATTCAAAAAATGAACACGAAGTCTAACGTATGACTCCCTCCGGATGGCATCTTAAGCCCATCTCCTCTCCTTGCCGAAACCTCATGAGCCTAGCGACGGCTCACTTTCCAGCAAATCCTCCGATATCGAGTCGCGACGACTCACTCCCAGCTTCTCCAAATGGCATCAAGCCCATTCCGCATCATCGCCCAACTGCGGTGCAAATTTTAGGTGTACTCGAGTGTTCAATCATCTTCTACCTCCGGTCACAAAGACAAGCGTGTCAATCTAACCAAAGACAAGAAGATTGAACAGGGCAGCTGTCATACCCCAAAATTTTCCTCCATCTACTCAAGAGATTTCATACATCTATGCTCAAGGATTCCTCAAGAGTCGATCGACAAACTCTCCTAGACAATCAACCCAAACTAGGGTTTGGTATCTCTCAAGTCAAGATGAACTTCCAACATCTCCAATGGCCTTCATGCCTCCTCATATGCTTCAAAGATTCTCCATGTCAAGTTTCAAGCTCACAAGTCAAGTTTCCTCATAATTGCTGATGGTTGAAAATCAATCAGATTGACAAAAGTCATCTGGTCAACATACAGTCAAACTTCATAATTTTTGGTCAACATCCTCATTTTGAAGTTACATTCATCATTTGGTCAAGGGTTGATCATGATTCATCAAGAAAACTCAAGATTTGCTCAAAAGTCAAACTTTCTAAATTAGGGTTTCTAGGTGAAAAGTCAACTGAACTTTGACTGATCATAACTTCTCATACTTTCTCAGAAATTTTCCCACCAAAGCTCAATTTGAAGGAAATTCAATTCTCTACAACTTCATGTCTCACAAGAATGTCCAAAAAATGCTTCATTTGAGAGGTATAGCTCAAAACATTACAGGTCATTTTCAAAGTCAACAAAAAGTCAACTTTTTGTTTTGAAGATATATTGAGCATGGTAACTCCAATTGAGATGATACCAAAAGGGCTGGTTAGAGGACTCTTAGAGCTTTCTAAAAAGTCCAAGAACACTCAAAAATGTGGAAAATTGAGCAAGATGCATCATTCACAAGTTGGGCAATTTTGAAAGAATGCACAAAGAGAAATACTCCTAAAAATCAAAAACTTTGCAAATGGGCCTACTTTTTCTTCATCCTAACTTATTCCTCATGCAATTAGGAATGTCCAAGCCCAATGCCACGAATTTTTATTTTATTTTCATATTTAATTTGGAATTTATTCATTTAAATACAAATTAAATTGAAAAATAAAGTATAAAATCCAAATTAAATGCAAATTTGATTTTTATTTCTTCTTTGTGATCCAATCAATTCATTGAAAGCCAGCAAATTCGAAATTGGATCAATATGGGAAGATTAGATTGAAAATTGACCAAAGTTTGAAGATTTGATTTTTTGCAAAAAATCAAATTTGATTATCATTGATTATTGATCAATTCTTTCCCAAAACAATGCCAAATCCATCCAATACTTATACCTGATGCATATCAATCACAAAAAAAAGAAAAAATTGCTCTAAGAACCCTAAAAAATTTTCAAAGAAACTTGGAAAAAAGGCAATTTGATTACATTTTGCAGGCAATTCAGGTGTTTTGAGGATTGAATAAGCATCCTCAAGGTCCCAGGAAGCTATTCCAATCATCCTCACGCATTGAAATGTCCAGAATCGTCCCATCCAAGTCACGGTTTGTATCAACATAACTCGAAATCGAATCCATACATACAGCCATGTTTAATGTGTTTTGATTATATATCTGTGTTGCTAATGATGTTTCAAACTTTCGCATAGTTTGATTTGAGTTTCAGGCAAGAATCACGAGATTCCATTATTAGGGTTTCTGAGATCGATTTAGGGTTTCACCAAATAGAAAAAATTGGACCATAAGACCCATACCAGTGTGTTCGGAATGCTTCAAGGAATCGAACCATGCCTTTAGAATTCATTTATATTATGTATCTGCTTTTGATTTTGCGGGCTTGTAGCGTCGAAGACCGACGCTAACTTTTGAAAATTCAAACGAAGAAGATGACGGATGGCGATCGTGGCAATTGGAAAGCCGCTGTGAAAATCCATTCGTTCGCTTCAAAACACAAACGCATGGCTTGTTAAGGCTCTCAACGTTGGAGATGCTCAAGAGTCCCTGTTCGAACCAGCCAGGGACCATTCCTTTTTCTTTTCACAAACTTTCAATATTTTCATATATTTTCATATTTTTTCTAATATTTTGCATCAATTTAATTAATTTCTACATTTTATTCTGCATTTAAAAATTACCAAAATATTTTATTCTTTTTGCATTATTGTCATAAAAATCTTTATTTAATTTAATAAATTAAAAAATACATTTTTGCATGCATATTTATTTTTATTTGTAATTTTGCATTTAAATCATTATAGATTCATTTTAAATTATTAAATTGCATCTAAAAAATCCCAAAAAATTATTTTAGCATGTTTGCATTATTTCCAGCATGTCATATTTTTTCCAATTAAAAATTTGCATTTTTTCTAACATTTTCTCTTATTTCGATTTCATCATATTTTCCGATTTCTCGTTCGCTTCACAAGTTAATCCGATTCAGACGATTTTTCAGTTTTCATTCTATTTTTCAATAATGTAATTGTATACGGGATGTAATAGTTTAATTTAGGATCTTTATTTTCCGCATTTTAAATTATGTATTTTAAAGCCTTGTAATAGCGTAGGACCTTTCCGCACTTTACATTCGCATTTTACTTTCACCTATAAACCGCTAGTAATTAGGTGTATGGCAAGACTAAAATTGAACTTAGCCCACTAATTTGCAAGATAAAATATGAAATCAACACCTCTCTCACACACGCACCCCTTAGGTAATTCTCTCTCGTTGCTTTGAATTCAAAATGGTCATGTCCCTCGAGCGAGGTATCCTAGCACCATTGCCTTCAAACAAATCATCATAGTCCTTCGATACAAAGATCATAAGACCCACGATGTCGCCGAATACATGATCTTGACCTCGGCCTCACGAAAATGATGATAGTCCTTCGAATGTGCTAGGATACTTCCCAAGTTGTCTATGACCATCCGATGTCCCTTGAATGTCCGGCTTCCAACGAATGGAGCTACCTACTAACTAATGGTATGCTAGCGCTATTCTAAAGAAACGAAAAAACCTAAAACGACCAATTGAGTGGTAATAAGTCTTTGATTTTGCTCTAAACCAAATGTTTTTCACACACTCTTTTTCAAAGTTCAAACTCTTTTCAAAACGAAACATTTTAACACTTTGTATACACTCCTACATGAGTCATTACAAAGTCAAAGCGAAATGCCTTTTTCAAAACATCTTTGTCAAACACAAAGCAATTTTAAAAGTGATCTAGAGCAACTAAGAGCCGTAGATAACTACGGATGGAAAGGGGTGCTAATACCTTCCTTTTCATAACCATTCTCCGTACTCAAAATCTAATGAAGGTCTTTTTCTCATTTTTTACCTTCCTTAATTGATAAAAATAAAAGTCGGTGGCGACTCTTGCTATCCGCACATTTGGATACAAAAATCCTACAAAGTCAGTTCACCGTATCACACCTGTGTTGCCTGCTGCCTGTGTTGCCTGTGTTGCTTGTGTTTCTTGCTTTGCTACTTTAGCCATAAACCTGCTGTTGCTTTTTGAATTGGGCTTACTGTCTTGACATTTTTGGCTTTTGCTCTGCTCTGCTCCTGCTGTACTGGTTTCTGATATCTCCATCTGGTTTTGTCTGCTGCTGGCTTACTTTATTATTGTAACTATGATGATAATTCTGAGTTTGTGCTTTGCACCCTCCTTTTGTGAACTGAAGTTTCTTACTTTATGATTTGCAATTGGGAAAACCAGCCCATGATTAATCTTCAGATTATGAGGCTTTGGCATTGAACATGATTTAAGACCCTTAAAACCTGATTCCTTAAACTTAACCCTAATGATGAGCCTTGAAACGAAAAGTTCTCTTGATAATTTTCTTATGTTTCAAATTTACATTTTTGATCACTAACCATTCTTTTGTGTTTTGCCATTAGTGACCATAGGATTAATTTATGGTTTCTTGTATTGTAGAAACATAGGGCTTGTAATCTAAACTTTCTATTTTGTATGTCATTCATATGAATTTTGAATGTAAACTTGAATTCCCTTTGTAACACAATGGAAACTCTCTATATACTTTGTAATTCAGCATATCATGTATCAATTTCATTTAGAATATATATTGGATTGTCTTTAATCGGGTTAAATCTTTGAAGAAAATTCCCTAATCGTACCAATTTGCCATTTGCCTCAAGAACTTAGAGGTTCTTAAATGATAATGGTAATAACATGCTATTTAAAACAAAGATACAATTACACATGGATTCTCTTAACTTTAATCTCAGTGTCCTAAATTCTCAAGCACCCAAATTGATAACATGCCATTGGTCATAAATCCAAACTTTGGACATAAATCCAAACTTTCCGACCTTTAAACAATTGAATCACTTTGAAATTGGTAAATTCGGATTGACACAAATTAGGTTCTTCCAACGTTATGAAGTCTTGAATGAACTTAGCTTTTTTCTTTGTACAATACTTGAATGTACCTTGAATCAATGTTCGAATTAATCTTAGCTGAAACAAGAAATAAAGCATGAAGGGAAGTTCCAAACTTTGCTTGCATTAACTCGTGTAACCACAAACATATAAGCTTTTGAACGAATCTAAAACTTAATGCACCAAATGATCAACCACAAATCCAAATTCTAACCGTTCTCAAATTCAAACTTTAATCTTCAAATCCGAATCAAAACATTAGATGAATTAAGGAAACCAGAACGTCATGGACATAGTTCCAATCTTTGTGCTAATAGTTTACTTCAAAAGATGAGAAACTTAAATCATATAATAAACCAAAAGATGATCTAACTTAGAACCAAGAGTCAATCAAGAAATTCATATTTCTGAGCTCATGTCCTTGCAAGGAAATCCGAGAAAGTTTATAATAAGGAGGGTAAATTTTGGGGTGCGACAATGTGGCTCTTCATCTTCCAAACGCTCACTTTCTTCTCATTCTCCTTCCTACGCAAACAACCCAATGTATCAATCAATGTCTTCCTTAATCTATCTCACTCTTATCCCAATTCTCTATTTTTTTGATTGCATATAGGTTCTTGAAATCCGTTTCGATCAGTTTTTTGTGTGTTTGTGATTGCAGGTTTTAGAGGATGCTTTATCTAACCCATTTTTGTAATCCTCATCCCAAAACCATTTTCGTAAACCATTTTTGATAGGTCATTGATGGGTTAGTTTTTAGAGATATGGAGTTACATCCCTGGGTTTTGTCTATTTATACATGAGGATTTTTTAATATCTTTTTCCTCAATTTAGATCAAATGTAGTCTTTGTGTTTGAGAATAAAGGACATGATTGTCTACGTGAAATTCTTAAAATTTGAATGAAGAAGATAGATGAACTGTCGGGATTTAGATCTAAACAAAGCTTCCTTCCTATTCTAAGTTTTAGTAATTTGATTTTCTTGGGATCTCTTTCTGATAGGTGATTTTACGTTCTAACTATTCAAGTATTTTATTAGAATTATTATTCTTGATCTATCAGGGGACCCCTCATTCTGTCAGTTTCTAGCTTTCTCTCTTGTATCAATATGCATTCAAATGGGTGTTTTCTCATTTTTGTTGTGAGTAAAGCATAAAGAAAAAAAATAAGAGAAAGAAAGATTCGGGTGTTTACTTGGTTAATGTTTTTTCGTTAAATTTATCTTTATTTGAGAAATTACCAAGTTTTTTTAGATTCTCTTTAGAGAATTATTTAAAATTCTACTTCTTTGAGAAATTATTAAGTGGTCAAACGACCATTATTAATTTCTCTTTAAAAAATTATTTGAATTTATCTTCGTTTAAGAAATTATTACGGCGAGTCTATATACCAGATAATACAACTAATATTTATACCATATTCGTATGGTCTTTGTATCATCAGAGTGTGTATTTCTAAATCAATTATCTATCGTGAAGTAGTACTCATATAGTATAAAACTAAGTTGTTTTATTATGGATATGTTATGGTTGATCGTCTGCCTTACATAATTTTAGACATTATCGCGAAACATTTTATAGTCCACGACTCAACCTAAAAATTTATTCGGTGATAATTTTTCACAATTGTTATAAAACATTTATTTTAGTAAACAATCATATAAATATACAAAACTAATTTGCTGGTATAGTAATAAATAAATAAAAACAGGAGAATAAAGAAATTGTTTGTCCATGTCAACTTTTCATCACTTTCTTACTCTTATAACTTGCCAAGTGTCTTATCTGGTACATGTGATTTTCCACAGCCAAAAAGATTCACAATTTCTAAAAAAAACTTGCTCTGGTTGATTCTCTCTGCAGCACTTTGGTTGTCTTTGACAAAAATGGCTGAGGAATTGATATTGTTAGATGAATGGCTCAGTATGTTTGGTATGAGAGCAAGGATAGCATTGGCTGAAAAAGGGATAAAGTATGTGTACAAGGAAGAAGATCTGGACAACAAGAGCCAAATGCTTTTGAAAATGAACCCAATTCACAAGAAGATTCCAGTTCTTATCCATAAGGGAAAATCCATTTGTGAGTCTATAAATATTGTTGAGTATATTGATGAAGTTTGGAATGATAGATCTCCATTTCTACCCTCAGACCCTTATGAGAAATCTCAAGCAAAATTTTGGGCTGATTATGTCAACAAGAAGGTAAGTTTATATAGCCAATTCAATGACTTAAGTTATAAGTTATAATTGTATACTAGAAAATAAAAATATGTATGTTGTACCTTTGCAGGTTGGTGATGTTGGGGGAGGATATGGCCTGGAAGAGAGATGAGATTAAAGTGGCAAAAAGGAGTTGATTGAAGGGTTAAAGGAATTGAGAATGTGCTTGGAGACAAAATTTATTTTGGTGGTCACACCTTTGGGTTTGTTGATATTGCTTTGATCCCTTTCTATAGTTGGTTTTATACTTATGAGGAGTTATGTAACTTTAAAGTTGAGGCAGAGTGTGATAAGCTGATTGCTTGGGCAAAGAGATGCAAACAAAGGGAAAGTGTTTCCAAATCGGTTGCTAACGAGAAAGAGGTTTATGACTATGTTGTTAACTATAGGAAGAGGTTTGACTTGGATTGATAAGACTCTTTGGAATCTGAGAGAAATTGAATTTGAATTTGTTGGTCCTGTCTTGTTGAATTAGGTTGTAAGCAATTTGGTTTTTCTTTTAGTGCTTGCTCATGTCTTGATATAACTTATGTATATTTTGCAGGCTTTCTAATAATGGATTTTTCTGCAGTCTTTTCTTATGCTGAACAATTAATGTAAATTTATGAACTAAAACCTTTCTTATAAAGAAGCTTAACAAAACCATTATTGAAATATTGTGTAAATGTTTACTTAATCACCTTAACTGGTGAGTTATACCTTGTGTTGTGCATCTAACATAATAACATTCCGGGAGTATTCATTTTGTGCTCTTGTAGTAGTTCATCAATAACAGGAGAGGCGAAAAAGACGGTCTTCAAGGATGTGCAGTTGGTGATTGACATCCAACACTTCAATGGATGATAAGAGTTCTGGTAGAGACTAAATGCTCATGCATTTGCACAAGTCAAGAGATTCTAACTGTGAAAGATGCTTGATATTTATAGGAATGTTGTTCACATTGATTCCACTGAGATTCGATATGTCAAGTAGCATGCAATCAGAAAGTACCAAATGACCAAGAGATTTGATACACCATGGAGAAATGAGGAAGATCTATCAGGTGCTCACAACAACTGAGGTCCATTTTCTTTAAATTAATTAGATCATGTAACAAACCAAAAATGTTTGATCACATATTATACAATGTTTAAATTAGTTTCATATATTTCAAGCCACAAACCTGCACTACGTTCCATAATCATTTTCATATATTAAATCATGTACACAATCAACCAATGCCTATTTTCATAGGGCTTCAGCTCATGTTAACCCAAGCAATGATTCAACAACAAGAAGAGTGGAAAATGATACTTTAAAGTAGGAGAACTGAGATTTTAGAAATTGTACCTATCGAAGTAGGTATGTTGCCTCTCTCAGTGAAGTTTAAGGACAAAAAATGATGATGGAATGAGCTTGGATTGTATTAATGTGATGACCTGAAATAGATATAAACAATGAAGCTTTGGTACCAATGCTAAGGACATATTTCGGGGAAGTTGGAAACAAATTTTTGGACATGGTGACTTCTCACCATCATTTCTTCATGCTCAATGAACCAAATGTTTCCATCTTGTTACCAGATTGAAGAGGCCATGGCATAGTGTAAGTCTAATGTTGGAACCTTAATGAGAAAATACTTGAGTAATGTGCTATGTTGCCCTCAAAACTGAACCTCAAAGCTAATTGACACTTAGAAAAGAATTCTAAGTGTTTTGCAAGTTTGACTAAATTGGATTCTTCACTTTGGATCGATTTTTGAACCACTTATGGACCTCTTTTGAACTCAAAACTTACACCATGATGTAGTATCAAACATCCTCTTCAATTGCAGCCCTTGTTTGCCAATTCTGGTTTACTAAGGCAAGAGAAACAATAAAAAAATTATCAAAATTATAAACTATAAAAAATAGACTTTAATGCATGTTCAGAATTCTTTATTTTTACTCAAAATTATCATTTTTAAAATTTATTTAACATGTTTAATATTTATTTTATATATATAATATTTAAAAATTCAATTAAAAAATACAAAAAATTTCAACACCCTCGCATCCTCTGGGTCAAAGTCTAGTTCAAAAGGTCTCTAAAAAGTGGTTGTGAATTGAAAATTTCCTATAGAAATTCCTTTTGCTAGCAAGAAAAAAATTGAAATTTAAAAATTATGGATATTTTCCTTCTTCCCACTTCCAATTTGCAGCATGACTCTCCACGCAACTCCATTCATTAGGTTGCCTTTCTTGCTTGGCAACAAATATTTTCTACATTTCTTTATCTCCATTTTCTCCAAAAATACAATGAAAATGATGATAAAGTAATAATAACCTATAATAATAGTGGACAAACATACACGAGTGGCTACTACTAGTTTGTCTTCTAACACAAGATCATTTCATGTATTTGCATGATAGAAGTTGAATACACCAATTTCCCCCTATATATGTATAGTGGTTGGATGGAGAGAGGGGGAGAGTTTTGAGTGCATGGTGGCAACTTGCCTAAGAGTATAGGTAGGTATTGGCTAGTGGCAACTTTATAAGAAAAAAAATAATACTTTACGTCCTAATCGAGAAATGCTTATGTCATTATATTCCACTATACCACGCCACGCATATAAGATCCATTGTAATGTGTTAACTTTTCGAATATGAATAATACTAACACCGTATTTTTTAAATGAGTACACCAAATTCTACGTCACTATTTACACTAAATACTATTCATAGAATTTATATGATAAATAATATTTTTAAATAAAAAATATATTATATTTATAACAATAATATATTATTATAATATTTATATATATATATATATATATATATATATATATATTTTAATAGTAAAATAAAATTAATTAATAAAATATAAAAATTTATTTATAAAAAATGAAATTGTTTAATCAATAACTAAATATTAAAAATAATTTAGTAGTAAAAATTATCTCAACGTTTATTAACCAATTTCATAACTTTATTAACCAATATTTTATATTTCATTAATCAACTTTATTTTACTATTAAAAAATATTTATGATATCTGAATATTTATTAATCAACTTTAATACTTTATTAATCAATTTTTTATTTTACTACTAAATTATTTTTAATATCTGAATATTTATTAATTAATTTAATCACTTAATTAACCAATTTTTTATATTTTATTAATCAATTTTGATTTTATTACTAAAAAATATAAATTTTTTATTAAAAAAATATTTTACTATAATATTGTATTACTATTTATAAATATATATTTTTATTAAAAAAATACTATTTACTGTAGAAATACGGTAAATAATAACGATAAATAGTGTTGCATGTAAATATTAGTAAAAAATTTAAGTGTAAAAATAAGATTACTGTTTCTAAATACATATTCTTTTAACACTTTTTTATGGGTTAAAATTCACATAGATTTGGTGACACCTACCGACCACTTTAAAGAATTTTTTAACACTAACATCTTTTTCAGGATTTCAACCGTAAATGTATTCAATGATTCTCTGGCAATTTATTCCTAACTAGGAACATGTTTTTTATTTATATATAAAGAAAGCCCCCAAATTTTTGTGACAAGTTTCAAACACTATTTGAATCATTCTTCTTGCTCACGTACTAACTTGAGTATTGAAGTGTTAATTTTGCAGCTGCAATATTGTTGGTGGTTAGATTAATATCACTACAGTTTAAAGACAAGGTGAAAATTGTTGTAATGTGTCATAAAATCTTTGTTAATAAAGAGAAAGAAAACATATTTCGAAATTGTCAAAAATTAGAGAGTTTGAAAATAATCTGGTTTGAGTGATTTATGAGTATCAAATTGATTCATTGATCCATTCATTAATGTTAGAATATTTTATATTAATTTTGAGATCATATAAATTAATATAAAAAGATAATATAAGATATTATAAGATATATATTTACAATATTCTAAAAGATATTATAAGATATATATTTATAATAGTTTAAGAGATATTGTAAGATACTTATAATAATCTAAAAGATATTATAATATTTGAGAGATATTATAAGATTATAATAATATTTTTTATTCAAACAATTAAGGAGATATGTTGTGGGATTTGTTGGATTATAACTTTTATAAATATACATATCTTGTGTTATTATAGTATGACAATCTTAGAGCTTACACCAACAAGAAAGAACAAGAGTTAAAGGTATAGCATAGGATTTTGACCATCCCCAAGGAAAACCTTAGAAAGACAAATGTTTTGAAAACCTTTGAGATTATCTAAGGGAATTGGGAAACATTTGTTTACACGTTGGGTTTGAGTTATTCATATATTGAAGTTGTAAAAAATAGGGTAATT
Source organism: Vicia sativa (assembly GCA_021764765.1). Classification (NCBI taxonomy): domain Eukaryota; kingdom Viridiplantae; phylum Streptophyta; class Magnoliopsida; order Fabales; family Fabaceae; genus Vicia; species Vicia sativa. The sequence continues at coordinate 23,406,369 of CM038796.1, read as the reverse complement.
CTTGGGCACCTTCAGGGTTGTTCTTGGAAACCTAAAGGTGAATGCTATTTTCTTGTAACTCATATGTAATATATTGTAACAACTCTTTGAGTATTGTGAATTGGAGAGATGATCTCTTCCCCCATAATAGATTGTTTGATCGAATTGGGGAAATAAATCTTTTGTCTTTTTCTCGCCTTATTCTGTTATATTATTTGTGTACGAATTATTATTGCTGAAGACTATTTATTTTGCCTTATTCTCGTCTTTTTCTTGCATTATATTATTCATTTAATTCAAGAGAAGTTTATTGATGCTTTGAAGAGTGAAGCATTGATACCCGCAGGTCTTACACAGGTACAGAAGACCGAGATGGTGGATAAGGCCAGAGGTGTCATTATCTTGTGCCTCAGGGATACAAATCTAAGAGAGGTATCCATAGTGCAAAGTGTGATTGCTACGTGGACAAAAATTGAATCATTGTAAATGACTAAGTCTTTGGCTCACAGGTTGTGTCTGAAACAACAACTTTATTCATTATGAATGGTGGAGCATAAATATATAGTTGAGAATATTGAAGTCGAGATTAATGATGAGGACAAGGCTTTACTACTGTTGAGTTTATTATTCAGATCCTTTAAAAACTTTAAGGATGTCCTTCTTTATGGTAAGGAAGGTATAATTACTTTGGATGAAGTCTAAACGGCGGTGAAATCCAAAAAAAATTCAAAGTCAAAAGATTTGATGATTGAAGATAGTGGCGAAGGCTTAAATGTGTCTATAGAAGGAGGTGAGCGTAAAGGGGTGACAAAATCAAAGAGGTATGACAAGTTAAAGGTAAAATGTTTGAATTGTCAGAAAATTGGCCACTTTAAAAGGGATTGTCTTTAGAGAAAAATCAATGAAGATTTTGTTCATGTTGTAGTTGCCTTGGGTGAGGAAAGTTGAGGAATAAACAACTTTGTGAGAGGCACACCACTTGTCCATCTAAAATATTAAGATGATAGGTGAGTGAGTTCTCCCACTTATATATGCTCAAGTCTCCATATTCATATCCAATGTGAGACTATTTCTACACTTACCCACACTTGCATTATTATTCTAACACACTACACCGGAAGTTCAGATTCACCATCACTTCCTATCACCATTCTATCTATGTTCCAGAATAAGACAACATTGTTGTCAAAGGGAATCAACTTTTGATTCATGCGTTTTTCATTATTTCACGGTCCACTACTACAAAAAAACACATCTAACATTGAAAGCGAAATGCATTTAACCTCGGCTATGAAAGCGAGGTAACGAAGGGCGTAATGAAAAGTTACCACTTTAGACATCGGTTAGTTAAAAGTCGAGGGATAAAGTTATCTATAAGTGATTTTGATCCCCAACATCTGCATATTTATTATTTTCCGGACTGAATGACATGTCCAATATTAACACTCGGTGTTTTGTAGAATTGAGGTAATATCTCAATGTTATTACCTCAGTTTTATGTAAAAACTGAGGGGATAAATTTTCCATTTTTTGTACTGTCATTTGCACCTATATTACATAACCATATTATAGAATATAGAACCATATTTTGCATATTCCTGAAACATAAACATTGTACATTTTGTCAATTTCTCAATCTGAAATATTGTACCATAGATATTCATTTATTACACCAAATTCAAACCTAAAATGACACATATTTTATATTTTTAAATACAAACTAAAACAAATGATTAACATACATTTACTTACTAGTTTTCTAATATTTCATCTTCATGATCACGACGAATAACATCCACATCATCTGAATCATTTTCTTCAAATGATTGACGTACATGTGTTTCTAAACAAGGCATCTCATAGTTAAAATCGTCATTTTCATCAGTACAATCGGGAAGATGTTTTCCTTAAAGAACAATTGTCCATCTAGTGTTAGAAGGATCAGTGACAAAAAAACTTGTTTTGATTGGGTTGCCATGATGAATGGTTCATTCTTATAAGTTGTCTTTCGAATATCAACTTATGTGAATCCTAATTCATTGGTTTCTACACCAGTGTTACTGTCAATCAAATTGCACTTAAATAAAGTCACTAAAAGAAACATAGTTGAAATTCTAGCATGCACAAACTCAAATGATAAGACAGATGTCTCAACAACATATAATGTCACAACAGATGTCATGACATCTACTGGCAGAACTGCAACGAGATAATAACAATGCAGAATTATAATTTATAGGAAGTAAAATAACACTACAATATGTTAACCTAGTTCAATGAAAACTCACTTATTTAGAGGGCTACCAAGCAAAGAAGGAAATCCACTATTAACAATATTAATTCGAAGCTAAACTCCCCGTTTACAACTTCTAACTTAATCTCTATCTAGTGCAACTTCTACCTAGTCACCTTATAGATATGAGAGCCCCCTCACTCCCAATCACCGCAGTGATAAAAGACAAATCCTAATCCCAAGGAATGTCTGTAATCCAACCACAATCACAGTGACTCGAAATCAAAACTAAACCTGAAGTTTACACTTCAAGACAATAATACAGAAACCCATGCTTAAAAGCTTCGAGTGAGAATAATAGCTTGAAAAACATGTAAAGAACAATCAGTCAATTCAAATGTATCCTAAGACACGTGATGACGTACAAAATACAAACAAAAACCCCTTGAAGAACCCTTAAAACCCAATACTAAGAAAATACGACTTCCCTTTATTTTTTACAAAGTTCTTAATGAATTTAGGTCTAGGTAGTTTCTTTAAATACTCTTCAGCAATCCTTGGGACTTGAATCTTTGCCCATATATTTCTTGTTGCACCGAGAGCTGCACCAATATGTGCAGAAATATATCCATGAATCTTGGAACAAATATAGCTCAACAAATATACATTTTTCTCCACATGCATCACATCAAGACAATGTCATACATCATTACTAGACCAGTATGGAAGATTAAAGAATACTGACCTCTTTTTTCAAATATTTTTCTCCTCGTGATTTTTTTGTTTCTTCCCAAAGACAACATTAATGTGTTATTGTCTTTTATAAATTCCTTTCATGTTAAGATCTTTGGAGCGATATCAAACTCCTACTCTCCATTAAAAGGCTTTTGTAATCTACGATATGGATGATTAGTTCTTTAAAAAAAATTATGCCTAAGATCAACTGTCTTTTCCTTTCTGTAATTGGGGGTGACATGTATCAACTTTACATATATGACATGCTTTATGTCCCTTGACGCTCTACCCAGACAAATTACCGTATTCATGAAAGTCATTGATTGTGAAAATTAATATGGCACACAACTTAAAATTATCACCATTTATACGCATCATCAACATCAATACCTTCCTCCCACAAAAGTCTTAAATCTCCAATCAATGGCTTTAAATAAACATCTATGTGGTTTCCTGGTTGTTTTGGATGTGAAATCAGCATCGATAGCATCATATACTTACACTTCATGCACAAATATGGAGATAGGTTATAAATTATGAGAATTACATGCCATGACATATGATTAGTAATCAAATTATCAAAAAGGTTCACTCCATAAGTGGAAAGTCCAAGCCTAAGATTCTTCAGTTCCAGGGAAAAATTTGAAAATAAGGAATTAATTTTCTTCCATTGCACTGGATCAACTACATGGTAATTTTTTCCATCACATACTCTTTCATCTGCATGCCATCATTCTTTGCTTCACTAACATTAGCAAACAATCTCTTGAACCTTGGAATTATCGGTAGCTACCACATCACCTTGGTAAGAACACCCTTGCTAGTTACACCATCATTGTCACCAATATCATTGTACTTTTGCTTGTAGTGTGAATCCTCAAACCTCGAGCACTCCTTTAATTTTTCAAACTCTTTCCTATATAAGATGAAATCATTACGACATGCATGTATTTTGACATAGTCCAAAACCATTGGGCACAATATCTTCTTGGCCTCATAAGTATGGTTCGACAACATGTTACCTTCAGGAAACATTTCTTTCAATAATTCAAGCAATTCACTGAAATTGTTTTCCGTCCACCCACCTCTTGCCTTAAGATTGAATAGTCTTAACACAGTTGGCAGTCTTGTAAGACTTTTACATACAACAAATCTTCAATGTCTCTTCGTAAAATATCTACCAAATTAGCTTTCTTGTAATCATCTACTATAATATCACGAATCATGTCTTATAGAGTATCATTCATAAATTCTTCATCTTCATATTCAACTATATATGACATAGGTCTTTTTTTGTCCCTTCACCATGTCATACCTATTTTGTGTAATTTTGAATAATTCCATCACAACCACAATGATTGAATATAATATCCCTTGAATGTTTTTTTTCTTCATATTATAACATTTTTTATAATGACACCAAAAAATCCTATTAGTTCCATGGTTTTATGATTGGAATAAATTTTCCTAAAACATGGTTCTGAACTAATGTTGAGCAAGATGTCACAACATCTTGACCAACTCTCATGACATGTTTTGTTATCATGTATACCAGACAGATGTTGAGTCAGATGTCTTGACATCTTGGTCTATTGTATAATAGGAGTTGTTGTTATATCTCTTGACATATTTGATATGATTTTGTGAGATCCTATTAGATATATCTCACTGATTTTCGTAGGTCAGGAATATTTTATTAGGAATAGTGCAAAATTGATTCAGTTTTATCAAAAAGGATCTTGGAGACTTTTTAGGAAACTTTGAAGATTTGTTCCTATTTTTATGTGATGATCATGTAACTAATTTAAAACGGAATATTGGATTTGATTTGAAGAATCCAAACATATACTGCAAGAGTCTATAAATAAGGACTTTCTAAACCTAAATAGCAAGCATTCGCATTGAAGAAACCGTGAGTTCAACAAAAGAGTTTAGGGTTTTGGTAGTCTTTTAAGATTTTAGTGTTTTTATTTGTATGTCACTCATGTATCTTATTATATATTGAAGTAGACTTATTGTTACTTAATAGTTTATCAAGTTATCTTTCTCACTCATGAGCTTTTAAGCAAAAAGTTGAGTATTGTTCTTAGTAAGGTTTTTAAGCAAAACTAAGTATTGTTTATTTGAAGTGTAATCTTCTATTTGGTTTTTTTATTCTAGTCACAAGGTATGTGATTGTAGGTATTACTGAGATGATTGGAAGTGAGAGGGGGATCTCATATCTATAGGTGTATAGGTATAAGTAGCACAAGGTAGTGATAGGTGAGAAATTGTAAACTGGAATTATTTAGGCTTTGAACTAATATTGTCATAGTGAATTTCCTTCCTGGCTTGGTAGCCCCCGGAGTAGGTGATGTTGCACCAAACTGGGAAAATAATTGAGTGTGTTGTTTAATTTTTTGCAAGTTATTTTTCTGCACAATATCCAATTTTATTTCAGCAAATGATGTCATAACATTTGTCTTGACATTATGTTGGTGTTAGGACATCAGTCTTGACATTTGTATTCTAAGTGCCAAAATTTCAATTGGCATCAGAACATGCACAATGTTATATTTATTGGGTGAGCTCTATGGAGACTATATTTATGGTACTATGAATTTTGAGGAAAGATTGTCAAACTCTATTGTGTTACTTTGAAGCCAATTCAATAGAATTTTGAAGAGATTAGAAAGGAAGGAAATATTAAATGTCAAGAACATTGCTTCTGACATTAGCAATAATCATGATTTCCAGAATAAACTCAAAATTGGATATATGTCTTATCAAAGTAAATGAATTTAGTGTCATTAATATAAAGGATTTGGGTACAATAAAACATATGTCCTACTTATCTCAAGAGACAATCTAAAGGACTAACTGTTTCTTGGTCAGGTGATGAATCCGTTGAGGAAGAATCTGCTAAGACTGGAATTTCCTTAATAGGAATATGAGACTCTAAGGCATACTTCAAAATTAAAGAGATATCTCATGATGAACTAACTATGTCTACAGAGAGCTATGCACATCAGAAAACTTGCAGGAATGTGAAAAAGCTATAACGGAGCAAGATTGTGGAAGGATTCAAAGACTAATCATCAAATTCGTTCTTATTTAAAAATCCAATTATCATAAGTGGTTTTGTAGAAATTTCTCTCAACTTCTCTGAATTAATAAGTTTTGAAAAGATCAATTTATATTCTCTTAGAGCTGATTTTCGCATATGAAAGTGTTGGAGAAACACTAAATAGTATATATTTTGAGAAAAATTAAGCAAAGAAAGAAAGTAACGGTCCAATAAACTAGAAAATTCTAAGAAAAATTATACAAATCTATGTGCTTTCAAGTTTATGTTTTTTAGTCTTAAATTGTTTTAGAATGATAGGATAAATTTTTGTGTTTAGTTTTTTTGTATGTTAACTTAATAGAGTGATAATTGAGTTTATTTTTAATAAAAAATTGTGATTCATGTGCTCATAATTTTGTCTATGTAGATGATAAATTAAATTTTTGTTGTTGAATATTTTGTGATGGGTCTCATTGTATTTATATACACATATTTGTAATTAAGAATTCAATACACTTTCCAAAGTTTAGAGAAGCTTTTTAGCATAGGAAATTTTATCTTGTCCCACACAAATATACACACTAGCTATTAATTAAATTAGTTGAATGTTGTAATTTGTAGATTATTTTATTCATTGTCCATGTGAATTTACTATTTTACTTTTCGATAAGATGTTAAATGTCGTGTTACAATCCTTATTTTACTAATTTTTACAGACCCGTCTGAGCCTACTTGATTTTATATAGTAATATCTTCTTCATTTTCTTTAGAAAATATTTTCAAGTCGTCCCCAAATTCATTTATCCTCATTTTGCTAGTAAATAGAGAATTGACGATTACTATTTTTTATAAAAGTGATTAGACATGGCAATGGAGCGGGTCAAAGATGGTTTTCACTTCTCTCAAATTTAAATTTGAATTTTCAAATTATCTCTATTCTCCGCCCCAAATTCAAACGGGGATGGATAATTAAAATCCAAATCCATCTCAAATAAATTTAGATTGGGTTCTGGTATCAGCGCTCCACTACATTCCATTTAATAAAATCAATTTTTTTAATAAAAATATTTATTTTTCTAAAGTTATATTATATTATAAATAATATAATAAAATAATCTTAAAAATTACATACATACATTTTAATTATTTTAAATAATAAACACAAAATAAATTATCAAAATTTGGTCAAATATCAAAAGTAAATAATAATATACAAATAAAAGAAACAGAATGGGTTCGGACACAAATTTGAGATAGGTATTAGTGTCTTTATTACCCGACTCATCCTCATATTTTGTAATCGAAAAAATCTAAACTCAAATTCAAATTCAATAAAATAAATAAATATTTACGAGTATGAATTTTATTACCATGACTAGATCCAATCCAAGCATGTGTTTGCCAATGTCATCAATGTTCAGGCTGCACTTCTTGCTGGACTGCATGGAGTAAGAAAAGACCAAAATATCCCCATTATTGCTAGATGCGTCGTCCACATATTTTTAATAAATAAAGTATTTTAAAATAAATTTAAGTATATAACAATTTTGTCTTAGAAGTACCTATGCAACTTTTTTCATAGTATCAAGAGTATAAACATATAAAATCATATAACATATAAAATCATCGATTATTTTGATAAAATGTACTATAGTATAAACCGTAAATAAAATAAGCCTTAATTCTTAAACCTTTCAACGTTTTCCGTCCAAACACATTCAATTATTTTAGACATACGGATCAACCACGACGGCAAGGTCTACTTAGGTTATAACAAAATCAAACCATGATGAGTAAAACATGTAAAAATGCAATTCTCTTAGAATTTGCTCTTAGAATCATAAGGTAAAATTGCAATTTTATGTATTTGTAACTACTCACCTAGCTCTCGAGATTTTAAGGCCGACCAATATATATTTGAAGTCTAAAACAAGTTTTAATATGAGATTTTATTTATAAATTATAAAATAGGATAACTTTTACTTATTAAAAAAAAAATTACCCATGTTTAAAATAAAAATCCTTTTTTCATTAATATAATGTATTTATTTAAATATTTATTTAATAGTAAAATCAATTAATTTAATCATTTTTATCATAACATTTATTTAGAAGAAAATTTACATTCAATTAATCATAAAATTTTTGGTCAAAATAGAAATAGAAGGCAATCGGACAACAAATTGCGCCGTTACTTTTTCTTGAATCATAACAAACTATAATTGTTTCCACTATGAAAAAAGCTTTATCTTCATCTTCTTCCTTGCTCTACAGTTTTTCTTGCTTTTCACATGGTTCGGTTCATGAATGTTTGACACGCTCAATACAAAATCAATCCTTTTAAAAACTATATTTAAAGGTGAGAATAGACTAGGCCGAGTTAGACTTTGTCAAGCCCGAGTCTGACATATTAAAAAAAGTCAAAGCTTATGTCTGGCCTGTGACCTATCATAGTGTTACTTTTTGGCCTGAGGTCGACCTTTTCGAAGACCTGATTAACCTATTAGCCTACTTAAAAAATCTATATCATTTGAACACGTGTAAATACGCAATTCAACTAATGTTTAAATATACTAGAGAATCAAACGTTGAATGAGAATAAATGTTTGTTTACATTGATTTATTTGAGCTTACATAGTAACATAAATTTTGAGAAATTCTTTGTTTGGGAGAACTTATAAAAACAACTTATGAAATTATTTATAAGGTATTTTTAACTTATTTTCACAAATTCTTTAAGATAACAAAACTTTTCTTTTGTATTTTAATATAAAGTACAAAATACAATATAATAAATAATAAATTTATTCATATTTATTAAAATAGGCTAGTCTGACAGGCTTAAAAAGCTTTTCTATGACATGTAGCCTAGCCTATTTAACTAAATAGACTTATAAAAAAGCTTAGGTCTTTTCTATTTAAAAAAGTTAGGTCTAACTTTGGCCTGTGTAGGCTATGTCGTAGACCCCTGTTAGTTGACCCACTAGCGAAGCCAAGGTCCGGCCAGGCTGGGCACCTTCTCGGGCTCTTCTACGTATAACCTTAAGCCTAAGCCTAACCTCAAGTACATGTTCGGACTCACTCTCACAATAGTAACAATCGCTTGGACTCTCCTTTGGATTCACACACAATTTTGATTTAGCCATGATTTCTACGAAGTGTTCGACGAAATGCCTCCACTAGTTTTTTTTTTGCTTCTCTTCTAATTTTCTTGTGATGAGATGTTTAATTGTTATACAAATGATGATGCAATATGGGAATTGATTATTGTGTTGTCGTTATCGGTTTGAAACTCGCACGCCACGTGTTCGATGAAATACATAGGCCAATTTCTTGTTTCTTTCCCTTGAGTAGCTTAGTTAGTTGAGGCTTACAACACTAAGATTATTCTTTATTAAAGGCTGATGGTAGCTCTATTGGTGGCTATCAAAATCCATACATGTATGTGTTGTGGAGGTATCTTGCATTTGTCAGAATCCAAGTTAGTACAATCCCATGCACCCAATAATAATATTATTATTTGTTTCATGACAACATAATTATTAAGATATTTTTATAAATATTGGAATTGGATGGAGTTAATAGAGGCTTTGATAACATGAAGCTTGGGTTACTGATTAGCTTTGTTAGCATTTCTCTTTTTCATGAATCAATTTCAGCAGACTGCATGTGATTATTGAATAACTTTGTTTGCATGAAATTTGGGTTAGGACTAAGGTAAAGGTTTATTGCCTGATGTAGTTCAAGCCTTTGATTGTTGGTAGAAATATCGTTTTTATGATTTGCATAACGCTATCAATCTTCAGGTGCAAGTCGTGCAACCACGTGACAAGCACAAATGATGTTGAAGATTGGGTGTACCAACAAAGCACTACTCATATCTTTTATACTGTGTGGTTCATGAAAATTGTTATAGACATCTTCTTCGTGTTAATGGCACAGAACGGGGGTCTAGATTTCTTTCTGGTTCCCATGTCATGGATGTTAGAGGGAGATAATAGTAGGAGCATTGATATAAAGTTGAGGAACAGACACCTTGTGAGAGACACACCACTTGTCCACCTAAAACCTTAATGATAGGTGTATGAGTTCTCCCACTTATATATGCTTAAGTCCCCACATTCCTATTCAATGTGAGAATATTTCCTCACTTACTCACACTTGTTATATTATCCAACAACGAACTTCTGGGAATGACTCTACAAGAAACTTGGAGTCAGGTGATTGTTTATGATTAAGTTGTTAGGTGGATCAGTTCTTTCAATTACTACCATGCACTTATCCATAAAATTTAAATTTTTACCCTGACACCGCCACTGAATTAACCTAATTACACCCCTAATTACATCTACAGATTAAACTCTCCATAACATATCAACTACTTATGATATTAGAAAATAAAAAATATCAAAAACAAATGCTATTTGTTTTAGACTTTTAAATAAAACTTTACTTTAATTTTGAAAATATGAATAAACAAGAGAAAAAAGTTGAGTTTTTTCCTTCTTTCCTTTCTAAAAATTGAATCTACCACATCTAATCTTAAATATATTTTTTCTATTTTAATAAAATGACACTAGGCCCTATATATTTTTTTAAAATAAAATTATGTATAATTCATTTTTTTAATATGTAAAATTAATTATGAAGATGAGACAATGAGTAGTACAATATAGAAAAGTGATTATATTGCATTTGTAAAGTAAATTTACTTGAATAATGGAGGAAAAGTTGTCAACTTTAAATCCTCTCGTAAAGGATTAATTATATATGTCACTCATCTTTCTTCAATAAAGTAACATCACTCAACAATACTACAATCTTTTAGACATGCATTGGAAGAAATGGTTTGAAATGACGGTTTAGACTTCAAACCGGGCGGTTCAATTTTAAAATCTCTGTTTTTTTTTCTCTCTCTTGATTTAATTTTCTCTATTCTATATAAGCGGTTACTTAGAAGGAAAGGTAGTAGTTAGTTACTGTATAAAATCTGCAAACATGTCGGAGAGTGGCAGAGGAAGCGGTGGCTCCACCGCGGAAATTGTCAGTGATAAACCGTCATCGTCGTGGAGACTGAATGTAAAAGAGTTTAAGTTGCCACGTCATCCCCACCATCATGATCATGATCATCAACACCGTCCACGTTCCTTCACTTTTAGTGGCCTTGTTGGAAAACCAAGTAAGAAAGTCTCTTATTGCATTACTCTCAACTGCTTCCAATTTTGGTTTTGTTTTCTTTGAATTAACTAATTAACTCAGTTTTATGCTGATTGGCTTCTTTTTTCCATTTTTCTATGGATTCTACTAAGTTTTACTTTTTGGTGTAAGAGAATATACCATGGTTTTCTTTTCAGTTTAATTAATAATAACCTATGAAGCACAAAAAGCCCGCCGTGTCGCATCTAATACGTATTGATACGACGCCGGTACGTATCGGATGAGTATTCAAACTTATTTATTTTAAAAAATAATTAATTTTTTTTTGATACAGCACGAATACGTCTCCGAGATGTCTAGGGGTGCCAAAACGGGCGGTCCGTCCGTCCCGCCTTAAGCCCGTCAAAAAAGGAGCGGGACGGGCAAGCCCGTCAAATATAATCGACATAAAAATCAAGCCCGCCCCGGCCCCGTCAAATTGACGGGTTGGCGGGCGACAAATTTGCCTGTTGTTTTTTTTTTAAAATTTATTTATTTAATATGTTTAATAGATTAATAGATTTTTTCAATACATTTCAATAAGATTTTTCACTTAATTTTTAGAATTTTTTTAAAGTATTTTGTTAAGAAGTTTTACTTATTGTATATATTCATAATAAATGTATAAAATAGAACCATTGAAAATTGACATGACTAGAATTAAATAAAAAAAAGAAGAGTCAAAAGACGGGACAAACTGAACGGATAAGTGCGATGAGTTTTAGTGGACGACAGGCTTTGGCGGGACGAACTTTAGCGAGCGACGGTCATAAAATCCCAACAAAAATTGTAAAACTATCACTTTGTGATTATTCATCTTATTTCTGAATGCACTAATTTCATTTGATTATTATATTATACAACAAGAATTACATGCCATGCTCAAAGCTTAGGAAATTTGATTTTTCTTCTAATAAAGTATATCACATGTTAAGCTACCAAACTGAACCATGTTCCCTTTAAAGATCTTTCTTCAAACAAAGTATATGCAAAAGATTGTCAACTTTCTTAACAAATTTTGAACTATCTGATTTTTTACAATACACTCACGTTCATGATATTAGTTTTCATACTTCAAACTTCTTTAGTATTGATTACTTCATCGACCTAAGTGTAACTATCTTATATGCTTTACTTTTATTCAATCTTGTTTTTAACAAGTGGTCTTTGATTTCAGAAAAGCAACGCAAGGTTGCAGAATACTACAAACAACAGGAGAGGCTCCTTGAAGGATATAATGACATGGATACCATGACTGAAACTGGACTTTTCCCAGGAAGTCTTACCGAGGTAGGTACATTATATTATAACAATAGTTGTGGTCGCGGTGGTAGCAATTTTAGTTATACTCATATATGTGATTCTCAGGATGAAATGAAGCAATTAGCAAAAAGCGAGAGACTAGCAGTTAATGTGTCAAACGCAGTTAACTTGGTGTTATTTGCAGCCAAAGTGTATGCTTCAATTGAGAGTAGATCATTAGCAGTGATTGCGTCCACTTTGGATTCTCTCTTAGATCTCTTGTCAGGCTTCATATTGTGGTTCACTGCCAATGCCATGAAAACACCAAACAATTATCACTACCCAATTGGAAAGAAAAGGATGCAACCAGTGGTATGTCTTTTAATTTAAACCTTTAAGAGTTTAAATTGCCAAATGTAGTGTGGCAATAGTATCTTATTGTCATGAGATTGAAAAGGATGCAACCAGTTTAAACGGTACAGTTTGTTGTCCGTTTGCCTGCTATTTCTATATAATCTTGATTATATATATGCAGGGTATCATTGTTTTTGCATCCGTAATGGCAACTTTGGGATTGCAGATTTTGATTGAGTCTGGCAGGCAAATTATTTCCAAGGTAGTTGAGATTAGTGCCAGTTTCACAATGAATGAGTGATCAAATTTTTTTTTTTGTTTTGTGAACCTTACTAGTAAGTAAACTTGTTTTTTAATTTCTTGTTTCATTATCTTAGACAAAGGCTGAAATGAATGATAGTGAGTTGATGTGGATGATTGTGATCATGGTATCTGTGACGATCGTAAAGTTCATTTTAATGGTCTACTGTCGAAGGTTTACAAACGAAATTGTTAAAGCCTATGCCCAAGATCATTTTTTTGATGTTATTACTAATTCAGTTGGATTAGCTGCTGCTGTGTTGGCTGTCAAGTTCTATTGGTTGATTGATCCATTGGGAGCTATTATTGTGAGTTAATTTCTTCCACTAATTGGATTATAGTTTTACAGTTAATAGTCTTTATTTAGTTTGCATATTTCACTATTGTTACATATTTTCAAGGACAGTTTGTGACTGCTAGTTAACCTCATGATAATATGTAATGTAGATAGCACTGTACACAATTAATACATGGGTGAAGACAGTGATTGAGAATGTATCATCACTTATTGGAAGGACAGCACCACCTGATTTTCTAGCAAAGTTGACATATCTAATATGGAATCATCATGTACAAGTTAAAAATATAGATACTGTGAGAGCATACACTTTTGGTGCTCATTATTTTGTTGAAGTGGATATTGTGTTGCCAGAAGACATGCCATTAAATCAAGCACACAATATTGGTGAGACACTTCAAGAGAAGCTTGAGCAACTTCCTGAAGTTGAAAGAGCTTTTGTGCACATTGATTTTGAATTTACTCACAGGCCTGAACACAAGATGATGGTGTAATGTAAGTAATGTGGTGAAATGGTTTGATTGATCAACTAGCAAACTGATTATCTTTCTTTTTTGTAAATGGTATTGTTGCTTTCTTATGTTTGTAGTTGCTGATAAATTAGATTGTATTGTCATTGCCAACTAAAAACTAAAATGTTACTAAGCTATTAGCATCATGTAATAGTGTAAACTAATGAGAATGTACAAAGATTGATTACATTTTCTATAAGCATGATTAAGAGATGGATCCTTCTTTAAGATGACATGGCACATCTTAATACAAAAGCATATGGTTATTAGATTATAGACAAAAATACTTCATATTTAGTATAACTTCTGTAAATTTTACAAATTTTGTTTTTGGTTTTCATAAGTATAGCACTTTTGAGTTGGTACAAAATTATCTTGTAAACAACTTTAATCTTTGTTATTAAGTCAAATAAATATTTAAAATATTATAAAAAAAATTAATCAATAAAATTTCCTTAATTTCTCATCACCTTGTGAAATTTTCAATTTTATTAAATTGATCAATTATGATGAGAGTTTTCAAAAGGGAGCGCTGTTTACCTTTATGCTTTGTTTGGATGAGAACATAAAATAAAAGGAAAGAAAGAAGGTAAGAAGAAAGAATATTAAAAAAAGGAAAATGATGAGAAAGTTAGAGGAAAGTAAATAATTTCTTAGTTGTTTGTTATGAGTGAAAGTGAAAATAAAGTTGAGAGGAAAGAATGTATATTGATATAAGATGACTAAAATAACCTTATTTTTTTAAAAAAAAATTTAAAAAATAATTAGTATAGTTTCACCTATTGAGCAATATTTATTTTATTATTTATATAAACTCAGATTATATACTTTATAATTTTGTTTTAAATATGAGTAGTGTTTATTTACTACGAAATAATTTAAAGAAGAAAGGCAATAATGTATACATGTTATTATTTTTAGTGGTGAATTTTAAATTTTTTTAATTTTTAATTTTTTTTAATAGAGATCATAGGGTGGTGGTGATATTGAATAATGAAGATCTATTCTTGCATTTTTTATATTCATGTTTTTTTACTGACAAACATTTTCTTTTAAATATTATAGTCATATCTATTTATTAAAGGATGGAATACAAGAAACATATACAAATTAAAATATAAAAAAAAAAACGTATAATGGTTTATCTTAGAAAGTAGAAGGGTGTTTGTGGAATTTTGTTCACAAAGTGGCAGCTTAGCACTTTCTTTTTAAAATTGAGAGGAAAACAATCCTGTTTTCCTTTTATAAATGAGCCAAATAGGGTGGGACCGATTCTCCATAAACTTTCTCTCCCACATCAATTTTTCCTCTCATTTTCAGTGATACCAAACACACTGTTAAGTGCTAAAGAGTCATCCTTTTAAAACTCAAAATTATCGTTCACAAATTTTAAAACTATGCCCCCATAAATTAGTAGAGAGATATATCTTCGTAAGTGTGTAACATCTTCATTTTGCCATAAATTAGTACGGAGATATTTCTGTGAAATTTATGAAAATAAATTTTTATAATAAGTTTTATAAGATTAAAATTAGTTGAAGACTACGTCCACGTAGATAAATTCATTCATATTTTAAATTATTCAATAAAATTTAATTATTATTAATATAAATTATTATTATATTTAAAATAAATCTATAATAAATCACCAACATAATAAATTGAATATGTTTAATAATTATAAATATTTAAACATACCACTAATAACTATAAACAGTTATAAATTTTTTATTGATTAAAATAGAAGAGGAATTGTAATCTGTGAAATAATGATAGTTCTGATTATTAAAAATAAAACATAAAATATAGAGACAAAATTTAAATGAAGACTATTCAAAGTCCATGTTAATATATAATTAATATTAAGTGTACAAAAATATCATGAGGACTAATTATATACGTGTGAATCAATTGAATCCTAATTGGAGGTGCTTTCATATATAATGTAGAATTTTTTTTGAATATCATTATTTACAACATTATAATTTAGACTAACAGTAACTATAAATATTTAGAAATAAATATGTAACAATTATGTTTAATAATAATTATAAATATTTATAAATATAATTAATAATTATAAATATTTAATAAAATAAATATTTTATTGATTAAAATAAAAAAGGTATTGTTTTGATAGTGACATATTGTTTATCTAGAAAATTGATAAATAATTGATGGTCCTCTAAATCAAAGAAATAATTTGGTTGCTTGCAAGATCGACCGGATTATCCTAAGGACACGTGTTTTAATTTTTGTTTTATTTGTATATTAGAACATTTCGATGAAAACTTCACGTTATCGTATGTAATAATGTAAATAAACTTCATGAGTAAAATAAATGTAAAAAGACTCTTAAACATAAATTAAAGTAAACGTAAATACTTCGATTGAATTGTAAAAGATAATGAACATAAACGGGTGTATCGTACGTACATTTCTCAATTAACTCGTTTCTCTAACGCTGGTACTTTGAGTGATTTAGAGTATTTGTACAAAGATGTGAACACCCTGAATCATAACACTAAGACCCCTATTTATACTAATTTCGACCAAACAATCTCTTAACAACGAATTGCCACGTTCGATGTTTGCATGTGAATTCAAACCTTAAGCCTCCATGCGTCCTTTCGGATAAGACCAAGCTTTTGAATTTCAAATTCCTTTATCCATTTGAAGCGCCAAAATGTGACATTTCGAATCCACCAACGGCTTCGAATAATTCAAATTTCAAACCTTTATTCGAACCACTTTCTAAACACTTAGAAAAAATAAACCTTTTAAAAGCTTCATCCGTCGAAGTGTTCATAAGACTTCTTCTGCATTTTCTTTGAGTCATGCCTTTTTTCATCAAATACTCAATCCAAACCAATTTTACACTCAGGCCAAAATATCCAGCTAACAAATTACCCCCAATAAATGTGTGTTTCGAAAAGAAACACATATTTCTTGCTCATAATATTATATTTCGATGAACATGCAAATTGTCATGATGATTAATGACTATTGTGACGTCAGAGCACTCATTACTTCACTTTTTCAAAATGTCTAATCAAGACGTGCGTGTAGCAGTTCCGTCATTGCTACACAATATAGGTTCCCAAGGTGGCTTTTAAACAAACAAACCTCCTCATCAGCATATCAGAGTTCGCCACGCGTCCCACTGACTTAACATTAAAAATTATAAACTGATTCAAATTCTAATTTATAAATACCCTTTTCTTATTTCAGTCACACCTTTACCTCCTTCAACCTCTGATTTTTTTCTCCCAAAACCTGCAACTTTTAGAATTTTATTCAAATAAATTTCACCAAATAAGCAATGGTGCCTCAAAAGAACACAAAATATTCCAAAGAAGGAAGTTCATCACAAAGCTTCTCTCTTCTTTCCTTACTAAAAGTACAGTAACCGCTGGCCATTAGGAATCAAGAATTTGTTCCCTACCCTATGCTTGAAGAGGAACAACGCACCATTTATGCTTCTCAGGTAATAATCCTTTTTACTTTACCTTTTGAAACATTAGGATACATGGGTCCAATAGCACATGCTTGTGACCTAGAAAAATGGAAAGGGTTTTTTCATGTCTATCGCTTAACTAAACCCATATCTAGCAAGACAAAAACTATAACCACTGATAAGCTTGCAACGTCTCTTAGGGCAGAAAATGTAGAGACCTATAAGGACAAAAGTGATAAAGAATCTAATGAAACCGAGCTTAACTTCCAATTGACATTATCACAGATGAATTGAAACCCTTTAGGTCATACCCAATAATTGATGATAATTATCTGAAATGGGATATACGAATTTGAGCGAATTAATTCTAGCTGGGATATACGAATGTCTTGGGGAAGTCACAATAAATTTGAAGAAGTACAAAACGGGAACAAACCTCTTACTTGTTAGCCCTTATTGGCTTCTACAATTGTGGCTGAATGCCACCTTCGAGACTTCGCCTCCAACTGTTGGTTCAATTGATGAATCCACTCCTAAGATTCAAAATAGGGCTACCGAAGGACTAAGATTGGTCAAAGTAACCCCAAATGACGAAAAGAAGGGATTGAGAGTGCTTCACCATATTGTGATGATGTTTGCCAAACATCATCAATTTATTCCTTCGATGGCTCCCTTTTCTCATCGAACTCAAGGACCTGAGTGGTTCACCAAAAGTTTTTACAACCTTTCACCAGAACAAGAAGAGGAAAGTTTGGCTATTTGGACAACCTTTTTACTCCCTAGACTGATAGTGACCAGACTGATGCCTATCAAAGCCCATATTCTTTCTTACCAGCCAAACTTTATCGTTAGACAATTTGGCCTTTGCCAAATTATTCCTGAACCACTATTTGATCGAAAGAGTACTCTCTGCTACAGAGGAATGACTTTCAACAAATATGAAGTTGAACATTGAATGGCTACCTACACCAATGTTGTTGTGGTGACGCTTACCCCTTAAAAACCAACTTTCTATAGCACCTAAGAATTCGACGACCGGTGGAGAAAATATCATTCCTCAAGCATGTTCGATAATAATCTTTTTCGTGATCACTTATCTAAAGCTTTTGCTTCTGTGCAGGATAAATCCAAGAAAGATACACAGAAATGCATCAAAGAGATCCTAGCGTTCCAGAAGTACTTTGAAACTGTCTGCAGGCCAGATGATCTTAGTCGGACCATTCGACAAGCAACAAAAACTTTAAAAGTGAAGTTTAAAGCAAAACTCCCACAATTAAAAATACCTTCGAACGTAAAACCTGAACATAGGTACAAGCTAGCTTTTCAATTTGAGCCACCAAAGTTTCCCAAATTACCCAGTGTTGATTTTGGGCTGGCATTCTATCCACCTTATCCAGAATGGTTCGTTTGTGGGAATGTTTTCAAGATTTTGCAACAAAAAGGCAAAAAACTTGTTGAGCGTGTGGTCTCGACTAAGGATACCCTATACAGTTTTAAAGGCTTCCTCCATCTTGACCTAGAACATGTCAAAATGCTTACTCCAGAAGGTCAAGGTGTGGAACCAAAGGAATTCTTTGGCTACTTCAAAAGTTTTCTTATTTCCAAATGTTGGCTTGTTAACACTAACATTTACTTTTTTCAATTGATCCTCTTTCTCTAGCTGTTGAAAAGAAGCCATCGAAGAAGGAGAATATTGTCTCTACAACCGAGACCAAGAAAACAACTCAACAAGTCACCTCTTCTTCAAAGGGTGCTACTACAAGAATTGACGAACCATCAACAATTGTAAAGGTTATCTTTGTCAAAACCTTACTCCCTTAACTTGGTGAAATTTTGTAACTCTTTTTCTATTCGTTGTAGGCAAGTCAAAAACCTCCTCGAACTCCAAGTAAAAGGAGACATGCTGAAGAAACTATCAACGTTATTGAAGATATTGATGCCTCTCCTCCAACAATCAAGTCGAAGAAACTCAAGAAGGAGAATAAACAAAAATCTTCTGATGTCTCTTCCCAACCTCAATCAATTGAAGATCCACTCCAAGCTTCAAAAAAGAAAAACTCTCAAACCACCAAGAGTCTCACCTTGGACAGGGCCGAAAGCGATAATTCGAGCCCAGGAGATGTGACTGCGAATGTAAGAATAACTCGAAAGCAAATTTTTTCTTTTTAATTTAAATTCTCACCTTTACTCTTCTAACATTAAAGATTTTTAGGTCTAGCAAATTGCCCCCACTGAATCTCCCATCTAAGATGAGATTCTACTAAGCAGCTGCAATCCTTCTGCTCATCTCCAATATGCCAAGGATTCCAATAAAGGGTCTACAACTGATGCTCACATGATAGACAATCCTCCACACGATACAATTATTTTACATGGATTTTATCATAAATCAAAGATACAATATTTTGGGGGCGAACAGGGAGATACTGTTGGCAAAAATCTTGATGTGGATGAAGGATCAAATGAAGAATATCCTGCAGACTCTTCACCTAAGATGAACTTGGGTTCTTCTGATGAAGATGAAGCCATACTAAGTGACGCTGAGAAGTTCTTTGAGGACGAAGAAGATCAAGATGAGGGATAAAAGGAGATTCCTCACAATGCTGATCAAGTAAATCAACAACAAGCCCACCACATGTTTTCAACTTCTCAAGACCAACCAAAATTATTAGATCCCAACTAGCCATTGCCTTCACCAGAATGTATGTTCCTCAATTTTAAGGGTTGGCTTAATTTTGTAAAACAAATAAAAGCAGCAATAATGTAATGTAAAATAGGATATTTTAACTTGTTGTAATCCTATTGGAATGCCTAAACATGTTGAAGCAACTCGATTTTCAAAAATCATTTAAATGAATTTTCAAAACAATGAAATCGCCACCTAATTTTATTTGTTCTAGAAAGAACGGGAAAATATAGATAAAACCCACAACGTCGGATAAGACGGTCTACAAGACCAAAAGATGGATTCAGGAGTCGGTTACGCAAGAGGAAGGTATTAGCACCTCTTACGTCCATCGTACTCGATGGGACCCATTTAGTTCGAAATGTGTTTGTGTGTGTAATCGCTAATTTCTAAATCATGAATAAGAAAAGGCGTTTGTTTATTATTATTTTGAGTTTGACACGGTTTCAAACCGCCTACGTATTCCTCGCAATGGGAAAGTCAAACTCCGTAGTTCTTGTTGAAAATGTCTTGGATTGGTTGTGTTGATTTTAGAAGAAAATGCTTTTATTTTGATAATCATATGAGCGAGAAAGGATTTGAATGGGTTGAGTTGATTTTAATTGTAGATGACAAGTACCAAAACGTTATTATCCTCTAACGATTCAATACTCGAGATTGGTGATTGAGGTCAAATCATCTCTCATCCAAAATCTTTATTATGAAAAGAGTGAGGTGAAACAAAGTTCACTTTTATTATGTATGGAATAAAGTATTTAAGTCATTGTTACCCTCTAATGGCCCAAATACTTTACATTTTAATTAAATCGTCGGGTTATCCTCTAACAATTTAATTAAATACCATAGCACTGCTTTTTGTTTTGTAGAAAAATTGATTTAAAAAAACAAGTTCAATTAATTATTTTAATTTGAAAGTGTTTTAAGGGTTTGGTTATGGATAGAATAATTTGATTAGGAAAACAAGCGAGCCCATACAAAGTGGCTTTATGTATGCTCCTAAAAGTGGGACTAGCGTGACACTAGTATTCTAAACCGATTGGAACAATCGATCAATAGTGTCGCTGTAGAAAAGCCTGTGACCAAACTATGAATGTGCAGTGTGCATTGTGTATGTTTACCTGTTCATTGATGAGGAGCCCAAGAGGAGGCTATGTGTTCTAATATGATAAACGCATAATTAAACAGTAATTAGAACACACAAGGAAATAAATCCTAAGCTATTACAACCAAATCGAATTAATTTGGATAATCAGATAAATAGCTTCCATGTGGTGCAAGAATTGTGCTCCAAGTAGTCTTCAAGGTCGGATGAGGCTTGACGCATCGGATGAATACCAAATGAAGATTCCTACATCACTCAAGATACAAACAAAAACTATGCGAAGAATAGATATATTTGCATTCAAATTCATTCGAAGGTTGAATTAGATTCCAAATCCGAAATTGCAACACAAAAATAATAATTACAATGTAATTGAATTTATTTACAAATGGGTATGCATAAAGATAAGAATAAAAATAATATGTATATTTACATACTAAATATAATAACAAAAATATTATGTATTTTATATTTACAAAAATAAAAATGACATTACTAGATATTAATAATGGAACAACAATAATAAGAAAGTAATTGGAAGAAGAAAAGTATATATATTCTATGATGAAATGATGTTTGAACTATTCTTGAATGTCTTCACAAGTAACAAATGCGTTAGTAGCATAAGTGTGAAATAAAATGAAATGGAATTAAGATAAACATGGTTAATGAGCAAGGTAAATCAAAAACTTAATGAAACTTGAATCATCAAAGAAGTAATAAAGATGTGAAACACCCAAGCATTCACGAACCTAAAGTATAAACACAAACTCAAACGACCATTTCAACCCATTAGAAATCAAGACCAAGTACCACGCATTCATGTATTACCCAAAACATGTTTAAAACATGGAAAACACATTGGAATTGAGCCATAATTGATCAAATAAAAAAATGGACAGCAACTACACGCATATACATCCATGCTCCAACAAATTCATCTCAACGAGGTTCAAACCAACGGAAACACCAACAAAGTACCATAACCGAATTCCTCATTCAACACAAATCACCAAATAACAAAAATGTCTAACACAATTTCAACTTAAACATCAACACAAACTCTTCTTAATTAATTCAAACATCATGGCATAATCGAACTTCAATTCAAACAACATTGTGTTCAAGATCAAAAATCCATGATAAATCAACAATTACCACGACTCAATTTTAACATAAAATGGAAGAGTATTTGACATACAATGAATAAAAAAAATGACAGTATCTCAACAAAACAGACTTAACCAATTTTGACATCAAATCCAACGCAAAGGTGATTCAAACAAAATTTCGACAGAATAATCGTGGCAAAAACATGATTCACAAACCATTGTATCGGCACAAACAATTCACAAACGATTCATATTAGAGTTATAACTGATATTCATCATTTGAAATTTAACGAAAACTCAGTTTACAAATCAAAAGGGAATCAAAGCTTACCGAAACATCGAAATGTGGATGGAAACCGTTTTGCTGGAACTCATTGTCATTCTTCTGGAACATGGTCGCAAAATTGGCTCGTGACGGTGAGTTAGAATCAACACCGAGGCTGTGAGATGATGCAGAGAGAGCGATACGGCAGAGATTACGATCACTCAGTTGTTGTTGAAGAAGTTCGAGAAGCAAGTTGGAGGTCATGGTCAACGCCGTGGTGATGGCGATTCGGAGAGGAATAGCTTGGGTTTGAGAGCAAGGATGTGCAAAAACGATTGTAAGAGTTTGAGTGAGGCAGAGGAGTATGGCAATGAGGGTTGATGACGGAGGTCACGGTGTGGTAGTATGTCGTGGCGAGATGAGTAAGGCGCGGTTTGTGAGGGCTACTACCAAGGTGGTTCGAGACGCGAATGGAAGGTCGAGGCGCAATGCGAGGGGTTGAAATCATGAGGTTGAAACAACGACAGGGAGTGTTGGAAGCTCAAGGTTGTTTGGATGAAGATGGTGATGGTTACAATGGTGGCTGGTGAGGGTAGATGGAGGTAACAGGGGAACAATGGGTATGAAGATGAATGAGGAAAATTCCTCTTGAACTCAGATCCGCCTCTCTCGTTTGTTTATTTTTTCGTTTTTCAATTTTGGCTCCCTTTGAACAATAAATTATAACACATATATATATCCAATAGATTAGGGTTTAGCAATTTTTGATAATGCCTAAAATACCCTTCATGCTTAAATGGGCCATAAAATTGGGTTGGGTAAAAATTAATAAGCCCAAAAGTATTTTGTTTGATTTTTTTTGAGATAAAAATTAGACACCTAAAATTATCAAAAATGGTAAAAGTTCAGACAATAATTATCCGAAAAAATTAAATGAGCATATTAAAATAAACTGCGGGTTTAATAAATTAAAGGAAAATTATCGAAATAATTAAAATTGAAATAAAAACGATAATAAAAAATATCTGATTTTAAAACACTTACGGTCAAAAACAAAACTTCAAAATGTATCGAAAAATTAGAGAGAGCACATTTTCATGATCTACGCGAGACGTAGATTCATAAAGCAGTGAGTTAGAGGCGAAAGTTTGAAATATTTTTCTCACTAATTTTCGTACAATGTCGAATTGTTTTTAGCAGTCTGTTTATAAAACCAAAATATCGATATCATCGACATATAATCAACTTAAAACGATACATGTAAGGAGATAAAAATGAATGAAGTAAAATAACGGGTATTTCACAACTATAAAACGATGCAAACGTCAATTTAAACTGACTTTTGGTCAACTTAAATACAACGAAATGATGCATGTGCAATGCATGAATGACTGTTTAATGCAATGACCTAATGGAAGCGTATGCAGATGAATGAGGAGCCTAAGCCAGGTAAAATCAAGATAGGAGGGTAAATTTTGGGGTGCAACACATGTTGTGTTGAAGTTTTTCAACATCTGGAACAACATGTCAAATGAGATGTCGAGACATTAGACATCCGACATCACGTTATTGGGCTGTCAAAGTTTATTACAGTTCTAGTTTTAAATTATGCAGAATATTCTAGGAATATTATGCAACATATGTGGCGTGATCTTGAAGTAATTTGTGGAGGTCCAAGAGCTAAGGAGAAAAATCAGCAAGGACCTTGATTGTAGCAGAAGTTATCTACTTGTTTGTTTTCTGCAGAAAGTTTGTTACAGCTTTAAGCTGTTATTTGAAGGCCCAAATCCAGTTGAGTAATAGGTTATAAATAAGCAGTTGAAACCTAGTTTTAGAAAGCTAGCTGGTTTTAGAAAGATGTAGTCTTTAGGGTTATCCATGTAAGTGAACGACCCGGATTGTGGGATGATGTTTACTGTGTAAAATGGTAAACAACCGCTGGTCATCCCAAAGCCCTAAAAACTAAGGGTTACTCGCAAGATCGACCATTTGATCTTAAGACATGTGCTAAGATTTTGATATTATACAGGTTCTGTCGAAAGCCTTATCAAGAGAAACAGTTTTCTATGAATAAGGGAACAAGTATAACGGTTTTCCACACTATAATTCGACCGACTGACTGGTAACTCGTGACTGACAACAAGTTTTCATACAAAGTAAGACTCAATAAACTAACTGAATGGTGACTCATGACCGACAAAGAGTATTGAATTGTTTACGCGAAGCAGAAAATAATGTAAAGAGTTTGCTCGAAAGTAAATTGAAAGCAACTAAAATAATCAAAAGAGACAATTGAAAGATAAAAGATTTGCAGTGAAATAAAGGTGGTGATTCACGTACATCAAGCACTTCTTCACTCTTTGTTTCCTGATGCTCGGAATAACAGAGTTTTACAAGTGATTTTAGCACAAGTGAACACACACAAAAACTACACTGAATCTACTTATTTATAGTATTTACAATGTAACTGCCTAGATGTAATCTACGGGCATATTTGAATCTTGAGGTAACTGCTCCACTAGATGTCGCCACCTATTTGGCTCTCAATTAGCACACAAATTATTGTTAACTGCTTGTAATTTCAAAATTTGAATCTTCCCACTTCTGGCTTGCTTCGACACGCTTCCTTTGGCAAGATTAAATCAACAAAATTCTTCTAAGTTTAGAACTCCTTTTGGTCGACAAGACCAACTTCGACCGTCTTTCTTGTTCCTCAAACTAAGGTCGACTAGACCAATCCTTCAGTATTTTGCCAAATGTTATCCTTCTCCTTATGGTCGACGTTTTTGCTTCAATTTTTGCTTTAATTTTCTCTAGTTTGATAAAACCGAATTTCAAACACCTTGACTTCAATTTTCTAAAAGCCCTTATTTTAGAAGATTACCCTTAACTTATGGGAACATCTTCATTTACTGCACGTGCTTGAATACCTTAATATTTTTCAAGGTAACAAAATACCCCCCAAAGATTCCATTTTCAAATTTGACTAATATGAGATAATGGCATCTTTGAAACGTCGATTTTACCATTCGACCAAGTCGTTCCCACTTCTTCAAAAGTGGAAGTTACTATTCCGCTTTTCTTGTGACATCATGTAATCATGGTAACGTATCACACTTTTAGTCTCGAGACGTGCGACATTAAATTTTCGCCATCATTGCGCTTTTAGTGGGAGACGTGGCCCACTAATCCACGTCGATCTTGCGACACATGTCTGCTGAAGTGACACGATTTAAACTTAGGAAATCACAAAGATTTTCCCCATCATTTCTTTCTTCTTCTCAGGGTCTATAAATACCTTTTCTCCTCATTTTCTCACTTTTATTCTCGCTTTCTTCAACCCTTGTTTTAGAAAACACAAAAACCTACAAATTTCACCACTGTTCACCATCTTCAACCTCTTTCAAACTTTCTCCAATGGTGAACACTGGCAATCAAACTTCTTCTCCTGCAATAGCACTTCAACCACGCCTCATCGATGGCAAAGCATACGTACCGGAACCTCCATTCACTGAAGAGAAAGCCAAAATATGGAAATCTCAAGTATTGATTCCTTTTACTCTTGAAGAAAAACCCTTAGCTTTCTTAGGTGCGCTTTTTGCAGATACGCCCTCTAAAATCTATGTAGATGATAAAGGGGTATTTTTCCCTACTAGTAACGTCACCAGACTGATAGTCTCTTCCTCAAACCCTATTTCGCTTCAATATGTTGACATAAATTTTAGAATTGCTCCACCTTTGAATTGCCCTAAGTTTAGTACTTGGGTGTCACGTTTAGAAACAGAAAAAGGAGAACAATGGAGAGAAATGGGTATTCACACGTTATTATAGATTTCTTGTTGTGACCAACCTTACTCTTGTGGCATGCTGCTGGATGCCGTACACTTTTGGGAAGGGTTGACCAACACTTTTCACACTAAGTGTGGTATGATTACTCCTACCTTGCTCGACGTTGCATCCATCACAAGGCTAAAACCATCTGGCGTAGTTTTAACTATAGGGATGATGCTATTGTGCCTATAAAGTTCGACGTTGGTGAAGCTGGAAAACCAACCTACAACAACTTCATCGACTATCATGCTCAAAATTCTGGTCCTATCTCTGATGAAGAGCATGTAGCATTTTTAACTTTATGGTTGTCTCGTTTTATTTTTTGTTCTAGATCAATGCAGATAGCCAAACAATTTTCTTATCTAGCCACCCAATTGCATCAAGGTAACAAGTTGTTTCGGGCCAACTAATATTGGCCTCCCTTTATGCATCTTTGACTGACGTTTCTAATCAAATCAAACTCTTCGACCCCAATAATCCAAAAAAGAAGAATGTTTTGGTCCACGGTCCTTTTTGGCTATTGCAATTATGGTTGAATGCCACTTTTTCTGAGGAAATAAGGCCCTTCAGAAGTAGAAAAATAACATACTCTCCATCTACCAACCATATTGTTTGGAAGTGCCTTCTTCCATTAACCTCCATCGACAAAACTCTGCCAAATGTCGCAGTTTTCACATTGTTGTTCAACATTATGCTAACAAGGGCTGAGTTTACACCCTCTATGGCTCCCTTTTATGATCATCGTGATGGCCCTGAATGGTTTACTAGGGCTTTCCCTCCCGAAAATGATAAAGACAATAAAAATTCCCTGATTACCTGGAGGGGCTTTTTAATTCCCCAAATTCTATCTAGTGTAATTGTTGGCGCAAATCCAGGCTTGGTCGCCTACCATACTAACTTAGTAGCTAAACAATTTGGGCTCTGTCAACTATTCCCTAAGTCCTTGTTCAATTCTTATGAATTGTTAGTCGACATCACATCTGACCAACCTGTTGAAATTGTGAATGAATATATCGAAAGTCTTTGGGCTTAAAAACCATGTTTACCCTCACCTCTTTTGGACCAGAATTCTACTGCACTAAGGAGATTGAAACTTGGTGGAAATCATACTTTGTTACATTTATTGGTGATCTTGACAAAAAACTAGTTGAGCTAACTGCAGCTTTTCATTCGTAGGGAAAGTCGATCAAATGTAAGGCTACTAATATCAAGCAGATCCAAGCTTTCCAACAATATTTTTGTATGGTGTATGTACCCAATAACCTTCGTTGAACCATCTTTAAAGCAACCCAAGAGCTAAAGGAGAAGGTAACCGACAGGATTCCACAACTCAAAATTCCTGGTTACATGAAAGAAAAATATCTTTACGCACTTCATTTTGGAAAAATTAGATTTCCTCCTTTACCAACTAGCCCCTTGACCTTGGCTTTTCGCCCTCCTATTTCAGATTGGTGGTATAGCTCTTGGTCGAACGTAGAAAATGCTTATAAGAAAAAAGGTGAAAGGCTGGTGCCGACGAAATATTGGTTAAACAACTACCCAGGTTTTCTCCATATTGATCCTCAATATGTCAGAGAACTTGTTGTCGTACCACATGGTAACAGCCACTGGAAAGTTTGATTTCATTTCTATTTTGACTTTTTATCTGTCTAACTCTTTGTCATTTTTATTTTAGAAATTCCTCTTCAGGTAGAGTCCAAGAAGGCCCATGTCGACTAAACTGGCCCGTCGAAAACAAAGGTTCGAATTCAACCTTTTGCCAATTATCTTTCTTGACTTGGTATTTCTAACTTGGCCAATTTTTTTGCAGATTGTTCCTGACCATACACCCTCCGACGACAAACTCATGTCCTCTTCAATCAAGAAAACTGATTCTTTTGTAGGTGCATTTGTACATTTCCTATTGTTTTCATTCCTTTTATGGTCTGAAATGTACTAATATTTTCTTCATCTACTAGGGTAAAAAACGCTCAGCGGTTTTGACTGCTGCCTCTGACAAATCCAAAAGGTCCAAGAAGGACAAGCATCACACTTCTGAGAGTCCTGAGGTATGTTTTATCGAATTATGTTTCCTTTTCGATTGGAACAATAACTTTAACTTACATCTTCTTTTTGATACTCAGCCATCACTTGATGTTCAGTCCCCTCAACACTCCCATAAATCCAAAAGCCACAAGAGGAAAAAGGATTCCTCTGCTGAAGACAAGGTGGAAAAAAAAAAGAAAAAAGAAAAGGCTCCTGTGACCCAGGATCCTAACGCAAGGGTCGGCTCAAATCATGTTGCTAAAGGTGTGGAGCAGGATGAGGTAGACATTCCTCTTGTTACAAAAATGAGAGTGAAGTGATCTTGGCTGAAAATCCTGCAGCTAACTGTCATACCCCAATTTTTGACCTAAGATACCATCTCATATCATTCATATATGCATCATTGCATCACTAACAAATTTCAGAACAGGTTAGCTTGTGTGTACTCCTTGAGCCAAATAAGGGTTTGAATCAAATTTTTCATCACTCCAAGATACGATCAATTAGGGTTTGATTCTTCACTCACCTAAATTGATCTATCTTCATCAATCATCAACATTTGATCTTCAAATTCCAATCATTTCCTCAAGATCTATCTTGAATCGACCAAATTAGGGTTTTGATCGAGGATGGTGTATCATTGACTTTTGCTCAATGAATGACCTAATTGCTTGAAGAATGATCTTAAGATCACCAGTGAGATATCTTGACCTAATTTCTTGATTCAAAACATCTCAAATGCCATGGTTGATCATTAGAGAAATTCTGAATCATCTGACAAAAAGTCAATTGTTCAGATCAGTCAAACTTTGACTTTTGGTCAACTTTTGAATTTCAAAATTTTCAATCATCAAAGCATTTCAAATTATCCATCATGATCATAAAAAATCAAAATGTGTGAAAAAAGTCAAAACTTGAAATTATTCTAACACTTAGAAAAATTTTCAAGTGTTTTTATCACTTTTTTCATCATTTTCATGACCATTTTTTCACCTAGATCCATTTTGATTCAAGAAAAATTTCAACATGAAAGTTGTAGATCTTGTTCCAAGATTTCCAAAATGTCCAAGAAGATGAAAAAATATTTTGTGCAGATAGGGTTTTGAAATTAGAACATATTGGTCCATAAACATGAAATTATAGGTCATTTTTCACCAAGTTTTTGCCAAAACTTTTCTCTTTCCCTTCTAGAAGCCTTGTCATCACCAAGGGATAAGTTTTCATTCAAAAATATCCAAAGGCAATGATTGAAGAAGGATAGAATCACTTGAGTGATTTAACCATGGTTTAGAAATTAACCATGTGTATTAAATGCAAATATTCCTTCCTTATCATCTAAGCCAACTTGCAAAATTATCAAAGCTTATCTTTGCCTTGATCTCCAAACATCTTGGCCTATAAATAGAGGTCTTTCCTCATTTGGAGATCACACCAAAACAATCATAAACTTGTTTTCTCACTTCTTTCTTTATTTGCAAGTTTTCTCATTTTCAAAGAGGTTAGAATTGCAACTTCCAAATCTTGAAAGTTCTAACCAAAGGTGTCATCCAAACTTCTTCTAAACATCATTTAGAATTTGTTCATAACTTTAAACCACCACAAAATAAGCCAAAAGTCAGTTTCCTCACAAAAACTCCATTTGTGCAAATTTTGAGCCTTAACTTGTAAAATCAAAATCCACTCGTGCACTTTCCAAATTTCCACTTCAAACACCTTCCATACATCATATAGAAGTGATCCAAACCCTTAATCCACTTATGTAACAACTCTATCACCATCCTCCATTCAAAAATCAGTCACTTGCAATTTGACTCGGGTAGGAGAATCCATTGAGCTTCGAAGCAAGCTAGGAGTTGGAACACACTCAGGAAGGTCCAAGGAAGCTCACAGTATCACAAATTTGCATATGGAAGAACTCATATGAGTTCTGCAAATTTGCTTTAAGAGGTAAGTTTTTCAAATTCTGGTTCTCTTATATAAGCATCTTTGACATCATTTTAATAGTTAGAAATGTAGATATCATATTTCTCAAGCTTTCTGAATCCTCAATTTCACTTAAAATCAATCATGCCTATAGATTAGTTGAATTTTTCAGTTAGGGTTCATTTGGTACTTTCTAGAAATTCACTTCAATCTTTGAGTCTTAGCTTTAATAAATTGCATGGTTAAAATCGTGGTGAAATTCTAAGTTAAATAGCATTTTACATTTCTCAAATTGATGGAGAATAAAAGAAATTAGAACTTGGCTATGGAAGCTTGTCATGAGGAAGAAGAAGAAGTCCATGGCGCCATTTTTTTTTTAAATTTGTGTTTTATAATATATATATATATATATATATATATATATATATATATATATATATATATATATATATATATATATATTTTTTTTGTTTAAATGAACGGATGTATAGCCACCCCAGTGGTCGAACCCCACCCAGACCTTTTTTCTTTTTCACTCTTTTCACTCTTTTCCAATTTTCAAACCATTTTAAAACTAACTTCACCAACTTATTTTCAAATATAATTCAATCAAGGCATTGTTTTAACAAGCCACACATGTGGCCCAATGGTTAATCTTTTCACCTTTGAGTGCAAGGTCCTAAGTTCAAACCTCCTTAGGACCAAAATCATATTTTTATCACTTGTTTTGTTCATTTTTCTATCAAACTTCAACATTTTCAAAAACCAATCAAAACTTCTCATTTTGAGATGATCTTTTGCACACTTGTCATTTAATATATCTATTTTATGATTATGTCAAAAAATGGCAAAAAATATTTTCTTTTGATATATTTTTATTAGGTTTAAAATAGATGTTTTAAAGTATTTTTAAATACTTTTCAAAAATATTTTCTTCTTGATTTTCAAACATAATCTTTTTCAAAACCTCTTGTGAATACATTTCACTTTTCAAACCTTTTCAAAACTTTCAAAAACATTTTAATTGACTTACGCACCTCTTTTCCATTATCGATTCGATAAATCTTTGAAAATACAAACCGAACTAGGTTCTTTTCCTCGAAAATCTTTCGAATTCAAAATCAAATTGATCATGGGCCTCCCTTACGGTGTAAGTCCCAACCCTCCTATGTACATACTTAGTTTCCTTGTACATATCCACCCTTTTGTGTACATATTCAATTCCTTGTACATATTCAACTTTTTTGCAAATATTCAAGTATAACTAGTATCGTTCGCTAGTTTTATCCGCTTGTTTATACACCAATTCCACTGGTATTAAGAAGAGTTCCCCATAGCCTCCTCTTGGGCTTCGTACAAAAGAACTCACTTGTTGAGTTAGCCTCCTCTTAGGTTTCGTACAAAAGAACTCCCCCGTTGAGTTAGCCTCCTCTTGGGCTTCGTAGAAAATAACTACCTCGTTGAGTTTAGCCTTCTCTTGGGCCTCATACAAGAAAGAGACATGGAAATCTCTAACAGCCTCCAATTGGACTTCCTATACAAAGAATCACCTTCGCTAGGATAAAACCTTATGAGTATGGTTTCTCGGTGATTGTAGTGCAGCATGGTGCTTTCAGAAGCTTTGTCATAATCAGAACTTCTTCTAATGAGCGTGATAATCTTGAAGACAACTTTAGAATTTCATTTACAAAATACCATAACTTCTTTATCTTCAAACTTGTAACTTGTTCTCCTTCTACATTCAGGATCAGAACATCATCTGCATACTTTAGTAACAAATTAGGAGAGAACAATGTTTCAAACAAAATATTTATTGAACAGGGTCAGAACATAAACGTCATCAACAGTACTTGTTATCATCAAAACCTCTAAGATAGGTGTAGAACCAAACCATGTTCTAACACATCCAAGATGGATGGTCTATTCAAATATATTGTCTCCTTGTCCATATTACCAGAAAGTATCTTCCCTAGATCTCACCCAAAGACAGAGCAGGATGCCTGCTCTGATACCAATTGAAATTCTGGTATCAGATATGAGATGTCGAAGGTAATGTCACGACACTTATATCTGCTTAGAACACAGTTAAATAGAACAGACTATAACAGTGCAGAAAACAATAAAAACACAGAGAATTAATAACTCGGTTCGGCTCTAACTAACCTACGTCTGGGGGCTTTCAAGTCAGGGATGAAGTTCACTATTAGTAGTATTAATACAAAGCTAAACCTTCCCCGTTTACACTTCCTCACTTAATCAAACTACCCAGTGATCCTTCTACCTAGGATACCAGACTTAGATATGAGAATCCTCCGCTCACTCCCTCAGTACCACCACAACCCGTGATATTAAAAACAACTAAAGAATGAAGATACTCTTCAAAGACACACAATCACGCTTGCTTCAAAGATTATGGTGATTGAAAACTAACAACTTAAAAACGTCCTTCTCAAGTTACTAACAAGAGAGGCTCACAATAAACAACTAACAATCAAAACAATGAACAACCAAAAGTAAAAACTGGAACGGCCAACTGCAAAATAAGGATTGCAGCCCTTTAAATAGAGTAACAACAATTAGGGTTGCTTGACTCACAAGTCTTCAGTGTCTCCTGTATTCTCTCCATGAAACCAGAAAATTAAAACTCCAAAGATATAACTGAAGACGTTTCACCAGCTTCCGTAATCGAAGTACATAGATCATAACAAACTAACTACCTAAAAATTTTGCACTTTAGTCAGTTACACATGTCAGGACATCTGTTGTGACATCTGCTACTTCAGTAAACTTTAAGAAATTTCTTAGCAGAATGTTTTACCAAAATTGCTGCCAATCAATATAACCAACAACACATATACAAATTTTCAAAAAGGCTCCTACGAAGTACCGTAGATGCTTTGGGTGCCTAACACCTTCCCTTTGCATAACTAATCCCCGGTTTCAGATCTATGATCTTTTTGTTAGGATTTTATTCAGACTTTTTCATAATCCTTTGGATAAAATAAAAGCGCGGTGGCGACTCTTTTGTTACTTTTTTGAATTAAGTCAATTCAATGACTTATACTCGCAGTTTTTGCTGCTACAATACTGTGACCCAACCTCTCGTCTTTCGTGTTATTGATCTCTGGACCCAACCTCTCGTCTTTCGTGTTATTGATCTCTGGACCGTGAAAGAACGAAGTGAACAACAAAATATTGAATTGATAATCCAAGATATGAAGGTTAGACAAATTACTTTGTGGAAAATACTGCAATGTTAACATAGTTTTTTTCTTTAGCGAGTTGTTGATACTTCAATTTTATCCCTTTTTGTTTTAGGACTATTTGGCTGGCACAAATAGTGTTGATATGATATGGAAATAACCTTTGTCATTCAGTAAGAAATTTTCATGTACCAAACAAAAGGCAATAAAGTGTCAGTTCTGTCTAGATGTATTTGCGGTAGCGTTGATTGCAGGGCAGGGGTGCAAATTGATTAATTTGTTCATCAGTAGCAAAGTGTTGGTTCTGGGTCCTGTTAGTGGCTAGAGGCGCGTATGTAGTTGCGTGCAAAAAAATGAAAAGATTGGGAGCTGTTTGATGAGAAGATGGCCAGCATGACTTGATTCGATCGGGGTTAATAGTCTCGAAGTATTCATCATCCTTTTGCTTCTCACATCAGTAATACTCACAACATTTGTATGTTATAATATGAGAGTAACCGATGCCAAATTTGATACATCTCTCTCAGAAACTTACTTAAGGACACATGGATTGTCTAGACATATTGACCAACCAAATGCTTGCCTCACTTCATATAAGTTTGACAACCTCAACATAATTCTAACTCTTAAATTATGGAATATAAAAATTTGTAAAAATGGAGCACCTAATTCACTTTCCTACAAAAATGCTTCAGCTATTTTCAACCAGTTCACATATTGCTTTTGCTCTCTTGTGTGGAGTTAGTGGATAAGGAAATTGGTCAAGCTTCCTCTATTGCCCTTGGTTATCAGGTATTCCCTGAATGCTTTTTACAATTTAGTATCCAATTCACTACACATTATGTAGAGAATAGATAGTGAATAAGATCACAACAGGAAAATGTAGTTTTCTGTTATAGTTTTTGATTATCAAATAGATGAGAGTCTATCTGACTATGGATACTGTTCCTATAAAATCTTGAATATCGTTGACGTTATCGTCCTGGATACAGAAATAAGATGAATCTCTTCTACAGGATGTATGGACTCTTCTAAGGGCCGAAAGGCTAGAAGAGGCGTGTGGACTATGCCGATCTGCTGGACAGGTGAGCATAACTTTGATATGATAATTTTATGGACTTCATAGTCCATAGTTCAACAATTAATATTTGAATTTTCTTGTAGCCATATAGAGCTCCTCTGTCTCCTTTTAGAGGTTTGAGCATGTTCTTTCTGCTGAAGCTCTGGTAAAGAATGGTAAAAGTAGGACTTGAAAAAGAAACGACAACAATTGAATGCCTTGCTTAGTTGCTTCAAATTTACCAGCAAGAACTAGAGTAAACACAAGTAATCTTCCAAAAGAAAATCAACTTTTATAGTTACGCCTATAGGAATGTCAGCTTGCGGATGCCGTCTAAAAGTCTTATAAATTGGAACTTGGCACGTGAACTTTCAAAATAACATGAAGGTTATTAGATGACTAGATGGATACAGGTATCCTTATTAGATGACTAGCTTGCGGCATCCCTATTTTATTAACTGATATAGTGATTGTGTCATAATGTTAACATGTAATTTTTTTTTCAAAGCATAATAAAACATATTTTGTACTCATCTCAACTAAATAGCCATGGATATTGTTTTTTTATTATGTGGTTGTACTTACTTTTAAGTCGACATAGACTTGCTTTTCCATAATACATACATCTCATGCCACATACATCAGTGGTCAACACAACCTACATCTGAATTTTTTTTCCAAAATACCACATGGTGAAATCTTAAGTCCCATAATACCATATCTAAAAAAAGAATTCTCAAACTGACACTCCCTTATACCTTTTTGCCATTTGGATTGGTGAAAGAACCCACCAGTCTGCTTTTAAGTAGGCTTTTGCCATTTGAAACGGAGAAAGGCTATTTATATTTTTTTTTGTTTTTTTATTCTGAAAAATAATTAAAGATTTTTATAATATATTTTTATTAATTAATTAATTAAATATAATTAATATAATTTTAAATAATTAAAATTTAATTAAAATATATTTTTAAATAATAATAATTAATTAAACATATTTTTAAATAATAATAATTAAATAAAATTTAATTAAACATACTTTTAAATAATAATAATTAATTAAAAATTATCTTAAATAGTAATAATTAATTAAAATTTAATTAAACATAATATAAAATTAAATATAAAAAATTATAATTATACAAATTATAATTAAAAATTTAATTAATTAACTAATACTACCTCCGTTCCTATATATAAGAGACAATTCAATTTTTAGATTCATTGAATAATCAATGTACCTAGTCTATAAATTGACCAAATACATTGATTATTCAATGAATATAAAAAATGAATTGTCTCTTATATATAGGAACAGAGGTAGTAATAAATTACAATAAAGGATAAAAAAAATACAAATTATTGTTGATGATGCAAACGAGAACCAGAATGACAGTGACGCGGTACTGGAGCACGAAAACCAAAACCATATTGTTGTGTTGGTTGGGTCTCTTGTGTTGGATTTGGGGACGGTGGATTTTCTTGTGCGGGAGCGTTATCTTGTGTTGGAGCCACAAGTGGAAGTTAAGCAAAAACCATTTCTTGAAATTCAAAATCACTAACATTAAGATCCAGGCCAAAATTGAGATTGGATTGGGTGTATGGGATCGGTTGTGGGTGACGGATAGTAAGAATATAAGATGACGTGGTTGATTTAATGTTAGAGGTTGATGGTTATGTTGGGAGTAGGGGGAGTAAACGTTTGGTGGATGAATAAGTGTGAAGTGCATGGTTGGACGGTTGTATGTTTGAGGTAGTTGGGTTTCATATGAATAGTTTGATTGGGAGTGAGATGGGGTGTTTTGTGTGTTTGATGTTTGTTGTTGAAACTAGTATGGGGTAAGAGTTTGTAGTGGGGAATAATGTGGGTTAGGAGTTTGTTGTTGGAAATAGTTGGGGTTAGGAGATTATTGTTGGGAATAGTGGGGGTTAGGGGCTTGTTGTTGTGAATAGGGGTGATGGGTTTGTTGTTGGAAAGGTTGGGGATTAGGATGTTGTTGTTGGTATAGTTGTTGGGGAAAGTTTGGCTCAGGATTTTGTTGTTGGCTGGATTGTTGGGAAATGTTAGTATTAGGATTTTGACGAGGATCAATGAGAAAATGCTTGTACGATGCAAATCTATGTGGCAGTTGTTTATACCATTGCATGTAATCATTTGAATCTTTAAGGTCTTCAACATTTTCAATAACTTGATCTTCATCCAATGTCCACAATTGGAGATTCATCCAACATAATTGCTCCTCGATGTAAAGTTGGGTCCATGGATAGCTACGTGATTTATTCGTGTTCATTTGTGTTCTCGAGGCATCGAGGAACTTGAGATATATCTTGGGAATGCCAAATTGTAGCTTGACCTGTTTCATGCATTTCAACAAGATAAAAAGCATTAGAAGTGTTGTTGAACTCCAAATTGATATCATCATCTTCATGTTCGAAACCAATATATGCCTCCACAAGAACTAATAATAATAAATAAGAGATTTGTAAGTGTCTTCCCAAAAAATGTAATAAAAATGTCAATTAGTTGAGCAACGAATAAAAACCTGTCATGGTTTCATGTGGTATATCCTAAAACGATATCCTTGGAGATGGTGTCGTGGGTTATTTTTGTAATCAAGATTCTTGATGCACCACCTAAAAAGTAATAGATGTAAAAAAAAAATTGTAATATAAAAAAATAGAATATTTACTAAAAGTAGACTTACATTGTTGCATAAGGATATGGTTTGATAATTGGATATTAGGAGATATAGTAGGCATGCGTGTAAAAGCCCAAGCTTGGAGTAATAAAACACATCCCCCTATCTCTTTGACATTGTGTTTTACAGCATTGCACATGTTCCTCATTAAAGTGCACAAAACAACGCTTCCCCAACTATATGTGCCACATTGTTCCAGATTTACAAGAAATGGTGTCCATTTCTCGTGGACAATATTACCTGTTTTTTCCGGAAACAAAATTTGTCCAATGAGCATTAAAATATACATACAAACATACTTTATTTTATATTCTTCGCTTGATTCACTTATTGGTGGATTTTGGTCGTACTTAGTCTTAAGCCATGTCAACTTCAAAGTCTTTCCCCTACGACTTTCTACTGGTTCCTCTCCTAAAATAGAACTCAATGCACCAATACCTATCTTAGTGGGCCCATTAACAGTTTTACCATCAACGACAAGACCCAATAACATACAAACATCTTCCAACGTTATTGTGTATTCATCGGTTGGAAAGTGATATGTTTGAGTCTCGAGTCTCCAACGTTCTATCAATGCTACACATAAACTTGCATCAATATCGTAGGTTTTGGACACCTCTCCAAAACTCGCTTGTTTTACATAAGGGAGTATGACTTCATATGCCTTAACGGGTTTGTGATTTCTAGTTCTAAACTAGTCATTAACAGCTTCATCCAACTGTTATAAAATATAAAAAACTCAACAACAATAAAAGAAAAAGAATAACATCATATAGAGTTCAAATAAAAGGATATAAAAACTTACAATGATATTTGCTCTTGTTCCCCTATGTGTCTCACCATACTAAAACATGTTGTCCATGACAAGAGAGTCAAGAAAACTAATGTGACAAGAGAGTTAAAAATATAAAATATATAGAGTGAAGAAGGATTGTGTGAGAATAGAGGTGGTGGTGATGGGTATTTATAGGAGAATTGTTTTGAATATTTATGAGAGGTGGTTAGTTGTTAGTTGAGTAATAACTTGTTGGTAAACTACAACATAAATGAGACAGTTGAATAAGACTTTGTTGGTAAACTACAACATTAAATGAGAGTTGAATACGAATTTGTTGGTAAACTACAACATTAAATTAGAGTTGAATAAGACTTTGTTGGTAGACTACAACATTAAATTAGACATTTGAATAAGACTTTGTTGGTAGACTACAACATTAAATTAGATAGTTGAATAACATTATTGTGAATATTGTAATATACAAGGTTTTTCACACAACGATAAAACTTCATCGGCTGTTCTACTAAATCTAACATACATCTCAAAGGGTCTTCTATTGACACCATTGCGAAAATCTTCGAGCATTTTAAATTCATCAGCATCCTTAACCAATTTTACAATTTTATGCACCAATCCTCCATTTTCATCGATAATAGTGCGGTTGAACAAAATCTCGATAATTGACCTATTAATATCAGTGAGTTGGTGCAACATATTTTTCAAGTGAATGAGTTTCGGCCTTTCCATCAACCGTACAAATAGGGGATTGGAAAAAGAATTCAGATAAGCATTCATTGGAACAACTGAATTGTATGGAATAATGTATAGTGAGCAAGGTATCAGAGCTATATTTATCTGAGGTCTGCTAATTTTTCAGATGAATTTTATAGGTGTAACGCATGCAACCACATAGCATCCCATTTCTCCACTTAAAACTGAGACAAGGGCCACTAGTGTACCTTTTCGCCATTTGGAATGGAGAAAGGACCTACTAGTGTACCTTTTCTCCATTTCATTTGGAGACAGGGCCCACCTTTTCGCCATTTGAGATGGAGAAAAGCTTCTGCATGTACCTTTTCGCCATTTCGGATGGAGAAAGCATGTTGGCATGTGATTTTGATTCACGTGAATGCTTTTGGAGTTGTGCTATATATTTTACATGCATAATTTTTAATGGACCACACAAAAAAATACAACTATCTCAAACACAAACAAATACAATTATCTCAAACAATGTCAAATAACAAGATTGCATGTCTCATTCATTACAATGGCAATATTGTTACTGATAATGTTTTTGGGGTATTTTTCCAAAATACAAATACAACGATGTTGAATATTCAACGAAACAGTGATTTCTCCTGGTTAACTGAAAAAATAGAACAAAAATTCCAGTTATAGTTGACTTCAGTTTTTTATCAATATCCAATTATTAATCCAATGGATAACAATGTCATTTTCAACTCTGCAAAAATCGAAGATGATTCTGATGTTCGTTCAATGATACAATGTCACTCTAAGTTTGGGAGTCAACATCCAATGGAGTTGTATGTTTCTTTTCCAGAGGCACAAGAAGTATATCCCACACAGGAGTCCCAAGAACATCAATATCTACAAAGCCAGAACTCTCTACAAGAAGAGCAAGTCGAAACACAACATAACGAGCCGTTTTTTCCTGAAGAGGATGTTGGAGATGAGAGTGACTCAGATGATGCTAGACAACTTGATTTGTTTGGTGATGGGTCGAGTGATGACGACGTAGCCGATCAAGAACCGCCCTATTCTCGATCTCATATAACCCACCGTATCACCTCATAAATGTTTCCTTTGAAAATGTGGAACCCATTTCAATCTTTGAAACCAGAGACCAAGGAGATTCAAGTGGGGGCTTAAAGGTTGGAATGGCGTTTGAAATCAAAGAAGTTTATCAGCACGCTATCCATGTATGGCACATAAAAAATAGTTACGACTATGATGTTTATAAGTCTGATAAGAAATGATATCTGGTTAAATGTGACAAGGAAGGGTGCAAATTCACGTGCAGAGCATCCTTACGAGATGGGAGTGGTCAATGGGTTATTGGCAATATCGGTGGACAACACATATGTATGTCATCTTTTATATCTCAGGATCATCGAAAGCTTACCTCTAGAATGATCTCTACCATCATCAGACCTCTTGTGGAAAGTGACGCTTCAGTCAAGGTACAACATATTATTGTTGGTGTAAGCCCTAGAGGCCAATACCTTTTGGTACTTGTATCGAATTATTTATTAAATAATAAAAGGCTTTTCTTTATTATGTTTTCTTTTTTGAAATAATAAAGTCCCTAGAATAGTTAATTTGTTTAATACAATGTTAAGTATGACTTAATCATGAGATCTATTAAACATAAGGACGCTATTCTTAAAGTATCCATAATCGAGCTTTATTGTGAAGTGGGATAACATTAAAGCATTAAGATTATTATGAAGATAGACTGATGATCGCATCTCGTGGATCATGGATAAGGAGTTATCAAGTCTTGACATAGGTATAAATATTAGGAGTAATATTTATCGGATTGACCATGAGAGTACTACATAGAATGTTATGCAAAGTGTCATAAGTTATTCTCATGGTGATAAGTGGTGCATACCACCCTTCGACCGAAACCACTATGGACCCTAGATGTAGAGTCAAGTGCTTTATTCTTGATCAAGCGTTGTCCGTGAATCGGATGATCATAAAGAGGTTGATGGGTACTTCACAAAGCATCTTTGAGGGACATGAGTGACCTAGATGGAATTTGCCCATCTGCATAACGGATAAATGTCGAGGCCCAATATTGAACCGGACAAGGATGACCACGGTATATGCCTTGTGTTCAATAGACATAAGGGCAAAAGGTAATTATACACACAAGTATTATCACGGAAAGGATTTGTCGATCACATGACATTTTCGTGACTTGGTATGATGATGTGTTGCTAGATACGCTCATCGCTTATTATGTTAAATATGATTTAATATAATTGCCAACGTCGCGAAACCTGGTCACACACATAGGACAGTTAATGAGAGATAGTGAAAATAAGGAACATCGTAGGGTATGCGGTGTACTTAAATGGAATACGGAAGTGGAATACGGAATATGGTAAGGTACCACATGCTTAAGTGATACACGATACATCATAATGTATGATTTTCGTGTGCTTTATTCGGGCTTTTAGTTTACCTTTGTTGGGCTTTTAAGCTTGAGCCACACTTGTGGTCTTATAAATAGGACCCTTGTGATGAAGCTTAACACTTGATGAAAATTCGGTCCTGAATCCTCGCCGAGATTCCGTTCACTCTCTCACTCAAAGTTTCCGTTCGTGAGCGTAGCTTGTGATCGGAAGCAAGTTCGTGGATCGAGTAGACGTTGTTCTTCATCAACGTTCGTGATCACGGTAAATCCGAATCACCACAAGAGGTAAAATCTCTATCATGACCATGTCCATTCGTAAGGATCACAAAGGAACCACGCAATTTTAAGAGGCGATTTTCCTTTCTGGTATCGAGCCACTTACGAAACCATGGATCCGATATTTGTTTAATTTCATACATTTTATAAGGTTAAAACTCGAATGAATTAAAACATTAATCGATTAAATTAAATTAAAATTTGGCATCATTGTATACGATTTGGATGAATCGATGTTGACTATGCTTCGGAATCCGACTTTAGTATGGTGAAGCAGCGATACATCGGTCATCCATGAGTTACACTAATATGATCGATCCACTTTATATGTGATATAAATAATTCTGGTGCAAAGATAGTATATTGGATATACTATTTCGATTTCTTCCATTCAATCACATGAGGATTGTTATTCTTATGAGAGATCATCGTTCATTTGCTTCGGAATCCGACTTTAGTATGGTGAAGCAATGGCATGTTGATCGATCGTAGTGAATTATCAATCGAGTTGTGTTTGACGGCATGAAATTATTTGCATTAGGGTTCATGACACAAGTTGTCTTTGTCGGAGTTATGGGAAGGGTTGTAAAGACAAGAGTTGGCAGAAACGACGTCGATTTAAATGAATTGTTCATTAAAATTTTGTGGTGACCGGCAGGAACCCCGCTAACTCTCGTGGTGTGATCAATCGCCAAAACTTAATTTGATTTTCTTAATTAAGAATTTAAATAATAATAATAAAAGGTGTTTTATTATTTTCGTGGTGATCGATTATGGCCTTAGACTCTTTTATTTTGGTATTTTAAAATACGACTGCGTGTCGTGCCTTCCTCTTAATCTCTTGATGTAACTTCTTTTCTCATCTCACTCCCTCGTATGTAAAGCAGTATTCTTTTATGTAATGTAATGTCAAGAAGAAAGAGAAGAATACAATATCAAAGGAGGATAACCTTGGAGGTCTTGCTTGGAGAAGTTTAGATCGTTATTAGGTTTAGCTTAGGTTCTCTCATTGGCTTGAGAGAACAATTGCATAGGGGCCATAATTGTATCTTTTGTATGTATGTTGATGCATGTGTTTGTATGTTGATGCATGTGAGACGATTTGCATGTTAAGCGGTGAGATCAAACTAATAACAAATTCCCTCAAAGTAAATATTAAGTTTATGCTTCCAAGTTTTAGCACTCATCAAGACTAGTATCGAACAATGTAGGTTTAGCCTAACGCGAGTGCATGTTCTATATTGGTAAGGTGCGATGGGATAAGTGTAATATCCAATTGCTAAAACTTTGGTCAAACTTAACTAAACAATTATAATGAGATTATATGTGTTTAGAAGCATGAGTTAGGAATGATCCATGTGATGGATTAGAATAAAGAGTTATTCACCAACCGAGGTATTCGAGAATTGTATTGGATACAATTGGAAGGAGTTCCTACCTAAATAATCGAGTTTTGTGTAACCTAACGCGACTTAAAGCAAGTGAAATATGGATCTCGACCCACTAGAAAAACTTCCAAGGATTTTCGAATCAAATGACGTCATTTGGTTTGAGTAAAATAGTGGGAGCATATTTGATTAAAGGCCTAATTGAATATGTTGTTTTAATGATACTAATAACTTTATATCTTTTATGTAGATTACCATGACTCAAAACACATCATCTAACAACATTTTGCGATCAATCCTTGATAAGGAAAAATTATGCAGGACAAATTTTACGGATTGGCACCAATCGAGGATTGTCCTCCATGACAAAAGGTCATGTCTTAGAGACACTTCTCGAGGAACCTCCTTGACTAAGGTGAAAGAGATGCTCATAAGATGTCGATGATGCAAATGAAACCGCTTGTCTCATGCTTGCCACCATGAACTCGAGTTGCAAAAGCAACATGAGAACATGGCGGCTCGATATGATCGAACATCCGAAAATGCTCTATCAAGAGGAGGCAAGGAATGAGAGGTTTCGTTTCAAAGGCCCTTTTAAT
The DNA here is from genome assembly GCA_021764765.1 of Vicia sativa. Lineage (NCBI taxonomy): Eukaryota > Viridiplantae > Streptophyta > Magnoliopsida > Fabales > Fabaceae > Vicia > Vicia sativa. The sequence goes on along the minus strand of CM038796.1, from coordinate 23,362,904 downwards.
AGCAAGTTGAGGAACCCCGTTGGTCCCCATGTACTCAAAATGATTGGGTATGTGGAGAACCTTGAGAGATTAGGGTTTCCACTTGGAAAGGAACTGCGATGATCGATCTTGCAATCGTTGCCGATAGTTTCATCAATTTGTTATGAACTTCAATATGAATGACTTGGACAAAAGTCTTCAGGCGCTAAGTATGTTGAGAACCACCGAGGAATATAAGTCAGTCGGAAGTCCATTCGATGATCGGAATGGAAGTCAACAAGAGGCCCAAGCGGTTGGTAAAGGAAAGGCAAGGAAGTTGCCAAATCCAAGCCCGCCGCTCCCGCTTTGAGGCCTAGTGGAGGGATAGCAAAGAGGGCACTTGCTTCCATTGCGTAAGACGGACATTGAAAAGAAACCCAAAGTACCGGAAGATAAAGAAAATGGAGTAGAGACTTCAAATTCGGTATTTTGTTATAGAAATTAATTTATCTACGCATCATGGGTATTAGATCTTGGATGCGGTTCTCACATTTGTACCAATGTGGGCTAAAAGAAGTAGAGAATTGGCAAAGGTGAAGTTGACGAGTTGGCAATGGAGCAAAGGTTGCTATACATTGGAACTTATGTATTAACTTTACCTAGTGGTTTAATAATTCGTTAGAGAATTATTATGTACACAATTAGCGGAATATTATTTCCGTTTCTTGTTTGGACAAGTTTGGTTTTCATTCATAATAAAGAACAATTGTTGCTCTATTTATTTGAATGATATATTCTATCTCTTGCACAAATGAACAATGGATTGTATATCCTTGATCTTGAAATGCCAATTTATAACATTAATACTAAAAGGATTAAAACTAATGAGTTAAATCCAAGTTACCTTTGGCATTGTCGCTTAGGCCACATAAATGAGAAGCGATTTCAAAACTCCATAAAGATGGATTTTGGACTCATTTGATTATGAATCATATGAGACATGCAGTCTTGTTTAATTGGAAAGATGACAAAATCCCATTCACGGAAAAGGTGAAAGGGCTAATGAACTTTGGCACTCATACATCGATGTATGTGGACCCGAACATACCGCCAGAGGAGGTTTTCAATACTTCATCACATTTCTTGTGATTTCGAGATATGGATATGTGTACTTAATGAAACACAAATCAAACCTTTGAAAAGTTCAAGGAATTTAAGAATGAAGTACAAAACCATTAGGTAAGAATATCAAAGTTCTTCGATCAGATCGAGGCGGTGAATATTTAAGCCTAGAATTTGATGACCATCTAAAAGAGTGTGGGATTGTATCCCAACTTACTCCTCCTGGAACACCACAATGGAATGGTGTGTCTGAGAGAAGAAATCGAACCTTGTTGGACATGGTCCGATCCATGATGAGTCACGCCGATCTTCCAAACTCCTTTTGGGGACATGCTCGTTGACAAGAACACACTTAACCGTGTTCCTACCAAAAGGTTGAAAAGACACCATATGAGATATGGAGTGGTAAGAAACCACATATGTCTTACATGAAGATTTGGGGTCGAAGTTTATGTGAAACGGCAGATCTCAACTAAGCTTGAGCCCAAATCTGACAAATGCTTATTTGTGGGGTATCCTAAAGAAACAAGAGGATATTACTTCTATAATCCTTCCGAGGGCAAAGTGTTTGTCGCCGAATGGAGTTTTCTTGGAAAGGATTTTATTTCAAGGAATAAGTAGGAGGAAAGTAGACCTTGATGAAATTCAAGAATCACAAAGCATTGATACACCTATGGAGGAATTGGAGCGGGAAACACAAGTAGTTGTGGAAGAACAACCTGCTCGAGAACAAGACCAACGTGGGTCAAACAGATACGTCACCAACACGAAAGATATGGATATCTTATAAATGGTCAAGGTGATGTATTGCTCATGGATCAAGATGAGCCCGTGACCTACCAAGAGGCCACATCTTGGTAATCGAGAAGTGGCTGAAGCCATGAAATCGAAATGGATTCCATGTACACCAACCAAGTTTGGAACTTGGTAGAGCCACCTATGGAGTTAATCCTATAGGATGCAAGGGTCTTTAAAAAGAAGACCGACATGGATGGTGGTACATACCTATAAGGCAAGGCTGGTTGCAAAGGTTATAAACAAATTCATGGGGTTGACTATGATGAAACCTTTTCTCGGTTGCAATGCTTAAACTGTTCGATTTTACTTGCAATACGCATATCATGATTATGAAATATGGCGATGGATGTCAAACGCTTCCTAAATGGGAACCTTCAAGAGGATGTGTACATGACACAACCTGAAGGATTTAACATTCCAGAAGAATCCCAAAAGATATGCAAGTTACAGCGATCAATCTATGGATTGAAGCAAGCTTCCAGAAGTTGGAATCTTCGTTTTGATGAAACAGTAAAACAATATGGATTCATCAAGAACGAAGATGAGCCTTGTGTCTACAAGAAGGTTAGTGGGAGCATGATCGTCTTCCTAGTATTATATGTAGATGACATATTACTCATTGGAAACGATGTCCCTACCTTGCAACAAGTAAAAACTTGGCTAGGGAAATGCTTTTCTATGAAGGACCTTGGTGAAGCCTATATATTGGGAATAAGGATCTATAGAGATAGATCACAAAAATGCTTGGCCTAAGAGTACATACATAGATAAAGTTGAGGCGCTTTAATATGCATGATTCCAAGAAGGGATTCATTCTATGCAACATGGCTTGTGTCTATCAAAACACAATCCCTTCAACGAAGGAAGAGGATCGCATGAATAAGATTCCATATGCATCCGCAATAGGATCTATCATGTATGCCATGTTATGTACTCGACCGGATGTCTCGTATGCTTTAAGTGCGAGTAGGTACCAATCGATCCCGGTGATGCTCATTGGTGGTGTCAAGAATATCCTTAAGTACTTGAGAAGGACTAAGGACTCATTCTTGATATATGGAGTCGGGAAGAGCTTGCTATAGTTGGATACACGATGCTAGCTTCGGACCGATAAGGATGACTTTAGATCGCAATCTGGTTATGTGTTTTGCTTAAATGGTGGCGTGTGGAAGAGTTCAAAGCAAGAAACAGTTTGATTCTACAACCGAGGCCGAGTATATTCGCCTCAAATGCGCAAAAGGTCATTTGGATCAAGAAGTTCATTAGTGAACTTGGCATAGTCCCCAGCATGTGGATCCCATTGATCTCTATTGTGATAACAATGGTGCTATCGCGCAAGCTAAGGAGCCTAGATCTCACCAAAGATCCAAACACATACTTAGGCGTTATCACCTCATTCGGGAGATAATCGATCGGGAGATGTGAAGATGCGCAGTACCAACATTGACAATGTCGCGACCCATTAACAAAGCCTCTTGCACAGAAGCATGATGGCCATACTAGATCTATGGGCATTGGGTATGCGATTGGCTCTAGTGCTAGTGGGAGATTGTTGGTGTAAGCCCTAGAGGCCAATACCTTTTGGTACTTGTATCGAATTATTTATTAAATAATAAAGGCTTTTCTTTATTATGTTTTCTTTTGAAATAATAAAGTCCCTAGAATAGTTAATTTGTTTAATACAATGTTAAGTATGACTTAATCATGAGATCTATTAAACATAAGGACGCTATTCTTAAAGTATCCATAATCGAGCTTTATTGTGAAGTGGGATAACATTAAAGCATTAAGATTATTATGAAGATAGATCGATGATCGCATCTCGTGGATCATGGATAAGGAGTTATCAAGTCTTGACATAGGTATAAATATTAGGAGTAATATTTATCGGATTGACGCCATGAGAGTACTACATAGAATGTTATGCAAAGTGTCATAAGTTATTCTCATGGTGATAAGTGGTGCATACCACCCTTCGACCGAAACCACTATGGACCCTAGATGTGAGTCAAGTGCTTTATTCACGATCAAACGGTGAATCGGATGATCATAAAGACAGTTGATGGGTACTTCACAAAGCATCCGAGGGACATGAGTGACCTAGATGGAATTGCCCATCCCGCATAACGGATAAATGTTCGAGGGCCCAATATTGAACCGACAAGGATGACACGGTATATGCCTTGTGTTCAATATAGACATAAGGGCAAAAGGGTAATTATACACAAGTATTATCACGGAAAGGATTTGTCGATCACATGACATTTTCGTGATTAGGATGATGTGTTGCTAGATACCGCCACCGTTTATTATGTTAAATATGATTTAATATAATTGCCAACGTCGCGGAAACCTCGTGGTCACACACATAAGGACAGATTAATGAGAGATAGTGAAAATAAGGAACATCGTAGGTACGTGTACTTAAATGGAATACGGAAGTGGAATACGGAATATGGTAAGGTACCACATGCTTATGATACACGATACATCATAATGTATGATTTTCGTGCTTTATTGGGCTTTAGTTTACGCCTTTGTTGGGCTTTTAAGCAGAGCCACACTTGTGGTCTTATAAATAGGACCCTTGTGATGAAGCTTAACACTTGATGAAAATTCGGTCCACGAATCCCCGCCGAGATTCCGTTCACTCTCACTCAAAGTTTCCGTCGTGAGTGCCTAGATCGGATCAAGCAAGTCGTCGTGGATGAGTAGACGTTGTTCTTCATCAACGTTCGTGATCACCGTCAGAAATCCGAATCACCACAAGAGGTAAAAATCCTCTATCACTGACCATGTCCATTCGTAAGGATCACAAAGGAAAATCGAATTTCCGCTGCAATTTTAAGAGGCGATTTTCCTTCAATTATCGCTACCATCCGTGCGACGCACAATTACACAATATCGTACAAGAAAGCGTGGTTAGCAAAACACAAGGCAATTGAAGCTATCTATAGAAATTGGGAGGGCTCATACAACGCCCTCCCACAATGGTTGATGGTCATGCAAGAGTTTCTGCCTGGCACCTTCGTAGATCTCGAAACACTCCCCGTGATTTTAGATGATGGAACACGAATATCTGGCCAAAGAATATTTTATCTTTGCTTTGGGCCTTTCACCAGATTAGGGTTATGCGTGTGCAAACCAATTGTGTAGGTAGATAAAACATGGTTGCACGAAAGATATAAAGGCACTTTGCTTTTGGATGTTGCACAAGATGGGAATGGTAACATTTTCCCAATCGCATATGCATTGGTCGAAGGTGAGACAGGAGGGGCTTGGAGCTTCTTTCTAAAGAACTTGAGGCTATACGTCACACCTCAGCCAAACATATGTTTGATATCTGACCGACATGAGTCCATCAAGAGTGCCTATAATAACCCCAAAAAATGGCTGGAAAAACCCTCAATCTTCTCGTGTATTGCATCAGACACATTGCCCAAAACTTTATGCGAGCTATAAAGGATAAAGCCCTCCGCGAGAAAGTTGTAAACATGAGTAAGTTTTTCTCTATTTCTTACAGTTACAATTATACTATTACGTTTGTTGTAGTTCTTTTATACTAATGTTTTAAATATATTTGCACAGGTTATGCGTTGAATGAGTCTACCTACACATATTATCGGGATGAGATCCGCCAAGCAAACGCAGAAGCTTTCAACTGGGTAGAGAATCTTCCAAAAGAAAAATTGTCGCGAGCTTACGACGGAGGAGCAAGATGGGGCCACATGACAACCAACCTTGCTGAATCGTTGAATTTGGTGCTGAAAGAAACTCACAATTTACCTATTATGGCCCTAGTTAGAGCAACCTACTTCAGGATTGGAACGTTGTTTGGGAAGCGAGGACATGATGCGACAAAAATGTTGTCATCGGGGAAGGAGTTCACAGATAACTGCATGAAAGGGATTGCCGAAGAAGTAGAAGAATCCCACATTTATAATGTCTTGACCTTTGATCGTGAAAGACACTACTTCGTGGTACAAGAGACGGTTCATAATAAACATGGTCGGCCACCTAGTTATTTCAACGTCGACCTCCAAAAACAAACATGTGACTGTGGGAAATTTAAAACATTTCACGTGCCTTGCTCCTACGTTATTGCAGCTTGTTCTAACATCAATCACGATTATACTTTGTATATCCCTCCAGTATATACCGTTCTATCAGTCTTCAAAGTTTACGAGATGAGCTTCTCCGGTCCTCCCAAAGAAGAAAAGTGGCCTGAATATCTAGGCCCGACGATCATAATGATGAAAGGATGCGACGAAATAAAAAAGGTCGTCCCAAGAGTACTCGCATTAGAACAAAAATGGACACGGTTGATAAAATCAAAATAAGATGTGGTATCGTCAAGGACTTCATATAAAAATGTCCGATCTTAATGTCAGAGCCTTCTAATTAGTTACACCGACTTAGCTTTTAATTTTAATAATTATAATAATTATAATTTTTATATTTAATTTTATATTATGTTTAATTAAATTTTGATTAATTATTATTATTTAAAATAATATTTAATTAAAATTTAATCAATTATTATTATTTAAAAGTTTGTTTAATTAAATTTTATTTAATTATTATTATTTAAAAATATATTTAATTAAATTTTAATTAATTATTATTATTTAAAAATATATTTTAATTAAATTTTAATTATTTAAAAGTATATTAACTATATTTAATTAATTATTTAATAAAAATATATTATAAAAATCTTTAATTATTTTTCAGAATAAAAAAAAGAAAAAGAAAATATAAATAGCCTTTTCTATTTCAAATAAAGTCTACTTAGAAGATACTTGGTGGGCCCTTTTTAAATGACAAAAAAATATAAGAAAGTGGCAGTTTAAGAATTTTTTTTAATGTGATATTATGGAATTTAAGGTTTCACCACGTGATATTTTAGAAAAAATTCCCATACATCGTAGCTTTTTAAATGGATCATTTCTATTTCAATTGCTTTTTACTTCACTTTCATTGTAATTAGATATGAAATTTGAAAGCAAAATTATTTCAATCTAAAAATTGAAGGCAATAAAATATACATCTAGGTAATAGCAAATTGCTTTTGCTATAAAAAAAAATGGTCCCAATTAAACCTAGCGAAGTGTTTAAGCAAATAGAAAATAGTTTTTTTTAGCAACTATCAATGAAACATTTTAGAGCCTAATTACCATGAAAAAACTGGACTTTCCTTGAGAAATAATTAAAAATAATGGAAATTAGTTAATAATAGATTGTTTAACGAAATAAATAAAACATGTCAGCAATGTGTCCACGTGAGAAGGAGAAAAATTACAAAGAAGCAAATACATATTTTAATTCATATGATTTCATGGCTATGTTGAATACCACTCAAAATGATAAAACGACAGCCTCAAATTTTGCTACAACACATTCTCTCTCTTTCTCTCTCCAATATCTTTGAAAAACCATTGCATTCAGCATTCAAAATCAATGGCTTTTCTTCTATGTAATCTCACTCTTTCTCTCTTACCACAATCCAAATCAAGAATCACATACAAACCCTTTCACCAATCCCTTTCATCTTCAAAACCCATTTCTCAATGCTCTTTATTCTTCACTTCTTCTCCTCCTCCTTCACTTCAAACTTCCACTGCACAGGTTGCTCAGGTTAATACACCATTATCTACTCAAGATAAACAGAATCAGCATCAGAAGGATGATTTTTATCTCAATCTTGGTCTTGCTGTTAGGACCCTTCGTGAGGATATGCCCTTGATCTTTGTTAAAGACCTTAACTATGACATTTATAGGTAATTTTCTCATCTGGGTATGTCAAAGTTTCATCTTTTAAATTATATTGTTTCTGAATGTAAAATATTATGACATGTATAGGTAATTTTCTCATCTGGGTTGGGTTTTTTATTATCTGCAAAAATAAAAATTGGATTTTTAATGTTGGGTTTGTTAAATTTTCAGGGATGATGTAACATTCCTGGACCCTTTGAACACATTTACTGGTATTGAGAAGTACAAATTGATATTCTGGGCACTAAGGTTTCATGGTAGAATTTTGTTTCGTGAGATTGGTTTGGATGTATACAGAATCTGGCAGCCTTCAGAGAATGTGATATTGATCAGGTGGAACTTGAAGGGTGTGCCTAGGGTTCCATGGGAAGCTAAAGGTGAATTTCAGGGTACTTCGCGGTATAAATTGGATAGAAATGGGAAAATATATGAACACAAAGTTGATAATTTGGCATTCAATTTTCCACACAAGATGATGAAGCCGGTTTCGGTTTTGGACTTGGTTACTGCTTGCCCTGCAAGTCCAAATCCAACATTTTTCTGGGGTCCTTTGGATTCCAACTCTTGCTCGTGGATTGAGTTTTATCAAGCAGTTAAGAACACATTGGATCAAGAAAAAACAACTGCTACCACAAGATGGTTTCGCTACATGTTCATAGTCCTTTTCGTTGACAATGAATGTATAGTATACAATTTTAATAGGTCAGATGTAATGAATTTGGTCAATAGCATGAAATGTTTCTCTCAATAGACAAGAGTGTATATAAATAGGGATGGATGAAGAAGAGTTCAAATTGTTCATTCTATATGCTATACAGATAGAGATGAAGAAACTTCATATGTTTGGTATGTTTATACAGATGAGGTAGATTTATATGCTATACTCAGAATTTTTATATTTAATATTAACAGTTTGATTCTCTTACAAAAGAATTCTTGTCTTTTGTTTCTCTTATATAATTGTTGAACTATAAGATTGGCACTTTTCAAACATATTAGTTATTTTGCCTTCTTTCATACATCTTCTATACAACAGGTCTCACTACATCTTAGGTATTGCATTGAATATTGGTTTCCATCTTAATACAAAGATCTTGTTGACATGTTTTTCTTTTCATTGGCAAATATCTATATAGGACGAAGCACGAGCACAGCCTGTTTTAGTTGTGTCCCGAGGTTGATATGTATTGTACGCCAACACCTGAATGACGCATTATAGACAGCTCATTTAGGTGTCCGTTTGTTTGGGCTCCTGTCTATGTTTGTGTTATCGCCACACTGATCCTATATATGCTGACATTTTTGCATTATACTGTGTCTTTTGAATGTTTATATCTTGTTAGATTTTAGTAGTGTCTAAAAGGGATTGATGCTGTTTTCAAGTTTCTTGTCCCTTACTACACTTTTTACTTGGTTTCATGGTAGTTTCTTTAAGTATTGCTTTGAAAATTCAAAGGTTGATAAAAAGTCATGTAGACAAGTCTTCTTTTACAATTCCTTTTCGGGGTTAGGTTACATGGAATTTGTTAAGAAAGATCTTTATGATTGTATTGACAAACAAATCTCACAAGTTACAGTCTCTAAAAATATGTTAAACTCAATATACTTTTCTAAATGGTTGTTTCAACTAATTAGTGTGCCAACCAATGTTCATGATGAATATGAAGGGCCTGTGAAATAGAATGGTTTAAGATGCGAAACTTATCTCATGGAGTTTGATATTGTACCTTTCGGTAGGGAAGATTTTTCTAAAAGAAGAATGTGGTCAGTATTGGCAGTCCCGGGTCTCAAGATCTTTCACGTCTGGTTGTTTTGACTATTTAGGTTATTGACTAAACTATTTAGGAGGTAGCGTAAACAAAATGTATAAAGGTTATTGTTCCATTTATTTGGGTCTCATACTGTGGATCAATGTGTTTATAAGTATAGTCAAAATGATCTAAGATGGTGAAGTTCTTGGATAGTGTTCTGTTGTGGAACCAAAAATGAAGAAGATTGTGGAAATTACGGTGGAGCTAAGCTTCATAAGGGATTCATTGATGTGGCACCTTGGATCGGAGGATGAGACTATGATGCATCTTGAATCAGAGATGTTGATTTTGAATCGATGTTGTTAATCTCCGATTCAGTGAACCAAAAAGGGAGAGGGTACTTGCACGGTTAGCATTCCAACGTTCAAGTTAATTTAGGGTTCAAGATAATCGTAGTGAGAGTGGAAATTAGAGATCGTGCACCTGAAAATCTATTGTGAAGGTATTTATACCTTGGGCTCAATGGAGCGGCCAGGATAAGCAGGCCTTATCTTATAAGGCATTTGGTCGACACAAAACATATAACAAAGGTGCAAGAATAGTTGTTTCATTTCGATGATGATAATACTTAATATCAAACACAGTGAGGTTAAGCATCTGTTAAATATAACACAATTGGTCAAGGATGTACAAGATAGTTAACTAAACTATCCTCCTGAATTAAGCTATGCTCTTGAAGATCAAGACATCTTTTTTAAGTCAACATTATGGTCAAATAGCTTTCAATTGAAGAGTCACTGGTGGTTTATCCTCTCAAATGATGACATATCTCAAACCTTATTAAGAAGACTCAAAGTTCGTGTATTATTCTAAATTCAAAGGTAATGATGCCAAGACTTATAACTTCAAAGTTGTGAAAGAAAGAATGTGTAAAAGCTTGTCAGGTCGTGTCTGTATGAGTAATTTGTGGCTTGTAAAGACACAAGAGTGTTTCTAGAAATACTATGGTTAAATTATACACACACTAAAATATTTGAGAAGTATCTCATTATTTATTTAAGCCATTGGAAAATATTTTTAGGCCTAGCCATTGATTAGGATAATGTTTGATTGATTGGAAGACGTTTTTCTACTAAATAATTGATTAGACATTTAACCTAATCGAGTAAGACATATCATAATGATTGGTAACAACTTTATATCATAATCTTTCATTTGTGGTTTGTTCAATTGATTATTGAAAGTTAATAATTGATTATCCTAATCGATTAGAGCATTGATTTGGCTCATAGATTGTTTCCAAATTTATACGCCTTGGTCTATAAATAGAGAGCTTATCTATCACTTTTACCATCTAGAAAACATGTTTAAATCCTATTTTCATTTATCTCATCAATTTCTCAATCTCATTTTTCACATATATTTATCCATAATGCTTAGAGAATATGTTGAGTCTAAGTGAAGATCTTTGTTTTAGACCAAGGGTCAATTATGAATTACCATGAGTGTATTATTTTTGAGTAAAAAATTCTTCCGTGAAAATTTAACATTTTGGTTGCAAGTTAAATCGATTAAAAACTCTTGTTTGGTTTGGGGAATGTCGTAGGAAGTCTTTGTTTAGTTCGTGAGTTTCACCTTAAGGAAAATCTCTTTGGTTTGTGAATATCATCTAGTAAAATCCCATAGGTTCTTGAACTCATTAAGTTAAAATCTATATTGGTTTTAGCTCAATCTAATTAAAATCTTTATTGATTTGAGATAAACCATCTAAAATTTCACTTGATTCCTCAATTCATCCTGGTAAAAGCTCAATAGGCTCGAGATCGGGCTAATAAAAATCTAACTTTGTTTCATGGTCACTACTTAAAATTCTAGTTCGATTAAGAGAATAACCAATTCAAAACTCCATCTTGATTTGAGAACAACTAGTGGAAAATCTTGGTTTCGTTTGGAGAATAACTGCTTTAAAGCCTTGTTTATTGTTTGGTTAGAAGTTAGTCTGAAAATTTCATTTCCTTGTATAAGGAGGTTCGTGGATAAATCCTTCTAAAAGCTCCCGAGTGTATTGGATACTCTCAAGAATAACTCTTGGGGATATTGTCGCGGCGTGAAAAATATTTGAGTGTATGAAACACCGAAATACAATCTCCACCGATATTTATTTATTCCAAAAAGAAAGGGAAAATATAGATAAAACTCTTAAAAGAAAAAGAAAATGTTCGCCGCAATCAAAATCAAGTTAGAGTCGATTATGAGGAAATGTATTAACACCCCTCACAGTCATTGTACTTAACGAGAACCGTTTAGTTAATTTTGAGAATAAGTGTTAGCTTGATGTTAATTGATTTCTTCTAATTATTATGCATTAATGAAAAAAAGAGAAAAATTAACTAAAAATATATTTTTATTAGGGATCTTACCGGTGATCATAATTTGTAATGGGTCGATAATTGCTTGGCTAGAATCAAGGAGAAGATGGGTGTACCTGCAAGACACTCTCGAACTAAAGCATGTAAAGGTACAAAGAGATACAACAAATAGTTTAGGGTTTTAGAAGTGAATATTGAATACCTGACCCTCACGAGTGTGAGGGTTTATATATTGTCCTCGTCGCTTGGCCATTGGTTCCTATATTTGGGTCTGGATATTAGGGCCCCCAAAAATACGTAACTGCCAGGATTTCTGTGTGAAAGTAGGAACGATCAGCTAGTGCTCGTTATCCTACGGGAGGTGCCCGCAATTAGCCGTTGTGGCGGGTAGGGGTACCCGGAACTAGCCATTGTGGAGGGCAGAGGCTTGGTCACGGGAAGGTGTGGTTTTGTCCTCTAAAAGTGCCAAACGACCATGTGGTCGAAGTTGTCAGGAAGAAGGAAAACATGGCTTCTACTAACTATGAGTTAAATTGTGACATCGCCTTTGGGCCATTCTAGAGCATGATTGGATTTGGCCAAGCTTAGTCACTGGTCCAGGCCAGAATATGACTCCAAGTATATTATTTTGGCCATATAAGTGATGACTTAAGGTATGCCCGTGCGTCGAGGAGATGATCGCGCCATTGGTTATCGTTGTCTGAGACGGGGACAATTCATGAGTTCTCTGAGGGGTGGTCATCGTTTGGGGAGACAAAAAGTTGTTGAAGCTGGAAGTTGATATGTTGCGTGCCTCGGGCCACGTTCCTTGTGGCATGCATGGTGATTTCTAGTCTAAGGAATAGGTTTAATGATGGATGAAAAACGGCTGTGCATTTTCCTAAGCACGTGCATACGTTCCTAATTTCTAAGAGGACTATAAATAGGAAAAAGGGGAACATTTGCAAAAGGTTTTAAATTTTCATCTTCACCCGCTCTCGCATGTTCTCACTATTGGAGATTCCGCCGTCGTCGTTACCACCTTTGTTGTTGGTGCATTTGCAACTACCATCCAATATGCCAATTAAATAAGTCGCTTATCCCTTTCTCATGATTCGTACATTCGCAGTAGTTAAATGCTAGTTAGGTTAGATATTTAAAGTTACGATTGGCGAGTCGTTGGTGTTTGACAGTGGTTTAATCATTTTTAAACTTTGGCTTCCTTGTATCTCCTCTTGGGGGACTCAAGAGCCATTTAGGAGTAGAGAATAGAGTGGTGTTGGTGACTCTAGTGGCGGTATAGATGTATTCTGGTTTTCGATGAATCTCATGCGTTTTCCAATGAATCGTGTGAAGTTTCCAACGAGTCTTATGAATTTTTTGGTGAATCCCATGAAGTTTTCGATGGGTCATATGAAGTTTTTGATGAGTTTCATTTTGTGTTAATATCCCATCGGTCGGAGAGTTTCTTCACTGTAGGATCTGATGTCCGACCTCAGCATTCAATTTTCAACGCAGATCCTCCCAAAGTGTTGGTCGCAGGCCTGTCTAGTCAATTGGAATCTTTCTAAAATTTGTCGTCGACGACCAAGGGCCTTGGTCGAGGGGCTATCCTCGCGCCTTCTGCTCCCTTTCACTTGATTTGAGGTGGAAGTGTGGATTTGATTTAATTGTCGAATTTAGTGTTTTCCTCTACTTTTCAGGTAAAATGGCTCATAGTGATGACGATGATGTTGTGCTAGTTGTCTCGACCTGAGTTGGGTTAGGAAGGACCCCAAGGTTGGCCTCGCGTTTTGTCATCTTTCCTGAGGAAGATTTTACCTTTATGGGGGAATGTGCTAGTCAAGTGGAATCTAACGAGAATTGGGAGATTATATGGCCTGAACCCGACTAGCAAGTGTGCTCGAAACTTGAGAAGAATCAGTTTACTGTGTACGACTATTATTTTAGAGAAGTAGGTTTGTGACCGCCCTTCAGTGACTTCCAGGTGGGTATATTTAACCATATGGAGTTGGCGCCTTCCCATCTTCATTCAAACGTAGTTGCCTTTATTCGGGCATTTGAGATCATTTGTCGACACCTTGAGATTGGTGCCACCATTCCATATTTCTTTGCAGTTTCCACCTCCAACGATAATCCCATAAGGAGTGGAATAACTAGTTTCATTGAAGCAGTCAGAGAGGCTATTTAAGGCGTTATGTAAATCAGTTCGTACTTTTAAAACTAGGCAGTACCTCATCCAACCCGTGTCGTCGGAGGCTATCTGCTCGGTGTTCGATCGAGTGGCCATTGTTGGGCCAGACGTGCGGCCCCTCTACAACGAGCACAGGAAGGCGAGGAAAAAGTTGGTCCCAAAGTTTCATTAACACTGGAGTTTTGATCATTTTGAGCAGGGGAAGGACTACTATACTGTGAGAGTGGACCAGCTGGATGTTGAAGATCAGGCTAGCTATGATAAATTAGTAACGTTTGTCGATAGTTTTCTCCCTGCTCAATATGAGACTTAGAGTGGGGGAATCCATTATTGATGAATACGGGGAGCCCGTGCTCGAGGCTCAGTATATCATTACCAAGGAGCTCCTTTAGTATGGTACCATTTAGGGGGCCTTGGAGGTCTTGGGTAGCTGTCTTTTCTTTTGTTTTAGTTGATTCTTATTTGTTTATCTTTTTTTGCTTACTGACTCGTGCCCACTTTCTATTACATAGAGAATGTCGAGCTTACAGGAACAAGTAGTGAAGCTACCGGTCATGAACAGGGAGAAGCATGTGAAGAAAGCTTCTATTGCCAAGACTCATTTTTCCAGAGTAACGATTCATCCACAAACTAGATCTAGGACTTCGTCCTCTTTGCGCAATGTGGAAATATCCCCATAAAAAGAGGATACCTCAACCAAGAAGCGGCCACATATCGATATTGACTAGATAGATCTCTCTAACGAGAATGTTGAGGATAAGTCTATGTTGCCTCTTTGCCTTCACAATAGGGGGTTCTTCGAGAGGGTCCATCATTGGTCGTGCCACCGGAAGAATCAAAGACTTGTGACCCAAGACACTACTGCTATGATAAGGATTTTGGAGATGGAAGTGGTATATGCAGATGAGGAGACTTGTCCTGCAAAATAGCTAAAAAAGGCGAAGGCAATGATAGAGAATCTTCAACAAAAATTGACCAAAGCGGAGATCGATTTTGACAACTACAAGGACATGTATAAAATTTAGATTAGGCTGATTAATGACATGATCCAGCAGAAGGTGGCAATAGACAGGATGATATCGGATATGGCTAGTCTAAAGGTCGTGTATGCTGCTGATAAGAAGAGAATTTCATCCAAAGTTGGCGATCTTAAGGTCATTGTTGCACCGTCCGAGGACGAGACCTAGGTCATTGTTGCTCATATCCAAGCCCTCGAGCATGATTGTTTGGAGGTCATGGAGGAAGGTTTCTTAAATACGGTGGCTCAGATCAAGATCGTGAATCCCATGCTAGAGTTTTCTATCGAAAGGATAAGATTTTTGAACATCATTGTCGATGATAAGATAGTGGTCCCTGAGATCCCCGACCTCGACGAGGAAGAGGACGAAGGGGAGAGGGAGTTCATTACGGATAAGCATATGGTCAAAGATTTATTGACTCGTTTACTTTCTTTTTGTTTATGTTAGTCTGGCATGCGTGCCATAATTTTTTGTAACTTATGGATTTTGGATGGGGATTCGCCCAGGTTGTGGAACCTTTGGATAATTTCGACCCTCGTGGTCGTTTCTTATATTATTTTTGAGCGGGGTCTTTCCTCTTATGTAATATCTCGACAATCTTTGTTGTCGTTTAAATCTAATATGTTTTCATTTCCATTTTGCTTCTCTCTACATCTATTTTCTCGTGCATGTTTTGAGTTGTTATTTTCTTTGTTTTGGGATTTTACTTGATAGTATTGATACTCAACAATGCCGGAGCGGAACTATTAGAATGGTCGGATTATTTTCCGGAAGAGAGGAAGCTTAGATCTCGTCTTTGGAATCTTAGATATCGTCTTTGGAATCTTAGATATGCGTGAACTTCCCATCGCAAGTTGGGTATTCGCCATCGTGATACGATGTCGGTGGAGCTCGTTTAGTTTTCCCGTTAGGTCAAGGTTCTTCTCATCAAAGAGTGGAAACTTACTTGTTCATTTGGATTTAGGATGTTGTGCTTGTTTCGCATATCGAAAATTTACAAAGTGATCGGTAAATTCAAGTGCGGAAATATCAAAGTAATATAAAAGATTGTCCAACCACATAGCTAATGTCAACCTATTGTAATCTATCGTTACTTTGTAAAGCTAAGGCTAATGAATAATTGGATTTTGGGAGAAACTAAGAACTAAAAATGAAATAAATGAACTTTGCAAATAATACTAAATCGAGGTCGAATATGATTTTCGTTCTGAAGAACTTATAGAAAGCGGGTACTAATTACGACTATAACTTAGCTCCATAGAATATACCAACTTAAATACTCGCCTCACGCCTCGTGGTATTAACTAAAGTCATACTTCCTAATCCCAAGATTTTTCTCACCGCCCGATAACTAAGAAATATATTTTGAAAGCCAATAATATCCTAAACGCATTTAAAGCGCCTCGATGTATTTAGATTTGTTGCCTAATTTCCACTATCCTGTTTGACCCCCACGCTCTCGCAGTGTCGGCTCTAACCTTAATTGATTTATCACTCTCGTGACAAAATCATGTTAAATAAGCTCTCACTCTCGTGACAAAGCTATTTAAATTAGACTTGGAAATTTAAACCAAACAAAATTTTAATCATAAGTTCGCACCAATTATTTTCTACCGAGTCCTGACGGTAACGACGGTCCTCATACACCGGACTCTAAACTATTTAGCTAAACATGGAATCAAGTGTGAAAAAACTAAACATAACGATTGCAATTAAGAGTAGCATGGTAATTAAATTAAACAAGCGGAACAATAGAAATAAGAAATGCTATAAAGAGGAACCTGTAAATAATGCAAAAAAGAAAATTGGAATTACTTATGAAACAATAGCAAATAAACTTCACGTACGATGGCTGGAACTGAAATCATAACATGTCGATATGCTTGACAAACAAGTACAAAATGAAAATAAAAGAAATACAACACCTAAATCTAATGGTGTGGTAGTTCCTCGACGTGAGAAACTACCACTTTTACAAATGGTAATTTTCTGCCTAAAACATTACTATGAATAATACTCTGGGAAAAATTGAAATAATGGACGAGAGAAGAGAGAGAATTTTGTATCCAACTTCCTTCTATTTATATTGCATTGTAACCGGTCAGTTGAGAAAATATAGGAGCCTATGACTTGGTTGCTGAGAAAATATAGGAACAATATAGAAGTCTCCTTGCCGTTCGCAACAAGGAGAAATCTCCTTAAGCAGTGTGACGTTCGTCACAAAATTGGAGTGAGCCCTGGGCATCTGTGTCGATCGGCACACTTGGTGAGAGAAGGGGTGTGACGTTCGTCACACCTTTGTGGTGGGCCACACGCCTTGAGTTCTTCTTGGGCTTCTACTTTTGGGCTTCTTCTTTTCTCTTAATATTTTATGCATTTTTACTTCATTTCTTCTCATTTTTTCAAGCAAGCTTTGTAAACATTAAATTCCTGAAACACATTAAAATACCAGCATAATACCATCATAAAGCAACATAATTAAAATAAAATAAAGACACAATCTATGTAAATCAAGTCGAATATGTGATAAATTTTCATGTTATCAAATACCCCCACACTTAAACCATTGTTTGTCCTCAAACAATCAACCAATGCGTTAAAAGAAAATGATTAAGCGCAGTTTTTGAAACAAAGGCACAACACAACTCCTAATCATACGTGGTCGCTAGGCTAATGTTAGATCGATAGGTACTGAGTGTAAACGCCAAGGATACCGTAATAACACGAAATCACAATACACGGTCAAAAACTCCTTCCCTATGTAAATCAGTCTGAATCATTCTATTATAACTCAACCTATTTATTTTGCTTTATTTCACCCACTTTCATTCGAGTGCAATCACATTAAGCCATTATCCTTGCACGCACATAGTAGAGTTGCCGGTTAGTGATTACGGTTATTTAAGCACGGGTTACGATACATAAGTTACTAACCCCTTTATTTACCTAATTTCAAGCTGTAGGGGATCGAACCATAGTACGCCCTACCAAGTTCAACACCAGACACTTCTGAACCAACTTACAACGGGTTGTCATAACATATTTTTGTAGGTTCTGCAACCTTTGGATTAGCGACGGGTGAGGGTCACCTAACTTAATTAGCGTATTCTGTTTTCAATTTATTAAGGCATGATATTTTTGAATTTTTACGATCAT
The DNA here is from genome assembly GCA_021764765.1 of Vicia sativa. NCBI lineage: Eukaryota > Viridiplantae > Streptophyta > Magnoliopsida > Fabales > Fabaceae > Vicia > Vicia sativa. The sequence goes on along the minus strand of CM038796.1, from coordinate 23,344,783 downwards.
TCACTTATATTCATCGAGTCTCTACGTAGTTTGTGATTAAGGCGGGTCATTGCTTATATAAACTACTTAGGGTTAATTTAAAACTCAAACTTAAGGTTTTGGCATAATAGGTACTCAAATTGGTTCACATACTTAGGGGTTTGGGGTGTCAAAACGATATCGATTTTGTCGAAGCTTTCCCAAGTATCTCTAACACAACCTAAAGTGACAACCTATATACTTTCGGAGTGTGTGTGCCACGCATCAAAAGTAAAAATTTGATTGGAGATTAAAATTTTAAAATTTTGGGGAAATTCAGTAGCAATTGAAAATCACGTACATAGACTCGACAACACATGCAATTGCTCGACAGATGGTTAAAAAAGATAAATTCCTAAAAACATCAAATAAACTATAAAGCAATAAATCAAACTAAAAAACGATAAATGAAAGCGTTAAAGTCCCTCTCAATTTTATTTTGTTTGACAAACAAAAGTATGTGTGTCTATCGGGAGAACTTTTCGTGATACCCTCTTAATTATACCTGACACTCTTTTAATTTATGATATTCCGAAAATATCTCTAGTGTATTTATTCAAAATTTTAACTTTTTTGAAAAAAAATTATTGTTGTCAAAGTTGAAAAAAACGTAAATTTCCGGTACGCCCGACAAATTTCCGATACCCATTTTTGGCGCACACCGAAAATTCTTCGTATTTCACAAATTTAAGGTACCGATTTACCATATATTTATAAATTTCTGTGATTCTGAGATATTTCTAAATTTCCAGTGCAATTTACCAGAAATTTTAAAAAACCGGTATATTTTTCAAAAAATAATTCATGTACCGGAAATCTCACACATTGGTATTCGGACATTAGTATTATGCAGGAAGTGATTATAATTTATTTTGTAATGCATCTATGTATGATATTAATTCTATTTATATATTACCGCAGTATGATATTTTATCGTGTATTTTATTCAAATATAAGTTTATATGTTTATAAGTGTAAAAATTTTAAATAAAGTACAACTCCCAGTATTACTGGAAATTTGAAATTTCCGGTACCAAAATAATATCGGAAATTTCAAATTTTCGATTTATTTTGAACTAAAATCCATACCAAAAATTCTAAACATCCGGTATTATTTTGGTATCGGAAATTTTAAATTTCCGGCATACCTTCTACTTATCGAAAATTTCAAATTTTCGGTTTTGTTTCCAGTACCGGATATTTAAAATTTTCGGCATGCATTTTCACTAATTATACGTTTCGGAATTTTCAAATATACGGTACCAGAAATTTGGAATTTCCAGATTATTTTTTCCTAGACTGTAACATGTAACTCTCGCACAATTTTCGATACAATTACGAAATTTTCAGTAAGTATCAGAAATTACTAAATTTTCAGTATTTTATAGAAATATTTTAGTAAAAACATCGTATATGAAGAGGTATTTTATAGAAATATTTTAATAAAAACATCGTATATGAAGAGGTTTCAGATATAATTGAGAGGGTAGCAGAAAAAGTTATAGTAAATTACGCATAAAAATAAAATAACAGTAACAGATTAGGTTACGGCATGGCAGCACTAACATTTAGATTCAATTGGTTAGTTAATTACCGCGTGGTTGAACTCTTAATTCATAATCATATATTAGCGAAAAACAGTTGAGTCCTAACTCATATAAACGTAAGTGGAAAAATTCATTAATCAATTATATAAAAGACATGATTTGAGAATAAGGTTGATGTTTTGTCACCTTTATTCAGAATTTTGAAAAGATGAGTAATATTTATATCTCCCATTCTCATTTTCAACTCTCAATGAAACAAGTTGTGCAGGTGTTAGTTATGTTTCTGATTTCAAGTAATTACATAGGACATCTAACCACATAATGTATAAACATAATCCCTACCCATTATAGATAAAAGGTTAAAGCTCACACAAATCAGATTTCAAATATAATTTTAATTAAAAAAATCATATAATTGATTGTCGTCCACAAATAAATATATCAAAAAGTTGAAAGTAAAAACTCATCAAATAAGATATTTTTAATAACCCAAATTTGGTGCAATTACAATAGCAAGTTTTCAACACTAATTTGCATCAACAAATCTCTCTCCATAATTTGGTAAGTCTAGTGAAGCTTTAACGCAATTTCCTCTATATGTTTAGTGCCTTATTTTACTCTGTAGCCAACATGCATTAGTATAAACTTTTCTCAGGTGAATAAATCAAATTTATGAAACCGCCAATTGTAATTAAATTTTAAAAAAATCATTATCTTTTTAGGTATCTCTATGAAAGGATGTTAATTCAAAAGTCTCAACGGTTCTTCAATCATCAATAACATTTAGAAGATTTTACTAACTGGATTTTTTAATCCAACCCATGTACTTCTTATACACTACTGAAATTTCAAAAATATTTTTAAAAATCAGAAATATATTTTCGGTACGCACCAATTCATTCGTTTTTAAAGATTTTTTCAAAAATGCATTTTCAGTATAAAATTGGATTTTGTTCTAGGTTCAAATTACTTAGTGTAGCTCTAATTCATGTTTAATGACTCTTCATCTTCCTCTCCTTCTTCTTCTTCTCCACCACAATTCATCTCTGCAATACAACAAGAGGTATGCTTCATCAGAGTTTCTGATTCAATTTCTGCGATGAAAATTGAAAAGAAAAAAAAAAACAAGTTTTTCGTAAATCTAATCCCAACCCATTTTTCTTAACCTCTTAATTTTAATGGGTTTGTTCAAAAGTTTTATTTTGATTTCAATTAAATTTAGAATTTAGGATTGCTTCAATTCTCAATGGCTACCATGAGTATTTCTTACTTTTTTTTTATAGTTTTTTTCAAGTTTTTGAATATTTTAATTAATTTGTGGTAGAAATTGATTCTGAGGAATTTGAATAACAACTACCTGAGTAATTTGAACCTAGAACAAAATTGGAAGTGTACTTCCGATTTTATACCGGAAGTGCATTTTCGAAAAAAATTTAAAAAACAAATGAATTACACGAACTATATTCGATTTTGATATTTTAAAATTTCATGGTGTCTAAAACATTGGATTAAAACTCACTTTCGATGATTGATAAACATGGTGCGAAAAATAGTGGCACTAAGTTTGGAGTACATCGATGCTTGACTCTTGTGCAAAAATTGGCGGGTAAAAGGTTAAAATACATATGGTAGTTTTGATTATGCGAAGAGAATTGATATTCGAATGGTAGTTTTAATTAGGACTGTTCAAAAAATCTATGAACTAAACCGAACCGTTAAACTGAACCGAACTGAAGTTAAAATAACCAAATCATTATATTTGGTTAGTGCATTGAACCGTTATTTTACTAATGGTTCTAGAACCGAACCAAATTAAAACAAACCAAAAGTAACCAAAACTGAACTATTAATACATAGAAAATTGAAAACTGAACTATGTTGAAACTTGAAAACCAAAAATTGAAACTCTCGTTGAAACTACTGAACTATTGAACTAATTATTTTACGTAGTTAGTTATTTGCAATCAACTCAATTAGATAAGCTTAATTTTTGTTATGGATTAGTGCTGAACTAGATTTATGTTTAGTATTAAGTTACAGTAGTTAATGAATGTTAGCCTGAATTTTGGTTATAGAATATAAGTAGATAGTTTGTAGTTAGTTAACATGTTAGATTGAATCTGTTAAAAGTTAGTTAGAAATAGTGTTAGTTACTTTAATAGTTAGAATGAAAATGTTAGTTAAGAAATTGAGAACAGTTAGTTAAAAGTTTTAATAGTTAGAATGAAAAGGTTAGTTAGGAAATTGAGAACAGTTAGTTAAAAGTTAAGTAGATGTGACAAATCTGTTAAGTAGTTAGTTATATCAATTGTTACTCTTAAATTGATTTCAGTTTAAATGTTAGTTAGAAAACTGCGCAAAAGAGAGGAAACTTAGTCAATAGGTTAATTGCAAATGCTGGAAAAAACTGTTGGTCTTTCTTATCTATTTTCGATGACAGTTAGTGACTAAATGAACAATTAGAGGGTTAGTATTATCCAAAGATTAGACTGTAAATTGTTAGTGAAAATGGTATGCCAATGAAAGTAGAGACTGCATGTTAGTGATTAATTGACTTATACAAGTTTATTCATAAGTCCTTATTTTTATAAATAAGTTGTTTATTCAAGTTTGCGATTTTGATTCAAATTAATTTGTGATTTTGATTTTGAATAAGTTAAAATATAATGTAATAAAATATGTTAAAATTATTTATAAAAAAATAGTACAAATAAATTTAAATAATTTTTTATTAAAAAAATTCAAAACCAAGTATAACGGTTCGGTTCCTTAACAAATTGTTCATTTAGAAAAATAGTCTTCTAATAGCCTGGTACAGTTCGGAATTCGAACCGTTATACCGAACAAAACGTTTTGATTCAATTTGAAATGATTCAATAACAAAGTAACGCAGGACCTTGAGAGAAGCACACTCTCAAGACTCAAGCCTCCATTGCTAGGCCAACCCTTAGGATTGAACTCTAACAATTATTACCATTGTGATCATAATGCGGACGGACGAGGATTTGGTTTCTCAAATAAATTTAGTTTGTAATCACCAAGTTTGAGGGCAACTTGTGGTTGCCCTCGTAACAATTATTACCATTCTGATCATAATGCGGACGGACGAGAATTTGGTTTCTTAAATAAATTTAGTTTTGTAATCACCAAGTTTGTAGTTGCCAAGCCTGCTTTTTATTTTTGCTTTAACTTGCCACAGTTGATATGCCTGTAGTGCAATGCAACAATACTATCCAAAAAAAATGCAATACGACCCTATCCCTCCTTACCAATAATCCATATTCAAAAGGCATATCATTTGAAATTGTCATAGTGCATAATGACAACATATTGACCTCAGTGTATCCTAACAAACATGCTTCTAATAAAACCTAACGTAAGGTTGTGAGAATTCAACCTGATAAAAGGAAGAAAAAAATTAAGTGTTCAGAAATATAACTCCAGCACAAACCAAATTAATGGGGAAGTCTGTCCAACGGTTTCACTCCTGCTACTGCACTGAGTTCCTTTCTGGAATATTTTTCATAAGCCACTGTTAACTTTCCCTTCCCAGCAGTTTTATGGAATTTCAGCATCATATCAGCACAATCCCTGCAGATATTGCAGTTATAGCATAAATAGAAATCACAATTTTGAAATTGAAAAAGATAAAATGTTAGAACAAGTGCCTCATCTGTGAAACGTCATAACGTGCATGCTTTTGAAGCAGTGGTGTCCATGATGGGGTTATTTGCAGGGTACAGCGTGCGAGATAGAGAGCTGATGCACATAGTAACGAAGGCTTGAATGCTAAGGCTTCATATTCAACTAAGCACAGGTCAGTGAGAAAGAACGCCAAGTGTTCCAGCTGTGAAAATAAAACAGAAACGGAAAAAATTTAGAAATCAAACATATGGTAGTCAGGCATAAAAATTCAATTAGAATGACCAATTTCTCATCCAAAATAACAGGTCATATTTGTCTATAAATTTTTTATGCTGAATTAAATACCTTCTTATTTGATTGTGCTGCCTTGATAAACCTAACCATAAAAACGTAAGGAGTGGGAGCATTAAGACGGAACTTCAATTTTCTAAGAATAAGCTTTTCCTGAAAAGACAAATCAATTCCACGCATTAGCATTAAAATATAATAGTAAGAACCATGTTGAACCTTATACAAGTGCAAATTAAAACAGAAAATTGAACAAAACCAGCATGTAACTGGATCGGTTGTATCAAGATGGGTCAGAGGTGGAAAATAATACACTATTCAAAAGACACTGACCCTCTCCCAACAAACCAAATGCAAGCCTTTCGGACTTAGTTTCCACTTTCTCCTAGACTATATACACTCAAGTGGGGGTTAACCTCTGCTCCTTGTCTATTTCTCTGGTTGAAGATCAATTTGTTTACTTCCCAATTATGTTGTTTGTTATTTTGGATAACATAACTAAGACCAATTTGTTTACTTCCCAATTATGTTGTTTGTTATTTTGGATAACATAACTATGCATGAAATGTACTGAGATCATTCTCAAAGTTAAACATTACAAGTAGAACTAAGAATTGCTTACCATTCCAAGCATTTGATCTCTAGTATATGTTTCAGCCGAGATACTAATCAAATCCTTTACCTGGAACAAAACGAGACAAAATAAAAATTAGAACCATCACGATGAATCTCACCCTCTTTTCTTCAAAATAAATGTTTGAAATGGACTTCTTCTAACCCTTGGATGCCAAAAGTCTTCATACTTCGAAGCCAGCAAAAGTGCTGTAAGACCAACTAACTGCATGTCACTCCTTTTTATAGTCACTTGAGAAAGATATTGATCCAACAATGTCACTGTCAGATATAGTGTTTCTGGCATCAAATCATATTTGAAGTGTACCTGTAAAACCCAATAAATAGGCAAAGAAAATGACTACTGAGGTTGGGTCTACAAAAGAAAATTATCATCAAAAGAGGAAATAAGATTGAACAATATATCTGACAGTGACATTGTTGGATCAATATTTATAAAAGGACAAGGATGAAAGAAAATACATCTTAAGGGTAATGGAAATTAATTATGTACCTCGATTAGCCAGTTGACCAATACTCCCCGCATCTGAGGAGTAATCTCTGTCTGAATTGACATGTAATTTGACAGAGTTTGACTATGTGCCTGCCATTGAAAGCAATTTAAAAAAACTTAATAAAAAACGTTAGTTGAAATTATAGAACAAGGATAAAATATACTCATTTATAAGAAAGAGTTAACTTTTTAGATAGATGAACAATTAATGTATTTGGACAATTGGACAATATATTGTGATTATTGTCCAAATACATGACTTATTCAATGTATCTAAAAAGTTAACTTTTTCTTATAAATGGGAGCAAAGGGAGTATTAGATAAAATACTTTATATCTAAAAGTTAATTCACAATCAGAGCCTAAAAGTTAGTACGTGGAAAACTATAAGCTAGTGGCAGTGTTATGACATCAAAGTCATTGAAACTATGAGCACAACTAAAGAACTACGTTGCCTCACGATTTCTGATAAGATAACTAAGTATCTAGTAATAACATATGGGATTAAAAGTGACGTCAAAATAAAATTTGTGCTTCGTACATGTTCACAATTTTGGAGCTCCAGATCCAATATACTTGGATAACAAATGTAGACATCGACTATATTTACTATAAGTATGATTGTTATGTATTGCACGCATTAGCTATGACAATTCCAGCCATAAACCTCAATAGAAGAGACAAAACAAGCTAGCAAGTGACATCCACTAAAGGTCCAATTATATGCTCATATTTTTTATGTAAAATTATTGACTAATTCTATAATTAGGAAAACTAATCAAAAAACAGAATGGGTATCTACTGTGGGGTAAACAATTTCAAATTTTTCAATCTGTGAGTAATTGAAATCAGAAACTTGATCAATATTACCTCGGTGACCCAATAGTAATGATATATATCATCAATATATTCAGAAACTTCTAGATGATTACATTCATCATCTATATTTGGTAAGCTATCCTGCTTCTTGACTTCACCATTTTCCTTGAGAATCTGCAAATTAAGGCTTATCCTCATTTTTTAATTTTTCGGACCTTAAAAAAAGTGGTTTAATGCATTCAGCTAGATTGATACCTTAGATTTTTCCATTAGTGAAGTCGTATAAGACTTCCGACGGCTGGAACTTTTTCTTGGAATCAACTCTGACAAATCTGTTTTTAGACTACTATCCCCATCAGATGGTTGATGTCTTTGATTTGCACCATCGGAAATGACCACTGAACTATTCTCAGGAAGAGACAAAGAAACACTTTCCTCATCCTTAGGAAGAGATGAAGAAACGTTTTCCTCATCCTTAGGAAGTGAAGAAGAAACCTCTTCCTCACCCTTAGATGTCACGGCAGTAGTTGGTTTTGAGTTCTGATTTGCTATGGATTTAGGAAGTGAAGAAGAAACGTTTTCCTCATCCTTAGGAAGTGAAGAAGAAACCTTTTCCTCACCCTTAGATGTCACGGCAGTAGTTGGTTTTGAGTTCTGATTTGCTATGGATTTAGATTTGAGAGTCCTCTGAGATTTGAGTGTGGTCTTAACAATAGGCTAGGTACAAAATGGAAAGAAAAAAAATCAGGTTCCACTATTAGAAAAGCATGTCTAAAGTTAATAAACAAAAAACATAAATGTGGTGGAAATTATTGACTGATGAAATAGAAACTTAAAATCATAAACTGAACCGAGAAAAACATTGAGTACAACATCTTTATCAAGTATGTTAGCAGACATGCACACTAGACAATAGTACAAAATAGAAGCTTAAAATCACAAATTGAAACAAGAAAAGTATTGAGTAAAACATCTTTAACAGTATATTAACCAAACATTAGCGGAAAAAATTTACATGCACATTAGACAACAGTACATCATAGAAGCTTAAAATCACAAATTGAAAATATTGAGTACAACATCTTTAACAAGTATGTTAACTGAAAATATTGAGTACAACATCTTTAACGAGTATATTAACCAAACATTAGCGGAAAAAAAATTTACATGCACATTAGACAACAGTACATCATAGAAGCTTAAAATCACAAATTGAAAATATTGAGTACAACATCTTTAACAAGTATGTTAACTGAAACAATAGCAGCAAATTTTTCTTATATGCACCCTGTACACTCTTATAGGAGCATAGGAAGGAAATTCCTAATGTAATCCAAAATAAGTATAGACATAAAAATGGCTTTAAATGTAAAGAACCAAATGGAACTAAATTCTGTAGAACAATTGCAACACCAATCAACCAAATAAACCAATTAGAGCAGACAACAAACTTTAAATTACAGCCAACATACCTTGGTGGAATTGCTTGAGGATGCTTGGTTAGCATTACTTGTAACCCTACACCCCATATGAAGTGACCAATTTAATAACAAATCACATCCTTTAAATTAGCAGCAATTAACAACTTTGATAAAATTCAAGTAGCAGTAGTACTAGTAATAGTTATCAACGCATAGCGAAGAGAAATAGTAATTGCTGAAATAGACAAGCAGGGTCAACTACAAAACAGAGATAGTAGCACAAAATTCCAACAAAAAAAAAACTTTTCATTAAAATGTTTTGTTAAAATATGAAATTATTAATGTGTTAGTGCATTGCGTACGTGTTTGAATCTGGTTATATATATATGTGTGATGTTGATTATCATATGGTTCTAGGTCTCACTTAAAGTTAATTTAAGCTAGTGCTTTTTGTTACACTGTTAGAGAAGAATCTGACTCGAGTGCACCATTATCTTTGATTAATGAGTCAAAATGTCATTCCATCTCTCTCTTTCTCGCTCTCTCTGCTTTGAAGCTTTTGTTTTCTCTCTTTATTTGTATCCTTAATATGGTATTATCTAGAGTCATGTTTTTTAGGGCTTGAACTGTACTGATGACTAAATCTCCTCAAAGAATATGAGTATCTATTTCAATAAGAAATGTATCTATAAAATGCTTCTAAAAGTTCAGTTTTTGATAAAGAAAAATATAGAAACATTATTTGCTAACATATACTTTATTCTGGTCATATGTACCAGTTAGGCTAACTTTCTTCACTCCTCCAGTTTAACAACTTGAAGACCATTGCAAACAGACAAAATGTACTAAAAGTACGCAATTATCAGAGACATAAACTAATAATATGATTACTTGTTAATTATCAATTGTCACTTACGTTTGAACAAAGCCGTCACTAACTCGAGTCTTCGATCTATGGCTCCTTGCGTTGATTAGTTGTGAACTAATCCTTCTGCCTGTTGCCAGCTTACCTGAAATGAACAGTAAATTAAGTTCAATCAAAATAGGTAAGTCAGCTCATTGACATTTTCAGAGTTGTTATTTATGTCATGGCTTCTTACTTGGTGGCCCATTTTTGCTATTGGATGTTTCAGAACTTCCAGCATTTCCCTAAAAGGAAGTAAAATTAAGAGGAGACACAAGAAAAAGAAAAGTATTTCGGAAAAAACAATTAAAAAAGAAAGAAGATTTGGAAAACTTATTAAGCACAACTTTATGGAGGAAAGTCAAGACCAGGAAAGATAATTGTAAACAAAATTTTGCTAACCTTTGTGTTACTTGTATCTACCCTGTTTACCCTCCTAGGAACTGGCAGAGACTTTCTTGAAGTGCTTGGAAAAGACAAATAAACGTTCTGGTTTTAGCCGCATGTAGTTCATAAGACTTACACAAATAACAATATGAAATTCACAAAACCTTGTAGTTGTAGGTAGCATATGCTTCCTTGCAAACCTAAAAGGAAAAAACAAGTGTTGGGATAATGTCTAGAATAGCATGCTTGGGATCATAACTAAACGAACATAACTATTATCCAATTAAATGTGAGGTAAAAGAGACTGGATCTCAAGTACCTATCTTTTCGCAACTGATTGACCTCCATTTGAGCTATTCCTCTGATCATCTAAAGAAACCCTTATACCTGTTGTACCTAAAACTGGCAGAGACTTCCTTGAAGTTCTTGGAAAAGAAATATAAACGTTTTGGTGTCAGTATAAGTTGTTCATAAAACTTACACAAATCAATAAAATGAAATTCACAAAAAAAAAAAAAAAAATACCTTGTAGTTGAAGGTAATAGAGGCTTCCTTCCAAACCTAAGAGAAAGAAAAAAAGTGTCAGGATAATTTCTAGAATAACATGTTTGAAGTCACAAACAACTAAAGTAAATAACTTAATATCCAATTAAATGTTAGAAAAACAAGAGGCGGAACTCAATTCTCAAGTACCTGTCCTTTGAGGCAACAGACTGACCTCCATTTGAACTATTCTTCTGGTCACCTAAAGGAACCCTTAAACCTATACCTACTAATTATTAGATAAAAGGAAGAAAAACAGCTAAAACTTTTCAAGCACAAAATGAAAAGACCTAGGGGAAATTAGTCACCTCTATTGGGAGCATCTAATTGAACTCCACCATGACTAGTATTTTTCTGCTCTTTAACCTGATTTGAGCAAGAATACTAATTAGTACTTCACACATATGCCACATTTTTATCATAACGTCCCAACAAGAAAAACATGCAAAGTTCCACAGTTAATGTTGCTAAATGTAGAAAACAGTTAAGAAAGGGTGAAAATAGAGTAGGCATGCAGTTAGTGGCCAGCTGACTCAGCTATCATATGGCTTGGCTGCCACTACTTCAAGATGCCGAAAACTATTGAATCTACCAGCAACTACCTACAAAAGTTTACCTTCTAAACATATGATTCAAGGCAGGGTAATTTCTGAAGTACTTGCACAGTACATTTATTCACTAAAAAAGGCCCAATCAGTCACAGTAAGGAAGATAGCTGCCAATAAAAATCTAGTAAGCCACATTTACATCCTTTTGACATTGTTGTTAAATCTAGAGATCCATTTCATAGCTACTAATACATTAGATTTAAAATGCTATGCCAGATAACACTTGAGCAAGCCTCTCTATAAAGATAAAAGGATCTGGGGCCAGGGCCATTGAGAAAAGGAAAAAATATAGATAAATGATTTATTGCAATAACAAATAGATCAAAAAATTATCTGCCCAATAAATAAACACAAGATGAATCACATGACTTTTTAAATTTATGTTTTACTATTATCTTCATAGGTGATTTTTTGGTTAGAGCCTTGATTTCATCATTGAGGCATCAAGCGCATTAAGTAGTACAAGTAAAAGGATTTTTCCTTTAGTTGAATGGCTGATTGTGTACAAAAACTAGCATAGAATTAGCAGAAAATTAGAAGAGTGTGACTTTTCATACCGTGAAGGATTTCTTCAAAGAGATACCCACTTTTTTAGTGGTCGAACCTGCTGAAACCCTGGTAAGGCAGAAAAGACATAAGGTGAACTATCCGAAGCACTGACATAAAGGCAAGTAAATCTCCACACCGTCTAGTATGAGAAATAATCAATAACTATATAAATGATGGCAAGTTGCATTCCAACCGTAAGTAGCATTGATGTTACAAAAACATCTTCCTCCTAATTCTCTATATCAACCCATAATAAATAAGACTCTTACTTGAAGATATTACTACGCTTAGGAGCTGTCGTAGAGTTTCCTTGATCATTGCTAACATCAGCCAATGCTTTTCTCAGGTTTATATTTGCTATCAAAAGACAAAAAGAAAAATGATAAATGTGTTTTGTAACATGTTTATTAACCTTGTAATGCAAAATTAGTTCAATTAAAACTTACAACAAGTGTCATTGTCACAGGTTCCCATACTTTTCTCCTTGCCTTTGTGAACTGCTGCTATAGCACTGTTTCTACATAAATTACAAAATGACATGAGAGAAATAATAGATCAATGTTGCTCTATTGTTACCGAAGAAAATACACCCACACATTTTAGATTCATTGAATTATTGATGTATCTAGTCATTATTTTATACGGATACTAAATGATTCAATGAATCGCTATAAATCGTCCAGAGGGTGTACATCTAGCGAAGAAGAAGAAAACACATACATGGAGCCATCAGCAACTTTAATCCCATCAGTATCCGAAAAGACGTTGAAGTTCTTACCACCAACTGTTCGATAAAAAATAAAAAAAACACCAAAATCAAACAAGAGATCAAATCAATTCATAAAATTAAAAAAAATCTGAAAACAAGATATACGCGTACCAGTTGAACGCGATTGTCGCGTCGAACCGAGTCGAGATTGTCCCTGGAACATGCAAGAAAGAAAGAAGAACGTGAGAAATTTGAAGATTGGAGGAGGTTAGGGTTTAATCTGAGAAGATAAAAAGTTTGAAGAAATGAAAAATGGAGTTGAAAATTACCTTGATGGTAACCATCGAATCGAGGCTTCGATTTGGCTTAAGCTTGGAAGAGATAGACGATGCAGTTTGCGGAGAAGAAATGAGAAAAAGAAAGAGAAGACCGTTGCAGTATCAAAATTGAATATCAAGTAAAGAGGACCGCGTCGAGCATTTTCATTTTGAATTCATGTGATTTTACATTAATACCCTTGTATAGCTTTAGAGTGTTAACGGGGATATCTGGTTGGATTTTGAAAGAAACTAATAGTCAAGTCAAATAAAAATATATATGAATTGGTTTCGATTAAATTTACATATTTTTTGATAAAACTTAAATCGAATTAAATTGATAAACAACAGATTGTTTAGATAGAATTTATTAAGTACATTAGAAATAAATATGTAAAAATATTTTTCCTTTGCAATTAGGGTTTAGATATTTTCTCTTATGATTAGACATTTTTCCTTTATTTATTTCTACTATTTCGCATTTACAAATTCTAGAAAAGATGTATAGGTTGCAAAGTTTTTGTTATGTAATAGCGTAGGATTTACTTTCCGCACCTTTACATTTCCGCACTTTACTTTTCGCACTCCTATTATGTATCTGCCCCAAAGCCAAGTAATAGCGTAGGATTTACATTTTCGCACTTTTACTTTCCGCACTTTAA
>CM038796.1:23251119-23331141 GCA_021764765.1 Vicia sativa | reverse complement strand
GTCGCTTTGTGGAATGTTTACAAGATTTTGCAACAACAAAGCAAAAAACTTGTCGAAGCGTGTCTTGAGATTAAGGATACCCTATACAGTTTAAAGGCTTCCTCCATCTTGACCTAGAACATGTCAAAATGCTTACTCCATAAGTGTCATGTGGAACCAAAGGAATTGGCTATCAAAAGTTTTCTTATTTCCGTATTTTTGGCTTGTTAATGTGAGTAAGCCTAATAGCCAATCAATATTGGCTTAATATGCTTTTGTATCATGACTTTGATATATGTTATTTGTTAATACATATAATCGTTAGGCCTCATATTTATTATGTTATTTGTATATGACATAATAAAGTCCTTAGAGTAATTAGTCTATTAATGATCTATTATGTGACTTAATTGGAGAGCTCATTAAACATAAGGACATTATTCTTAAAGTATCCGTAGTCAAGCCTTTACATCACAATAGGACAACAAGAAGCATAAAGACTATTACGTGAGTAGATCGATGATTGTATCTCACAAGTCATGGATATGAGATATCAAGTTCACGTAGGTATAAATATTAGGAGTAATATTTACATCGGATTGACCCACCATGAGAATACTACATAGTTTGTTATGTAAGTGTCATAAGTTATTCTCATAGTGATAGTGGTGTATACCACCCTTTCGACCAAAACCACTATGGACCCTAGATGTGGAGTCGAGTACTTTATTGCCAATCAAACGTTGTCTCAGAACAAGATGACCATAAAGATGGTTGATGGGTACTTTATAAATCATCTTTGAGGACATGAGTGACCTAGATGGAATTTGTCCCACATATACGGAGTAATATCTCAGGCCCCTTGATAGAGTATAATAAAATATGGTCATGCTCAAATAAGTCATATGAGATATTGGGCTTATTTGTTGTTATAAGGAATACCTGGGATCAAGGAATAAAATATTGAACTATCTGAAGGTGACACATTCTATGCCTTGTGTTCAATATAGATAGCAAAAGGGTAATGTACACATAATCATTATCACGAAAGGTTATGTCGTATCACATGACATTCTCGTTACTTGGGTAGCAATGATGTGTTGCTAGATACAATCATTGTTTATAATATTAAATAGGTGATTTAATATTGCCAATGCCACGTTAGAACCTACTAGGTCAACGCATGTAGTACTTATAGTGGAATGGATGATTAAATTAAATATGATTTAATTTAATTATGTGTTAATATTAATTAAATTGTTTAATATTAACACATATAATTTATTTGATTAAATATGATTTAATTAAATAAATGAGAATTAAGATTGATTAAATTAAATATGATTTAATTTAATTAATATTTATTTTATTTAATTAAAAGAGTTTAATTAAATATAAATAATAATTATTTAATTAAATAGTTTAATTAATTAAGATTGGGCTTGTTTTGGAAAAGCCCAAATTATGAGTAGGGTTTTAGAAGCTCTCATAAATAGAGAAGTTCTTTTCCTTGCTAGTTAATTGTCAATTCTCAAGAGAATAAGAAACGGCTAGCACCGCCTTCCACTTTGCACTCGTGGACTACGTGAGACGCCCAGTAACTTCCGCCGTCGGATCGGTAATGAAAAACACGCTTCAAGAGGTAATTCTTGAATCCTTATTTCATGAGTTTTTATTTGTGATTAATGATTTAATCAAGATCCGTTCATCGGATTGTTCCGCTAAGAGGTTAAAATTTTGAAAACCCCTCTTAGATCCCAACAAAGGGTATCGAGCTTGATTATTGATTAAATTATTAATTCAATAAAATTTATATGAAAATAATTATATATGATGATATAATTGTTGTTGTAAGAATATGTGGTTTTATGCAGTAATGTCAGAACGGTTGTGTATGTAACGATGGTTCGATTAACCTCTTTCAAATAATATGTAGTTGGTATATAATAATGCACTTAGTAAAATATGTTTACTAAATATAAAGCCAATGTTTAATGCTTTCTTGATCGTGAATTTAGCTAAATTTTCAAGAGAATGAAAGAAAAAATTATCAGGAAAGATTAAATGGTTTTGCCGCAACTATTCAAGATGCTATATGTTTTATGCATGTTATTAGCATCGTAATTTTATTGATGTTATGATTAATTATTATAAATGATAGCATTATTATTATATTAAAATAATAAAATGCTTTATAATAATAGTTTTATATTATATAATAATAATAATAATAATAATAATAATAATGGTTGATTATTATAGAATAATAATAAAGTGTTTATTATTTAAATTAAATATTGACAAGTTTTGTATAATTTGGATATCGATGTTGACTATGTTTGAATCCGACATTTGTATGGTGAAACAATACTTATTATCCATAAGAAATACAAAATTATTGTTCAAATTTATATATGATATAAATATTTCTAATGCAAAGTCAAGGTATTTTGATATACTATTTTATTTCGTATATTCAAATAGTATAATGATTGTTATACATCCGAATGATCAATGTTCATTTTGCTTCGAATCCGACATTTGTATGGTGAAGCAATGACATTCGATCGATCACGTTGAGTAATTAATCTGTATTTTGATTGTATGAAAACATTTGCATTGGGTTTTGTGATGCGCAAAGAGTTGTGCCTTTAGGGTTCGCAAAGCGCATCAAGTGTTGATCGTCAATATTTATAATTTGATAATCTATTATCATCTATTATTTAATTATTTATTATTAAATAATTTGGTATACGGTTATGACCTTAGATTTTGGAGTTTTATTTTATTTAAATACGACCTGCGTGTCGTGATTTATTTTATACGGCCTGCGTGTCGTGGTTTATTGTAATTAAACCCCTGCGTGTCGTGTCATTTAATTATTATTTTATTTATTTAAATATTATAAATGTTCAAGTTCAAGAGTTGAAGAGAAGACAAAGTCAAATGATGACGCCTGGATGGAGAGGCTTGAGAAGCTTGCTCGTGGGTCGAAGAATTGTAATAAAGTAGTTTATTTAATTCTTGCATTTTAGGTGGTCATAATCGTATTACCATATTTTATTTCATGTATGTGATGCATGGAATGTATATTATATGTGAGTGTATGAGATACACAAATACGTGAGTGTATGAGATACAATATATGAGTGTATGAGATACACAAGATTAAACCGAGTGTATAAGATACACAAATATGTGAGTGTAGACACAAACATGCGAGTGTATGAGATGCACAAGATTAAACTTAATAAAAACCTCAATTATTAAGTTAATTGCTTTCCAAAATTTAGCACTCATCAAGACTAGTATCGAATAATGTAGGTTTAACAACGCGAGGTGCATGTTTTATATTAGTAAGGTGCGATGGGATAAATGTAATCCAATGTTAAATTTTGTTTGACTTAACTAAACTAATTATAATATGATTATATATGTTTAGAAGCAAGAGTTGAGAACAATCCATATGATGGATTAGAATAAGGAGTTATTCAACCGATAACATTCGAGAGTTGTATTAGATACAATGGAAAGAGTTCCTACCTAAATAACTAAGTTTTATGTAATCACCACGGACTTAAACAAAGTGAAATATGGATCTCGACCTGCTAGAAAATCTTTCAACAGATTTTCCGAATCAAATGTTGAGGGTCATTAGATTTGAGTAAAATAGTGGGAGCATTTAATAAAAGACCTTATTAAAATGATTTTAATTTGATACAATTTTACACGTTTTGTAGTTAGAATTTTCTTTTGCATTTTATTTATATTTTTACTGTAAAATATCAAGGATGTAAGGATCTGTAAAGGAGTTTGAGTTGGTACATAAATTGAGAATTGTTCTCAAGCACGAAAGAATTGTATGTTCTCAATAAACCAATTCCTAACAATCGAATATAACTAGATTCAAGAACGATGCTTATGAGAAGGATCAGTGGAGTGCCTAGATATAACATATCTCATAGTTGTAGTTGTCAAGGAGAATGATATGATCATTAACCTCGATAATAAGAAATACAAGATGTGAGAAATGTAAAACTTTCCAAGTTCTTTTCAATACAAGTTAGGAATCCAAGTTAATCTAAAATAGTTTTAAGATTTGAAATTTGGATTCCTTATAGAATAAATAGTTGGTCATAAGTTTTATTTGAGATTGTCTCGTATAGGTAGATTAGATTCATTATGAATGAATTTTCTACCACATCTTGTTGAAAAGAAAGGAAAGTAGTTTGTGATGCTAAATTGATGAATTATAAAAGAAATGAGATTCATTTTATATTCATTGGAATTTAGCATACAAACATGGTTCTAAGGAATGCGTTCTTTCATATGTTGAAAGAATAAAATTTTTGATGGTTATCGAGAGTCAAAGTAGAAGAAGGAAGTAAGACTTATTCTTCATACGATTTATTATAGAAAATACATTTGTCTACTTCTACATCTTGAGTATGTGATACTAGATGTTGATATCACATTTATATGAATGTGAAGAGTCTTTTAAGAAGTAGGACATTGGTTATAATTTAAGTCCCCTTATGTCTAGAATGGAACAATGTGTTTCATTGACTATAAGAGCTTATGATTTAAATTAGAGCTTGGAATGAAACCAAATAATTGTTATTAAGTTTTATTTAGTAAAAGAAAATTAATTCTAAGTCTTGTATTGACAAGATGAGGAGTGCATGTGTGATAATGGACAAGTGTTGTTATGATTATCCAAACAATGTTTTCAATACTAAATCAAGTAGTAGATTTGAGTTCTACAATCTTGATAAGCTCATCTATAATAAATATGGGATAGATCAAATGAAATTTGAATCTTATATATCCGACACGAGTTAGAATTCTTTTGAGAAGAGTTCAAGAGTGAAGTAGAAGGAAATAACTTGAAATGGTATTAAGACCATTCGCATTGTTTCGCTATGGTAAATACCTATGTAAAGAATATAATGAACATTTAAATCATATCATGTTTGACATTGATCGATTTAAGATAGTTCAATTATATCTTTGTGACCTTTTATAAATTTTTTACATACAATTATTCCTATCCATAAGCAATTCCATTTAAAGTAGTCGTAGAGACACCATATTTGATATGGAGGTAAAGAGTACCTAGTTTGTCTTTATGGTCATCTGAGTTTTAAGGTTTATTAAGTAAACTTTATCACAATATAGATGAAGATGTATTTATGTATGTATCCTAATGGAAACAAAGGAAACATATTCTATAACACGTTATAGACAAAATTGTTTTGTTGCTAGAACCGGAGTCTTCCATTAGAGATAATATGTATCTAAAGGATCCAAGTGAGTGATATAGAACTTGAAGAAATTCAAGAACCATAAAATACATATCTTTATGAGAATGGAATATGATCCAATTCAACAAGGAGTTGTTGTTGTACAATTAGTTCACGTGGCACAAGATTCTAGAAATGTATCTAAGTTGTTTATATCCATCCATGGATTAAGGAAAACTTCTTGGTATTAAATTCTTTTATTAATGAAGTCTTGTGAAAACTTGGATTAATAAATGACAAATTTAAATTGTGCATTCAAGAAGGTTAGTGGGAGTATTTGCATTAATCTAGTATAGTAAGTGACATATCGACCATCAAAACAAATTCCTTGCAACGCCAATGTATGACATGGTTAAGGAAATGGTTTTGATAAAATGCTTAAGAGATTTCCTAAAAGGTTAGGAATCGTAATCTATAGAGATAGATGGTCGATGAATCTCAATCCTAGCACAAGTACATATTCGACGAAGTATTGAGATACCTAATATGCATAAATCTCACATTAAGATTATTGCATGTATGGTAAAATATTTTGTCTAATGGACAATGTCTTATCTCATTGGATGAGGAAAATGACACCATGATATGTATTGCACTAGATGCCAATATGCTTTAGAGCATAAACAATAAGTACCAAAATGATTAAAGTGTTAATCACTAGATCCCTATCAAGAAGGTCTATGAGTACCTTAAAGGGCTCAAGTTCCTTTTCAAAAGTAGATGGGAATAATAATTGTAAAGGAGTTACAATGATTTTATTCCAAAATTTATGAACATATTCATATCACAAGATAAATTAAATATTATGCTTAGATGACAATTGTATAAGTTGAAAGGAGTTTCGATAATTGTCGTTCTAGTACAAAGGTCAAATATATGATTTGGATCTTTGATAATTCTTGGGAAGAAAATTGTGTTTCTTGTATTGCATATCCTATTGATCTCATTTTCGATGATAATGGGTTAATCTTGCAAGTTCAGAATACTAGATCTCACTAGCGATTCATGTATATATATTTTGACGCCAATTTATTTCGATAGAAGATCGAAAGTTAAAATTGAAAGAGGTGTATATTACCAACAGAGGAAAGAGTTCTTATGCCCTAATAAAGTATCATGCTTAGATGATGCTTGATGCACATGATGAGCAACTAGATATTAAATTAATATCGATTGGCTTTAGTGTAGGGAGATTGTTGGAGTAGCTCTAATAGCCAATCAATATTGGCTTAATATGCTTTTATATCATGACTTTGATATATGTTATTGTTAATACATAATCGTTAGGCCTCATATTTATTATGTTATTATATGACATAATAAAGTCCTTAGAGTAATTAGTCTATTAATGATCTATTAAGTGTGACTTAATTGTGAGCTCATTAAACATAAGGACATTATTCTTAAAGTATCCAGTAGTCAAGCTTTCATCACAAATAGAGAGAATTTAACGCATAAAGACTATTAATAGTAGAGTGATGATTGTATCTCACAAGTCATGGATATGAGATATCAAGTTCACGTGAGGTATAAATATTAGTATATTTATATTTGGATTGATCCACCATGAGAATACTACATAGTTTGTTATGTAAGTGTCATAAGTTATTCTCATAGTGATAGTGGTGTATACCACCTTCGACTGAAACCACTATGGACCTAGATGTGAGTCCAGTACTTTATTGCCAATCAAACGTTGTTCTGTAACAAGATGACCATAAAGATGGTTGATGGGTACTTTATAAATCATGCTGAGGGACATGAGTGACCTAGATGGAATTTGCCCCTCCTACATATACGGGAGTAATATCTGTGGGCCCCTTGATAGAGTATAACTGTAAAATGCATGGCCGTGCTCAAATAAGTCAATATGAGATATTTGCTTATTTGTTATAGGAATACTCGGGGATCAAGGAATAAAATATTGAACTATACGAAGGTGACACATTCTATGCCTTGTGTTCAATATAGATATAAGGGCAAAAGGATAATTGTACACATAATCATTATCACAGAAAGGTTATGTCAGATCACATGACATTCTCGTATTGGGTAGCAATGATGTGTTGCTAGATATCATTATTGTTTATAATATTAAATAGGTGATTTAATATTATTGCCAACGTTACTGAGAACCCATAGGTCACACGCATGAGTACTTATAGTGGAATGGATGATTAAATTAAATATGATTTAATTTAATTATGTTAATATTAATTAAATTGTTTAATACATTGACACATATAATTTATTTGATTAAATATGATTTAATTAAATAAATGAGAATTGGCAGTTGATTAAATTAAATATGATTTAATTTAATTAATATTTTATTTTATTTAATTAAAAGAGTTTAATTAAATATAATAATTATTTAATTAAATAGTTTAATTAATTAAGATTGGGCTTGTTTTGGAAAAAGCCCAAATTATGAGCATTAGGTTTTAGCTCTCTATAAATAGAAGTTCTTTTCCCTTGGTAGGTTAATTGTCAATTCTCAAGAGAATAAGAAACGGCATCGCCTTCCACTTTGCACCGCGTGGACTACGTGACGCTGTAACTTCCGCCGTTCGTGATCGTATGAGAAAACACTTCAAGAGGTAATTCTTGAATCCTTTTCACAGCTTTTATTTGTGATTAATGATTTAATCAAGATCCGTTCATCGGGATTGTTCCGCTAAGAGGTTAAAATTTTGAAAACCCTCTTAGATCCTACCGCTAACACTAACATTTTCTTTTTTCAATTGATCCTCTTTCTAGCTGTTGAAAAGAATCCATTGAAGAAGGAGAATGTTGTCTCTACAACCGAGACCAAGAAAACAACTCAACAAGTCACCTCTTCTTCAAAGGGCGTGCTACACAACAATCGACCAACCATCAACAATTGAAAGGTTATCTTTGTCAAAACCTTAATCCCTTAACTTGGTGACATTTTCTAACTTTTTGCTATTCGTTGAGGAGTCAAAAACCCCATCGAACCAAGTAAAAGGAAACATGTCAAGAAACTATCAACGTTATTGAAGATAGTGATGCCTCCTCCAACAATCAAGTCGAAGAAACTCAAGAAGGAGAATAAACAAAAATCTTCTGATGTCTCTTCCCAACCTCAATCAATTGAAGATCCACTCCAAGCTTCAAAAAAGAAAAACTCTCAAACCTCCAAGAGTCTCACCTGGACGTGGTATAAAGCGATAATGTCTTAATGTAAGAATAATTCAAAGCAAATTTTTTCTTTTCAATTTAAATTCTTACCTTTACTCTTCTAACATTAAAGATTTTTAGGTCCAACAAATTGCCCCCACTGAATCTCCTATCTAAGATGAGATTCTACTAAGCAGCTGCAATCCTTCTGCTCATCTCCAATCTGCCAAGGATTCCAATAAAGGGTCTACAACTGATGCTCACATGCTGGACAATCCTCCACACGATACAATTATTTTACATGGATTTTATCATAAATCAAAGATACAATATTTTGGGGAGAACGGTGGAGATCATAGGGCAAAAAACTCATGTGGATGAAGGATCGAATGAAGAACATCTTGCAGACTCTTCACCTAAGATGAACTTGGTTTCTTCTGATGAAGATGAAGCCATACTAAGTGACGTTGAGAAGTTCTTTGAGGACGAAGAAGATCAAGATGAGGGATAAAGGAGATTCCTCACAATGTTGATCAAGTAAACCAACAAGCCCACCACATGTCTTCAACTCTCTCAAGACCAACCAAAATTATCGGATCCCAACTAGCCATTGCCTTCACCGTAATGTAAGTTCCTCAATTTTAAGGGTTGGCTTAATTTTGTAAAACAAATAAAGAAGAATAATGTAATGTAAAATAGGATATTTTTAATTGTTGTAATCCTATTTGAATGCCTAAACATGTTGGTTAAAGTTTTCAACATCCGGAACAACATGTCAAATGAGATGTCGAGACATAGACATCGACATCACGCCACCGAACTGTCAAAGTTTGTTACGCTCTAGTTTTAAATTGCGTAATATTCTAGAATATTATGCAACATCTATGGCGTGATCTTGAAGGCATTTATGGAGGTCTAAGAGCAAGGAGAAAAATCAGAAGGACCTTGATTGTAGCGGTTATCTACTTGTTTGTTTTATGCGTAAAGTTTGTTATTGCAGCTTTTGCCTTCAAGTCGTTATTTGAAGGCCCAAATCCAGTTGGGTAATAGGTTATAAATAAGCAGTTGAAACCTAGTTTTAGAAAGCTAGCTGGTTTTAGAAAGATGTAGTCTTTAGGGTTATCCATGTAAGTAAACCACCCGGATTGTGGGATGATGTTTACTGTGTAAAATGGTAAACAACCGTTGGTCATCCCAAAGCCCTAAAAACTAAGGGTTACTCGCAAGATCGACCATTTGATCTTAAGACATGCTAAGATTTTGATATCATGTGTTGCTTGAAAGCCTTATCAAGAGAAATGCTTTTCTATGAATAAGGGAACAAGTATAACGGTTTCCACACTATGATTTGACCGACTAATCGGTAACTCGTGATCGACAACAAGTTTTCATACAAAGTAAGACTCAATAAACTAACTGAATGGTGACTCGTGACCGACAAAGAGTATTGAATTATTTACGCGAAGCAGAGAATAATGTAAAGAGTTTGCTCGAAAGTAAACAGAAAGCAAGTAAAATAATCAAAAGAGACAATTGAAAGATAAAAGATTTGCATTGAAATAAAGGTGGTGATTCACGTACATCAAGCACTTCTTCACTCTTTGTTTCCTATAATTCTAATACCGTAGTTTTGGCAAGTGATTTTAGTACATGAACACACACAAAAACCTGCACCGAATCTACTTATTTATAGTATTTACAATGTAATCATTAGATGTAATCTATGGGCATATTTGAATCTTGAGGTAATCTGCTCCAATGGATGTCGCCACCTATTTGACTCTCAATTAGCACATACGGACTATTGTTAACTTCATGTAATTTCAAATTTGAATTTTCCTACTGCTTGCTTCGACACGCCTTTGGCAAGATTAAATCAACAAAATTCTTCTAAGTTTAGAACTCCCTGGTTGACAAGACCAACTTCGATCGCCTTTCTTGTTCCCAAACTGTGTCGATTTAACCAACCATCTTCAAGATTTTGCAAATGTTATCCTTCTCCTTATGGTCGATGCTTGCTTAATTTTCCCATTGGTCATTAATTTCTCTAGTTTGATAAAACCGTATTTCAAACACGTTAGCTTCAATTTCCTAAAAGCCCATATTTCAGAAGATTACCCTTAACTTATGGGAACATCTTCATTTCATCGCACGTCTTGAATACCTTAATGTTTTCAAGGTAACAAAATTTCCAAAGATGCCATTTTCAAATCATTAAGAGATAATGGCATGTTTGTGCGTCGATTTTACCATTCGACCAAGTCGTTCCCACTTCTTCAAAAGTGGACGTTACTATCCCTCTTTTCTCGTGACGTCATGTAATCATGGTAACATATCACGCTTTTAGTCTTGAGACGTGTGACATTAAATTTTCGCCATCATTGCGCTTTTAGTGGGAGACGTGGCCCACTAACCCATGTCGATCTTACGTGACACATGTTCGAAGTGACACGATTTGAACTTAGGAAGTCACAAAGATTTTCCCCATTATTTCTTTCTTCTTCTCATGGTCTATAATACCTTTTCTCCTCATTTTTCTCACTTTTACCGCTTCAAACCCTTGCTCGTGAAAACACAAAACCTCTAAATTCACCAATTGCTCACCATCTTCAACTCTTTTAAACTTTCTCCAATGGTGAACACGCAATCAAACTTCTTCTCCTGCAATAACACTCCAACCACGTCGATGGCAAAACATATGTATCGGAACCTCCATTCATCAAGAGAAAGCCAAAATATGGCAATCTCGTATTGATTCTTTTACTCTTGAAGAAAAACCTTAGCTTCTTAGGTGCGCTTCCCATGATACACCCTCTCGAAATCTATGTAGATGATAAAGGGGCATTTTTCCCCACTAGTAACGTCACCAGACCGATAGTCTATTCCTCAAACCCTATTTCGCTCAATATGTTGACAAAATTTTAGAATTGCTCCACCTTTGAATTGCCCTAAGTCCGTTTGGGTGTCACATTTAGAAATAGAAAAAGGAGAACAATGGAGAGAACTGGGTATTCACACATTATTATAGATTTCTTGCTGTGGCCAGCCTTACTCTTGTGGCATGTTGCTGGCTGCCGTACACCTTTGGGAAGGGTTGACCAACACTTTTCACACCAAGTGTGGTATGATTACTCTTACCTTGCTCGACGTTGCATCCATCACAAGGCTAAAACCATCTGGCGTAGTTTTTAACTATAGGGATGATGCTCCTGTGCCTATAAAATTCGACGTTGGTGAAGCTGGAAAACCAACCTACAACAACTTCATCGACTATCATGCTCAAAATTTTGGTCCTATCACTGATGAAGAGCATGTAGCATTTTTAACTTTATGGTTGTCTCATTTTATTTTTTGTTCTAGGTCGATGCAGATAGCCAAAAAAATTTCTTATCTAGACACCCAATTGCATCAGGGTAACAATGTTGCTTTGGGCCAGCTAATATTGGCCTCCTTTATGCATCTTTGACTAACGTTGCTAATCAAATCAAACTCTTCGACCCCAATAATCCAAAACAGAAGAATGTTTTTGTCCACGGTCCTTTTTGGCTATTGCAATTGTGGTTGAATGCCACTTTTTTTGAGGAAATCAGGCCCTTCGGTAGAAAATAACACTCTCCATCTACCAACCATATTGTTTGGAA
Organism: Vicia sativa; assembly: GCA_021764765.1. NCBI lineage: Eukaryota > Viridiplantae > Streptophyta > Magnoliopsida > Fabales > Fabaceae > Vicia > Vicia sativa. The sequence continues at coordinate 23,319,077 of CM038796.1, read as the reverse complement.
GCGCCTTCTTCCATTAACCCCCATCGACAAAACTCTGCCAAATGTCGTAGTTTTCACATTGTTGTTCAACATTATGCTAAGAAGGGTTGAGTTTACACCCTCTATGGCTCCTTTTTATGATCATCATGATGACCCTGAATGGTTTACTAGGGCTTTCCCTCCTGAAAATAGTAAAGACAAGAAAAATTACCTGATTACCTGGAGGCGCTTTTTAATTCCCCAAATTCTATCCGTGTAATGTTGGCACAACCAAAGCTTGGTCGCCTACCATACTAACTTGGTGGCTAGACAATTTGGGCTCACAACTCTTCCTCAAGTCCTTGTTCAATTCTTATGAATTGTTAGTCAACATCACATCCGCCAACCTTTGAAATTGTGAAAGAAGATATCAAAAGTCTTTGGGCTCGAAACCAATATTTACCCTCACCTCTTTAAACCAAAGATTCTACTGCACTAAGGAGATTGAAACTTGGTGAATCATACTTTGTTACATTTATTGGTGATCCTGACAAAAAACTAGTTGAACTAACTGCAGCTTTTTCATTCGTAGGATTCGTAGGGGAAGTCGACCAATGTAAGGCTACTAATATCAAGCAGATCCAAGCTTTCCAACAATATTTTCGTGTGGTTTATCTACCTAATAACCTTCATCGAATCATCTTCAAGCGCCCAAGAGCTAAAAGGAGAAAACCGATGTGATTCCACAACTCAAAATTCACAGTTATGCGAAAGACAAATATCTTTACGCACTTCATTTTGGAAAAATTAGATTTCCTCCTTTACCAACTAGCCCCTTGACCTTGTTTTCCCCCCTCCTATTTCGGATTGGTGGTATAACTCTTGGTCGAACATAGAAAATGCTTATAAGAAAAAAGGGTGGTGCCGATTAGTATTGGTTAAACAACTACCCGAGTTTTCTCCATATTGATCCTTAATATGTCATAGAACTTTGTCGTATCACATGGTAACAACCACTGAAAGTTTGATTTCATTTCTATTTCGACTTTTATCTCGCTAACTCTTTGTCATTTTATTTTAGCACCTCTTCGTGTAGAGTCCAAGAAGGCCCATCGACCAAATCGCCCGCTGAAACAAAGGTTCAAATTCAATATTTTGCCAATTATCTTCCTTGACTTGGTATTTCTAACTTGGCCAATATTTTTGCAGATTGTTTCTGAATACACCCTCCTCCGATCTAACCCATTTCCTCTTCAATCAAGAAACCGATCTTTTGTAGGTGTTTGTATATTTCCTATTGTTTTCATTCCTTTTATGGTCTTAAATGTACTAATATTTTCTTTATCTACTAGGGTAAAAACGCTCAGGAGCCGCTCCCCGACAAATCCAAAAGGTCCAAGAAGGACAAGCATCACATTTCCGAGACCGAGGTATGTTTTATAGACTTATGTTTCTTTTCGATTGAAACAATAACTTAATTTACATCTTCTTTTGATACTCATCCATCACCCGATGTTCGTCCCTCAACACTCCCATAAATACAAAAGCCACAAGAGGAAAGATTCCTCTCTCAAGACAAGGTGGCAAAAGAAGAGAAAAAGAAAAGGCTCCTGTGACCCGGGATCCTAACGCAAGGGTCGGCTTAAATCATGTTGCTAAAGGTGTGGAGCAGGATGGTAGACATTCTCTTGTTACAAAAAGGAGAGGTAAAGGGATATTGGTGAAAATCCTACAATTAAGCTGTCATACCCCAATTTTTTACCTAAGATACCATCTCATATCATTCATATATGCATCATTGCATCACTAACAAATTTCGTACAAGTTAGTTTCAGTGTGTGCTCCTCGAGCCAATTAGTTTCAATCAAAATTTTCATTAGTTTAAGATATGATCAATTGGGTTCGAGTCGTCACTCACCTAAATTAATCTATCTTCATCAATCATCAACATTTGATCTTCAAATTCCAATCATTTCCTCAAGATCTATCTTGAATCGACCAAATTAGGATTTTGATCGAGGATGGTGTATAATTGACTTTTGCTCAATGAATGACCTAATTGCTTAGAGAATGATCTTAAGATCACCATTGAAATATCTTGACCCAATTTCTTGATTCAAAACATCTCAAATAATAGTTGATCATCGAGAAATTATGAATCATCTAACAAAAAGTCAAATTGTTTAGATCAGTCAAACTTTGACTTTTGGTCAACTTTTGAAATTCAAAATTTTCAATCATCAAAGCATTTCAAATTATCCATCATGATAATAAAAAATCAAAATGTTTGAAAAAAGTCAACAAAAAGTCAAAACTTGAAATTATTTTAACACTTAGAAAAATTTTCAAGTGTTTTTATCACTTTTTTCATAATTTTCATGGCCATTTTTCACCTAGATCCATTTTGATTCAAGAAAAAATTTCAACGTGAAAGTTATAGATCTTGTTCCAAACTTTCCAAAATGTCAAAGAACATGAAAAAATGTTTTGTGTAGATAGGTTTTGAAATTAGAACATATTGGTCCATAAACATGAAATTATGGGTCATTTTTCACCAAGTTTTTGCTAAATTTTTCTTTCCTTCTAGAAGCCTTGTCATCACCAAGGATAAGTTTTCATTCAAAAATAAAAAGTCAATTATTGAAGAAGGATAGAATCACTTGAGTGATTTAACCATGGTTTAGAAATTAACCATGTGGTAAATGCAAATCTTAAGTCTTCCTTACTCATGCCCAAGGTCCAAGTTCAAAATTACCCAAAGCTTTTATTTTCACTTTTTCACCAAACATCTTTCAAACCATTTAAATAACTTCACCCTCATTTGAAATATAATTCAATCAAGGCATTACTTTTGACAAGCCACTATGTTCCCATTGGTTAATCTTTTCACCTTTGAGTGCAAGGTCCCAGTTAAAACTCCTTAGACCAAAATCAAATTTTTATCACTTGTTTTGTTCATTTTTCAACATTTTCAAAACTAATCAAACTTCTATTTCGAGATCATTTTGCAACTTGTCATTTAATATATCTATTTTATGATTATGTCAAAAAATGCTCAAAATATTTTCTTTTGATATATTTTTATTAGGTTAAAATGATGTTTTAAGTATTTTAAATACTTTTCAAAAAATTCTCTCTTGATTTTCAAACCTAATCTTTTCAAAACCTCTCAGTGAATACATTTCACTTTTCAAACCTTTTCAAAACTTTCAAAACATTTTAATTGACTTACCTCTTTTCCATTATCGATTCGATAAATCTTTGAAAATACAAAACGAAACTAGGTTTTCTCGAAATTCTTTCGAATTCAAAATCAAATTGATCTGGGCCTCCCTTACGTCAGATGTCCCAACCCTCCTATGTAATACATACTTAGTCTCCTTGTACATATCCAATTTTGTGTACATATTCAATTCCTTGTATATATTTAACTTTTTGCAAATATTCAAGTATAACTAGTATCGTTCGCTTTTATCCGCTTGTTTATACACCAATTCCACTAGTATTAAGAAGGGCATTATCTCTGTGAAATTGCTCTTATTCCAATGGGCCTCTTAAGGTTTAAGTCCAACTCCTTTGTACATATCCAGTATACTAGCTTATTTATTGTTTTAAACACTTGCTTATATATTTGCTTTCAAATTCTTGTATATATATCTAAGTTACACTATCTTTATTTGTTGTTTTTATACACTTGTTTATATATTTCCTTCATAAACTCCTATGAATGCACACACACACTTTGTCATATATATACTTGTTCATATTTGTTCACGTTTATTTATGTCATTACAACTAGTATAACAACTAGGTTCCCATAACCTCCTCTTGGGCTTGTAAAAAGAACCACTTGTCGGTTAGCTCCCTTTGTTTCGATAAAAAGAACCCCTGCTGAGTTATCCTTCTTCTTGGGCTTATACAAAAGAACTACCGCTGATTTAGCCTTCTCTTGGGCCTCATACAAGAAAGATATATAAATCTCTAATATATATATATTGGCTTCCTATACAAAGAATCGCCTTGTATATGAACCCAAGAGTATGGTTTCTGCGATTGTAGTTCAACATGGTGCTTTCTAGTGCTTTGTCATAATCTAATCCTTCTAATAAGAAGCTTTGTCAGTTACAAAATACCATAACTTCTTCTATTTTCAAACTTGTAACTTGTTCTCCTTCAATTTTTAGAACATCTATCACTATACTTTAGTAAATTAGGAGAGAACAATTCAAACAAACATTTATTAACAGGTCAACATAAATGCTAAAACAATACTTGTTATCATCAAATCAAGATAGGTGTAGAACCAAACCATGTTCTAACAACACATTCCTGATGGATGGTCTATTCAAATATTGCTTCCTTGTCCATATACTGCAGCATCTTCCTTCGATCTCCAGACGTCAGATCCTTCGGTACACCGAAATACGGTATCATGTGATACGGTGAACTGACTTTGTAGGAATTTTGTATCCGGATGTGCGGATAGCAAGAGTCGCCACCGACTTTTATTTTATCCATTAAGGGAAGATAAAGTACGAAAAAAGACCTTCGTTAGATTCGAGTTCGGGAGAATGGTTATGAAAAGGGAAGGTATTAGCACCCTTTCCATCCGTAGTTATCTACGGCTCTTAGTTGCTCTAGATCACTTTTAAAAATTGCTTTCCGTGTTTGACAAAAATGTTTGAAAGAGGCATTTCGCTTTGACTTTGTAATGACTCATGTAGAGTGTATACAAAGTGTTGGAAATGTTTTGTTTTGAAAAGAATTTGAACTTTGAAAAAAAAGTGTGGTGTGAAAAGCATTTGGTAGAGCGAGCAACTAAAAACTTATTTACCCACTCGAAATTGGTCGTTTCGTACTTCTACGTTCCTTTAGAATAGCGCTAGCCATACCATTAGTTAGTAGGTAGCTCCATTCGTTGGATGTAAGCGGGACATTTGAAGGACATCGGATGGTCATGAAGGCAACTTGTAGGAAGTATCCTAGCACATTCGAAGGACTATCATCATTTTCGTAGGCGACAATCGAGGTCAAGATCATGTATTCGGAGGCGACATCGTTAGGTCTTATGATCTTTATCGAAGGACTATGATGATTTGTTTGGAAGGCAGCGGTGCTAGAATACCTCTACGTTCGAGGGACATGACCATTTTGAATTCGCAAAGGCAACGAGAGAGAATTACCCTAAGGTGCGTGTGTGGAAGAAGTGTTGATTCGATATTTTATCTTGAAGTTAGTGGGCTATGTTCAATTTTAGTCTTGCCATACACGCCTAATTACTAGCAATTTATAGGGTGCGGAAAGTAAAATGCGGAATGTAAAGTGCGGAAGGTAAATGTCCTACGCTATTACAAGGCTTTGGGCGATACATAATTTAAAATGCGGAAAATAAAACCTAATTAAACTATTACATCCCATATACATTACATTATTGGAAAAAGCGATGAAAAGAAAAACGCGAGGATCAACTAAAAGAATGAGAAATCGGAAAATACGATATGAATCAAACAAGAGAAAAATGTTAGAAAATGCAAATTTTTGAATAAGAAAAATATGACATCTGGAAAAGGTATTAATATGTTAAAATAATTTTTTGGGATTTTTTTAGATGCAATTTAATAATTAAAAATGAATTAAAAGTAATTTAAATGCAAAATTATAAATAAAAATAAATATGCATGCAAAAATATGTTTTTTAGTTTTATAAATTAAATAAAGGTTTTTAGAAAATAAATGCAAAAGGAAAATAATTTTTGATGATATTTTAATGCATAAATAAAATGTGGAAATTAATTAAAATATAATGCAAAATATTAAATAAAATAGAAAAATAGAAAATATGAGGTTTTGCAAACTTGTAAAAATAAGTGTCTGAGCCAGGGATCGAACTGGAGACACTAGCTTCAAACTTTGAAAACCCACTCCTTGCCACATACGAACGCAGCTCTTGTTTGGAAATGAAGCGAGTGGTTATAACAGTGTCGCCTCATTGCTCAATCACGCCAAGAACTTCATCGCTGTTTGAATTCAGGCATTTTTTCTCGGGCGACGCTATGACCCTACAAATTCAAAAAGCCAGCACAATATAAATGAAATCTAAATGCATGGTTCGATTCGAAATCCATTACGAACACGATGGTGGTGTCCTTTTGTCCAATTTGTCCTATTTCGTGATCCCATTCGCCCATGGAACCCTAGCTATGGCAAGTATCGATCCCATGGAAACTCAATCAAACTATCGAGAAAGCTTGCAAACTTCCATCTAAACACAAAACAAACCACAAAACATGTTAAAATGCATGAAATTAAAATCGATTTTGAATTTTCTTGGACAAACCGAATTCAATTCGGATTCGAATGGTTTTGTGCAATGAGGTCTGGATCGATTCTCAATGCACAAGGAACAAGATGGAATGCTCAAAATTGCTTGAAACCACACGAATCAAGGTGCTTGTTGCGAGAAGCACGGATTTTTTTTTAGGTTAGGGTTTACCGAGCAATTTTCCTTTTCTTTTGATTGGTATGCATCGGTATAAGTACTGGATGGATTTGGGATCATTATTGGCAGAATCAATCACCATTCAATGAAAATCAAATTTGATTTTTGTATAAAATCAAATTTTCAAAACTTGATCAATTCCAATCCAATCTTGCCATTTTGTCAAATTTAAATTTGTGGACTTTGGTGAGTTTCTTGAATCTCAAGGAAGGAATAAAATCAATCTTTCAATTAATTTTGATTTTATAATTTATTTTAAAATTTAATTTGTATTTAAATGAATAAATTCAAAATAAATGAAAATAAATCAAAATTCATGGCATTGGGCTTGGATATTCCTAATTGTATAAGGAATAAGTTTGGATGAAGAAAAGCAAGCCCATTTGCAAAAATTTGATTTTTAGAAGTATCTCTCTTGGTGCATTCTTTCAAAATTGCCCAACTTGTGAATGGTGTATCTTGCTCAATTTTCCACATTTTTGAGTGTTCTTGGACTTTTTGGAAAGCTCTAAGAGTCCTCTAACCAACCTTTTTGGTCTCATCTCAATTGGAGTTACCATGCTCAATATATCTTCAAAGCAAAAAGTTGACTTTTGTTGACTTTGAAAATGACAGAATAAGTTGCTATACCTCTCAAATGAAGCATTTTGGGACATTCTTGTGAGACATGAAGTTGTAGAGAATTGAATTTCCTTCAAAACAAGAGGTGGTGGAAAAATTTACGAGAAAGTATGAGAAATGATCAAAGTTGGTTGACTTTTCACCTAGAAACCCTAATTTAGAAAGTTTGACTTTTGAGCAAATCTTGAGTTTTCTTGATGAATCATGATCAACCCTTGATCAAATGATGAATGTAACTTCAAAATGAGGATGTTGACCAAAAATTATGAAGTTTGACTGTATGTTGACCATAGTTGACTTTTGTCAATACAATTTCAACCATCGAGCAATTGTTTGAGGAAACTTGACTTGTGAGGCTTGAAACTTGACATGGAGAATCTTTGAAGCATATGAGGAGGCATGAAGACCATTGGAGATATTGGAAGTCCATCTTGCCACGAGAGATACCAAACCTAGTTTGGGTTGATTGTCTAGGAGAGAGTTTGTCGATCAACTCTTGAGGAACCTTGAGTACGATGTATGAAATCTCTTGAGTAGATGGAGGGAAAATTTTGGGGTATGACATATCAGATATGAGATGTCGAAGGTAATGTCACGACACTTATATCTGCTTAGAACACAGTTAAATAGAACAGACTATAACAGTGCAGAAAATAATAAAAACACAGAGAATTAATAACCCAGTTCGGCTCTAACTAACCTATGCCTGGGGGCTTCCAAGCCAAGGATGAAATTCACTATTAGTAGTATTAATTCAGAGCTAAACCTTCCCCGTTTACACCTCCTCAATTAATCAAACTACCCAGTGATCCTTCTATCTAAGATACCACACTTAGATATGAGAATCCTCCGCTCACTCCCTCAGTACCACAACCCGTGATACTAAAAACAACTAAAGACTGAAGATACTCTTCAAAGACACACAATCACGCTTGCTTCAAAGCTTATGGTGATTGAAAACTAACAGCTTAAAAACGTCATTCTCAAGTTACTAACAAGAAAGACTCACAATAAACAACTAACAATCAAAACAATGAACAACCAAAAGTAAAACCTAAAATTCTCTAAAATGGGAAACAGCTTCAACTGCAAAAAGGATTGCAGCCCTTTAAATAAAGTAACAGCAACTAGGGTTGCTTGACTCACAAGTCTTGATGCCTCACATCTTCTCTCCATGAAACCAGAAATTAAAATCCAAAGATATAGTGAAGGCGTTTCACTGACTTCCTTAATCGAGCACACAAATAATAACAAAGTGACTACCTAAAATTCTACACTTTGGTCGATTACATGTCAAGACATTGTGACATCGCTACTTGATGAACTTCAAGAAATTTCTTAGCGAATATTTTACCAAAATTGCTTCCAATCAATATAACCAATAACACATACAAATTTTGAAAGGTTCCACGGAGTACCGTAGATGCTTTGGGTGCCTAACACCCCTTTGCATAACTAACCCCGGTCCGGATCTACGATCTTTTGTTAGAATTTTATTCGGTCTTTTCCTAGTCCTTTGGATAAAATAAAAGCGGTGGCGACTCTTTTGTTAGTTTTTTGAGTTAAGTCAATTCAATGGCTTATACTCGCAGTTTTTGCCGCTACAATACTGTGACCCAACCTCTCGTCTTTCGTGTTATTGATCTCGGACCGTGAAAGAGCGAAGTGAACAACAAAATATTGAATTGATAATCAAAGATACGAAGGTTAGACAAATTACTTTGTGGAAAATACTGCAAAGTTAACATAGTTTTTTTCTTTAGTGAGTTGTTGACACTTCAATTTTATCCCTTTTTGTTTTAGGACTATTTGGCTGGCACAAATAGTGTTGATATGATATGGCATTTTCATTATTTGATCTGTATGTTCTTTCATGTAAAAAAATAAATAGATGAGGAGCAGTGCACAGAGCTGAAACAGAAGCGAAAAAAGGTAGTAACTATCTCTTTTTATGTCAATAGTTTATGAAGCAACTAATGTTATAAAGCAATTGAAACAAAGTTAAAAAAAGAATAGAAATTTTGTTTAAAAAGTCTTCAGATTTTAGAAAAGAAGGTGAAATTATTGTTGTGCGTGTGTATAACCTTTGTCATTCAGTAAGAAATTTTCATGTACCAAACAAAAGGCAATAAAGTGTCAGTTGTGTCTAGATGTATTTGCGGTAGCGCTGATTGCAGGGCAGGGGTGCAAATTGATTAATTTGTTCATCAGTAGCAGGGTGTTGGTTCTGGGTCCTGTTAGTGGCTAGAGGCGCGTATGTAGTTGCGTGCAAAAAATTGAAAAGATTGGGAGCTGTTTGATGGGAAGATGGCCAGCATGACTTGATTCGATCGGGGTTAATAGTCTCCAAGTATTCATCATCCTTTTGCTTCTCACATCAGTAATACTCACAACATTTGTATCTTATAATATGAGAGTAACCGATGCCAAATTTGATACATCTCTCTCAGAAACTTACTTAAGGACACATGGATTGTCTAGACATATTGACCAACCAAATGCTTGCCTTCATCTACATATAAGTTTGACAAACCTCATACATTAATTCTGTAATATTATAATTATGGAATATAAAAATTTGTAAAATGGAGCACCTAATTCACTTTCCTACAAAAATGCTTCAGCTATTTTCAACCAGTTCACATATTGCTTTTGCTCTCTTCTGTGTAATTAGTGGAGAAGGAAATTGGTCAAGCTTCCTCTATTACCCCTGGTTATCAGGTATTCCCTGAATGCTTTTTACAATTTAGTATCCAATTCACTACACATTATGTAGAGAATAGATAGTGAATAAGATCACAACAGGAAAATGTAGTTTTCTGTTATAGTTTTTGAGAGTCTATCTGGCTATGGATACTGTTCCTATAAAATCTTGAATATGGTTGACGTTATCGTCCTGGATACAAAAATAAGATGAATCTCTTCTATAGGATGTATGGACTCTTCTAAGGGCCCGAAAGGCTAGAAGAGGCGTGTGGACTATGCCGATCTGCTGGACAGGTGAGCATAACTTTGATATGATAATTTTATGGACTTCATAGTCCATAGTTCAACAATTAATATTTGAATTTTCTTGTAGCCATATAGAGCTCCTCTGTCTCCTTTTAGAGGTTTGAGCATGTTCTTTCTGCTGAAGCTCTGGTAAAGAATGGTAAAAGTAGGACTTGAAAAAGAAACGACAACAATTGAATGCCTTGCTTAGTTGCTTCAAATTTACCAGCAAGAACTAGAGTAAACACAAGTAATCTTCCAAAAGAAAATCAACTTTTATAGTTACGCCTATAGGAATGTCAGCTTGCGGATGCCGTCTAAAAGCCTTATAAATTGGAACTTGGCACGTGAACTTTCAAAATACATGAAGGTTATTAGATGACTAGATGGATACAGGTATCCTTATTAGATGACTAGCTTGCGGCATCCCTATTTTATTAACTGATATAGTGATTGTGTCATAATGTTAACATGTAATTTTTTTTTCAAAGCATAATAAAACATATTTTGTACTCATCTCAACTAAATAGCCATGGATATTGTTTTTTTTTATTATGTTGTTGTACTTACTTTTAAGTCGACATAGACTTGCTTTTCCATAATACATACATCTCATGCCACATACATCAGTGGTCAACACAACCTACATCTGAATTTTTTTTCCAAAATACCACATGGTGAAACCTTAAGTCCCATAATACCACATCTAAAAAAAGAATTCTCAAACTGACACTCCCTTATACCTTTTTGTCATTTGGATTGGTGAAAGAACCCACCAGTCCGCTTTTAAGTAGGTTTTTGCCATTTGAAACGGAGAAAGACTATTTATATTTTTTTTTGGTTTTTTATTCTGAAAAATAATTAAAGGTTTTTATAATATATTTTTATTAAATAATTAATTAAATATAATTAATATAATTTTAAATAATTAAAATTTAATTAAAATATATTTTTAAATAATAATAATTAATTAAAATTTAATTAAACATATTTTTAAATAATAATAATTAAATAAAATTTAATTAAACATACTTTTAAATAATAATAATTAATTAAAAATTATCTTAAATAGTAATAATTAATCAAAATTTAATTAAACATAATATAAAATTAAATATAAAAAATTATAATTATACAAATTATAATTAAAAATTTAATTAATTAACTAATAATAAATTACAATAAAGGATAAAAAAAATACAAATTATTGTTGATGATGCAAACGAGAACCAGAATGACAGTGACGCGGTACTGGAGCACGAAAACCAAAACCATATTGTTGTGTTGGTTGGGTCTCTTGTGTTGGATTTGGGGACGGTGGATTTTCTTGTGCGGGAGCGTTATCTTGTGTTGGAGCCACAAGTGGAAGTTAAGCAAAAACCATTTCTTGAAATTCAAAATCACTAACATTAAGATCCAGGCCAAAATTGAGATTAGATTGGGTGTATGGGATCGGTTGTGGGTGACAGATGGTAAGAATATAAGATGACGTGGTTGATTTAATGTTAGAGGTTGATGGTTATGTTGGGAGTAGGGGGAGTAAACGTTTGGTGGATGAATAAGTGTGAAGTGCATGGTTGGACGGTTGTATGTTTGAGGTAGTTGGGTTTCATATGAATAGTTTGATTGGGAGTGAGATGGGGTGTTTTGTGTGTTTGATGTTTGTTGTTGAAACTAGTATGGGGTAAGAGTTTGTAGTGGGGAATAATGTGGGTTAGGAGTTTGTTGTTGGAAATAGTTGGGGTTAGGAGATTATTGTTGGGAATAGTGGGGGTTAGGGGCTTGTTGTTGTGAATAGGGGTGATGGGTTTGTTGTTGGAAAGGTTGGGGATTAGGATGTTGTTGTTGGTATAGTTGTTGGGGAGTTTGGCTCGGGATTTTGTTGTTGGTGGATTGTTGGGAAATGTTAGTATTAGGATTTTGACGAGGATCAATGAGAAAATGCTTGTACGATGCAAATCTATGTGGCAGTTGTTTATACCATTGCATGTAATCATTTGAATCTTTAAGGTCTTCAACATTTTCAATAACTTGATCTTCATCCAATGTCCACAATTGGAGATTCATCCAACATAATTGCTCCTCGATGTAAAGTTGGGTCCATGGATAGCTACGTGATTTATTCGTGTTCATTTTGTGGTGTTCTGCGAGGCATCGAGGAACTTGAGATATATCTTGGGGAATGCCAAATTGTAGCTTGACCCTATCTGTTTCATGCATTTCAACAAGATAAAAACATATTAGAAGTGTTGTTGAACTCCAAATTGATCTATCATCTTCGCTTCGCGGTTCGAAACCAATATACGGCCTCCACAAGAACTAATAATAATAAATAAGAGATTTGTAAGTGTCTTCCCAAAAAAATGTAATAAAAAATGTCAATTAGTTGAGCAACGAATAAAAACCTGTCATGGTTTCATGTGGTATATCCTAAAACGATATCCTTGGAGATGGTGTCGTGGGTTATTTTTGTAATCAAGATTCTTGATGCACCACCTAAAAAGTAATAGATGTAAAATAAAAAAAAATTGTAATATAAAAAAATAGAATATTTACTAAAAGTAGACTTACATTGTTGCATAAGGATATGGTTTGATAATTGGATTGACCGGAGATATAGTAGGCATGCGTGTAAAAGCCCAAGCTTGGAGTAATAAAACACATCCCCCTATCTCTTTGACATTGTGTTTTACAGCATTGCACATGTTCCTCATTAAAGTGCACAAAACAACGCTTCCCCAACTATATGTGCCACATTGTTCCAGATTTACAAGAAATGGTGTCCATTTCTCGGACAAGATACTGTTTTTAGGAAACAAAATATGTCCAATGAGCATTAAAATATACATACAAACATACTTTATTTTATATTCTTCGCTTGATTCACTTATTGGTGGATTTTGGTCGTACTTAGTCTTAAGCCATGTCAACTTCAAAGTCTTTCCCCTACCACTTTCTACTGGTTCCTCTCCTAAAATAGAACTCAATGCACCAATACCTATCTTAGTGGGCCCATTAACAGTTTTATCATCAACGACAAGACCCAATAACATACAAACATCTTCCAACATTATTGTGTATTCATCGGTTGGAAAGTGATATGTTTGAGTCTCGAGTCTCCAACGTTCTATCAATGCTACACATAAACTTGCATCAATATCGTGTAGCAATTTTGGACACCTCTCCAAAACTCGCTTGTTTTACATAAGGGAGTATGACTTCATATGCCTTAACGGGTTTGTGATTTCTAGTTCTAAACTAGTCATTAACAGCTTCATCCAACTGTTATAAAATATAAAAAACTCAACAACAATAAAAGAAAAAGAATAACATCATATAGAGTTCAAATAAAAGGATATAAAAACTTACAATGATATTTGCTCTTGTTCCCCTATGTGTCTCACCATACCAAAACATGTTGTCCATGACAAGAGAGTCAAGAAAACTAATGTGACAAGAGAGTTAAAAATATAAAATATATAGAGTGAAGAAGGATTGTGTGAGAATAGAGGTGGTGGTGATGGGTATTTATAGGAGAATTGTTTTGAATATTTATGAGAGGTGGTTAGTTGTTAGTTGAGTAATAACTTGTTGGTAAACTACAACATAAATGAGACAGTTGAATAAGGCTTTGTTGGTAAACTACAACATTAAATGAGACAGTTGAATACGAATTTGTTGGTAAACTACAACATTAAATTAGACAGTTGAATAAGACTTTGTTGGTAGACTACAACATTAAATTAGACATTTGAATAAGACTTTGTTGGTAGACTACAACATTAAATTAGATAGTTGAATAACATTATTGTGAATATTGTAATATACAAGGTTTTTCACACAACGATAAAACTTCATCGGTTGTTCTACTAAATCTAACATACATCACAAAGGGTCTTCTATTGACACCATTACGAAAATCTTCGAACATTTTAAATTCATCAGCATCCTTAACCAATTTTACAATTTTATGCACCAATCCTTCATTTTCATCGATAATAGTGCGGTTGAACAAATCTCGATAATTGACCTATTAATATCGGTGAGTTGGTGCAACATATTTTTCAAGTGAATGAGTTTCGCCTTTCCATCAACCGCATAAATAGGGATTGGAAAAAGCATTCCAATAAGCATTCATTGGAACAACTAATGTATGGAATAATGTATAGTGAGCAAGGTATCGAGCTATATTTATCTCGAGGTCCGCTAATTTTGGATGAATTTTATAGGTGTAACACATGCAACCACATATCATCCCATTTCTCCACTTAAAATTGAGACAAGGGCCACTAGTGTACCTTTTCGCCATTTGGAATGGAGAAAGGACCTACTAGTGTACCTTTTCTCCATTTCATTTGGAGACAGGGCCCACCTTTTCGCCATTTGAGATGGAGAAAAGCTTCTGCATGTACCTTTTCGCCATTTCAGATGGAGAAAGCATGTTGGCATGTGATTTTGATTCACGTGAATGCTTTTGGAGTTGTGCTATATATATTTTACATGCATAATTTTTACTGGACCACACAAAAATACAACTATCTCAAACACAAACAAATACAATTATCTCAAACAATGTCAAATAACAAGATTGCATGTCTCATTCATTACAATGGCAATATTGTTACTGATAATGTTTTTGGGGTATTTTTCCAAAATACAAATACAACGATGTTGAATATTCAATGAAGCAGTGATTTCTCCCGTTAACTAGAAAAATAGAACAAAAATTCCAGTTATAGTTGACTTCAGTTTTTTATCAATATCCAATTATTAATCCAATGGATAACAATGTCATTTTCAACTCTGCAAAAATCGAAGATGATTCTGATGTTCGTTCAATGATACAATGTCACTCTAAGTTTGGGAGTCAACATCCAATGGAGTTGTATGTTTCTTTTCCAGAGGCACAAGAAGTATATCCCACACAGGAGTCCCAAGAACATCAATATCTACAAAGCCAGAACTCTCTACAAGAAGAGCAAGTCGAAACACAACATAACAGCCGCTCTCAAGAGGATGTTGAGATGATAGCGATAGATGATGCTAGACAACTTGATTTGTTTGGTGATGGGTCGAGTGATGACGACGTAGCCGATCAAGAACCGACTCCTATTCTTGATCTGTATAACCCACCGTATCACCTCATAAATGTTTCCTTTGAAAATGTGGAACCCATTTTAATCTTTGAAACCAGAGACCAAGGAGATTCAAGTGGGGGCTTAAAGGTTGGAATGGCGTTTGAAATCAAAGAAGTTTATCAGCACGCTATCCATGTATGGCACATAAAAAATAGTTACGACTATGATGTTTATAAGTCTGATAAGAAATGATATCTGGTTAAATGTGACAAGGAAGGGTGCAAATTCACGTGCAGAGCATCCTTACGAGATGGGAGTGGTCAATGGGTTATTGGCAATATCGGTGGACAACACACATGTATGTCATCTTTTATATCTCAGGATCATCGAAAGCTTACCTCTAGAATGATCTCTACCATCATCAGACCTCTTGTGGAAAGTGACGCTTCAGTCAAGGTACAACATATTATCGCTACCATCCGTGCGACGCACAATTACACAATATCGTACAAGAAAGCGTGGTTAGCAAAACACAAGGCAATTGAAGCTATCTATGGAAATTGGGAGGGCTCATACAACGCCCTCCCACAATGGTTGATGGTCATGCAAGAGTTTCTGCCTGACACCTTCGTAGATCTCGAAACACTCCCCGTGATTTTAGATGATGGAACACGAATATCTGGCCAAAGAATATTTCATCGCCTGTTTTGGGCCTTTCAGCCCTGTATTAGGGGTTATGCGTATTGCAAACCAATTGTGTAGGTAGATAAAACATGGTTGTACGAAAGATATAAAGGCACTTTGCTTTTGGATGTTGCACAAGATGGGAATGGTAACATTTTCCCAATCGCATATGCATTGGTCGAAGGTGAGAGGGAGGGCTTGAGCTTCTTTCTAAAGAACTTGAGGCTATACGTCACACCTCAGCCAAACATATGTTTGATATCTGACCGACATGAGTCCATCAAGAGTGCCTATAATAACCCCAAAAAATGGCTGGAAAAACCCTCAATCTTCTCGTGTATTGCATCAGACACATTGCCCAAAACTTTATGCGAGCTATAAAGGATAAAGCCCTCCGCGAGAAAGTTGTAAACATGAGTAAGTTTTTCTCTATTTCTTACAGTTACAATTATACTATTACGTTTGTTGTAGTTCTTTATACTAATGTTTTAAATATATTTGCACAGGTTATCGTTGAATAGTCTACTACGCATATTATCGGGATGAGATCCGCTACAAAGCAAAGCTCAACCGGAGAATCTTCCAAAAGAAAAATTGTCGCGAGCTTACGACGGAGGAGCAAGATGGGGCTACATGACAACCAACCTTGCTGAATCGTTGAATTTGGTGCTGAAAGAAACTCACAATTTACCTATTATGGCCCTAGTTAGAGCAACCTACTTCAGGATTGGAACGTTGTTTGGGAAGCGAGGACATGATGCGACAAAAATGTTGTCATCGGGGAAGGAGTTCACAGATAACTGCATGAAAGGGATTGCCGAAGAAGTATAAGAATCCCACATTTATAATGTCTTGACCTTTGATCGTGAAAGACACTACTTCGTGGTACAAGAGACGGTTCATAATAAACATGGTCGGCCACCTAGTTATTTCAACGCCGACCTCCAAAACAAACATGTGTGTGGAAATTTAAACATTTCCGTGCCTTGCTCCACGTTATTGCACTTGTTTCTAACATCAATCACGATTATACTTTGTATATCCCTCCGATATATACCGCTTATCGGTCTTCAAAGTTTATTTAGATGAGCTTCTTGGTCCTCCCAAAGAAGAAAAGTGGCTCAATATCTAGGCCATACGATCATAATGATGAAAGGATGCGAAATAAAAAGGTCGCCCCAAGAGTACTCGCATTAGAACAAAATGGACACGGTTGATAAAATCAAAAGAAGATGTGGTATACGTCAAGGACTTCATATTAAAAAATGTCTCGCCTCAATGTCAGCAGAGCCTTCTAATTAGTTACACCGACTTAGCTTTTAATTTTAATAATTATAATAATTATAATTTTTATATTTAATTTTATATTATGTTTAATTAAATTTTGATTAATTATTATTATTTAAAATAATATTTAATTAAAATTTAATCAATTATTATTATTTAAAAGTTTGTTTAATTAAATTTTATTTAATTATTATTATTTAAAAATATATTTAATTAAATTTTAATTAATTATTATTATTTAAAATATATTTTAATTAAATTTTAATTATTTAAAAGTATATTAACTATATTTAATTAATTATTTAATAAAAATATATTATAAAAATCTTTAATTATTTTTCAGAATAGAAAAAGAAAAAAAGAAAAATATAAATAGCCTTTCTCTATTTCAAATAGCGAAAGTCTACTTAGAAGCATACTGGTGGGCCCTTTTGCCAGCCCAAATGACAAAAAAATATAAGAAAGTGGCAGTTTAAAAATTTTTTTTAATGTGACATTATGGAATTTAAGGTTTCACCACGTGATATTTTGGAAAAAATTCCCATACATCGTAGCTTTTTAAATGGATCATTTCTATTTCAATTGCTTTTTACTTCACTTTCATTGTAATTAGATATGAAATTTGAAAGCAAAATATTATTTCAATCTAAAAATTGAAGGCAATAAAATATACATCTAGGTAATAGCAAATTGCTTTTGCTATAAAAAAAAATGGTCCCAATTAAACCTAGCGAAGTGTTTAAGCAAATAGAAAATAGTTTTTTTAGCAACTATCAATGAAACATTTTAGAGCCTAATTACCATGAAAAAACTGGACTTTCCTTGAGAAATAATTAAAAATAATGGAAATTAGTTAATAATAGATTGTTTAACGAAATAAATAAAACATGTCAGCAATGTGTCCACGTGAGAAGGAGAAAAATTACAAAGAAGCAAATACATATTTTAATTCATATGATTTCATGGCTATGTTGAATACCACTCAAAATGATAAAACGACAGCCTCAAATTTTGCTACAACACATTCTCTCTTCTCTCTCCAATATCTTTGAAAACCATTGCACTCAGCATTCAAAATCAATGGCTTTTCTTCTATGTAATCTCACTCTTTCTCTCTTACCACAATCCAAATCAAGAATCACATACAAACCCTTTCACCAATCCCTTTCATCTTCAAAACCCATTTCTCAATGCTCTTTATTCTTCACTTCTTCTTCTTCTCCTCCTTCACTTCAAACTTCCATTGCACAGGTTGCTCAGGTTAATACACCATTATCTACTCAAGATAAACAGAATCAGCATCAGAAGGATGATTTTTATCTCAATCTTGGCCTTGCTGTTAGGACCCTTCGTGAGGATATGCCCTTGATCTTTGTTAAAGACCTTAACTATGACATTTATAGGTAATTTTCTCATCTGGGTATGTAAAAGTTTCATCTTTTAAGTTATATTGTTTCTGAATGTAAAATATTATGACATGTATAGGTAATTTTCTCATCTGGGTTTTATTATCTGCAAAAATAAAATTGGATTTTTAATGTTGGGTTTTTAAATTTTCAGGATGATGTAACATTCCTGGACCCTTTGAACACATTTACTGGTATTGAGAAGTACAAATTGATATTCTGGGCACTAAGGTTTCATGGTAGAATTTTGTTTCGTGAGATTGGTTTGGATGTATACAGAATCTGGCAGCCTTCAGAGAATGTGATATTGATCAGGTGGAACTTGAGGGTGTGCCTAGGGTTCCATGGGAAGCTAAAGGTGAATTTCAGGGTACTTCAGGGTATAAATTGGATAGAAATGGGAAAATATATGAACACAAAGTTGATAATTTGGCATTCAATTTTCCACACAAGATGATGAAGCCGTTTCGGTTTGGATTTGGTTACTGCTTGCCCTGCAAGTCCAAATCCAACATTTTCTGGGGTCCTTTGGATTCCAACTCTTGCTCGTGGATTGAGTTTTATCAAGCAGTTAAGAACACATTGGATCAAGAAAAACAACTGCTACCACAAGATGGTTTCGCTACATGTTCATAGTCCTTTTCGTTGACAATGAATGTATAGTATACAATTTTAATAGGTCAGATGTAATGAATTTGGTCAATAGCATGAAATGTTTCTCTCAATAGACAAGAGTGTATATAAATAGGGATGGATGAAGAAGAGTTCAAATTGTTCATTCTATATGCTATACAGATAGAGATGAAGAAACTTCATATGTTTGGTATGTTTATACAGATGAGGTAGATTTATATGCTATACTCAGAATTTTTATATTTAATATTAACAGTTTGATTCTCTTACAAAAGAATTCTTGTCTTTTGTTTCTCTTATATAATTGTTGAACTATAAGATTGGCACTTTTCAAACATATTAGTTATTTTGCCTTCTTTCATACATCTTCTATACAACAGGTCTCACTACATCTTAGGTATTGCATTGAATATTGGTTTCCATCTTAATACAAAGATCTTGTTGACATGTTTTTCTTTTCATTGGCAAATATCTATATAGGACGAAGCACGAGCACAGCCTGTTTTAGTTGTGTCCCGAGGTTGATATGTATTGTACGCCAACACCTGAATGACGCATTATAGACAGCTCATTTAGGTGTCCGTTTGTTTGGGCTCCTGTCTATGTTTGTGTTATCGCCACACTGATCCTATATATGCTGACATTTTTGCATTATACTGTGTCTTTTGAATGTTTATATCTTGTTAGATTTTAGTAGTGTCTAAAAGGGATTGATGCTGTTTTCAAGTTTCTTGTCCCTTACTACACTTTTTACTTGGTTTCATGGTAGTTTCTTTAAGTATTGCTTTGAAAATTCAAAGGTTGATAAAAAGTCATGTAGACAAGTCTTCTTTTACAATTCCTTTTCGGGGTTAGGTTACATGGAATTTGTTAAGAAAGATCTTTATGATTGTATTGACAAACAAATCTCACAAGTTACAGTCTCTAAAAATATGTTAAACTCAATATACTTTTCTAAATGGTTGTTTCAACTAATTAGTGTGCCAACCAATGTTCATGATGAATATGAAGGGCCTGTGAAATAGAATGGTTTAAGATGCGAAACTTATCTCATGGAGTTTGATATTGTACCTTTCGGTAGGGAAGATTTTTCTAAAAGAAGAATGTGGTCAGTATTGGCAGTCCCGGGTCTCAAGATCTTTCACGTCTGGTTGTTTTGACTATTTAGGTTATTGACTAAACTATTTAGGAGGTAGCGTAAACAAAATGTATAAAGGTTATTGTTCCATTTATTTGGGTCTCATACTGTGGATCAATGTGTTTATAAGTATAGTCAAAATTTATAAGTATGAGTCATAATGTTCTAAGTTGTGGAACCAAAATGAAGAAGATTGTGGAACCAAAAATGAAGAAGATTGTGGAAATTACGGTGGAGCTAAGCTTCATAAGGGATTCATTGATGTGGCACCTTGGATCGGAGGATGAGACTATGATGCATCTTGAATCAGAGATGTTGATTTTGAATCGATGTTGTTAATCTCCGATTCAGTGAACCAAAAAGGGAGAGGGTACTTGCAAGGTTAGCATTCCAACGTTCAAGTTAATTTAGGGTTCAAGATAATCGTAGTGAGAGTGGAAATTAGAGATCGTGCACCTGAAAATCTATTGTGAAGGTATTTATACCTTGGGCTCAATGGAGCGCCAGGATAAGCGGGCCTTATCTTATAAGGCATTTGGTCGACACAAAACATATAACAAAGGTGCAAGAATAGTTGTTTCATTTCGATGATGACAATACTTAATATCAAACAATGTCCAGTGAGGTTAAGCATCTGTTAAATATAACACAATTGGTCAAGGATGTACAAGATAGTTAACTAAACTATCCTCCTGAATTAAGCTATGCTCTTGAAGATCAAGACATCTTTTTTAAGTCAACATTATGGTCAAATAGCTTTCAATTGAAGAGTCACTGGTGGTTTATCCTCTCAAATGATGACATATCTCAAACCTTATTAAGAAGACTCAAAGTTCATGTATTATTCTAAATTCAAAGGTAATGATGCCAAGACTTATAACTTCAAAGTTGTGAAAGAAAGAATGTGTAAAAGCTTGTCAGGTCGTGTCTGTATGAGTAATTTGTGGCTTGTAAAGACACAAGAGTGTTTCTAGAAATACTATGGTTAAATTATACACACACTAAAATATTTGAGAAGTATCTCATTATTTATTTAAGCCATTGGAAAATATTTTTAGGGCCTAGCCAGTTGATTAGGATAATGTTTGATTGATTGGAAGACGTTTTTCTACTAAATAATTGATTAGACATTTAACCTAATCGAGTAAGACATATCATAATGATTGGTAACAACTTTATATCATAATCTTTCATTTGTGGTTTGTTCAATTGATTATTGAAAGTTAATAATTGATTATCCTAATCGATTAGAGCATTGATTTGGCTCATAGATTGTTTCCAAATTTATATCACGCCTTGGTCTATAAATAGAGAGCTTATCTATCACTTTTACCATCTAGAAAACATGTTTAAATCCTATTTTTCATTTATCTCATCAATTTCTCAATCTCATTTTTCACATATATTTATCCATAGTGCTTAGAGAATACTGTTGAGTCTAAGTGAAGATCTTTGTTTTGGACCAAGGGTCAATTATGAATTTACCATGAGTGTATTATTTTTTGAGTAAAAAATTCTTCCGTGAAAATTTAACATTTTGGTTGCAAGTTAAATCGATTAAAAACTCTTGTTTGGTTTGGGGAATGTCGTAGGAAGTCTTTGTTTAGTTCGTGAGTTTCACCTTAAGGGAAAATCTCTCTTTTGGTTTGTGAATATCATCTAGTAAAATCCCCATAGGTGCTTGAACTCAGCTAAGTTAAAATCTATATTGGTTTTAGCTCAATCTAATTAAAATCTTTATTGATTTGAGATAAACCATCTAAAATTTCACTTGATTCCTCAATTCATCCTGGTAAAAGCTCAATAGGCTCGAGATCGGGCTAATAAAAATCTAACTTTGTTTCATGGTCAGTCTACTTAAAATTCTAGTTCGATTAAGAGAATAACCAATTCAAAACTCCATCTTGATTCGAGAACAACTAGTGGAAAATCTTGGTTTCGTTTGGAGAATAACTGCTTTAAAGCCTTGTTTATTGTTTGGTTAGAAGTTAGTCTGGAAATTTCATTTCCTTGTATAAGGAGGTTCGTGGATAAATCCTTCTAAAAGCTCTCGAGTGTATTGGATACTCTCAAGAATAACTCTTGGGGATATTGTCGCGACGTGAAAAATATTTGAGTGTATGAAACACCAAATACAACAAAGTTCAACCGATATTTATTTATTCCAAAAAGAAAGGGAAAATATAGATAAAACTCTTAAAAGAAAAAGAAAATGTTCGTCGCAATCAAAATCAAGTTCAGGAGTCAGTTATACGAGGGAAATGTATTAACACCCCTCACAGTCATTGTACTTAACGAGAACCGTTTAGTTAATTTTGAGAATAAGTGTTAGCTTGATGTTAATTGATTTCTTCTAATTATTATGCATTAATGAAAAAGAAAAATTAAAAATATATTTTTATTAGGGATCTTACCTGATCATAATTTGTAATGGGTATAGGTGCGTCTGCTAGAATCAAGGAGAAGAGGGTGTACCAAGAACACTCTCGAACTAAAGCAAGTAAAGGTACAAAGAGATACAACAATAGTTTAGGGTTTAGAAGTGAATATTGAATATCGACCACGAGTGTGAGGTTTATATATTGTCCTCGCCGCAGCCATTGGTTCCAATTTTTAGTCCGATATTAGGGCCCCCAAAAATACGTAATCGCTGTGATTTCGTGTGAAAGTAGGACGATCACCAGTGCTCGTTATCCTAGGGGAGGTGCAACTAGCCGCCAGGATGGGTGTGCACCGGAACCAGCCATTGCGAGGGCGAGGCTTGGTCACGGAAGGTGTGGTTTGTCCTCTAAAGTGCCAAACGACCATGTGGTCGAAGTTGTCGGGGAGAAGGAAAACATGGCTTCTACTAACTATGAGTTAAATGTGACATCGCCTTTGGGCCATTCTAGAGCATGATTGATTTGCCAAGTTTAGTCACCGTCCAGGCGTAATAGGTCCCAAGTATATTATTTTGGCCATATAAGTGATGACTTAAGGTATGCCTGCAAGGCCGAGGAGATGATCGCCATTGGTTATCGTTGTGTTTTAAGTTGGCATTACTTTTTGGTAAAACTAGTCTATAGCAATGTCTTGATAATGTCATGACATTCGGAGATTGAAGATAAATCCTACTTGAGATGTTTAAAGTACAACTCGAGCTGAAGCTAAATCTTTGTGCCGAATTACAAGAAAATATCTTGATATCATGACCGATGTTATGACATTCAAGTGACACATTGCTACGCAGAATCTATTTTACTGATTTTTCGAGAGTTTGTTGGTAGCTTTATGGTTTTGGTTTTGAATGCATGCTCACGTGGATGTTAGGTTAATCTTATTTAGACCTAAATTGGTTGTTGAAAAGACCAAGTTTTAGGATAAATTAAGTGAACCCTAGCTATTATATGAGCCCAAAACTTGAAGTTTGCCCTTCTATAAAAGGAATAGAACCCACTTCTTGCGCCTCTTGAACTGTATTGAAGATTTAGCGGTTGTATTTTGTGTAATTCTAGTTTCTCTTGTGAGCCAAGCAATTATCAATTGATAAGTGCCTTGGACTAGATTTGATTAAGGTAGTTTATCACTCAAAGCTTTAACCCAGTGTTTTGTCTCTTGATTAAAGCTTTGAAGCAAAATCAAGATAGTGTATTGAAGTGTGTCTTCACAATTCAATTAAACAATAGGTTGATATCAACTTGTGATTGAGGGGAGTGAGTAGGAACTCGTGGTCTAAGTAGGACTTAGATTGAAGTTGCATTTGGTAGGTCTTAAGTGAAGGAGATAAGCGGTTGGTATATTCACAGTTAATTCTACTAATAGTGAATTTCCTCCACGCTTGGTAGCCCCGGATGTAGGTGTAGTTACACGAAGGGTAAACAATTTATTGTGTTCTTCTTTAACTGTTTTGAATTTATTGTGTGAATTGCTATGAGTGTCGATCTTCGTGTCATAACATTCTCTGTGACATCACGTGATCGCTGCCGGTCAATGCTTCGGGCAGGCACCCCTGTTATTTCGGTGAGATCTAGGGATAATAGTTTACGGCATAATGGATAAGGAAGGAGGATTTGGAGAGTAGACCACCTATCTTGGATGGATCTAATTATGATTCTGGAAACCTCGTATGGTTGCCTTTTTGAGTCATGGATATTAAAGCTTGGAAGGCTGGCGATAGGGATGGAAACATCCTGCGATAAGGATGGAACCCTGTTTTGAAACACGAGGAAAGTGGAACAAAGAAGAAGATGAGCTATGGGGAACTCTAAATCATTAAATGCCTTATTCAATGGTATTGACAGTAAATATCTTGACTAGTTCATCAATGTGAAACTAGGATGTTTGGGACACTCTCAAAACTACTCATGAGGGACATCCAAGGTGAAGATGTCAAGACTTCGATGCTCACTACCAAATTTGAGAACTTGAAGATGAAAAGAAGATGAGACCATTCATGGTTTCACATGATATCTTGGAATGCAACACCTGGGAGCACTTGGTGAGAAGATGTCGGAAAAGGCGGTGAAAAGATTCTCGGATCATTGCCTAAAAGATTTGCAATGAAAGTAACGCTATAGAAGCTCAGGACATAAGCATCTTGAAGGTGGAAGAACATGTTGGATCTCCCCGGACTTTGAGATGGGAATCGGTGAAGCTGATGCGGGAAGAACAAGAGCATAACACTTGTATCCAATACTCAAGAGGATGCAAGGAGGATGATGAAGAAAGATATCTGAAGCTATAGCTATGCTTGGAAGGCAGTTCAAGACTCATCAAGAGAATTGATCCAAAGTCAAGGTTCAATGTCAAGGACATTTCATCGACATTAGCGAATCTTATGACTAAGATCCAAGTCGGAAGAAAAAGGAAGTCAAGCGGAGAAATCCAATTTTCATGGTTGTGAAGGATATGGGCATATTAGAGTGAATGTCACCTTTCTAAAGAAACAAAAAGAAAGGATCTTTGAATCTGAGGAAGAAACAACCAAACTTGTCCACCTCCTGGGTGTGCATCGATATGGATTCTAGTGATGAGGAAGTGACATTTGAAGAACTTGCGAAACCTACAAGAAGTTGTGTGTAAGGAGTGGTGATATGTTAAAAATGAGAAACAGAAAAAGGCGATTGTGAAGTTGGATCTTTGAGAATGCAAAATTGGAAGGCGAGAAGAAAAGAAAACACTGCTACTATAAGTCACCTCAGCAATTGAAATTATAGTATTGAACTCAAACTTGATCGAGATGTCTAAGTCATCAAAATGTTGACATCGGACTGATAAATTGGAGAAATTCTTGACTTGGACATAATGGAGGAAATAAGCATGGCCTAGGATATGAAGTAGCAATCTGCTGGTGACAAGAAGAATCTCTGGCAAATCAATGTCAAAGAAGATGTCACAACAAAAGGCGTGGAAATAGGTGCGCTCAGGATATGTTGAGGCAAAGAAATTTGCTGATAACAAAAAGAACAGAACCTAATAAATCAATGTAAGCAGATGTCACAACATTGGGATCAAAGAAACATGAACAAAAGTTTCAAATATGGAATGTCATTATTGTGGGAGGTTTGGTCACATAAAGCCTTTTTGCATTAGACTACATGGATATCCTAATCAAGTTACCTTATGTGAAGCCTAAGACCAACAAGGCATCATACATTCAACAGGGGAAGAAGATTGCTTGACTCATTAGCTCACACTTCTCTTAGAGTGTCACTTGAAAGATTGGTACTTTGACGTGGGTGTTCTAAGCATATGGCCGGAATAAAAATCTCTTGAATAATGTCAAATTTCATTCTACCGTTTTGTTACTTTTGGAGATGGAGCTAAAGGAGAAATCAAAGGGTTGGAAACTTGGACTTAAAGTTCCAAACCTAAATGGAGTGTTCTTTAATAAAGGTTTGTTGCTAATCTCATAAGCATAAGTCAGCTATGTGATATGGATTTCAAAGTCCTTCACTAAATCTGAATGTCTTGTAATCAATGATAAACAAGATGTGGTTATGAAAGGATTGAGGATCAAGAACAAAGCTACTCACATGTGGAATTTAGAGAACCAACTGTCTTCTATACTCAAGACAAAAAATGAAAAGGAGATAAAATTGTGGCACCAAAACTTGGTTATTTACATCTCGGAGGAATGAAAAGATCATTTCCATGGAGGCGATCGAAGGATACCAAGACTTCATATTGATGAAGGAAGAATTTGTGGTGAGTGTAAGTTGGAAAGCAAATTGAATGTCACACTCAATGTTAGACATCTAACCACTTCAAAGTGTTGAAATGAGCTCCTAGGGCTGTATGAAAGGTTGACCAAGTTCCTTCTTGACAAAGGATATAGGAAAGTAGCCTTGGACAAAACTCTCTTTGTCAGAATGAAGGAGAAAGGATAATGTGACTCAAACTTATGTTGATGACATAGTATTTGGAGGAATGTCGACACAATGGTGAGACATTTTGCCAACCAAATGCAAGCGAGTTTGAAATGAGGCTCATGGGAGAGTTGAATTATTTCTTGGACTGCAAGTCACCTCAGATGGAAGACTCAACATTCCTTTCACGAGTAAGTATGCAGGAATATTGTCATGAAATTTGCAACAAATAATGCCAATAAAGGACTCCCTCCTACACATTGAAGTTGTCCAAGGACACAGTGGAGAAAATGTTGAGCAAAGATTGTATAAAGCACATTGAATGTTTCTCCTTGAGAAACAATCTTGTATCTTAGTTCACAAGAAAGCAAAACTGTATGTCCTTGTCCATCGAGGCTAAATATAGCAGTGGTAGCGATTTTTCTCAAATAGTGCGGATGAAGCGAATCTTGGTAGTAAATGTCACGCAGGATGTCATGACATTGTGGTGCCAACCTTAGTGCTATTAATATTTCAAAGAATCCTATACAACACAGTAGGACTAAGCACATTGACATTAGACATCACTTCATCAAAGACCTTGAAGAAAGTGATTAAATTGGAGCATGTAGCCATTGAACTTCAACTGGTTGACATTTTTACTAAAGCTCTTGAGGCTAGTCAGTTTGAGATTTTAAGGGGCAAGTTGGGTATTTGTCAATATGAGGAATTATAGCAATTAACTTTGCATACAACAAGGAATGGAAGAGACCTTTTATTTCAATTAATTATAAGTGTGTCATTTAATTATTTTCATCTTATTTTTAAAAGGTGCAAGAATAGGAAGAGACTCCTTCATTTAATAGTTTCTTCATTTGAAAGTATCATATTTTCTTCATCCAAAAGATACTCTCAAGCCCTCTGCCATTCTCGTTCTCATTTCCTCAAAACTTTTCAGCAAGATATGTCTTCATCCTCTTCATCATCTCAAGAATCTGGTTCTTCATCTCCTACCATGCATTTGAAGTTAGGGCAAATCTTTGAAATGCATGTCAACTCGAGGATTACTCAGCGCGTGAAATGGCAAGACCATAAAAGGTCAAGAAATTGCGTACAAGGAATGCACGAAGGTCACAAGCATCACCTTATGGTAAGACCTACAGAACCATCTTCTTACATGCCCTAAAAAATAGCAAGAGGTCTGGAGTGCATGCATGAAGCCATTGCTAGGATAGTAACTGGGATCCTAAATGAAAACCAATATGTACAGGGTTTGTCCTCTAAACCAAAGTCCGCTAGCCCTAGTTTAGCAGGTGATCCAGTGTCCTTGAGAATGTCAAGACATGTATGATCATGTCAAGAAAACCCGATGGATCACGATAGTAAAACTCACTGATTCTCCACATCAAGAATCTTGTTAATCCTTGATTAAAGATTAAGTGTGTATTAATGATGCTTTAATGAACCCCTCTTTGTAAATGAAGATGAGATTTCGATGGTATTCTTGAGATCCCCAGAAAATGTACCTCTTTTAAATCACATAAAACCCTCTTGACTATATATCTCGATATAGTATCTTAGAAGAGACTCCAGAAACCAATTGGTGATGATCTTGAAAAGTCGGTTGAATATTACGAGGATTTATTTGAAACCCACATCATTGATTTGGATGAAGTATTCTTAGACAATGACCTCATTGCCGTGTCAATCCAAGCATTGCAAAGAGGATGATGAAAGGAGGAAGGAAACAGATTTGTCTCCAGTAGTCTATTGAAAAGGGTGTTGAAGATGTATAAAGTGAGAAGAACCCCAAAGTTGGACCCTCTACAAAAGTGTAGAGTAAAATCTTGGTGGTGGCTCTGACCAAAGAGAACACCAATTGTGAAAAAGAAATTCAAGAACCTTGAGTCGAGATCAAGACTACGATTTGATGTTGAGGAGAATGTCACGAGACATTCATCCAAGAAAAAGCCAACTCTTGGGAAGCGCCCGAAGGTGCATGAAGTGGCCATTGATAACATCTTAGTCCATCATCCCGAGAATCTTGGAAGATGGAAGTATGTATGTTAAGAGGATTGCTACGGAAGAGAGTTGAATAAAGTGCACTTGAGTGCAAGGAGATTGTTGATTTGATTAAGGAGGTGGTTTAATGAAACAGGTTGTGAGTTTCTCAAATTGTTATGATGTGTTGGTCAAAGAGTTTATAGTAAATTTGTCAAATAGTTGTGGTGATGGGAGATCTTGACTATAGGACTGTATATGTGAGGGGAGGAAAGTAAGGTTCTCTCAAGTGTGGTCATGATTCTGGGAGATCGAGATGATGCTCGGCCAGTGGAGGCCCGACAACCAAATTTGTCAAACCATCAGCCAAACAAGTGAAGCAATGGTCTCTAAGGAAAACTCTCCTTAAGCTGAGTGTCAAATTGCCATCCTGCACAAAATAGGTCTTTTGCTTAAGGGTCCCAACCAATCAAAGTCAACTATTTCTATTGGTGGCTGATTTATATGTCTGATGAGCACTCAAGCTAAATTTGACTATGGAACCTATATATTTGGCAGACTCTCAAGCATGCTGAAAGCTATGCAATCAAAGGATAATAGCCTTTCCTCTTGTGGTGGAATTATCATTGATCAATTTCGATATTCTAGTTGAAAGATGCATGCGAAAAGAGCCCTGCTCTTGAATTTCACTACAAACTATTTCAAGAAGACATGTCAGTTGTTGTCATGACATCTGTGAGACATCCAATGTCGAAACTTCTCAAAAGCAACATCTTAGCTGTGCTAAAAGCTACTACAAGAGCTTGAAGCAAGGAAGCAAAGCCTTGAAGATCTCTCATACCAGACACAGAGAGGATGAAGGATATTAGTAATGATCTTGTGGTGATCTGGCAGTGATGTTGATATGGGTTGGAGGCTGAAGAAGGTTAAATGCTTCTACGATTGCTTCTTCTAGAGAAGAGCACTTGATCACGATAACTTATCCTTTGGTGCTCCTGTTTATTGTTTCCTTGATAAACTTTGTTTTATTTCTCTAATGTTTTGGATTATTGTAATCATTTGTGAGAGTTATGGCAAACTTAAATTGTGCTTTCTTAATATATCTTTGAATGTTGGGGCACTTGTTTGGTTCCTTTGGCCCTTTTGGCTAAAAAGGAAGTACTGTGACAATTTGTATAATAGCAATTGGGAAATTGTGAAAAATCATGGGTAAATTTATCTTCTCTAGGTTACATTTCTTTAAGCTTAGGATAGCTTAGAACTAGTCTTTTTCTTCTCTGCATAGGTACTCGATGACTTAAGTTGTTTTGCCAAAAATGTGCCAAGGGGTTTGTTAGTGTTTAAGTTGGCATTACTTTTTGGTAAAACTGAGTCTATAACATGTCTTGATAATGTCATGACATTCGAGATTGAAGATAAATCCTACTGGCAAGGATGTTTAAAGTACAGCTCAGGTCGGAAGCTAAATCATGGAATTCTGAAAATATATTGATGTCATAATGGATGTTATGACATTCATGCTCGAGAATCTATTTTACACAGATTTTTCGGAAGTTTGTTGGTACGCTTTGTTATGTTTTTACGGTTTTAGGTTGCATGCTCACGTGGATGTTAGGTTAATCTTAGTTAGACCTAAATTGGTTGTTGAAAACCAAGTTTTAGGATTAATTAAGTGAACCCTAGCTATTAATGGACCCAATGAAGTTTCGGGCTGCTTTATAAAAGGAATAGAACCCTTACTAACTGCTGCTCTCTTGAAGCTGTATTGAAGACTTAGCGGTTGTATTTTGTGTAATTCTAGTTTCTCTTGTGGCCAAAGCAATTATCAATTGATAAGTGCCTTGGACTAGGATTTGATTGTAAGGAGTTTACGCAGAAAGCTTTGAAGCAGGTGTTTGTCTCTTGATTAAGCTTTAAAGCAAAATCAAGATAGTTTATTGAAGTGTGTCTTCACAGTTGAATTAAACAATAGTTGATATCACTATGTGGTGAGGGGAGTGAGTAGGAACTCGGGTCTAAGTGGGACTTAGATTGAAGTTGCATTGGGTAGGTCTTAAGTGAAGGAGATAAAGCGGTTGGTTTGTTCTGAATTAATTCTACTAATAGTGAATTTCCTCCACGGCTAGTAGCCCCGGATGTAAATGTAGTTACACAAACCGGTAAACAATTTGTTGTGTTCTTCTGCTTTTGAATTTATTGTGTGAATTGCTAACAGAGTGTCGATCGTGTCATAACATTCTCTGTGACATCAATGTCTGCGCCAGAATTCGATTATCGTTAAGAGACAGGACAATTCATGAGTTCTCAGAGGGTGGTCATCGTTTGGGGAGACAAAAAGTTGTCGAAGCTGGAAGTTGACATATTGCGTGCCTCGGGCCACGTTCCTTGTGGCATGCATGGTGATTTCTAGTCTAGGAATAGGTTTAATGATGGATGAAAAACGGCTGTGCATTTTCCTAAACACGTGCATACGTTCCTAATTTCTAAGAGGACTATAAATAGGAAAAGGGAACATTTGCAAAAGGTTTTAAATTTTCATCTTCACCCGCTCTCGCATGTTCTCACTATTGGAGATTCCGCCGTCGTCGTTACCACCTTTGTTGTTGGTGCATTTGCAACTACCATCCAATATGCCAATTAAATAAGTCGCTTATCCCTTTCTCTTGATTATACATTCGCGTAGTTAAATGCTAGTTAGGTTAGATATTTAAAGTTACGATTAAGTCGTTGGTGTTTGTGATGGTTTAATCATTTTAAACTTTGGCTTCCTTGTATCTCCTCTTGGGGACTCAAGAGCCATTTAGGAGAGAATAGAGGGTGTTGGTGACTCTAGTGGCGTATAGATGTATTACAGGTTTTCCGATGAATCTCATGCATTTTCAATGAATCGTGTGAAGTTTCCAACGAGTCTTATGAATTTTGGTGAATCCCATGAAGTTTTGATGGGTCATATGAAGTTTTGATGAGTTTCATTTTGTGTTAATATCCCATCGATTGGAGAGTTTCTTCTTTGTAGGATCGATGTCCGCCTCAAGCATTCAATTTTCAACGGATCCTCCCAAAGTGTTGGTCGCAGCTGTCTAGTCAATGGAATCTTTCTAAAATTTGGTCGTCGACCAAGGGCCTTGGTCGAGGGGTTATCCTCGCATACACTCCCTTTCACTTGATTTGAGGTGGAAGTGTGGATTTGATTTAATTATCGAATTTAGTGTTTTCCTCTACTTTTCGGTAAAATGGCTCATAGTGATGACGATGATGTTGTGCTAGTTGTCTCGACTGAGTTGGGTTAGGAAGGACCCCAAAGGTTGGCCTCGCGTTTTGTCATCTTTCAGGAAGATTTTACCTTTATGGGGAATGTGCTAGTCAAGTGGAATCTAACGAATTGGGAGATTATGGCATGAACCCCGAGCAAGTGTGCTCGAAACTTGAGAAGAATCAGTTTACTGTGTACGACTATTATTTTAGAGAAGTAGGTTTGTGACCGCCCTTCAGTGACTTCCAGGTGGGTATATTTAACCATATGGAGTTGGCGCCTTCCCATCTTCATTCAAGCGTAGTTGCCTTTATTCGGGCATTTGAGATCATTTGTCGACACCTTGAGATTGGTGCCACCATTCCATATTTCTTTGCAGTTTCCACCTCCAACGACAATCCCATAAGGAGTGGAATAACTAGTTTCATTGAAGCAATCAGAGAGGCTATTTAAGGAGTTATGTAAATCAGTTCGTACTTTCAAAACTAGGCACTACCTCATCTAACCCGTGTCGTTGGAGGCTATCTGCTCGGTGTTCGATCGAGTGGCCATTGTTGGGCCAGACGTGTGGCCCCTCTACAACGAGCACGGGAAGGCGAGGAAAAAGTTGGTCCCAAAGTTTCATTAACACTGGAGTTTTGATCATTTTGAGCAGGGGAAGGACTACTATACTGTGAGAGTGGACCAGCTTGATGTTGAAGATCAGGCTAGCTATGATAAATTAGTAACGTTTGTCGATAGTTTCTCCACTCAATATGAGACTTAGAGGGGGAATCCATTATTGATGAATCGGAGGCCGTGCTCGAGGCTCGATATATCAATACCAAGGAGCTCCTTTAGTATGGTACCATTTAGGGGCCTTGGAGGTCTTGGTAGTATCTTTTCTTTTGTTTTAGTTGATTCTTATTTGTTTATCTTTTTTGCTTCTGACTCGTGCCCTTTCTATGCATAGAGAATGTCGAGCTTACGGGGCAAGTAGTGAAGCTACGGTCATGAACAGGGAGAAGCATGTGAAAGCTTCTATTGCCAAGACTCATTTTTCGAGTATGATTCATCCACAAACTAGATCTAGGACTTCGTCCTCTTTGCGCAGATATGGAACCAATCCACATATCGATATTGACTAGATAGATCTCTCTAACGAGAATGTTGAGGATAAGTCTATGTTGCCTCTTTGCCTTCACAATAGGGGGTTCTTCGAGAGGGTCCATCATTGGTCGTGCCACCGGAAGAATCAAAGACTTGTGACCCAAGACACTATCGCTATGATAAGTTTTGGAGATGGAAGTGGTATATGCAGATGAGGAGACTTGTCCTGCAAAATAGCTAAAAAAGGCGAAGGCAATGATAGAGAATCTTCAACAAAAATTGACCAAAGCGGAGATCGATTTTGACAACTACAAGGACATGTATAAAATTTAGATTAGGCTGATTAATGACATGATCAGCAAGGTGGCAATAGACAAGATGATATCGGATATGGCTAGTCTAAAGGTCGTGTATCTTTGCGATAAGAAGAGCATTTCATCAAAGTTGGCGATCTTAAGGTCATTGTTGCACCGTCCGAGCAGACCTAGGTCATTGTTGCTCATATCAAGCCCTCGAGCATGATTGTTTGGAGGTCATGGAGGAAGGTTTCTTAATCGGTGGCTCGATCAAGATCGTGAATCCCATGCTAGAGTTTTCTATCGAAAGGATAAGATTTTTGAACATCATTGTCGATGATAAGATAGTGGTCCACGAGATCCCGACCTCGGCGAGGAAGAGGACGAAGGGAGAAGGAGTTCATTACGGATAAGCATATGGTCAAAGATTTATTGACTCTTTACTTTCTTTTGTTTATGTTAGTCGGCATCGTGCCATAATTTTTTAACTTATGGATTTTGGATGGGGATTCGCCGTTGTGGAACCTTTGGATAATTTCGACCCTCGTGGTCATTTCTTATATTATTTTGAGCGGGGTCTTTCCTCTTATGTAATATCTCGACAATCACGTCTTTGTTGTCGTTTAAATCTAATATGTTTTCATTTCCATTTTGCTTCTACATCTATTTTCTCGTGCATGTTTTGAGTTGTTATTTTCTTTGTGTTTGGGGATTTTACTCGATAGTATTGATACTCAACAATGCGGAGCAGGAACTATTAGAATGGTCGATTATTTTCCGAAGAAGGAAGCTTAGATCTCGTCTTTGGAATCTTAGATATGTCGTGAACTTCCATATCATGAAGTTGGGTGATACGCCATCGGTAGTACGATGTCGATTGGAGCTCGTTTAGTTTTCCCGTTAGGTCAAGGTTCTTCTCATCAAAGAGTGGAAACTTACTTGTTCATTTGGATTTAGGATGTTGTGCTTGTTTCATATCGAGAAAATTTACAAAGTGATCGGTAAATTCCATAAGTGCGGAAATATCAAAGTAATATAAAAGATTGTCCAACCACATAGCTAATGTCAACCTATTGTAATCTATCGTTACTTTGTAAAGCTAAGGCTAATGAATAATTGGATTTTGGGAAACTAAGAACTAAAAATGAAATAAATGAACTTTGCAAATAATACTAAATCGAGGTCGAATATGATTTTGTTCTGAAGAACTTATAGAAAGCGGGTACTAATTACGACTATAACTTAGCTCCATAGAATATACCAACTTAAATACTAGCCTCACGCTCTCGTGGTATTAACTAACCATACTTCCTAATCCCAAGATTTTTCTCTCGCTCTCGATAACTAAGAAATATATTTTGAAAGCCAATAATATCCTAAACGCATTTAAAAGCGCTCTCGATGTATTTAGATTTGTTGCCTAATTTCCACTATCTGTTGACCCCCACGCTCTGTGATGTCGGCTCTAACCTTAATTGATTTATCACTCTCGTGACAAAATCATGTTAAATAAGCTCTCACTCGTGACAAAGCTATTTAAATTAGACTTGGAAATTAAACCAAACAAAATTTTAATCATAAGTTCGCACCAATTATTTTCTACCGAGTCACACATGGTACACGGTCCTCATACACGGACTCTAAACTATTTAGCTAAACATGGAATCAAGTGTGAAAAACTAAACATAACGATTGCAATTAAGAGTAGCATGGTAATTAAATTAAACAAAGCGGAACAATAGAAATAAGAAATGCTATAAAGAGGAACACATAAATAATGCAAAAAGAAAATTGGAATTACTTATGAAACAATACCAAATAAACTTCGCACGATGGATGGAACCTGAAATCATAACATGTCGATATGCTTGACAAACAAGTACAAAATGAAAATAAAAGAAATACAACACCTAAATCTAATGGTGTGGTAGTTCCTCGACGTGAGAAACTACCACTTTACAAATGGTAATTTTACGCCTAAAACATTACTATGAATAATACTCAGGAAAAATTGAAATAATGGGAGAGAAGAGAGAATTTTGTATCCAACTTCCTTCTATTTATATTGCATTGTAACGGTCAGTTGAGAAAATATAGGAGCCTATGACTTGGTTCTTTGAGAAAATATAGGAACAATATAGAAGTCTCCTTGCCGTTCAACAAGGAGAAATCTCCTTAGCGATGTGACGTTCATCACAAATGGAGTGAGCCACAGGCATCCGTGTCGATCGGCACACTTGGTGAGAGAAGGGTGTGACGTTCGTCACACCTTTGTGGTGGGCCACGCCTTGAGTTCTTCTTGGCTTCTACTTTTGGGCTTCTTCTTTTCTCTTAATATTTTATGCATTTTACTTCATTTCTTCTCATTTTTTCAAGCAAGCTTTGTAAACATTAAATTCACAAACACATTAAAATACCGACATAATACCATCATAAAGCAACATAATTAAAATAAAATAAAGACACAATCTATGTAAATCAAGTCGAATATGTGATAAATTTTCATGTTATCAAATACCCCACACTTAAACCATTGTTTGTCCTCAAACAATCAACCAATCGTTAAAAGAAAATGATTAAGCGCGATTTTGAAACAAAGGCACAACACAACTCCTAATCATACGTGGTCGCTAGGCTAATGTTAGATCGATAGGTGCGAGTGTAACGCCAAGGATACCGTAATAACACGAAATCACAATACACGGTCAAAACTCCTTCCCTATGTAATCGATCAAATCATTCTATTATAACTCAACCTATTTATTTTGCTTTATTTCACCCACTTTCATTCGAGTGCAATCACATTAAGCCATTATCCTTGCACATAGTAGAGTTCGGTTAGTGATTACGGTTATTTAAGCACGGGTTCGATACATAAGTTACTAACCCTTTATTTACCTAATTTCAAGTCGTGGGGATCGAACCATAATACGCCCTACCAAGTTCAACACAGACACTTCGAACCAACTTACAACGGGTTGTCATAACATATTTTGTAGGTTCGCAACCTTTGGATTGCGACCGGTGAGGGTCACCTAACTTAATTAGCGTATTCCTGTTTTCAATTTATTAAGGCATGATATTTTTGAATTTTACGACCATTCACTTATATTCATCGAGTCTCTACGTAGTTTGTGATTAAGACGGTGTCATTATATAAACTACTTAGGGTTAATTTAAAACTCAAACTTAAGGTTTTGGCATAATAGGTACTCAAATTGGTTCACATACTTAGGGGTTTGGGGTGTCAAAGCGATATCGATTTTGTCGAAGCTTTCCCAAGTATCTCTAACACAACCTAAAGTGACAACCTATATACTTTCGGAGTGTGTGTGCCACGCATCAAAAGTAAAAATTTGATTGGAGATTAAAATTTTAAAATTTTGGGGAAATTCAGTAGCAATTGAAAATCACGTACATAGACTCGACAACACATGCAATTGCTCGACAGATGGTTAAAAAAGATAAATTCCTAAAAACATCAAATAAACTATAAAGCAATAAATCAAACTAAAAAACGATAAATGAAAGCGTTAAAGTCCCTCTCAATTTTATTTTGTTTGACAAACAAAAGTATGTGTGTCTATCGGGAGAACTTTTCGTGATACCCTCTCAATTATACCTGACACTCTTTTAATTTATGATATTCCGAAAATATCTCTAGTGTATTTATTCAAAATTTTAACTTTTTTGGAAAAAAATTATTGTTGTCAAAGTTGAAAAAAACGTAAATTTCTCACGGACAAATTTCCGATACCCATTTTTACGACACAGGAAATTCTTCGATTTCACAAATTTAAGTACCGATTTACCATATATTTATAAATTTCTGTGCGATTCTGAGATATTTCTAAATTTCCAAAAATTTACCGTAAATTTTAAAAACCGTATATATTTTCAAAAATAATTCATGTACAAAATCTCACACATGCGGTCGATTCGGACATTGGGCAAGATTGTGGAAGTGATTATAATTTATTTTGTAATGCATCTATGTATGATATTAATTCTATTTATATATTACCAATATGATATTTTATCGTGTATTTTATTCAAATATAAGTTTATATGTTTATAAGTGTAAAAATTTTAAATAAAGTACAACTCGATATTCGAAATTTGAAATTTCGGTACCAAAATAATATCGGAATTTCAAATTTTCGATTTATTTTGAACTAAAATCCATACCAAAATTCTAAACATCGGTATTATTTTGGTATCGAAATTTCAAATTTCGGCATACCTTCTACTTATCGAAAATTTCAAATTTTCGGTTTTGTTTCGACGGATATTTAAAATTTTCGCATGCATTTTCACTAATTATACGTTTGAATTTTCAAATATACGGTACGAAATTT
The DNA here is from genome assembly GCA_021764765.1 of Vicia sativa. Taxonomy (NCBI): domain Eukaryota; kingdom Viridiplantae; phylum Streptophyta; class Magnoliopsida; order Fabales; family Fabaceae; genus Vicia; species Vicia sativa. The sequence continues at coordinate 23,281,459 of CM038796.1, read as the reverse complement.
GGAATTTCATTATTTTCTCCTAGATCGTAACATGTAACTCTCGACAATTTTCGATATAATTACGAAATTTTCAGTAAGTATCAAAAATTACTAAATTTCCAGTATTTTATAGAAATATTTTAGTAAAAACATCGTATATGAAGAGGTATTTTATAAAAATATTTTAATAAAATCATCCTATATGAAGAGGTATCAGATATAATTGAGAGGTTGCAGAAAAAGTTCTATCAGCATAGTAAATTACGCATAAAAATAAAATAACAGTAACAGATTAGGTTACGGCATGGCAGCACTAACATTTAGATTCAATTGGTTAGTTAATTACCGCGTGGTTGAACTCTTAATTCATAATCATATATTAGCGAAAAACAGTTGAGTCCTAACTCATATAAACGTAAGTGGAAAAATTCATTAATCAATTATATAAAAGACATGATTTGAGAATAAGGTTGATGTTTTGTCACCTTTATTCAGAATTTTGAAAAGATGAGTAATATTTATATCTCCCATTCTCATTTTCAACTCTCAATGAAACAAGTTGTGCAGGTGTTAGTTATGTTTCTGATTTCAAGTAATTACATAGGAGATCTAACCACATAGTATATAAACATAATCCCTACCCATTATAGATCAAAGGTTAAAGCTCACACAAATCAGATTTCAAATATAATTTTAATTAAAAAAATCATATAATTAATAAAGGAGTCTACTTGTACACTCTATCAGAATCATGACTAATCCGTTTTCACAAATGAAAATAACAATTGATTGTCGTCCACAAATAAATATATCAAAAAGTTGAAAGTAAAAACTCATCAAATAAGATATTTTTAATAACCCAAATTTGGTGCAATTACAATAGCAAGTTTCCAACACTAATTTGCATCAACAAATCTCTCTCCATAATTTGGTAAGTCTAGTGAAGCTTTAACGCAATTTCCTCTATATGTTTAGTGCCTTATTTTACTCAGTCAACATGCATTAGTATAAACTTTTCTGAATAAATCAAATTTATGAAACCGCCAATTGTAATTAAATTTTAAAAAATCATTATCTTTTAGGTATCTCTATGAAAGGATGTTAATTCAAAAGTCTCAATGGTTCTTCAATCATCAATAACATTTAGAAGATGATTTTACTAACTAGATTTCTTAATCCACCCCATGTACTTCTTACACACTACGAAATTTCAAAATATTTCTAAAAATCGGAGTATATTTTCGGCACCAATTCATTCGCTTTTAACATTTTTCCGAACTAATATTCAATGGTGGTTTTAATTAGATTCAAAAATCTATGAATGAACCGAATTAAAATGAACCGAATGAAGTTAAAATAACCAAATCATTATATTTGGTTAGTGAATTGAACCGTTATTTTAGTAATGGTTCTAGAACCGAATCAAATTAAAACAAACCAAAAGTAACCAAAACTGAACTATTAATATGGAAAATTGAAAACTGAACTTTGTTGAAACTTGAAAACAAAAATTGAAACTCTCGTTGAAATTACTGAACTATTGAACTAATTATTTTACATAGTTATTTGCAATCAACTCAATTAGTTAAGCTTAATTTTTGTTAAGGATTAGTGCTGAACTAGATTTATGTTTAGTATTAAGTTACAGTAGTTAATGAATGTTAGCCTGAATTTTGGTTATAGAATGTAAGTAGATAGTTTATAGTTAGTTAACATGTTAGATTGAATCTGTTAAAAGTTAGTTAGAAATAGTGTTAGTTACTTTAATAGTTAGAATGAAAAGGTTAGTTAAGAAATTGAGAACAGTTAGTTAAAAGTTAAGTAGATGTGACAAATCTGTTAAGTAGTTAGTTATATCAATTGTTACTCTTAAATTGATTTCAGTTTAAATGTTAGTTAGAAAACTGCGCAAAAGAGAGGAAACTTAGTCAATAGGTTAATTGCAAATGCTGGAAAAAACTGTTGGTCTTTCTTATCTATTTTCGATGACAGTTAGTGACTAAATGAACAATTAGAGGGTTAGTATTATCCAAAGATTAGACTGTAAATTGTTAGTGAAAATGGTATGCCAATGAAAGTAGAGACTGCATGTTAGTGATTAATTGACTTATACAAGTTTATTCATAAGTCCTTATTTTTATAAATAAGTTGTTTATTCAAGTTTGCGATTTTGATTCAAATTAATTTGTGATTTTGATTTTGAATAAGTTAAAATATAATGTAATAAAATATGTTAAAATTATTTATAAAAAAATAGTACAAATAAATTTAAATAATTTTTTATTAAAAAAATTCAAAACCAAGTATAACGGTTCGGTTCCTTAACAAATTGTTCAGTTTAGAAAAATAGTCTTCTAATAGCTTGGTACAGTTCGGAATTCCGAACCGTTATACCGAACAAAACGTTTTGATTCAATTTGAAATGATTCAGTAACAAAGTAACTCAGGACCTTGAGAGAAGCACACTCTCAAGACTCAAGCCTCCATTGCTAGGCCAACCCTTAGGATTGAACTCTAACAATTATTACCATTGTGATCATAATGCGGACGGACGAGGATTTGGTTTCTCAAATAAATTTAGTTTGTAATCACCAAGTTTGAGGGCAACTTGTGGTTGCCCTCGTAACAATTATTACCATTCTGATCATAATGCGGACGGACGAGAATTTGGTTTCTTAAATAAATTTAGTTTTGTAATCACCAAGTTTGTAGTTGCCAAGCCTGCTTTTTATTTTTGCTTTAACTTGCCACAGTTGATATGCCTGTAGTGCAATGCAACAATACTATCCAAAAAAAATGCAATACGACCCTATCCCTCCTTACCAATAATCCATATTCAAAAGGCATATCATTTGAAATTGTCATAGTGCATAATGACAACATATTGACCTCAGTGTATCCTAACAAACATGCTTCTAATAAAACCTAACGTAAGGTTGTGAGAATTCAACCTGATAAAAGGAAGAAAAAAATTAAGTGTTCAGAAATATAACTCCAGCACAAACCAAATTAATGGGAAGTCTGTCCAACGGTTTCACTCCTGCTACTGCACTGAGTTCCTTTCTGGAATATTTTTCATAAGCCACTGTTAACTTTCCCTTCCCAGCAGTTTTATGGAATTTCAGCATCATATCAGCACACTCCCTGCAGATATTGCAGTTATAGCATAAATAGAAATCACAATTTTGAAATTGAAAAAGATAAAATGGTAGAACAAGTGCCTCATCTGTGAAACGTCATAACGTGCATGCTTTTGAAGCAGTGGTGTCCATGATGGGGTTATTTGCAGGGTACAGCGTGCAAGATAGAGAGCTGATGCACATAGTAACGAAGGCTTGAATGCTAAGGCTTCATATTCAACTAAGCACAGGTCAATGAGAAAGAACGCCAAGTGTTCCAGCTGTGAAAATAAAACAGAAACGGAAAAAATTTAGAAATCAAACATATGGTAGTCAGGCATAAAAATTCAATTAGAATGACCAATTTCTCATCCAAAATAACTGGTCATATTTGTCTATAAATTTTTTATGCTGAATTAAATACCTTCTTATTTGATTGTGCTGCCTTGATAAACCTAACCATAAAAACGTAAGGAGTGGGAGCATTAAGACGGAACTTCAATTTTCTAAGAATAAGCTTTTCCTGAAAAGACAAATCAATTCCACACATTAGCATTAAAATATAATAGTAAGAACCATGTTGAACCTTATACAAGTGCAAATTAAAACAGAAAATTGAACAAAACCAGCATGTAACTGGATCGGTTGTATCAAGATGGGTCAGAGGTGGAAAATAATACACTATTCAAAAGACACTGACCCTCTCCCAACAAACCAAATGCAAGCCTTTCGGACTTAGTTTCCACTTTCTCTCTAGACTATATACACTCAAGTGGGGGTTAACCTCTGCTCCTTGTCTATTTCTCTGGTTGAAGATCAATTTGTTTACTTCCCAATTATGTTGTTTGTTATTTTGGATAACATAACTAAGACCAATTTGTTTACTTCCCAATTATGTTGTTTGTTATTTTGGATAACATAACTATGCATGAAATGTACTGAGATCATTCTCAAAGTTAAACATTACAAGTAGAACTAAGAATTGCTTACCATTCCAAGCATTTGATCTCTAGTATATGTTTCAGCCGAGATACTAATCAAATCCTTTACCTGGAACAAAACGAGACAAAATAAAAATTAGAACCATCACGATGAATCTCACCTCTTTTCTTCAAAATAAATGTTTGAAATGGACTTCTTCTAACCCTTGGATGCCAAAAGTCTTCATACTTCGAAGCCAGCAAAAGTGCTGTAAGACCAACTAACTGCATGTCACTCCTTTTTATAGTCACTTGAGAAAGATATTGATCCAACAATGTCACTGTCAGATATAGTGTTTCTGGCATCAAATCATATTTGAAGTGTACCTGTAAAACCCAATAAATAGGCAAAGAAAATGACTACTGAGGTTGGGTCTACAAAAGAAAATTATCATCAAAAGAGGAAATAAGATTGAACAATATATCTGACAGTGACATTGTTGGATCAATATTTATAAAAGGACAAGGATGAAAGAAAATACATCTTAAGGGTAATGGAAATTAATTATGTACCTCGATTAGCCAGTTGACCAATACTCCCCGCATATGAGGAGTAATCTCTGTCTGAATTGACATGTAATTTGACAGAGTTTGACTATGTGCCTGCCAATGAAAGCAATTTAAAAAAACTTAATAAAAACATTAGTTGAAATTATAGAACAGGGATAAAATATACTCATTTATAAGAAAGAGTTAACTTTTTAGATAGATGAACAATTAATGTATTTGGACAATTGGACAATATATTGTGATTATTGTCCAAATACATGACTTATTCAATGTATCTAAAAAGTTAACTTTTTCTTATAAATGGGAGCAAAGGGAGTATTAGATAAAATACTTTATATCTAAAAGTTAATTCACAATCAGAGCCTAAAAGTTAGTACGTGGAAAACTATAAGCTAGTGGCAGTGTTATGATTATGTCATCAAAGTCATTGAAACTATGAGCACAACTAAAGAACTACGTTGCCTCACGATTTCTGATAAGATAACTAAGTATCTAGTAATAACATATGGGATTAAAAGTGACGTCAAAATAAAATTTGTGCTTCGTACATGTTCACAATTTTGAGCTCCAGATCCAATATACTTGGATAACAAATGTAGACATCGACTATATTTACTATAAGTATGATTGTTATGTATTGCACGCATTAGCTATGACAATTCCAGCCATAAACCTCAATAGAAGAGACAAAACAAGCTAGCAAGTGACATCCACTAAAGGTCCAATTATATGCTCATATTTTTTATGTAAAATTATTGACTAATTCTATAATTAGGAAAACTAATCAAAAAACAGAATGGGTATCTACTGTGGGGTAAACAATTTCAAATTTTTCAATCTGTGAGTAATTGAAATCAGAAACTTGATCAATATTACCTCGGTGACCCAATAGTAATGATATATATCATCAATATATTCAGAAACTTCTAGATGATTACATTCATCATCTATATTTGGTAAGCTATCCTGCTTCTTGACTTCACCATTTTCCTTGAGAATCTGCAAATTAAGGCTTATCCTCATTTTTTAATTTTTCGGACCTTAAAAAAAGTGGTTTAATGCATTCAGCTAGATTGATACCTTAGATTTTTCCATTAGTGAAGTCGTATAAGACTTCCGACGGCTGGAACTTTTTCTTGGAATCAACTCTGACAAATCTGTTTTTAGACTACTATCCCCATCAGATGGTTGATGTCTTTGATTTGCACCATCGGAAATGACCACTGAACTATTCTCAGGAAGAGACAAAGAAACACTTTCCTCATCCTTAGGAAGAGATGAAGAAACGTTTTCCTCATCCTTAGGAAGTGAAGAAGAAACCTTTCCTCACCCTTAGATGTCACGGCAGTAGTTGGTTTTGAGTTCTGATTTGCTATGGATTTAGGAAGTGAAGAAGAAACGTTTTCCTCATCCTTAGGAAGTGAAGAAGAAACCTTTTCCTCACCCTTAGATGTCACGGCAGTAGTTGGTTTTGAGTTCTGATTTGCTATGGATTTAGATTTGAGAGTCCTCTGAGATTTGAGTGTGGTCTTAACAATAGGCTAGGTACAAAATGGAAAGAAAAAAAATCAGGTTCCACTATTAGAAAAGCATGTCTAAAGTTAATAAACAAAAAACATAAATGTGGTGGAAATTATTGACTGATGAAATAGAAACTTAAAATCATAAACTGAACCGAGAAAAACATTGAGTACAACATCTTTATCAAGTATGTTAGCAGACATGCACACTAGACAATAGTACAAAATAGAAGCTTAAAATCACAAATTGAAACAAGAAAAGTATTGAGTAAAACATCTTTAACGAGTATATTAACCAAACATTAGCGGAAAAAAAATTTACATGCACATTAGACAACAGTACATCATAGAAGCTTAAAATCACAAATTGAAAATATTGAGTACAACATCTTTAACAAGTATGTTAACTGAAACAATAGCAGCAAATTTTTCTTATATGCACCCTGTACACTCTTATAGGAGCATAGGAAGGAAATTCCTAATGTAATACAAAATAAGTATAGACATAAAAATGGCTTTAAATGTAAAGAACCAAATGGAACTAAATTCTGTAGAACAATTGCAACACCAATCAACCAAATAAACCAATTAGAGCAGACAACAAACTTTAAATTACAGCCAACATACCTTGGTGGAATTGCTTGAGGATGCTTGGTTAGCATTACTTGTAACCCTACACCCCATATGAAGTGACCAATTTAATAACAAATCACATCCTTTAAATTAGCAGCAATTAACAACTTTGATAAAATTCAAGTAGCAGTAGTACTAGTAATAGTTATCAACGCATAGCGAAGAGAAATAGTAATTGCTGAAATAGACAAGCAGGGTCAACTACAAAACAGAGATAGTAGCACAAAATTCCAACAAAAAAAAAACTTTTCATTAAAATGTTTTGTTAAAATATGAAATTATTAATGTGTTAGTGCATTGCGTACGTGTTTGAATCTGGTTATATATATGTGTGATGTTGATTATCATATGGTTCTAGGTCTCACTTAAAGTTAATTTAAGCTAGTGCTTTTTGTTACACTGTTAGAGAAGAATCTGACTCGAGTGCACCATTATCTTTGATTAATGAGTCAAAATGTCATTCCATCTCTCTTTCTCGCTCTCTGCTTTGAAGCTTTTGTTTTCTCTCTTTATTTGTATCCTTAATATGGTATTATCTAGAGTCATGTTTTTTAGGGCTTGAACTGTACTGATGACTAAATCTCCTCAAAGAATATGAGTATCTATTTCAATAAGAAATGTATCTATAAAATGCTTCTAAAAGTTCAGTTTTGATAAAGAAAATATAGAAACATCATTTGCTAACATATACTTTATTCTGGTCATATGTACCAGTTAGGCTAACTTTCTTCACTCCTCCAGTTTAACAACTTGAAGACCATTGCAAACAGACAAAATGTACTAAAAGTACGCAATTATCAGAGACATAAACTAATAATATGATTACTTGTTAATTATCAATTGTCACTTACGTTTGAACAAAGCCGTCACTAACTCGAGTCTTGATCTATGGCTCCTTGTTGATTAGTTGTGAACTAATCCTTCTGCCTGTTGCCAGCTTACCTGAAATGAACAGTAAATTAAGTTCAATCAAAATAGGTAAGTCAGCTCATTGACATTTTCAGAGTTGTTATTTATGTCATGGCTTCTTACTTGGTGGCCCATTTTGCTATTGGATGTTTCAGAACTTCCAGCATTTCCCTAAAAGGAAGTAAAATTAAGAGGAGACACAAGAAAAGAAAAGTATTTGGAAAAACAATTAAAAAGAAAGAAGATTTGGAAAACTTATTAAGCACAACTTTATGGAGGAAAGTCAAGACCAGGAAAGATAATTGTAAACAAAATTATGCTAACCTTTGTGTTACTTGTATCTACCCTGTTTACCCTCCTAGGAACTGGCAGAGACTTTCTTGAAGTGCTTGGAAAAGACAAATAAACGTTCTGGTTTTAGCCGCATGTAGTTCATAAGACTTACACAAATAACAATATGAAATTCACAAAACCTTGTAGTTGTAGGTAGCATATGCTTCCTTGCAAACCTAAAAGGAAAAAACAAGTGTTGGGATAATGTCTAGAATAGCATGCTTGGGATCATAACTAAACGAACATAACTTATTATCCAATTAAATGTGAGGTAAAGAGACTGGATCTCAAGTACCTATCTTTTGCAAACTGATTGACCTCCATTTGAGCTATTCCTCTGATCATCTAAAGAAACCCTTATACCTGTTGTACCTAAAACTGGCAGAGACTTCCTTGAAGTTCTTGGAAAAGAAATATAAACGTTTTGGTGTCAGTCGCAAGTTGTTCATAAAACTTACACAAATCAATAAAATGAAATTCACAAAAAAAAAAAAAAAAATACCTTGTAGTTGAAGGTAATAGAGGCTTCCTTCCAAACCTAAGAGAAAGAAAAAAAGTGTCAGGATAATTTCTAGAATAACATGTTTGAAGTCACAAACAACTAAAGTAAATAACTTAATATCCAATTAAATGTTAGAAAAACAAGAGGCGGAACTCAATTCTCAAGTACCTGTCCTTTGAGGCAACAGACTGACCTCCATTTGAACTATTCTTCTGGTCACCTAAAGGAACCCTTAAACCTATACCTACTAATTATTAGATAAAAGGAAGAAAAACAGCTAAAACTTTTCAAGCACAAAATGAAAAGACCTAGGGGAAATTAGTCACCTCTATTGGGAGCATCTAATTGAACTCCACCATGACTAGTATTTTTCTGCTCTTTAACCTGATTTGAGCAAGAATACTAATTAGTACTTCACACATATGCCACATTTTTATCATAACGTCCCAACAAGAAAAACATGCAAAGTTCCACAGTTAATGTTGCTAAATGTAGAAAACAGTTAAGAAAGGGTGAAAATAGAGTAGGCATGCAGTTAGTGGCCAGCTGACTCAGCTATCATATGGCTTGGCTGCCACTACTTCAAGATGCCGAAAACTATTGAATCTACCAGCAACTACCTACAAAAGTTTACCTTCTAAACATATGATTCAAGGCAGGGTAATTTCTGAAGTACTTGCACAGTACATTTATTCACTAAAAAAGGCCCAATCAGTCACAGTAAGGAAGATAGCTGCCAATAAAAATCTAGTAAGCCACATTTACATCCTTTTGACATTGTTGTTAAATCTAGAGATCCATTTCATAGCTACTAATACATTAGATTTAAAATGCTATGCCAGATAACACTTGAGCAAGCCTCTCTATAAAGATAAAAAGGATCTGGGGCCAGGGGCCATTGAGAAAAGGGAAAAAAATATAGATAAATGATTTATTGCAATAACAAATAGATCAAAAAAATTATCTGCCCAATAAATAAACACAAGACGAATCACATGACTTTTTAAATTTATGTTTTTACTATTATCTTCATAGGTGATTTTTTTGGTTAGAGCCTTGATTTCATCATTGAGGCATCAAGCGCATTAAGTAGTACAAGTAAAAAGGATTTTTCCTTTAGTTGAATGGCTGATTGTGTACAAAAAACTAGCATAGAATTAGCAGAAAATTAGAAGAGTGTGACTTTTCATACCGTGAAGGATTTCTTCAAAGAGATACCCACTTTTTTAGTGGTCGAACCTGCTGAAACCCTGGTAAGGCAGAAAAGACATAAGGTGAACTATCCGAAGCACTGACATAAAGGCAAGTAAATCTCCACACCGTCTAGTATGAGAAATAATCAATAACTATATAAATGATGGCAAGTTGCATTCCAACCGTAAGTAGCATTGATGTTACAAAAACATCTTCCCTCCTAATTCTCTATATCAACCCATAATAAATAAGACTCTTACTTGAAGATATTACTACGCTTAGGAGCTGTCGTAGAGTTTCCTTGATCATTGCTAACATCAGCCAATGCTTTTCTCAGGTTTATATTTGCTATCAAAAGACAAAAAGAAAAATGATAAATGTGTTTTGTAACATGTTTATTAACCTTGTAATGCAAAATTAGTTCAATTAAAACTTACAACAAGTGTCATTGTCACATGTTCCCATACTTTTCTCCTTGCCTTTGTGAACTGCTGCTATAGCACTGTTTCTACATAAATTACAAAATGACATGAGAGAAATAATAGATCAATGTTGCTCTATTGTTACCGAAGAAAATACACCACACATTTTAGATTCATTGAATTATTGATGTATCTAGTCATTATTTTATACGGATACTCAAATGATTCAATGAATCGCTATAAATCGTCCAGAGGGTGTACATCTAGCGAAGAAGAAGAACACATACATGGAGCCATCAGCAACTTTAATCCCATCAGTATCCGAAAAGACGTTGAAGTTCTTACCACCAACTGTTCGATAAAAATAAAAAAACACCAAAATCAAACAAGAGATCAAATCAATTCATAAAATTAAAAAAATCTGAAAACAAGATATACGCGTACCAGTTGAACGCGATTGTCGCGTCGAACCGAGTCGAGATTGTCCCTGGAACATGCAAGAAAGAAAGAAGAACGTGAGAAATTTGAAGATTGGAGGAGGTTAGGGTTTAATCTGAGAAGATAAAAGTTTGAAGAAATGAAAAATGGAGTTGAAAATTACCTTGATGGTAACCATCGAGGGCTTCGATTTGGCTTAAGCTTGGAAGAGATAGACGATGCAGTTTGCGGAGAAGAAATGAGAAAAGAAAGAAGACCGTTGCAGTATCAAAATTGAATATCAAGTAAAGAGGACCGCGTCGAGCATTTTCATTTTGAATTCATGTGATTTTACATTAATACCCTTGTATAGCTTTAGAGTGTTAACGGGGATATCTGGTTGGATTTTGAAAGAAACTAATAGTCAAGTCAAATAAAAATATATATGAATTGGTTTCGATTAAATTTACATATTTTTGATAAAACTTAAATCGAATTAAATTGATAAACAACAGATTGTTTAGATAGAATTTATTAAGTACATTAGAAATAAATATGTAAAAATATTTTTCCTTTGCAATTAGGGTTTAGATATTTTCTCTTATGATTAGACATTTTTCCTTTATTTATTTCTACTATTTCGCATTTACAAATTCTAGAAAAGATGTATAGGTTGCAAAGTTTTGTTATGTAATAGCGTGGATTTACTTTACCTTTACATTTCCGCACTTTACTTTTCGCACTCCTATTATGTATCTGCCCCAAAGCCAAGTAATAGCGTAGGATTTACATTTTCGCACTTTTACTTTCCGCACTTTAATTTCTGTACATATATCTAACTGCTAGTAATTAGGGTTTGCATGCTAAGACTAAAATCAACCCTAGATCACTTCTAATCTCAAGATAACATATCTGAATACAACACACTCTTCACACTTGCACCCCTTTAGGGTATTCTCTCTTGTTGCCTTTCGAAACAATGGTCATGTCCCTCGAACATAGGGATATCTTAGCTAAGACACTCACGAATAATATCATCACAGTCCCTTCGAATCAAAGATCATAGTCCCTCGATGACCCTCGATTATTGCCTACGAATACATGATCTAGTCCCTCGGTTGTTGCCTACGAAAAGTGATGATCGTCCCTACGAATATGCTAAGGTATCCATACATGTTGCCTTCTATGACCATACGATGACCCTACGAACGTTCCTTTACATACAACAGATAGAGTTACCTACCAACTAATGGTATGGATAGTGGTACCCTAAAGGAAAGCAAAATAACATGGAAATGACCATTCTTAGTAGGTAGTTACTCTTAATTGCTTGCTCTACCAAAATACTTTTCACACCTCACACTTACTTTCAAAAAAATCTTTTCAAACACTTTGTATACATTCCAGCGTGAATCATTACAAAGTTAAACACTTTTCCAAAACAAAACATTTCCAAATACTTCATATACATTCCAGCGAGAATCATTACGAAGTCAAAGAGAAATGCCTTTTCAAAATATCTTTTCAAACACACACACAGAAAGTAATTTATAAAGTGAGCTAAACAATTAAGAGCCCATAGATAACTACGGATGGAAAGGGTGTTAATACCTTCCCTTTTCATAACTGCCTCTCATACTCAGAATCTAACGAATGTCTTTTCCTGTTATTTTTGCCTTCCCTTAATTGGATAAAAGAAAAGTCGGTCACGACTCTTACTATCCGCAACATTTGCGATAAAACGCAAAACAAATAAGTCAGTTCTTCCACGGTGTCACACCTTGGATAAGTATATCATGAGGACCATCTCTTCGAGCATAACCAAATTGTCGTAGCGCTAGAGAAGGATTGTAAGTGATACCTCCCCTTATACCAAGGAGTGGTACATTAGGGAATTCTCCACAACGCTCAATGAAAGTGAAGTCTTTTGAGTAGAGACACCAACAAATATCAAAATGAGAGTGACATCAATCTTTGAGACCACTTCAACCTTGTTCATTCTTCATCACCGATCGAGGAATGTCGAAATAAACCACCTAAATAATAACGCAACACATGAGTTCCTTGTCTCTTCATAGTACGAGTGTGGAGAGAATCTGAGAATATCTCTAAGCAAAGTAGGCACGGATTATGAGTGAGAAATATCTTGATGGCGTTCACGTCTGAATTGATCCGGATTAGGAAATAGCACCAAACCATATATTAGAAAAGCCAAAATATCTTGAAAGCGTGAAACTCACAACCTTTAAGAATTCTCGAGCTTTCTTCATCAGAATTTAGCAAGCAAACTCTTAACTCCACTTATTGTTTCTTAATTAGCTTCAATGTCGGCCGTTTTAGATGTAAGGCGATGTGATGTCTTCAAACTTGAACCTTTTACGAACCGTGAAAGGTATCCGATCAAGAATGGGTATCCCAAGTAGCTTAGAATTCTTCCATTGTAGGTACCAACGATAGTGCGGAAATGTAAAACAGGGATGTTTCGGATCAAAGAACTGGAATCGACGCTCATCATATCTTCTTCAAAACCGGAGGTAACCAAGTCGAGTAGATAACCATGTCTCTTGATGAACTGAGAGTGATCAGGAACTTTTGAAACTAACTCCTTGAGTTAAGAAGGTATTCCCACAAAGTTGATTCAGATAGTCTTCCTGGAAGCCATAAACCTACAACAAAGAGAAAAGATATATCCCTAGGTCCTTGAAATGGTTAGAAATGTTATGACGATATGATGTTATGATGTCATGATGTCATGTTTAAATAGCAGGCACAAATTCACGCAATAGTCTTAGGTTTAAGGCTTGCTTGAGGTATAGGTGTCTACCCTACTGGAGTTTAAGTTGGTTCAACCTGTCCTATAATAATAATCGGGTTCTAGTAATCTCATATCATATATCTTTATCGCAGCTTTATTTCAATGGCTACCAAATGGTCGAGAAACATTACGAAAGTCGAATCTCAATGGTAGCATCAAGTATCAACCAACCTCGATCGCAAAGCCGACTATATCACTACCTTCTAATGGCTAAGATGGGTCAATTAGGGTTCTAAAAGTTTAGTTAGTGGTTGATGACACCACGCAAATGCCAAATATTTTCTCAATTGAACATGAGGAACATCAGGACATCCAAAAGGTCGTACTAACCGTAGCCATCATTTTAACCATTTTGGTCTATGCCGGACAATCGCGATGATCTATTGCTACTTACCTAAGGAAACCTGGATCCGGGTGTAGGATCCCCTACAAATATAATGCCAAAGCAACCCTTAAAAGTAAAGCATACAAAGAAAACAGAAAGCGATAAAAAGTGATCTATAGCCCTAAGGTAACCTCTCTTTTGGGTAGTATCCCTAGTAGAGTTGCCAGTTCTGTAACACATTGAAAGAACTGACTTGTTTGTTTTGCGTTTTATCGCAAATGTTGTGAATAGCAAGAGCCGCCACCGAATTTTCTTTTATCCAATAAAGGAAAGGTGAAAAGAACAGGAAAAACCTTTGTTAGATTCTGAGTACGGGAGGTAATTATGAAAAGGGAAGGTGTTGGCACCCTTTCCATCTGTAGTTATCTAAGGGCTCTTAATTACTTAGCTCACTTTTGAAAATTTGCTTTCTGTGTGTGTGTGATTTGAAAAGTATTTTGAAAAGTATTTCACTTTGACTTCGTAATGGTTCTTGTACCAGTCCTCAAGAATGTATACGAATTGTTTGGAAATGTTTGTTTGGAAAAATGTATCTTTGTAATGATTCTCGTTGGAATGTATACAAAGTGTTTGTTTGAAAGTATTTTGAAAAGAATTGTGAGGTGCAAAGAGTATTTTTTGAGTGGAGCAAGAATTTAGAAGTCTTATTACCTACTCAGAAGGGTCGTTCTTATTATTTTCCTTCTCCTTTAGGACAACGCTATCCATACCATTAGTTGGTAGGTAACTCTATTTGTTGGATGTGAAGGGACATGTGTAGGGTCATTGTATGGTTATTGAAGGCAACATTGTAAGGATACCTTAACATTTCGTATAGACGATCATCACTTATTCATAGGCAACAACCGAGGGACGAGATCATATATTCGTAGGCAACATCGAGGGTCACCGAGGACTATGATATTTGTGATGATTTTTTGAATCGAGAGACTTTTGCTAATGGTACCCCTACGTTCGAGGGACATGACCATTTTTATTTTGAAGGAAACATAGAGGATACCCTAGAGGGTGCAAGTGCGAAAGTAGTGTGTTTGATTAAGATATTTTATCTTGATTATTAGGGTGATCTAAGATTGATTTTACCTCTTGTCATGCAATCCTATTAGCCATACATCTAAGTAGGGTATATGTACAGGAAATAAAGGTGCGGAAAGTAAAAAGTGCGAGAAAGTAAATCCTAAGCTATTGCATGGCTTTAGGGCTGTTACATTATTGGAGGTGCGGAAAGTAAAGTGCGGAAATAAAATCTATGTTATTACAAAAATAACTTTGCGACATCTACATCGATTTCTAGAATTTTAAATGCGGAAAAACAATAAATAAAATAAAAGTGTTTTGATGTTAGTAAAAATGTTTAAGGTTTGTAAACCTACTTAGTATGTGAAAAATATTCTTTGTGAATTTTTGGGTTGATTTTAATTAGGAAAACAAATTAAAGTTTAATTTTTAAGGTTAATTAAACAATTAATTTAATTTAAAGAAAAGTAAAATATTTTTTGGTGTCAAAAATAAAATAAAGATTTTTATGACCCAAATCTAAAAGAAAAAATATTTTTGTGATTTTTATTGTATTTTAGAAAAATATTTTAAAATAATTAAATAAATAAAAGAAAATTGAAAAAAGAAAAGAGAAATAAGAAAAAAGGGTTAGAAAACAAAGTAGCAAAAAATATGTCTAGACTTGGGGTTCGAAACCAGGTCTTGGGGGTCACCAATGCGCGCCTTTGCCATCTGAGCGCCATCTGAGCTGGGTGTGCTAGCTGTTTAAATTATGAAACAAATATAATACATAATAAAACAAAAATTTAGAATATTTGAATTCAAAAATGCGCGTGCGGGGGAGGTCGTCTTCCTCGTTGAGACATAGACTTTTACCTACGGTTTTCGTTCGTAGCTAAAGCCAATAGCGACGGCTTCATCTATCAATATATCATCTGCAATTTTCAAAATCAAAAGATATGCAATAGAAATTCCAGGTAAGAGTGTGGGTCGATTGGAAAACATCATCTGATCATGATGGTGCCATCGATTTGGTCCAATTTCGCCTGTAGTCAAAGTCCCTAATTCGAAGCTTAGAAACCTTAACAATGACGTTTCTCTGTACCTTCACTTAAACTCCAATCGAACAATCCAAATAGCTTACTAACATCATTCTAAACACAAATATGCAATCAAATCATGTTAAATACGCGTGTATGTACAAAATCGAAATTGAAAGAAAGGTGTGCAAACCGTGATGGTGATTGAGTGATTCTGGATGTTTTGGTTGATGGTGAAGGTTTGGAACGATTCTGAGAGTATCCAGCAATCGATTGGCACCTTTGGAATGGCTTGAATCGATGGAAATCCTGGCCTGCAAGTTGCATGAATGTCACAGATTTTTGAGGTTTTGCTAGGGTTCTTGAGGTAAGAATTTCGTGTCCTTGGCATTTGGCATCCTTGTATATATATAAGTGATGGAATTAGGTCAACAAATTTGATCAAGAATCAAGCTTTGAATGCAAGAATATTTGATTGGAAATCAACACCAAATCTTTCTTTTTTTGGATTCAATCATGTTCAATCTCTTGCCAATCAAATATTTCAAAATTTCCAGCTTATAATGAGTTGCTTGGACCCCAAGAAGCTTGGATTTCTAGCCTTACACTCATCATATTTAATTTTGTATTTTATTTTAATTAAAATTGAATTAATCCAAAAATAAATAAAATAAACAGGACATGGCGTGTGGATGGGCTTTATAAGCTCTTGGCAATGTTAGAAACAAGTTTGAATCAGAGAAATACAGGCCCATTTGAAAAATTTCAAAGTTTGGTCAATATTTCCTTCATGCACTTCTTCAAAATTTCCAATTTCGCTCAAGCCATAACTTGCTCAATTTTTATCTTTTGGGAGTGTTCTTGGACTTTTAGAAATCTCAAGATGTCCTCTAAATGATATTTTTGGTTTCATCTTCATTGAATTCCATGCTTATGTACACTTCTTTTGAAAAATATGACTTTTGTTGACTTTTAGAAGGACCTATAATGTTTTGATCCATAACTCTCAAATGAAGCATTTACGGCAAAGCTTGTGAGACACAAAGTTGTAGATAATTGAATTTCCTTAAAAATGAGCTTTGGTGGAAAAATTTCGATGAAGTATGTGAAAGTTATGCTTGGCCAAAGTTACATTGACTTTTATAAAAAACCCTAATTTAGAAACTTTGACTTTTGACCATTCCTTGAATTTTATTGATGAATCACGATCAACACTTGATCAAATGATGAATGTGACTTCAAAATCTTGATGTTGACCAAAATGAAGTTTGATTGTATGTTGATCACAATTGACTTTTGTCCAATGCAATTGATTTTCAACCATCTGAGCAATTGACTGAGCAAACTTGAGCTGTGAGGCTTAAAATATGACATGGTGACACCTTGAGACATATGAGGAGACATGATGATCACTTCAGGAATTAGAACTTAAATTTTACTTGAGAGAATCAAAACCCTAGTTGTGGGTTGATTGCTTAGGAGAGGGTTCATCTGGTCAACCCTTGAGGAACTCTTGAGTATGGAGATGTGTATTAACTTTGAAAAATAGGAGGGCAAATTTTGGGATCTAACAGGTTGAAACACACTTTCACATTATTAAGAATATCCTTGTTCCATTGTTGAATTATAGCCATCAGAGCACTAGCTCGAAGACAAGCAGTCGGGTGCTCTTGAGAAATCTTCTTTAACGCTTGAAGAGACTGTTAATACCAATAATCACACGTATTTGAATACAAAATAAAGCAAGCATAGAAATCGTAAGGTCTACCAAATAAATAATTTTCAAGGAAAATTAATCATCATCAAACTTATTTACTAGCAAAATAAATGCATACTCTTTGACAACAGAAACCAACCCAATAAAACAAAAAACAATTTAAGAACAAAAGTTGATTGATCGAGAAACAAACAACCTGCTCGGCCAAGTCCATATACTCTATTATAAGCAATCTGACACAGAACATTGACATTGTACCATAATGCATAACAACGGTACAAGATGACGGAAGCACGTCACATAGATGAGTCAACTCCCTTGCAGCGAGAAGCATGCCATTAGGATTGCTCTCGTGGTTAAGCAACCTAACGAGCACACAAGCAAATGAATGAACAGAGAATGAACCAAGGAATCTTCAAAGAAATATAAAGCGTAGTTAGCGTAAATGCCTCAACACGAGGACCTTCTTCCTCATACAAAGTAGACAAAATCTTCTTAAACCTCTCATTCTGATACGCCGAAGATCCAGAGCCACTCATCGGAATCAGATCATCAAATCCAATATTGAGTTTCCTAAGAAGCCCCTGTAAAGCACTACTAGTAGAGTTCAAATTCTCATGCATGATTCCATCCTCACCATCACCATCACCATGAATCTCATCATCATCATCACCATCACCACCACCACCTCCACCACCACTAACAGTATTTAAACCAACCAATCTTCTATCTCGATCCCTAACCCTATCATCATGTTCTTTCTCTTTACCTTTATCACAACTAGTACAATTTTTTATTCACAAAATCTTGTAAATTACAGAACTTCAAATACATTGAACTTTAACCTAAATAGGCAGAAGAAAAATGTAACAAAAATGCCATTAATACTGCAAATAAACATGTAAAATCAAAAGAAACAGTATCAAGATCATCACTGAGAATTTACCTAAACGCTATTTGCCAATTCAATTTCCTCGTTTCTACAACACTTCAATTCAACCACCATATCTAAACACAAAATCTGCACCTGTGAAAAGGAAAAAGTATAGGAAAAATCAAAATCATAGAATAGGAAATGTAGAAGGGTAATGTAACTTGCATTAAATCTATGTTCATTCACTGGCATGTATTCATGGAATATGATTCTTAACAATTGTTGTACTGTTATATATTCAGGTGTAGGAAGAGCTATCAACAAATGAAGAAAAAATATGTAGCATTAAGAAAGAAACTTGAAAATTATTTTCAACTAGCTAGGGAAGCTGGACCATTGGAGAGAGCGTGTCGCCCAAAGTAAAGACCTTATAGAGATATATAGATATATTGAAGACATGAAAATTTAATTGGTGAATTTTGTAGTAAATCTAAAGAAGACAAAACATGTTTAGTATTCACCAATAATATATGAGGTCTACGACACAAGTACAAGCTTACAGTGTAGTATATAGTAGTCAAAACCAAGTCCGATGCCCCTGCGGTGATGAACATGTAGCTTAATATGTATAGTGTTTTCTATAAAGGAATTCCTGAAAAACCTTACAGTTGTTGTTAGTTGAAATGATAAATAAACCTACATAGAAATGTTAAATTATATATTAATTAACGATATTATGGAATTCTTGTGTAGAATGGGGACTCCACGGATCGGGGGATATGTTCACCATTCCCATCCCCAAAGTGGCTTCGGGGGAACTTTATTCCCCATCCTCATCTCCGGAGAGAAAATTCCTCATCTTTGGGGTCCCAAACAAAAAATCCCCGCGAGGATCTCCAATAACGAGTGTAAATTAACATTCCTAGATAAGGTTAGGCACGTGTGCCTGTGACACCCCGAAAATAATTCGGTAATTAAATAATTATGATTTTAATTATTAAATTAATTGAGAGCATAGTTTATTTAATATATTGAATTATTGAGATTAATTATGGATTTATTGGATGTATGTGGAGTAAGGTGGGGTGTGAGGGTAAAGACTCTACTCACATTTATTGATTTATTTAATTTATGTTAAAAGGAATAAAAGGAATTAAATAAGGAAAAAAAGAGGAAAAAGGAATCATTTGGAGAAAACAAGATACGTGAAGTGAGAAGAGAAGGAAAGAAGGAAAAAGACCTAGGAGCGTCAGAAATCGAAGAACCCACAAGGTAAGGGGTGATTTCGATTGGTTATTGCTTATTATAGGTTTTGATGTTAATATTATAGACCATGGCATGTTAGGAATCTATGTTTAGGAAATTCTAGGTTTCCATGGATGTATACCTAATAGTGTCAGTTGGTGTCAGATTGAGTCTGATTGTGTCAGAATATGTATGGAATATGATTAGAGTGTCAGTAGATGAAAATAGATGATGGAAATATGTTGTTTGATGAGATAGATGATGTCAAATGATGTATTTTAGTGTTTCCCATGTTGGAGTTCGTATGGGTAAAAATGAGTTTAATTGAAAATGGAAGGATCTTGTCAAAAGTGCGAAAATGACATTTTAACATGGGAACCGGTTCTGTATGGGTAGGAACCGGGTTGCCCTTGAAAATTTATAAAAATCTGAAAAATACGCGTGGGCGGTTCTGTATGTGTCGGAACCGGTTCCATACATTTTTCGAGCGAGGTTTTGAAGCTTTTTAGGAACCGGTTCTGTATATGTAGGAACCGGTTCCACTCAAATTTTGAAAAATGCCAAACTTTGAAAATTAACTTTCAAACCGTAAGTCCGTTTTGGCGCCATTTTGGACGTTATTTTCTAAATTTAATGCTCTATTTTATGAACTGAAAATATTTTCCAAAATTTGAAGTTATTTTGAAAATGAGCCAATTTCGAGATAAGTGACTTTTGACGCATAGTTAATGGTGTAGTGGAGATCTGTGTTGATGGATGTCTTGATAATGTATAGATGTATTGGCATGTTTACACGATGTTAGATGTATGCATGATGGATTGATATATCATGTTGATTGGTTTGCATGTTTATCTTGATGTTGATTGTATGCATGATTGGTTGAGATATCATGTTGGATGGTTGTTTCGATTATGTTGAATTGATGTATTACATAGGCGATTAATGTTGCATGCTATTGATGTGCGTGCATATGCATTGTTTTGGTGAAGTTAATTCCCATTGTGCGAATTTGACTTGGATTGCCGATAACCGATACCCGAGTGAGGATGGGTGGTTAAAATTTGGATTCGTGTCAGAGTGGTTATGGACGAATCGATGGTATGTCCGGTTGATGATGGATCGGTGTTGGGTGACTTGGTCACGTCGGTACCGCATGCATTAGTCTGCATTATATTTGTATGAAGTGGTAACATGTTAGGATGTCTTCCGTGTTACTCTTCGTTGATTGTTATGATTAAGCATGATGAATATGGTTGTGTGTGAATCGAATTTATGTTAAGTGGGTGAAATAATATGCTTGTGATATATTATTGATTGAAAGACTTATAATATGCTTTAATTATGAGAAGTCTCACCCTTACTTTACCATTTCGATTAAATTAGCGGTAGGAGTCGGTGAGGATGGCTCAGAGCTTATCTTTTAGTCCGTGTGTCGGTGTCATGCTCGATTAGATTGTAACCTGAGGCAGCTTAGTTAAGAGAATCATTCTTGTTTAATTAATTGATTTGAATTCCTTGATGACCTTGATGTCTTATTAAATTTTAGTTTTGGTATATTCCATGTGTAAGACATGGTTTTACAATGATTGAATTGTTGGATGATGATCCTCGATGTAGCATGGCTCTGTTTGAATAAGTTTATTTTGATTATTAATTGTGACATCCCTTATTATACCGTGTTAAACTCGATTAAAGATGATTTAGATATTAAATTAATTAATATATTCGGGTATTTAGATGGGGTGTTACAATAGTGGTATCGAGCATAGTCGGTCTTGTCTGTGTCGTTATCCCTTTAGTATGTGACTAGTGTGGTGACATCGATACTTGTGTCTTGATGTAGATTGTTTTGTTATGTTACGAACAATGGCGGAAGAGGTAACGGAAGGAATGATGATGCCATTCTTTGAGGCTTTAGGAATGTTGGTGGAGTGCTCGGAGGAACCAAGGTAGGCTGCGATTGGTCTTGACAGAACAATTGGGGAATTTTCGGAGGAATAATCCTCCATTGTTCAAGGGCACGCATGATCCGAAGGTGCTCAAAAGTGGTTGAAGGAGATCGAGAGGATCTTGAGTGATTGATTGCGAGAGGGTGAAGAAGGTGAGATATGGAACTCACATGTTGGTGAGGAGGCGATGGTGGTGGGTTGCTACCAGGTGAATCGGAAGAAGATGGTGTTGCATTGAATTGGGTTGTGTTCGGGAGAGCTTTTACGAGGAGGTACTTTCACGAGGCGTCCGAGGAAGAGATTGAGTTTTTGGAACTCGCGAGGTAACAAGAGTCGGTGAGTATGCTTCAAAGTTTTCGAGTTAGCAAAGTATTATGCTCATTACCCTAACGATGCGGATGGAGAATTTTCCAAATGTATTAAGTTTGAGAATGGTCTTCGTGACGAGATTAAGCAGGGTATTCGGTATCAGCGTATCCGAAGGTTTTCTGATCTGGTTGATTGTAGTAGGATTCTTGAGGAGGATCTTGCTAACACTAAGTCGAATGCTTGAGGGTATGTTGATAGGAAAGGTAAGCAACAGATGGATCGTGGTAAGCCTTATGATAGGAATAATCAGAGATCCGGAGGTTGGAAGAAGTGCAGTGGAGGAGATTCTAGTTCTTCCGCTAGGTGCTATAAGTGTGGTGAGGCAGACATCGTATGGTGGACTGTAGAGCAATGATAAGTGTTTCAAGTGTGGAAAGTTCGCCATGTGGCCAATGGCAGAGTGAAAGTGGTGACTTGCTACAACCTGTGGTGAAGAGGGTCATACTAGTCCTCGGTGCACAAAACCCAAGAAAAGCAAGTGGTGGTAAAGTGTTTGCATTGTTTGGATCGAAACTAAACCGATGATCGGATGATTAAAGGTACATGTTTTATTAATGGCATACCTTTGATTGCGATTATTGATCTTCGGAGCTACAGAATATGGATCAAATTGACATGTTTTTTAAACATAGTATCATGACTCATGAGTGTGTTTGGTTACTTTTGTTTTTTGTTTCGATTAGCTCCAAAATATGTTGATATTGGGACTTAGTTATCACTTATGGTTATGATATTGGGAAGTAAGAAGTTGAGGCTTTGTTTATTCATGTTGTAAAACTATTTAAATTTAATAGCTATACTAGTTTAGTAATTATTTTAGATATCCCTAAACGTAATTTCATCTAATTTATTATTGTTAACCCTAATTAACTTTTTACGCTTAATATACTCAATATATATTTTGAAATTTAATGATGATAGTGTAATGTTTGAGAATTTAGTTTGCGAAATGATGGTGAGATCAAAGAAATGTGTAGGACCATTTCCATAATTTTCAAATCAATTGAGTTTTTGTGGTGAGAGAAATCAACAATGGTGAAAATCAACGGTGAGGGTGATAGAGGCGATGAAGTGGTATGAGAGAGAAGAATTTGAGTTTACAAAATATCTTCTCCCCTCTATCTCTCACACTCTCTCTCTCTCTCTCACTAAAACTAAGGATTTTTTAGTGTTGTGATAGACGATGAGGAACATGTTGTAAGTTCAGAGTGCGCCTAAGAGGGGGGGGGGGGTGAACTAGGACTTTTAAAATTTATTCGGTTTTAGAATACTTGTTCTTATTTTTGTGGTTTGGTGTGTGAAATTTTACAAGTGTTTCTTTCCTTTTTGTTATGGTGTGATGAAAGCGATAAATGCGGAAATTAAAGAACACAAGGATGTATACTAGTTCCCCTCACAGTCCGAGAGTACATCTAGTCCCCTTTCAACATGAAAGAGATTTTACTACTGTTAGATCTTTGTACAAGCCTAATCCCAAAACTTCTCCTACAATCTTCTAACAATAATACTACCAAGAATAATCCTCTTGGATCAACCAAGTTGAAATGAGAAAAATCCTCTCACTTTCAACCTCTTCCTTCTAACAATCCTAGATAGCAAGGAATACAAAACCAAGTAATCTTAATTCCAACAATCCTGAAAAATAAGATATGAATACAATAAGAGTTTTAAGAATATGAAATTTGTAGAACAATATATCAATCACTTGATTGATCTTCTTCTTCAAGCAAACAACTTTTCTCAATGATTGAATACAAGTGTTCAATAAATGATATGAATTTTCTCTTAGTTTTCAATGAAAAATAAGTACAGAAAATTTCACTAAAAATTTTGGTTTTGACAACACTTGAATTTTGAAAGGTAAGATAATTTTGAATGTTAAAAGTTGTAAATGAAGAAGGTTATTTAAATTTGAAAATTATGCAGTTTATATAGCCTCTATACACCTTTACAAAACTGTATTAATTGATGAAAAGATGGCATGCTTCAATGTTAAGATTCCATGAAAAATCTGTTTGAAAAACAAAAGTATTTTTGCCACTGGTTCAGTGGTAACCGGTTCCCTCATAGGAGAACCCGGGTTCCACCGCTATGATCATTAAATTTTGAAATTTAGTGCAGGGGAACCGATTCCCTCATAGGAGAACCAGGATTCCCAGTACAAAAACCAAGAGCGTGAAAATCTTGAGTTGAGAACCCTGGTTCTCCTATCAGAGAACCGGTTCCCAGAGCATATTTTCTAAAAATTATTTTACAAATGATGTTCAAACTAGATTTTGATATCTAAAATATTTTTAACACTTTTATGGCATGCATGAATCATTATGTGAACACTTGTATGCATATAGAGAGGTTGAATGCATTATACCTTGACATTTGATTTATTCTTCAAAGATTTCTTTCAAGACTTGATTTATTTGATGACTTGAGCCATTCTATTTTGCAACCAATCTAATTATGAAAGTTTGTCTTTTACTTGAGACTTTTTCCATTCTTTTGCCACGACCATTTGCTTTTAAAAATGTCTTCATCAAAACTAATATTTGGAGAGACTTGATTTTACATTCTCCTCCTTTTTGATGATGACAACCCATTGAAAGTTGATATGCTTTAATATTTAGAACAAATGATAATCTCTTATGTGAATGCTCCCCCTATCTTTGATAACTCCCCCTTGATCAAAGCTCTCCCTTGATTTAAGATAATTTTACATCTTTGGAGCTGCAATAGTTAGAGACAAGCATACACATACACATATATATCTTCTCCCCCTTTGTCATTAGCAAAAAGGATGGGAAAAGACTTACAAAGTATATAGTGAAATTTTGAAAATAAAAACAATTTATACTTATGAGTTTTACCTCATGTAAGTGACTTCATCAAACATTCATCCTTGATGAACTTGAAGCCTTTGTCACAAAGTTGCCTTTCTATAAGATTTTGCTTTCAACATAAAGTATATCTTTAATGGATGTGAAAGTTAAAGTGCTCCAACTTTGACTATGCCAAGAATTCTTCCTTTAAGGTATTCCCCATATGTGAAATAATCCTTGGACTTTAGAACTAGATTTGAAAGTTAATTTATGTCTCCCATCAAATACTTAGAACCACCACTTATCAAGATACCAAAATTTGAAGTGGTCTCCAAGAAAACCTACAAAAAAAATTAAATTTGATTTGGTACCCAATGTGCTTTGGGTCTATCATAGTTAGTTCCTTTCTTTATCCACACATAATACCCACTTGGCACACTAAAGTTTCTAACATAGCAAGCATTAGGTGTATGGCCTTTAATACCATAAAAGAAACAAGTAGGTTCAAAATTACTTCTATATCTAGGAGGATAAGATTTTTTCTTAACAATTATTTTCTTTTTAGGATAATGATGAACTACTTGAACTACTTTAGGTTTGTTCACTTTCTCTTGGATTGGTTGGTTACTAGCTTTAACAAAGATAGTTTTGTTGGAACTTGGTTGAGAAAATTTTGAAAAACCAAGTCCACTTTTATCTTTAGAATACCTTTTATTGCTAAGAACATTTTCCAATCCAACTTGTCCTTTTTTCATATCTTTCTAGGACTCTTTTTAATTGAACAATTTGGAAAGAAAGTGATTCACAATTATTGCATACAAAATTTATTTTGATCACTAATCATATTTTCCTTTTCATCTTTAAATTATTTTTCAATTGTTTTAAATTTTTCTTCTAAAGATGAAATTATTTTCTTTTGAGATGAAATAGTTCTATATAAATTTTGCATCCATTTAAGAGTTCATCTATTGCACCTTGTGCACCATTATCATAAAGAGAAAATTCACTACCTCGTCATCTTTATCATCGAATTGTGTGTTGCTATTAATGCAAGATTTGCATGTTCTTTATCTGAT
Organism: Vicia sativa; assembly: GCA_021764765.1. Classification (NCBI taxonomy): domain Eukaryota; kingdom Viridiplantae; phylum Streptophyta; class Magnoliopsida; order Fabales; family Fabaceae; genus Vicia; species Vicia sativa. The sequence continues at coordinate 23,255,658 of CM038796.1, read as the reverse complement.
GATGAACTTATTTCATTATCATCGCATGCTACATATGCTTTCTTTGGCCTTTTGTCCTTATTTCCTTTGAAATGTTTATTCTTCCTTTCAAGTGTAGGGCATTCACTTTTGACATGACCTTTTTATCCACATTCAAAACATTTAATTTTCCTTGGTGGTGCTTCCATTTTAATGATATCCTTTTTCTTTTCGTTTCTTAGGAATTTTTCAAACTTCTTGCTAAAAGCATCATCTTCACTACTAGTGGATTCATCCTCTTGATTGCTATGATGATTTTTGATCCTTGTCTTTAAAGCAATGTCGTTTGAATCTTTTACTTGGATTTCATGCTTTTCAAGTCTTGCAAGTTCTGTCTCATATTCTTGAAGTTTTCCGAACAAAGTTGTGGAAGTCACCGTGGATAGATTCTTCTTCTCGGATATTGCCGTTACTTTTGGTTGCCATTCCCTGGTTAAAGATCTAAGCACTCTAAGATTTAATTCATCATTAGTTAAAGTATTACAAGGTGCTTTCAAATGATTTGTCAAATGCACGAATATTTTACGCAAGTCGGATTGATTCTCGGGGCTGCATTGAATAACTCGTACTCTTGACTCAAAGTATTCAATCTAGATCTTTTAACCGCGGTTCCTTCATGAGTTTACCAATGTATCCCATATTTCCTTTGCATTGCATCTTGAGATCGAAAGAATTCATCCATGCTAAGTGCAGAAGAAGATTAATTGCCTTCTTGTCATTGGAAGCCTTTTCTTATCATCTTCATTCCATGATGCTTGACTTTGATGAACCAACACCATTGACAACCGTTGTAGGAACAAATGGACCATTTTGGACATCCCATATTTCTTCTCCTTGGCTTCTAGATGATCCTTCATGCGAATTTTCCAAAAATCAAAGTATTCACCACAAAATAATGGAGGTTTGTTGCTACCACCATCTCTAAAGACCGGATTTTGATATCACGGAAGCCATTATGGATCTATAGGAGCGGGTTACCTATAACCGCTCGATATAATTGTAAGTTGAGTGCCTAAGAGGGGTGAATTAGGACTTTTAAAATTTATTCGATATTAGAATACTTGTTCTTATTTTGTGGTTTGGTGTATGAAATTTTACAAGTGTTTCTTTCCTTTTGTTATGGTGTGATGAAAGCGATAAATGAAAATTAAAGAACACAAGGATGTATACTAGTTCCCTCACGGTCAAAGTACTTCTAGTCCCTTTCAACATGAAAGAGATTTTACTCTTGTTAGATCTTTAAGCCTAATCCCAAGACTTCTCCTACAATCTTCTAACAATAATACCACCAAGAATCCTCTTGGATCAACCAAGTCGAAATGAGAACAATCCTTTCACTTTCAACCTCTTCCTTCTAACAATCCTAGATAGCAAGGAATACAAAACCAAGTAATCTTAATTCCAACAATCACGGAAAATAAGATATGAATACAACAAGAGTTTAAAGAATATGAAGTTTGTAGAACAATATATCAATCACTTGATTGATCTTCTTCTTCAAGCAAACAACTTTTCTCAATGATGGAATACAAGTGTTCAATGAATGATATGAATTTTCTCTTAGTTTTCAAAGAAAAATAAGTGCAGAAAATTTCACTAAAAATCGATTTTGACAACACTTGAATTTTGAAAGGTAAGATAATTTTGAATGTTAAAAGTTGTAAATGAAGAAGGTTATTTAAATATGAAAGTTATGCAGTTTATATAGCCTCTATACACCTTTACAAAGCGTATTAATTGATGAAAAGATGCCATGCTTCAATGTTAAGATCCCATGAAAAATTTGTTTGAAAAACAAAAGTATTTTTGCCACTGGTTCAGTGGTAACCGGTTCCCTCATAGGAGAACCGGGTTCCACTACCGCGATAAAAATTTTGAAATTTAGTGCGGGGGCTGGTTCCTCATAGGAAACCAGATCCCCTGCAAAAAACAGGCGTGAAAATCTTGAGTTGGAACCTTGGTTCTCCTATGAACCGGTTCCCAGGCATATTTTCTAAAAATTATTTTACAAATGATGTTCAAACTAGATTTTGATATCTAAAATATTTTAACACTTTTATGGCATGCATGAATTATTATGTGAACACTTGTATGCATATAGAAGTTGAATGCATTATACCTTGACATTTGATTTATTCTTCAAAGATTTCTTTCAAGACTTGATTTATTTGATGACTTGAGCCATTCCATTTTGCAACCAATCTAATTATGAAAGTTTGTCTTTTACTTGAGACTTTTTCCATTCTTTTGCCATGATCATGCTTTTAAAAATGTCTTCATCAAAATTAATATTTAGAGGCTTGATTTTACACATGTGTTGGTGTTGGCTCAATTTTATTAGTAATGTAAAGTTGTTGACTATTCCTAGATTGTTTTGTTTGTTTGATGTTGAATATTTTACCTTAGAATCACATCAATGCTTGTTTGATGGCTTGTGTATCGTCATTTTACTTCTTCTATATGTCGGTTTTTTTAAAGCTTCATTGTCACACCTTTCCCTAAGGTTATTGTGGAGAGTTAAACTTCATTTCTCATGTTCATTCGTTGACATTGTTTGGATTTTTTCTTTGATTTACACGTATGAAATTTTCACAGCTCTCAAACTATATGTTAACTTTTGTATTTAAAAACAATGATTAAGGGATATGTAATGTCACCTAGGATAATTTTACAAATCTCATCACAATCCTTCAATTTGCATTTACGAGTTTAACATCTTAATCAAAATGAAGTTTCGCTTAAATAAATATGTGAAATTCAAATATATTTCACATTAATTAATATAAATATATAAGGTACATTAAATTAAGATAATATATATATCAATTTTAAAGTGTTTGATTTATTAAAATACAAGAGAGTGGACAAGAATTTTTTATATGTTATTTGATTTTGAATTTGATAATGAAATTGGACAAAATAAATACGAAGGCACTAGATAAAAACACAAATGTTTTATCCATCAATAAATTTGAAATAATTTTTTTCAAGATATGCTATTCTTATACTAAAATATATATCAAATACTTGAACTAAACACTATTTATCGTATTTATATGGTGAACAATATTATTTTAAAATAAAAAATTATACTTATGAACAATAATATGAATAGTAACATGAACATTAACGTGAACAGTGTTAATGGATAATATCCGTAATTAATATATGAACATTGAATTTTAATGATAAAATAAAATTGATTAATTAAATATTAAAAATTGATTCATGAAGTAATGAAGTTGGTTAATAAACACTCATATTTTTAAAATAATTTTTAGTAAAACAAAGTTGGTTAATAAAATATAAAAAATTGATTAATCTAAGGCTATGTACAATGGAGGTGTTGAAAAAAAATTCAATAGTTGAATATTTGCAATGAGGTGTTGAATAGAATGTTGAAAGTGAGTGCATTAATTGGTGTTGAAAAAAATTCAATAGTTGAATGTTTGCAATGAAGTGTTGAATAAAATGTTGAAAGTGAATGCATTAATTGGTATTGAAAATATTCAACATGTTGAATGAGGAGAGAGTGAGTCCATAAAATACTTTGTAAAATTTTATTGGTTGTTGTGAATATTTAGATTTTTAGTGTGTTATGAATGGTGGTGGGATAGAGTGTTGAATTTTATTAAACAAAACTATTGTAGTGAGTAAAAATTGAACCTGTGTTAAAGGATTAAGCTATGTGCAATGTGGGTGTTGAAAAAAAATCAATAGTTGAATGTTTGCAATGAGGTGTTGAAATGAGTGTTGAAGGTGATGTGGATTAATTGATGTTGAAAACATTCAACATGTTGAATGAGGAGGGAGTGCGGTCCATAAAATACTTTACAAAATTGTATTGGTTGTTGCGAATGTTTAGATTTTTAGTGTGTTGTGAATGATAGTGAAGTATGATGTTGAATTTTATTAAATAAAATAATTATAGTGAGTAAAAGTTGAGTGTGTGTTAAATTATTAAGTGGTAGAAAGAAAGATGACGTGAAGTATAAAAAGTGAAAAAGAAGAATGTTGAATAATGGAATCAATATACATAGTTTTAGGTGGAATAAATAGAAGATGATGTGAAGTATAAAAAATAAAAAATAAGGGTGTTGAATAATTAAACCATTGTACATAATCTAATAATGAAGTTGATTAATAATACTCGGACACAAAAATAATTTTTAATAATAAAATAAAATTGATTAATAAAATATAAAATATTGATTAATAGAATTATGAAATTAGTTAATCTTATAATTTAATATTAATAATCTAAAAAGAAAAGAAAATAATTCATTCGTCTTACCTCTCTCATTTCTTTCTATCTTATCTTTTTTCCACCCTTTTCATCTCTCATCTCTCTTTCCCACACACATTTTGGGAATAGTGAAAATGAAGCAATTTCTCACGAAACCCCTCTCCGTTTGCTCTTTGCCAACCACTCTTCAACAAATTGCTTCCCATGAATCCAAAGGTAAAATTACATAATGCCTCTCATATACTAATGCTAATTTCTTATAATCTATAGTTTTT
>CM038796.1:23159089-23251019 GCA_021764765.1 Vicia sativa | reverse complement strand
TTTCTGTACATATATCTAACTGCTAGTAATTAGGGTTTGCATGCTAAGACTAAAATCAACCCTAGATCACTTCTAATCTCAAGATAACATATCTGAATACAACACACTCTTCACACTTGCACCCCTTTAGGGTATTCTCAATGGTCATGTCCCTCGAACATAGGGATATCTTAGCTAAGACACTCACGAATAATATCATCACGGTCCCTTGAATCAAAGATCATAGTCCTCGATGACCCTCGATTATTGCCACGAATACATGATCTAGTCCCTCTTGTTGCCACGAAAGTGATGATCGTCCTACGAATATGCTAAGGTATCCATACATGTTGCCTTCTATGACCATACGATGACCCTACGAACGTTCCTTTACATACAAGATAGAGTTACCTACCAACTAATGGTATGGATAGTGGTACCCTAAAGGAAAGCAAAATAACATGGAAATGACCATTCTTAGTAGGTAGTTACTCTTAATTGCTTGCTCTACCAAAATACTTTTCACACCTCACACTTACTTTCAAAAAATCTTTTCAAACACTTTGTATACATTCCCGTGAATCATTACAAAGTTAAACACTTTTCAAAACAAAACATTTCCAAATACTTCATATACATTCCAATGAGAATCATTACGAAGTCAAGAGAAATGCCTTTTCAAAATATCTTTTCAAACACACACACGTAAAGTAATTTATAAAGTGAGCTAAACAATTAAGAGCCCATAGATAACTACGGATGGAAAGGGTGTTAATACCTTCCTTTTCATAACTGCCTCTCATACTCAGAATCTAACGAATGTCTTTTCCTGTTATTTTTGCCTTCCCTTAATTGGATAAAAGAAAAGTCGGTCACGACTCTTACTATCCGCAACATTTGCGATAAAACGCAAAACAAATAAGTCAGTTCTTCCACGGTGTCACACCTTGGATAAGTATATCATGAGGACCATCTCTTCGAGCATAACCAAATTGTCGTAGCGCTAGAGAAGGATTGTAAGTGATACCTCCCCTTATACCAAGGAGTGGTACATTAGGGAATTCTCCACAACGCTCAATGAAAGTGAAGTCTTTTGGAGAGTAGAGACACCAACAAATATCAAAATGAGAGAGTGACATCAATCTTTGAGACCACTTCAAACCTTGTTCATTCTTCATCACTGATCGAGGAATGTGCGAAATAAACCACCTAAATAATAACAGTCTGCAACACATGAGTTCCTTGTCTCTTCATAGTACGAGTGTGGAGAGAATGCAGAATATCTCTAAGCAAAGTAGGCACAGGATTATGAGTGAGAAATATCTTGATGGCGTTCACGTCTATGAATTGATCTGGATTAGGAAATAGCACCAAACCATATATTAGAAAAGCCAAAATATCTTCGAAAGCGTGGAAACTCACAACCTTTAAGAATTCTCGAGCTTTCTTCATCAGGAATTTAGCAAGCAAACTCTTAACTCCACTTATTGTTTCTTAATTAGCTTCAATGTCTGACCGTTTTAGATGTAAGGCTGATGTGATGTCTTCAAACTTCAGAACCTTTTCTGAACCGGTGAAAGGTATCTGATCAAGAATGGGTATCCCAAGTAGCTTAGAGAATTCTTCCATTGTAGGTACCAACTGATAGTCTGGAAATGTAAAACAGGGATGTTTCGGATCAAAGAACTGGAATACGACGCTCATCATATCTTCTTCAAAACCGGAGGTAACCAAGTCGAGTAGATAACCATGTCTCTTGATGAACTGAGAGTGATCAGGAACTTTTGAAACTAACTCCTTGAGTTAAGAAGGTATTCCCACAAAGTTGATTCAGATAGTCTTCCTGGAAGCCATAAACCTACAACAAAGAGAAAAGATATATCCCTAGGTCCTTGAAATGGTTAGAAATGTTATGACGATATGATGTTATGATGTCATGATGTCATGTTTAAATAGCAGGCACAAATTCACGCAATAGTCTTAGGTTTAAGGCTTGCTTGAGGTATAGGTGTCTACCCTACTGGAGTTTAAGTTGGTTCAACCTGTCCTATAATAATAATCGGGTTCTAGTAATCTCATATCATATATCTTTATCGCAGGCTTTATTTCAGTATGGCTACCAAATGGTCGACCGAAACATTCTGAAAGTCGAATCTCAATGAGCGTAGCATCAAGTATCAACCAACCTCAGTCTGCACCGAAGCCGACTATATCACTACCTTCTAATGGCTAAGATGGGTCAATTAGGGTTCTAAAAGTTTAGTTAGTGGTTGATGACACCACGCAAATGCCAAATATTTTCTCAATTGAACATGAGGAACATCAGGACATCCAAAAGGTCGTACTAACCGTAGCCATCATTTTAACCATTTTGGTCTATGCCGGACAATCGCGATGATCTATTGCTACTTACCTAAGGAAACCTGGATCCGGGTGTAGGATCCCCTACAAATATAATGCCAAAGCAACCCTTAAAAGTAAAGCATACAAAGAAAACAGAAAGCGATAAAAAGTGATCTATAGCCCTAAGGTAACCTCTCTTTGGGTAGTATCCCTAGTAGAGTTGCCAGTTCTGTAACACATTGAAAGAACTGACTTGTTTGTTTTGCGTTTTATCGCAAATGTTGTGAATAGCAAGAGCCGCCACCGAATTTTCTTTTATCCAATAAAGGAAAGGTGAAAAGAACAGGAAAAACCTTTGATTTGAGCGGGAGGTAATTATGAAAAGGGAAGGTGTTGGCACCCTTTCCATCTGTAGTTATCTAAGGGCTCTTAATTACTTAGCTCACTTTTGAAAATTTGCTTTCTGTGTGTGTGTGATTTGAAAAGTATTTTGAAAAGTATTTCACTTTGACTTCGTAATGGTTCTTATACCAGTCCTCAAGAATGTATACGAATTGTTTGGAAATGTTTGTTTGGAAAAATGTATCTTTGTAATGATTCTCGTTGGAATGTATACAAAGTGTTTGTTTGAAAGTATTTTGAAAAGAATTGTGAGGTGCAAAGAGTATTTTTTGAGTGGAGCAAGAATTTAGAAGTCTTATTACCTACTCAGAAGGGTCGTTCTTATTATTTTCCTTCTCCTTTAGGACAACGCTATCCATACCATTAGTTGGTAGGTAACTCTATTTGTTGGATGTGAAGGGACATGTGTAGGGTCATTGTATGGTTATTGAAGGCAACATTGTAAGGATACCTTAACATTTCGTATAGACGATCATCACTTATTCATAGGCAACAACCGAGGGACGAGATCATATATTCGTAGGCAACATCGAGGGTCACCGAGGACTATGATATTTGTGATGATTTTTTGAATCGAGAGACTTTTGCTAATGGTACCCCTACGTTCGAGGGACATGACCATTTTTATTTTGAAGGAAACATAGAGGATACCCTAGAGGGTGCAAGTGCGAAAGTAGTGTGTTTGATTAAGATATTTTATCTTGATTATTAGGGTGATCTAAGATTGATTTTACCTCTTGTCATGCAATCCTATTAGCCATACATCTAAGTAGGGTATATGTACATAAAGGAAAGTAAAAAGTGCGAGAAAGTAAATCCTAAGCTATTGCATGGCTTTAGGGCTGTTACATTATTGGAGGTGCGGAAAGTAAAGTGCGGAAATAAAATCTATGTTATTACAAAAATAACTTTGCGACATCTACATCGATTTCTAGAATTTTAAATGCGGAAAAACAATAAATAAAATAAAAGTGTTTTGATGTTAGTAAAAATGTTTAAGGTTTGTAAACCTACTTAGTATGTGAAAAATATTCTTTGTGAATTTTTGGGTTGATTTTAATTAGGAAAACAAATTAAAGTTTAATTTTTAAGGTTAATTAAACAATTAATTTAATTTAAAGAAAAGTAAAATATTTTTTGGTGTCAAAAATAAAATAAAGATTTTATGACCCAAATCTAAAAGAAAAAATATTTTGTGATTTTATTGTATTTTAGAAAAATATTTTAAAATAATTAAATAAATAAAAGAAAATTGAAAAAGAGAAATAAGAAAAAAGGGTTAGAAAACAAAGTAGCAAAAAATATGTCTAGACTTGGGGTTCGAAACGGTCTTGGGGTCACCAATGCGCCTTTGCCATCCGAGCGCCATCCGAAATAATGTTTAAATTATGAAACAAATATAATACATAATAAAACAAAAATTTAGAATATTTGAATTCAAAAATGCGCGTGCGGGGGAGGTCGTCTTCCTCGTTGAGACATAGACTTTTACCTACGGTTTCGTCGTAGCTAAAGCCAATAGCGACGGCTTCATCTATCAATATATCATCCGCAATTTTCAAAATCAAAAGATATGCAATAGAAATTCGGTAAGAGTGTGGGTCGATTGGAAAACATCATCGATCATGATGGTGCCATCGATTTGGTCCATTTACCGTAGTCAAAGTCCCTAATTCAAGCTTAGAAACCTTAACAATGACGCTTCTCTACCTTCACTTAAACTCCAATCGAACAATCCAAATAGCTTACTAACATCATTCTAAACACAAATATGCAATCAAATCATGTTAAATACGCGTGTATGTACAAAATCGAAATTGAAAGAAAGGTGTGCAAACCGTGATGGTGATTGAGTGATTCTGGATGTTTTGGTTGATGGTGAAGGTTTGGAACGATTCGAGAGTATCCAAGATCGATTGGCACCTTTGGAATGGCTTGAATCGATGGAAATCCGGCCTGCAAGTTGCATGAATGTCACAGATTTTTGAGGTTTTGCTAGGGTTCTTGAGGTAAGAATTTCGTGTCCTTGGCATTTGGCATCCTTGTATATATATAAGTGATGGAATTAGGTCAACAAATTTGATCAAGAATCAAGCTTTGAATGCAAGAATATTTGATTGGAAATCAACACCAAATCTTTCTTTTTTTGGATTCAATCATGTTCAATCTCTTGCCAATCAAATATTTCAAAATTTCCAGCTTATAATGAGTTGCTTGGACCCCAAGAAGCTTGGATTTTCAGCCTTGCACTCATCATATTTAATTTTGTATTTTATTTTAATTAAAATTGAATTAAAATGAATTAATCCAAAAATAAATAAAATAAATAGGACCATGGCGTGTGGATGGGCTTTAGAAGCTCTTGGCAATGTTAGAAATAAGTTTGAATCAAAGAAATATAGGCCCATTTGGAAAATTTCCAAGTTGGGTCAATATTTTCTTCATGCACTTCTTCAAAATTTCCAATTTTGCCCAACCCATAACTTGGTCAATTTTTATCTTTATAGAGTGTACTTGGACTTTTTAGAAATCTCAAGATGTCCTCTAAATGATATTTTTGGTTTCATCTTCATTGAATTCCATGCTTATGTACACTTCTTTTGAAAAATATGACTTTTTGTTGACTTTTAGAAGGACCTATAATGTTTTGATCCATAACTCTCAAATGAAGCATTTCTGGCCAAAGCTTGTGAGACACAAAGTTGTAGATAATTGAATTTCCTTAAAAATGAGCTTTGGTGGAAAAATTTCTGATGAAGTATGTGAAAGTTATGCTTGGCCAAAGTTCTGTTGACTTTTTATAAAAAAAACCCTAATTTAGAAACTTTGACTTTTGACCATTCCTTGAATTTTATTGATGAATCACGATCAACACTTGATCAAATGATGAATGTGACTTCAAAATCTTGATGTTGACCAAAAATGAAGTTTGATTGTATGTTGATCACAATTGACTTTTTGTCCAATGCAATTGATTTTCAACCATCTGAGCAATTGACTGAGCAAACTTGAGCTGTGAGGCTTAAAATATGACATGGTGACACCTTGAGACATATGAGGAGACATGATGATCACTTCAGGAATTAGAACTTAAATTTTACTTGAGAGAATCAAAACCCTAGTTGTGGGTTGATTGCTTAGGAGAGGGTTCATCTGGTCAACCCTTGAGGAACTCTTGAGTATGGAGATGTGTATTAACTTTGAAAAATAGGAGGGCAAATTTTGGGATCTAACAGGTTGAAACACACTTTCACATTATTAAGAATATCCTTGTTCCATTGTTGAATTATAGCCATCGAGCACTAGCTCAAGACAAGCAATCGGGTGCTCTTGAGAAATCTTCTTTAACGCTTGAAGAGACTAATACCAATAATCACACGTATTTGAATACAAAATAAAGCAAGCATAGAAATCGTAAGGTCTACCAAATAAATAATTTTCAAGGAAAATTAATCATCATCAAACTTATTTACTAGCAAAATAAATGCATACTCTTTGACAACAGAAACCAACCCAATAAAACAAAAAACAATTTAAGAACAAAAGTTGATTGATCGAGAAACAAACAACCTGCTCGGCCAAGTCCATATACTCTATTATAAGCAATCTGACACAGAACATTGACATTGTACCATAATGCATAACAACGGTACAAGATGACGGAAGCACGTCACATAGATGAGTCAACTCCCTTGCAGCGAGAAGCATGCCATTAGGATTGCTCTCGTGGTTAAGCAACCTAACGAGCACACAAGCAAATGAATGAACAGAGAATGAACCAAGGGAATCTTCAAAAGAAATATAAAGCATTTAACGTAGTTGCGTAAATGCCTCAACCTGAGGACCTTCTTCCTCATACAAAGTAGACAAAATCTTCTTAAACCTCTCATTCTGATACGCCGAAGATCCAGAGCCACTCATCGGAATCAGATCATCAAATCCAATATTGAGTTTCCTAAGAAGCCCCTGTAAAGCACTACTAGTAGAGTTCAAATTCTCATGCATGATTCCATCCTCACCATCACCATCACCATGAATCTCATCATCATCATCACCATCACCACCACCACCTCCACCACCACTAACAGTATTTAAACCAACCAATCTTCTATCTCGATCCCTAACCCTATCATCATGTTCTTCTCTTTACCTTTATCACAACTAGTACAATTTTTATTCACAAAATCTTGTAAATTAGAACTTCAAATACATTGAACTTTAACCTAAATAGCGTAAGAAAAATGTAACAAAATGCCATTAATACGCAAATAAACATGTAAAATCAAAAGAAAGATCAAGATCATCATCGAGAATTTACCTAAACGCTATTTGCCAATTCAATTTCCTCGTTTCTACAACACTTCAATTCAACCACCATATCTAAACACAAAATCTGCACCTGTGAAAAGGAAAAAGTATAGGAAAAATCAAAATCATAGAATAGGAAATGTAGAAGGGTAATGTAACTTGCATTAAATCTATGTTCATTCACTGGCATGTATTCATGGAATATGATTCTTAACAATTGTTGTACTGTTATATATTCAGGTGTAGGAAGAGCTATCAACAAATGAAGAAAAAATATGTAGCATTAAGAAAGAAACTTGAAAATTATTTTCAACTAGCTAGGGAAGCTGGACCATTGGAGAGAGCGTGTCGCCCAAAGTAAAGACCTTATAGAGATATATAGATATATTGAAGACATGAAAATTTAATTGGTGAATTTTGTAGTAAATCTAAAGAAGACAAAACATGTTTAGTATTCACCAATAATATATGAGGTCTACGACACAAGTACAAGCTTACAGTGTAGTATATAGTAGTCAAAACCAAGTCCGATGCCCCTGCGGTGATGAACATGTAGCTTAATATGTATAGTGTTTTCTATAAAGGAATTTCAAAACCTTACTTGTTGTTAGTTGAAATGATAAATAAACCTACATAGAAATGTTAAATTATATATTAATTAACGATATTATGGAATTCTTGTGTAGAATGGGGACTCCACGGATCGGGGGATATGTTCACCATTCCCATCCCCAAAGTGGCCTCGGGGGAACTTTATTCCCCATCCTCATCTCCGGAGAGAAAATTCCTCATCTTTGGGGTCCCAAACAAAAAATCCCCGCGAGGATCTCCAATAACGAGTGTAAATTAACATTCCTAGATAAGGTTAGGCACGTGTGCCTGTGACACCCCGAAAATAATTCGGTAATTAAATAATTATGATTTTAATTATTAAATTAATTGAGAGCATAGTTTATTTAATATATTGAATTATTGAGATTAATTATGGATTTATTGGATGTATGTGGAGTAAGGTGGGGTGTGAGGAGTAAAAGACTCTACTCACATTTATTGATTTATTTAATTTATGTTAAAAAGGAATAAAAGGAATTAAATAAGAAAAGAGGAAAAAAGGAATCATTTTGGAGAAAACAAGATACGTGAAGTGAGAAGAGAAGGAAAGAAGGAAAAGACCTAGGAGCGTCAGAAATCGAAGAACCCACAAGGTAAGGGGTGATTTCGACTGGTTATTGCTTATTATAGGTTTTGATGTTAATATTATAGACCATGGCATGTTAGGAATCTATGTTTAGGAAATTCTAGGTTTCCATGGATGTATACCTAATAGTGTCAGTTGGTGTCAGATTGAGTCTGATTGTGTCAGAATATGTATGGAATATGATTAGAGTGTCGGTAGATGAAAATAGATGATGGAAATATGTTGTTTGATGAGATAGATGATGTCAAATGATGTATTTTAGTGTTTCCCATGTTGGAGTTCGTATGGGTAAAAATGAGTTTAATTGAAAATGGAAGGATGCTGTCAAAAGTGCAGAAAATGACATTTTAACACGTGGGAACCGGTTCGTATGGGTAGGAACCGCCTTTGAAAATTTATAAAAATCAAAATACACGGGAACCGGTTCTGTATGTGTCGGAACCGGTTCCCATACATTTTTCCAAGCGAGGTTTTGAAGCTTTTAGGAACCGGTTCTGATATGTAGGAACCGGTTCCACTCAAATTTTTGAAAAATGCCAAACTTTGAAAATTCGTAACTTTCAAACCGTAAGTCCGTTTTGAGCGCCATTTTGGACGTTATTTTCTAAATTTAATGCTCTATTTTATGAACTGAAAATATTTTCCAAAATTTGAAGTTATTTTGAAAATGAGCCAATTTCGAGATAAGTGACTTTGACCGACGATAGTTAATGGTGTAGTGGAGATCCCGTGTTGATGGATGTACCGATAATGTATAGATGTATTGGCATGTTTACATCGATGTTAGATGTATGCATGATGGATTGATATATCATGTTGATTGGTTTGCATGTTTATGCCGATGTTGATTGTATGCATGATTGGTTGAGATATCATGTTGGATGGTTGTTTCATTATGTTGAATCGATGTATTACATAGATCGATTAATGTTGCATATTGATGTGCGTGCATATGCATTGTTTTGGTGAAGTTAATTCCCATTGTGCGGAATTTGACTTGGATTGCCGATAACCGATACCCGAGTGAGGATGGGTGGTTAGCCGATTCGTGTCCGAGTGGTTATGGACGAATCGATGGTACCGTATCCGGTTGATGATGGATCGTGTTTGGTCACGAGTCGGTACCGCATGCATTGAGTCCGCATTATATTTGTATGAAGTGGTAACATGTTAGGATGTCTTCCTGTTACTCTTCGTTGATTGTTATGATTAAGCATGATGAATATGCGTGTGAATCAATTTATGTTAAGTGGGTGAAATAATATGCTTGTGATATATTATTGATTGAAAGACTTATAATATGCTTTAATTATGAGAAGTCTCACCCTTACTTTACCATTTCATATTAAATTAGCAACTGAGGAGTCGGTGAGGATGGCTCTAGAGCTTATCTTTAGTCCGTGTGTCGTTGTCATGCTCGATTAGATTGTAACATCGGGAACGCTTAGTTAAGAGAATCATTATCGCTTAATTAATTCGATTTGAATTCCTTGATGACCTTGATGTCTTATTAAATTTTAGTTTTGGTATATTCCGATGTGTAAGACATGGTTTTACAATGATTGAATTGTTGGATGATGATCCTCAGTGTAGCATGGCTACTGTTTGAATGAAGTTTATTTTGATTATTAATTGTGACATCCCTTATTATACCGTGTTAAACTCTGATTAAAGATGATTTAGATATTAAATTAATTAATATATTCGGGGTATTTAGATGGGGTGTTACAATAGTGGTATCAGAGCATAGTCGGTCTTGTCCTGTGTCGTTATCCCTTTAGTATGTGACTAGTGTGGTGACATCACGATACTTGTGTCTTGATGTAGATTGTTTTGTTATGTTACGAACAATGGCCGAAGAGGTAACGGAAGGAATGATGATGCCATTCTCGAGGCTTTGGGAATGTTGGTGGAGTGCTCGGAGGAACCGAGGAGTCATTGACAGCCGATGCACAATTGGGGAATTTTCGAGGAATAATCCTCCATTGTTCAAGGGCACGCATGATCCCGAAGGTGCTCAGAAGTGGTGAAGGAGATCGAGAGGATCTTGAGTGATTGATCGCGGCAGAGGGTCAAGGTGAGATATGGAACTCACATGTTCGAGGAGGTCGATGACTGGTGGGTTGCTACCAGAACTGAACTGGAAGAAGATGGTGTTGCATTGAATTGGGCTGTGTTCAGGAGAGCTTTTCTGAGGAGGTACTTTCCTGAGGACGTCAGAGGTAAGAAGGAGATTGAGTTTTTGGAACTCAAGCAGGGTAACAAGACTGTCAGTGAGTATGCTTCAAAGTTTTCTGAGTTAGCAAAGTATTATGCTCATTACCCTAACGATGCAGATGGAGAATTTTCCAAATGTATCAAGTTTGAGAATGGTCTTCGTGACGAGATTAAGGTATTCGTACGTATCCAAGGTTTTCGATCCGTTGATTGTAGTAGGATTCTTGAGGAGGATCTTGCTAACACTAAGTCGAATGCTCGAGGGTATGTTGATAGGAAAGGTAAGCAACAGATGGATCGTGGTAAGCCTTATGATAGGAATAATCAGAGATCCGGAGGTTGGAAGAAGTCTGGTGGAGGAGATTCTAGTTCTTCCGCTAGGTGCTATAAGTGTGGTGAGACAGGACATCGTATGGTGGACTGTAAGAGCAATGATAAGAAGTGTTTCAAGTGTGGAAAGTTCGGCCATGTGGCCAATGACTGCAGAGTGAAAGTGGTGACTTGCTACAACTGTGGTGAAGAGGGTCATACTCGTCCTCAGTGCACAAAACCCAAGAAAAAGCAAGCTGGTGGTAAAGTGTTTGCATTGTTTGGATCAGAAACTAAACCAGATGATCGGATGATTAAAGGTACATGTTTTATTAATGGCATACCTTTGATTGCGATTATTGATACTGGAGCTACGCAGAATATGGATCAAATTGACATGTTTTTTTTAAACATAGTATCATGACTCATGAGTGTGTTTGGTTACTTTTGTTTTTTTTGTTTCTGATTAGCTCCAAAATATGTTGATATTGGGACTTAGTTATCACTTATGGTTATGATATTGGGAAGTAAGAAGTTGAGGCTTTGTTTATTCATGTTGTAAAACTATTTAAATTTAATAGCTATACTAGTTTAGTAATTATTTTAGATATCCCTAAACGTAATTTCATCTAATTTATTATTGTTAACCCTAATTAACTTTTTACGCTTAATATACTCAATATATATTTTGAAATTTAATGATGATAGTGTAATGTTTGAGAATTTAGTTTGCGAAATGATGGTGAGATCAAAGAAATGTGTAGGACCATTTCCATAATTTTCAAATCAATTGAGTTTTTGTGGTGAGAGAAATCAACAATGGTGAAAATCAACGGTGAGGGTGATAGAGGCGATGAAGTGGTATGAGAGAGAAGAATTTGAGTTTAAAATATCTTCTCCCCTATCTCACACTCTCTCTCTCTCACTAAAACTAAGGATTTTTAGTGTTGTGATAGCGATGAGGAACATGTTGTAAGTCGTGAGCGCCTAAGAGGGGGTGAACTAGGACTTTTAAAATTTATTCGGTTTTAGAATACTTGTTCTTATTTTGTGGTTTGTGTGTGAAATTTTACAAGTGTTTCTTTCCTTTTGTTATGGTGTGATGAAAGCGATAAATGCGAAATTAAAGAACACAAGGATGTATACTAGTTCCCTCACAACCGAGAGTACATCTAGTCCCCTTTCAACATGAAAGAGATTTTACCATCAAGTAGATCTTTGTACAAGCCTAATCCCAAAACTTCTCCTACAATCTTCTAACAATAATACTACCAAGAATAATCCTCTTGGATCAACCAAGTTGAAATGAGAAAAATCCTCTCACTTTCAACCTCTTCCTTCTAACAATCCTAGATAGCAAGGAATACAAAACCAAGTAATCTTAATTCCAACAATCCTGAAAAATAAGATATGAATACAATAAGAGTTTTAAGAATATGAAATTTGTAGAACAATATATCAATCACTTGATTGATCTTCTTCTTCAAGCAAACAACTTTTCTCAATGATTGAATACAAGTGTTCAATAAATGATATGAATTTTCTCTTAGTTTTCAATGAAAAATAAGTACAGAAAATTTCACTAAAAATTTTGGTTTTGACAACACTTGAATTTTGAAAGGTAAGATAATTTTGAATGTTAAAAGTTGTAAATGAAGAAGGTTATTTAAATTTGAAAATTATGCAGTTTATATAGCCTCTATACACCTTTACAAAACTGTATTAATTGATGAAAAGATGGCATGCTTCAATGTTAAGATTCCATGAAAAATCTGTTTGAAAAACAAAAGTATTTTTGCCACTGGTTCAGTGGTAACCGGTTCCCTCATAGGAGAACCCGGGTTCCACTGACTGCAGTGTTAAAATTTTTGAAATTTAGTGCAGGGGAACCGATTCCCTCATAGGAGAACCAGGATTCCCAGTACAAAAACCAAGAGCGTGAAAATCTTGAGTTGAGAACCCTGGTTCTCCTATCAGAGAACCGGTTCCCAGAGCATATTTTCTAAAAATTATTTTACAAATGATGTTCAAACTAGATTTTGATATCTAAAATATTTTTAACACTTTTATGGCATGCATGAATCATTATGTGAACACTTGTATGCATATAGAGAGGTTGAATGCATTATACCTTGACATTTGATTTATTCTTCAAAGATTTCTTTCAAGACTTGATTTATTTGATGACTTGAGCCATTCTATTTTGCAACCAATCTAATTATGAAAGTTTGTCTTTTACTTGAGACTTTTTCCATTCTTTTGCCACGACCATTTGCTTTTAAAAATGTCTTCATCAAAACTAATATTTGGAGAGACTTGATTTTACATTCTCCTCCTTTTTGATGATGACAACCCATTGAAAGTTGATATGCTTTAATATTTAGAACAAATGATAATCTCTATGTGAATGCCCCTATCTTTGATAACTCCCCTTGATCAAAGCTCCCTTGATTTAAGATAATTTTACATCTTTGGAGCTGCAATAGTTAGAGACAAGCATACACATACACATATATATCTTCTCCCCCTTTGTCATTAGCAAAAAGGATGGGAAAAGACTTACAAAGTATATAGTGAAATTTTGAAAATAAAAACAATTTATACTTATGAGTTTTACCTCATGTAAGTGACTTCATCAAACATTCATCCTTGATGAACTTGAAGCCTTTGTCACAAAGTTGCCTTTCTATAAGATTTTGCTTTCAACATAAAGTATATCTTTAATGGATGTGAAAGTTAAAGTGCTCCAACTTTGACTATGCCAAGAATTCTTCCTTTAAGGTATTCCCCATATGTGAAATAATCCTTGGACTTTAGAACTAGATTTGAAAGTTAATTTATGTCTCCCATCAAATACTTAGAACCACCACTTATCAAGATACCAAAAATTTGAAGTGGTCTCCAAGAAAACCTACAAAAAAAATTAAATTTGATTTGGTACCCAATGTGCTTTGGGTCTATCATAGTTAGTTCCTTTCTTTATCCACACATAATACCCACTTGGCACACTAAAGTTTCTAACATAGCAAGCATTAGGTGTATGGCCTTTAATACCATAAAAGAAACAAGTAGGTTCAAAATTACTTCTATATCTAGGAGGATAAGATTTTTTCTTAACAATTATTTTCTTTTTAGGATAATGATGAACTACTTGAACTACTTTAGGTTTGTTCACTTTCTCTTGGATTGGTTGGTTACTAGCTTTAACAAAGATAGTTTTGTTGGAACTTGGTTGAGAAAATTTTGAAAAACCAAGTCCACTTTTATCTTTAGAATACCTTTTATTGCTAAGAACATTTTCCAATCCAACTTGTCCTTTTTTCATATCTTTCTAGGACTCTTTTTAATTGAACAATTTGGAAAGAAAGTGATTCACAATTATTGCATACAAAATTTTATTTTTGATCACTAATCATATTTTCCTTTTCATCTTTAAATTATTTTTCAATTGTTTTAAATTTTTCTTCTAAAGATGAAATTATTTTCTTTTGAGATGAAATAGTTCTATATAGAATTTTGCATCCATTTAAGAGTTCATCTATTGCACCTTGTGCACCATTATCATAAAGAGAAAATTCACTACTAACCTCGTCATCTTTATCATCGGAATTGTGTGTTGCTATTAATGCAAGATTTGCATGTTCTTTATCTGATGATGAACTTATTTCATTATCATCGCATGCTACATATGCTTTCTTTGGCCTTTTGTCCTTATTTCCTTTGAAATGTTTATTCTTCCTTTCAAGTGTAGGGCATTCACTTTTGACATGACCTTTTTATCCACATTCAAAACATTTAATTTTCCTTGGTGGTGCTTCCATTTTAATGATATCCTTTTTCTTTTCGTTTCTTAGGAATTTTTCAAACTTCTTGCTAAAAGCATCATCTTCACTACTAGTGGATTCATCCTCTTGATTGCTATGATGATTTTTGATCCTTGTCTTTAAAGCAATGTCGTTTGAATCTTTTACTTGGATTTCATGCTTTTCAAGTCTTGCAAGTTCTGTCTCATATTCTTGAAGTTTTCCGAACAAAGTTGTGGAAGTCACCGTGGATAGATTCTTCTTCTCGGATATTGCCGTTACTTTTGGTTGCCATTCCCTGGTTAAAGATCTAAGCACTCTAAGATTTAATTCATCATTAGTTAAAGTATTACCGAGTGCTTTCAAATGATTTGTCAAATGCACGAATATTTTCTGCAAGTCGAGGATTGATTCTCGGGGCTGCATTCGGAATAACTCGTACTCTTGACTCAAAGTATTCAATCTAGATCTTTTAACTTCAGCGGTTCCTTCATGAGTTTCTGCCAATGTATCCCATATTTCCTTTGCCGTTGTGCATGCTGAGATACGAAAGAATTCATCCATGCTAAGTGCACCTTGAAGAAGATTAATTGCCTTCTTGTCATTGGAAGCCTTTTTCTTATCATCTTCATTCCATGATGCTTCAGACTTTGATGAACCAACACCATTGACAACCGTTGTAGGAACAAATGGACCATTTTGGACAGCATCCCATATTTCTTCTCCTTGCGCTTCTAGATGATCCTTCATGCGAATTTTCCAAAAATCAAAGTATTCACCACAAAATAATGGAGGTTTGTTATTGCTACCACCATCTCTAAAGACCGGATTTTGATATGCGGAAGCCATTATGGATCTATAGGAGCAGGTTACCTATAACCTGCTCTGATACCAATTGTAAGTTCAGAGTGCGCCTAAGAGGGGGGTGAATTAGGACTTTTAAAATTTATTCGATATTAGAATACTTGTTCTTATTTTTGTGGTTTGGTGTATGAAATTTTACAAGTGTTTCTTTCCTTTTTGTTATGGTGTGATGAAAGCGATAAATGCAGAAAATTAAAGAACACAAGGATGTATACTAGTTCCCCTCACAGTCCGAGAGTACTTCTAGTCCCCTTTCAACATGAAAGAGATTTTACTACTGTTAGATCTTTATACAAGCCTAATCCCAAGACTTCTCCTACAATCTTCTAACAATAATACCACCAAGAACAATCCTCTTGGATCAACCAAGTCGAAATGAGAACAATCCTTTCACTTTCAACCTCTTCCTTCTAACAATCCTAGATAGCAAGGAATACAAAACCAAGTAATCTTAATTCCAACAATCCTGGAAAATAAGATATGAATACAACAAGAGTTTTAAGAATATGAAGTTTGTAGAACAATATATCAATCACTTGATTGATCTTCTTCTTCAAGCAAACAACTTTTCTCAATGATGGAATACAAGTGTTCAATGAATGATATGAATTTTCTCTTAGTTTTCAAAGAAAAATAAGTGCAGAAAATTTCACTAAAAATTCTGATTTTGACAACACTTGAATTTTGAAAGGTAAGATAATTTTGAATGTTAAAAGTTGTAAATGAAGAAGGTTATTTAAATATGAAAGTTATGCAGTTTATATAGCCTCTATACACCTTTACAAAACTGTATTAATTGATGAAAAGATGCCATGCTTCAATGTTAAGATCCCATGAAAAATTTGTTTGAAAAACAAAAGTATTTTTGCCACTGGTTCAGTGGTAACCGGTTCCCTCATAGGAGAACCCGGGTTCCACTGACTGCAACGTTAAAAATTTTGAAATTTAGTGCAGGGGAACTGGTTCCCTCATAGGAGAACCAGGATCCCCGTACAAAAACCAGGAGCGTGAAAATCTTGAGTTGGGAACCTTGGTTCTCCTATGAGGGAACCGGTTCCCAGAGCATATTTTCTAAAAATTATTTTACAAATGATGTTCAAACTAGATTTTGATATCTAAAATATTTTTAACACTTTTATGGCATGCATGAATTATTATGTGAACACTTGTATGCATATAGAGAAGTTGAATGCATTATACCTTGACATTTGATTTATTCTTCAAAGATTTCTTTCAAGACTTGATTTATTTGATGACTTGAGCCATTCCATTTTGCAACCAATCTAATTATGAAAGTTTGTCTTTTACTTGAGACTTTTTCCATTCTTTTGCCATGATCATGCTTTTAAAAATGTCTTCATCAAAATTAATATTTAGAGAGGCTTGATTTTACACATGTGTTGGTGTTGGCTCAATTTTATTAGCAATGTAGAGCTGACTATCCTTAATTTGTTTTGTTTATTTGATGTTGAACATTTTACCTTAGAAACACACCAATGCTTATTTGATGGCTTATGAATAGTCATTTTATTTCTTTTACATGTGGGTCTTTTTCAAGCTTCATGTCAAACATTTTCTTATGGTTACTGTGGAGTGTTAAACTTCACATCTCATGTACATTCGTTGACATTGTTTGAATTTTTGACTTTGATTTACATGCATGAAATTTTCACAAGCTCTCAAACTATATGTTAACTTTTGTATTTAAAAAACAATGATTAAGGGATATGTAATGTCACCTAGGATAATTTTACACCAAATCTCATCACAATCCTTCAATTTGCATTTACGAGTTTAACATCTTAATCAAAATGAAGTTTCGCTTAAATAAATATGTGAAATTCAAATATATTTCACATTAATTAATATAAATATATAAGGTACATTAAATTAAGATAATATATATATCAATTTTAAGTGTGTTTGATTTATTAAAATACAAGAGAGTGGACAAGAATTTTTTTATATGTTATTTGATTTTGAATTTGATAATGAAATTGGACAAAATAAATACGAAGGCACTAGATAAAAACACAAATGTTTTATCCATCAATAAATTTGAAATAATTTTTTTCAAGATATGCTATTCTTATACTAAAATATATATCAAATACTTGAACTAAACACTATTTATCGTATTTATATGGTGAACAATATTATTTTAAAATAAAAAATTATACTTATGAACAATAATATGAATAGTAACATGAACATTAACGTGAACAGTGTTAATGGATAATATCCGTAATTAATATATGAACATTGAATTTTAATGATAAAATAAAATTGATTAATTAAATATTAAAAATTGATTCATGAAGTAATGAAGTTGGTTAATAAACACTCATATTTTTAAAATAATTTTTAGTAAAACAAAGTTGGTTAATAAAATATAAAAAATTGATTAATCTAAGGCTATGTACAATGGAGGTGTTGAAAAAAATTCAATAGTTGAATATTTGCAATGAGGTGTTGAATAGAATGTTGAAAGTGAGTGCATTAATTGGTGTTGAAAAAATTCAATAGTTGAATGTTTGCAATGAAGTGTTGAATAAAATGTTGAAAGTGAATGCATTAATTGGTATTGAAAATATTCAACATGTTGAATGAGAGAGAGTCCATAAAATACTTTGTAAAATTTTATTGGTTGTTGTGAATATTTAGATTTTAGTGTGTTATGAATGGTGGTGGATAGAGTGTTGAATTTTATTAAACAAAACTATTGTAGTGAGTAAAATTGAACTCGTGTTAAAGGATTAAGCTATGTGCAATGGGTGTTGAAAAAAAATCAATAGTTGAATGTTTGCAATGAGGTGTTGAAATGAGTGTTGAAGGTGATGTGGATTAATTGATGTTGAAAACATTCAACATGTTGAATGAGGAGGAGCGGTCCATAAAATACTTTACAAAATTGTATTTTGTCATGAATGTTTAGATTTTTAGTGTGTTGTGAATGATAGTGAAGTATGATGTTGAATTTTATTAAATAAAATAATTATAGTGAGTAAAAGTTGAGTGTGTGTTAAATTATTAAGTGGTAGAAAGAAAGATGACGTGAAGTATAAAAAGTGAAAAAGAAGAATGTTGAATAATGGAATCAATATACATAGTTTTAGGTGGAATAAATAGAAGATGATGTGAAGTATAAAAAATAAAAAATAAGGGTGTTGAATAATTAAACCATTGTACATAATCTAATAATGAAGTTGATTAATAATACTCGGACACAAAAATAATTTTTAATAATAAAATAAAATTGATTAATAAAATATAAAATATTGATTAATAGAATTATGAAATTAGTTAATCTTATAATTTAATATTAATAATCTAAAAAAGAAAAGAAAATAATTCATTCGTCTTACCTCTCTCATTTCATTCTACTTCCTTATCTCTTTTTTCCACCCTTTTCATCTCTCATCTCTCTTTCCCCACACATTTTGGGAATAGTGAAAATGAAGCAATTTCTCACGAAACCCCTCTCCGTTTGCTCTTTGCCAACCACTCTTCAACAAATTGCTTCCCATGAATCCAAAGGTAAAATTACATAATGCCTCTCATACATACTAATGCTAATTTCACTAACAATCTATAGTTTTTTTAAGCTTACTGAAATTATTTTATCAATAGTTTGCGTTTGTTAGGTCTTGCAAAGGTCGTGCTCAAAAAGGGAAAGACGCAGCTCTTCAAGGATGGCAATCCAATGGTATACAGCGGTGCCGTCGATAGAATTATCGGTAGGCCGCCTCCCAAGACCGGAGACATTGTACTCGTTTCAGACGGAGCTGACAACCCAATAGGCTGGGGCTTCTACAACTCTGTTTCTATGTTCTGTGTTCGCCTCATGCAGCTTCAACATGAAGCTACCAGGTTTTTCTACTTCTATATACCTTTCTTGTTTATGCTTTCTCCCTTGCCGGCTTTTCATCTTTATTTCTTTATCACACAGTGCATTCAACATAGAGAAACTGCTCCAAACAAGAATTCAGGCTGCCCTTGATTTGCGTACGACCTTGGCTCTTCCTTCCGTCCATACCAATGCATATCGGCTGATCAATAGTGAGGGTGACAGGTGATTTTCAAATCATAATGCTTCCCAGATGTTTGTTTCTGTGATTTTTAATTCGGGTTTACTGATTTCGCTACAGACTATCAGGATTGATAGTTGATGTGTTTGGAGATGTAGCTGTAGTAGCGTCATCTGCTGCTTGGGTTGAGAAGTACAAATCAGAGATAGAGGCGTGCATTAGGAAAATCAACTATATCAATCATATCAACTGGAGGCCATCTATTGATATTTTAAAGGAAGATGGAGTTATTGTGTCGGATTCAAACCAAATCCTTTCATCTACTTGTCCTCAAACAACCAAGGTATGCCGTCATATGTTCAACATTTTTTGAGTTGTTTCTTTTTTCTATCTACTTTTCCAAGGCAATTATTCATATGAAGCTAAGTATGACGTTGCACTTGATAGTAGATTATACAAATTATATTTTGCACCTTACCCTATGTTTTGATGATTCCTGAATTAAAGACCTGAAAAGATGAGACCTCTATATATTCACCACTTAAACATTGTGTGGGTTTTAGGGGAGGGCGAGGTAGGGGGTATTAGTAATAAACCAATTATAATCAAGTTGGGATTTTGGAATAACGATCATTAAGATTTGAAATATACCAAGTTTTAGATTTTTTTTCTGTCTGTCAGATTATGGAAAATGGAATTGTGTACACAATTTCACTGAAAGGACAGAAGACTGGATTCTATGCAGATCAGCGCGAGAGTCGTCAGTTTATATCAAAAATTTCAGATGGTCAAAAGGTTCTTGATCTTTGTTGCTATAGTGGTGGTTTTTCTCTAAATGCAGCCCATGGAGGTGCTCTAAATGTCACTGGTATGTTGCTAATTCTTTCCTTTGTTTATGATTAAGGAAGAAAGGATTACAAATTCTGATAATTGGGGCCAGTATTCTGATATAATAAGTTTGGTCACATTGGCAATTTTGTTAGGTGTTGACTCATCGATGCCAGCTCTAGAACTTGCTAAGGAAAATGTTATACTTAACAACATTGATCCTGGAAGAATTTCCTTTTTGAAAGAAGATGCAACTGAATTCATGAAGGCTGCTCTTCTGAGAGATGAGTCTTGGGATATTGTCATCATTGATCCTCCTAAATTGGCACCTTCGAAAAAGGTATCAATTATGGCTGCAAACTTTTAGTTATGTTTTTATATACTTTGACACTTGGGCTTCCTAAAGAAGAGTGTAATTGGGTTTCTTTGTCATTGGTTATATTTGTTTTTTAACTTTTATCATGTACTACGATGATGCTATATTGTCAACATTACAGAACTGGTCATATTATGGTACTTGTATGTGTACAATGTTGCTTCAGCTCATTATCACGCATTGTTGCTTCTGCTCATTTTAAGCTTTTTGTCTTGGAAATTAGAATGTTGTGTAAAATTGATTATGTTACAGGCTCTACATGGTGCATCTGGTATGTACAGAAATTTGAATTCATTGGCTATGCAACTTACAAAAAGAGGTGGTCTTCTGATGACATGTTCCTGTTCTGGAGCTGTGACCCAAAGTGGCATATTCCCATGATCCTACAGGTACTGTATGTCTTATCAGAAATTTTTCCCACCCTCGTTTTAGTACACTTGATCATGATATCCAATTACAGAAATACAGTATGAGTTGAAAGACTATTTTAGCACAAAGGCTAATAGTAACCCATATATTTATCAAAATTCTTATTATACATACAAACAAATTGGATTGACATAAGAATTAACAAATTGCAATAAAGTTTATAGGAAAGAAGTATGTGTTCTAGGTGGTTAGTGATAATGCAGCAAATGGAGAAATGTTGATGAAGACACGGCACTTTTTATTGGATCCCATGCATTTCCCACTTCATTGGTTAGATATTTTGAGGATTTTGAAAAAGGCCTAAAAGTTCATTTGTTCACTTTATAGAGAAGGGAAGATAGATCCTGATAAGAGTTTTCAAGAAATTAAAAGATGTGAGGGATATGATTATGCTTGCTATGACTAAACTCATAATTATCGATTTGATTGGTTGGATCTGAATGAAACACCACCAGTCCACCACCATCGGTACAACATACTAGGAGATGGATTGTTGTAAAGAAAGACTAAACACGAATGTTACTATCCCGATGATATCCTATTCGTGTTTATAGTGTAGTTTTCTTAATCAATACACATTTTTTAATGAGTTTAGTGGATAGACATTTTCACTAAGTATCCTTCCTAATCCAAGTTAATGAATTATTACATATATTGATTTTATCAGGGTGCAGCATCTATGGCAAAGAGAAAAATAACTGTTCTAAGAGATGCTGGAGCTGCTTGTGATCATCCTATTGATCCATCATACCCGGAAGGTGCATACCTTACCAACATTCTGTTGAGAGTTTCATGAGCATCCTCTCTACTCTGTTGTTCACTTGATTAGCTCGATGTAATTCTATATTTTGATGCAATTTTGCAGAATTTCTTTCAGTCACTGAGAAGAGAATGTGTTTTACTCAATTCAGTGGAAAGAGAAAATAGGATTAGGTTTTATTTTATTTAGTTATTGATTCTAAAACTGAATTAGTTCTGCAATATTATTGAATCCTTTTAAAACCAGGATGCTTTTCTTAAATATGTCTTTGGATTATGATTCCATCACACTGTGCATATGTATCAGTCCCTAGTATTTTAATCAATCAAATCAAACGTATTAATCTTTTCCTTGAGTAATTATTTTTCAAGTTCAAACTGACCCATATCCGCTATATTTTTTTTATGTTAAAGGGTTTGAATCTTGTTTTGATCATATTCTAAAAATAATTCACAATTGGCAAAACTCATATTTCCTGGCTTCAGGCTCATGAAAAGGTTTCATGTTAACTTACTAGTATTCTAAAGCACTACATATTTGAAGATTTAGTTGGTGTATGCATTTGTTAAATTATGATTTCGTTTTATGTTTTAGCAAAAATCAAAAAGTTAATAAAACTCTTGAATAAAAGAACTTTGACATTTCATTTACCAAACCAACTATAATTTCTTTAAGTAGTTCTAAAATTGATTTATTCTAAATTAAAAATAGGAAACACTATCAACTTCCAAATTAAAATTGGAAAATGCTACCAATCACTCTAATCTACTCTTTTTTTACTTTTTAATTTATGCTAGCTATGCCCTTAATGGTAATTGACTACCTCAATAAATCTAAACCAATCAGAATTTCCCTTTTGTACGCATGGCATCTAAATTTCAAATGCATTCCATTACACTAATATTTCCTTTTCCCTCATTTTCTCATTTTCTCTCTTGAAGACAAACAAATACTACCTTTCTCTTTCCCTGATCTCTCCTTCCCCGTAAAACCCTAAATCCTTTCTACAACATACATATGGCCATCACCACCTCCATGTTTTCCTTTTCAAATCTTCTTTCTTGTCTTAGACCAAATACATCTCCCCTCTTGTGTACCGTTCAGAATCGACAGGCGAAGGTTGTTGTTGTTCCGTCTACAACAGTGCTGGTTATCATGGCGTTGAAGGAGCCAAAGCGTAACAGGAAGAAGACGAATAATATCAAGCATATGGGAATATTTCGATAAGTGTTGTTATTGAGATTGTGAAGAAATAAAGTCGAGGTCGATGGCAAAGGAGTTGGCTGGAGCTGTGAAGGAGATTCTTGGTACGTCTGTTTTATAACTTAGATCCACCTTTTATCTTCAAAATCAAACAAACTCTTCATTTGTTTTTGCAGATTCAAACCCTTCTAATTTTCTTATAATTTAATAGTTTTTGTTGATTTGATGTTCTGAAAATATTGATGTTGGTTTTGAATGGTTTGTCATTGAAGCTTGTGTGGAGCAACTGTAAGATCATAAAAACCGTCACAGGTTGATGAAGAAGCATATTGCAACTTGATGTAAAGAAAATCTATGGTTTTTGGTAATTACTCATAACTCATCTATCATGAAATAATATACTATCTCAAATTTACTAAAAGTTTGGAGCAGTTGAACTAATAGTGTGCAGCTACTAAGGGGTCATATCCATTTGATCTTCTTCGAACTACATTAGCTTCTCAGGGTGAACCAAAGGTACGAGCACTATAAAATAGTCAATGTTATTATGAGAAGATTTCGAAATAAATTTACCATAGTCGTGTTTTAAAATCAGAGAAGGAAAATGTTTACAGCTATAATGATGAACCTACATTCTCAGACCTACTATCGAAGGGGTAATTTAGTATTTTCTATGTTTGTACTTTTTATCTTAGTCATTAAGTTTACCTTATTAGGGCCTATGTGGCAATTTTATCTTTGTATAAATAGGCTAGTGGTAGATGTCATTTATAATAACAACCTTATTTCTTTCTCCTTTGTGCAACCGTCATTCTCTTATTATTCTCTCATTATTCCTACCATCTTTGATTCTTGTGCATCAACAAATTGATATCTAGAGCTTCGGTTAGATTCATAGGGAAACACGAGTGAAAACGTTAGTGTTTGTGTGATTTTGTTTATGGTTTCGTGTTGAATCTTTGGACAAAATTTTTTTTCTGATTCTGTGGGATTGGGAAACATTGTGTTTGGTGAAGATTTGAGTTTACTGTACAAGGTTGAAGATGAACGAAAATGGTAATCTAGGTACCAAACTTCCAGTTTTTGAAGGCAAGAATTGGAAGAGATGGATGATTTAGATACGCGTGTTATTTGGGGCTCAAGATGTTCTTGAGCTTGTTACTGATGGGTATATTCTGGTTGCAGCAGATGCAACAGAAAAAGAGAAAAAGGCGTAGAGAAACAAGAGGAAGAAAGATCATAATGCTGTTCTTCATCCATCGCGTGTAGATGTGAACGTGTTTGAGAAGATTGCGATTCGACGACGCCAAAAGAGGCGCCGACACCGGTCGATGTTACGGTGACGCATTAGTGAAGAAGGTGAAACTTCAATCTCGAGAAAGCAATATGAAAATCTTAACATGAAGAACAATGAAAAGGTTTCGAGTATATCTCAGAGTGATTCGATCACTAATAAGATGAAGGTCAGGAGAAACTCTTCTAACAAGTAATCATAAAGAAGGTATCGAGGTCTTTGAATCCTCAATTTGATTACATTGTTGTAGCAATGAACATTCTAAAGATCTAGAAACCATGAGAATAGAAGAGCCGCAGTAGTTTAGGCATGAGTCAGTGGTCCGAAAGAACTTCTCGAGGGAAGTCGAGCATGCTCAAGGCTTCTTTGTCAAGAAGGACTGTACATTCTTGGTCGAGGCCAAGAACAAACGTGGTGATAGATTCCAGAAGTCAGAAACCTCAACTTCTTATGAGAAGAAACATCAGAAGGGGAAGAAGAAATTTCAATGTTACTGTTGTAAGCAGTTTGGCCATTTTGCTAAATATTGCTCGTCAAACAAGGGAAAGAAATCAGAAGAAGAAAATATAACCAAAGGAGATTCAGATGATGAACCTGTCCTATTAATGGCTTCTGAGTCTGATGGAAAATGTTTGGCAGATTGGTGGTATATGGACACTGGTTGTTCAAATCACTTGACTAGAAACAAACAATGACTGATAGATTTTGACTCCAGGTGGAGGACAAAGATCATATGCGCTGATGATAAGTACCTTAATGCAGAAGGAATGGGAAATGTCAAAGTTAAAATGAAGAATGGGAAGACCGTTCTGATCAAGGATGTTTGGTATGTCCCTAGAATCAAAAGCAATGATGAGGTCCCTCATTGAGAAATGTTTTCAATTGTTATGAAGAACAACTGAAGTTGTATGATTCTAATCGGTTGATTATAACCGAACAGGAAGCAATGTAATATTCAAGGTGAATGTAGAAACAACTGAAACAGAGTGTCTTAGTGCATAAGGACCTGAAGGAGATAATAAGTTGTGGCACAAGAGATTGGGCCATCTGAACTATATAAGCTTAGGGCATCTAAGTTCTAAGAAGCTCAGACGTGGTATCAAGATTATGAAGCCCGAGAAGTCATGTGAGGTATGCATGAAAGGCAAACAACTCAAATTGCCATTTGTGTCAGAAATAGCCCCAAGAGCAAAAAATGCTTTGGGAGTAGTGCATTCTGACGTATGTGGACCATTTCCATATTTTTCACTTGGAGGAAATAAGTATTTTGTGTCTTTTGTGGATGAGTTCACAAGAATGACGTGGGTAACACTCATCAAGTTTAAGAACGAGGTGTTTATCAATTCCTGTTCATGAAGGCCGAGAATCAAAGTGGTCGGGTTAAAGATTCTCGTAACGGATGGTGGAGGTGAGTATAACTCTACGTAATTCTAGAAGTTTTATGATGATAATGGAATCGAGCACAAGGTTATCGCTTCTTTATACCCTCAACACAATGGTCTTCTGAACTAAGAAATCGTATTTGCTTGATATGACGAGAAGTATGATAAAAAGAAGAAGCTTCCTCACAACTTATGGGAAAAAGTCGCTACCACAACATATGTGCTCAATAGGTGTCCAACATGTGTCAAGGAATTGTTCCTTTAGAGACGGACCGAGAGAAGCAAAGTGTTAGTCATCTAAATATTTTTGGTTATGTGTGTTACAAACACGCCCAAGCTAGAAGGAAGAAGTTGGATGATAGAAGCAAAGTAATGTTACCGTGCAAGACAATAACACAGCATACAAACCTATTTCGTAAACTAACAAAGTCAAGTCAACATAGACGTTATGTGATAGAGTCAAGCTCGTGTTAGTGTTTTAAGTTGGCATTACTTTTGGTAAAACTAGGCTATGACAATGTCTTGATAAATGTCATGACATTTAGAGATCAAGATAAATCCTACTGACAAGGATGTTTAAAGTGCAACTCGTAATCGAAGCTAAAAGTCGTGGCCGAATTTAGAATATAATCGATGTCATAACAGATGTCATGACATTCAAAGCAGACATTTGTTCAAAAAGTGACGACGCAAGGAATCAATCAATTCGTATTCTCCGCTCAAACGATTTACTTTTGATTTGTTTATAAAGATGCCGCGAAAGCATCAAGCTTTATTATTTTCAACACAAAAAATGATTATGAAAAGGGGAAAGTTAATACCCTCAATTGATATGATATGCATTACGACCAGCGTGAACTAGACGCAACGATCGGGGAGATTCCGGCAAGGGGGTTTGTTATATAAAGGAATAGATGGAGCACCCTAAATATATATGGTTATCCATAGCTTTATATATGAATACGCTTGATATGTTCAGGTGTTTTAAATTGCTATTTCTATGATTGGAAAGTTTCTCCTTGGATTTTAAGAAGGGTAGATTATGGGATCCTAGGTTTTGTTATTATTGTGCTCGCAAAGATCATCGATCCTTCTACATATCCCTTAATGGGAATCGAGCATTTGTAGCTCGGATCTAAAGGGATCTACGGTTTGTTTGGTTTGAGGGAGAAAGAAATTTGCTCGCCAAGGATGAAACTCAGGCCTACATATTCTCAAAGGGATGTTGAGAAAGTCGTAGCAATCGTAGTTCCCACTTATGCTAGTGGAAGCAACGAATGTTATTAAGAGACACGCATAAATGTCATCTTAATGAAAATGTATCTAATCTATTTCATCACATACATTTTGAAAAGTTGATTGATCAAATCTTTCATCGTAGTTATAGGTGTTTTGCTTCGAGTGTACAAGCCGCTACCACTCACGAGTTTAAGAAAGATGTTTGAAAAGATGATCAATCTTTTAATTGTAAGCATTGGGTGTTTTTTGAGTGTAAGCGCTACCACTTACGATTAAGAGATGTTTTGTTTTAAAAGAGTTTGAAAAGTTTTTGATTGTATATGATGTGATAGATGAGATACTTCTTCCATAGAGATGATAAACGCCTAAATCTCTAGGAGAAATTGATGGATTAGGGATGCTTTAAGAAGCCCATGGGTCCTCAGTATTGTAAGCCCAAGAGGAGGCATTCGAGGTCATCGAGGGTCCTTGTACGAAGCTCAAGAGGAAGCTATAAGGTATGGTCGGCTTTGGCTTTAAGAGGATTTCATCGGAAACCATCCTCTTAGGATTAAGAGCAATTTCACCGGAAATTATACTCTATGGGTTCTATCCTAACGCTGGATGATTCTTTATATGGAAGCCCAATAGAGGCTATTAAGAGATTTCATGGTCTCTTTCTTATATGATGCCCAAGAGGGTAAACTCAACGAGGAGTTCTTTGAACGAAGCCCAAGAGGAGGTCGACTCAACAGGAGTGTTGTCTTATATGAAGCCTGCTGAGGCTAAACTCGATGAATGAGTTTCTATATGAAGCCTAAGAGGAGGTCAACTCAGATGAAATGAGTTACCTTGTACAAAGCCCAAGAGGAGGCTAATACCGGGGAGCCTATCGGTTAGACTAGTTGTTATGTTATAACAAGGCAGCTTATATAAACAAGTGTGTGTGTGATATGTATTCATGTGAGTTTATGAAGGAAATATAAATGATACATGATGTTTATTTACAAAAGTTTATGAAGGAAATATAAACAAGTGTTTGTAAAACTAACATTTAAACGAGCGAACTTGATTATTTATAAGTTTGAATTGTGTACAAGGAAGTAAATATGTACACGAACGAGTATTTATGTACAAGGAGACGTGGATGTACATAGAGGGTGGGACTTACACCGAGGGAGGCCCATTGGTTTAAAAGCGCCACCTGAATAATGCTCCTTTTAATACCAATGGTATTCGTATATATTATCGAAACGAAAACAAACGATCGAAGTTTGTTTGTACTTGAGTATTTACAGAGTATCTGTATTATGTACAAGGAAAATTAATATGTACATGAAAGAATTTGATATGTACAAGAAAATATGTCTGTACATAAAAAGAATTTTGGGACTTACACCGTGAGGGAGGCCCATGATCGATTAAGAAATTCGAGGAAAAAACGAGTTCGGTTTTATCGTTAAATCGGATCGATCATGGAAAAAGATGTAAGTTTAATGAAAAGTTTTGAAAAATGATCTTGAAAGTGTTTTTGAAAAGTGAAATATACTTATAAGATGTTTGGAAAAGAATGGGGTTCGAAAGTTTGAAAAAATCACCTTTGAAAGTGCTTTGAAAAGTACTCAAACGTATCGTTTTCGGCTCGATAAAAATATAATCAGATGAAAGTTTTTCTGAATTTTTTTGACATTATCATAAAATAGGTATGTTAATTGACATGTGTACAAAAAATCACCTCAAAATGAGGAGTTTTGATTGGGTTTTGAAGAAGTCAAAGTTTGAAAAAAAATATGAAGTAAAAATGAAAAAGTTTGGCAAAAAATGGTCCCAAGGCTACTCGAACCCGGGGACCATTGGGCAAGGCGTGGCAAGAGTAACTTAAGAGTGAGCTGGCAACCGCTGGGGCGGTAATACATCCGTGTATTGTGTTCAAACCAAATAATTATATTACAAACTGGATATTTGAATTTGAAAAAAACGCGCGCAGTGTTCTTCGTCTTCTCCAATCTTCATCCAATCCTAAAATCCTTATTTCTTGATGAAATTGAATGATGTAAACATCAAAATTGATCGTTTTAAACCCAGGACCATGATGATATTGTTTAATTTCATTTATTTTAAGCTTAACATGATTAAATTTCGCAAGAACACGAAGAACCCTAGTTCTGAAAATTCAAATTGAAATCGTGTATGGTGAAGGAATTAATCAATTGATTGAGGGTTAATGATCAGTGATGGTGCAGAAACAAAACGGCCAAGAGCTTTTTGAACTGGAAGCAAGAAATCAAAGAGTTCGAAGTTGAGTTACATACCTCTTGAAGTCGAGATCAAATCTTCAATGGAGTGTTTCAACTGCTTGATGATTCCTAAAGACCAAAGGAACTTCAAGGATCAGTGAGGATGGTCTCGCTTCACTGAATTTGTCTCGATCATTCCAACCAAGTCCACTTGCATTGGCTCAAAGTGAAATTCGAATCCGTGCTTGGAGGTGTTACAGATCAAAAGTGATGGTTTGTATCATCCATATGGAGTATGTTGATGATGTTTGAATGATAAAAACACATCTTGCTTGAGCCAAACATCAAATTCGAAGGTTAAGGCAGTTTTGGCAAGTTTGGAAGCATGAAATGCAAATCTGTTTTTTAATGATTCTTATGTTGATTTTAAGTTACAAACCAATTACATATGATGTTTATGACATGTTAGACACCAAATCTCTCATGTTTTTTCACAAGTTCTCGAAAATACAAGATTTCTCAAATCGAACTATGTTACTTGAAAATTAAGAAAGAAGTGAGAAAGCTTGTTTTGGCATAGCTTTGGTGTGGTTTGAAATGGCAAACATGACCTCTATTTATAGGTCAAGAATTCTGATTTAGCAAGAAAAAGAGATAGGCTTGGATATTTACAACTTGCCTTAGAGGGCAATGAAGTCATTTTTGCAATAAATGCAAAAGGAAGCTTCCTTTAACCATGGTTAATTATTCAACTTGATCTTATCCCATCATATTATTTCTCCTCTAATTTTTATCAGTTCTATCCTCTTGGCTAGGTGGCATGGCTTCTAGAAAGAAAGAAAATAAAAATGACTTGTAATTTTGAAAGTCAGACTTGAAAATCAAGGATTTTGAGCTCTATGTTTCAAAATCAAAAGTATAGCTAGACACCATGGATTTGCAATTTCTTGACATTTTGGAAAGCTTGTTTCAATAGCTACAACTTTCATGTTTTGAGTTTTTCTAATTCCAAATGGAACTATGTGAAAAATGCCACGAAGTTTGAAAAGTGTGAAATTTTAACACTTGAAAAATTTTCTAAGTGTTAAAATTTTTGACTTTTCCAAATTTCTTGATTTTTATGATCATGATGGATCATTTGAAGTATTTTGATGATGGAAAAGTTTTGTCTTGAAAAGTTGACCAAAAGTCAAAGTTTGACTTTTCGGTAGATGAAATTTCATCAAATGGTCCGTAAATCGATGAATTCGTGAACTGTGATGTTTTGAATCCAGAAATTAGGTCAACATGTTGTATTTAAGATATGAAGATCAACCTCCAATCAAAAAAGTCATTCATTGATCATAAAATCAATGATTGCTTATCCTCGATAAAAACCCTAATTGGTCGATCCTCGATCAATGAGAAAAGTTGATATTCAAGATCGAGGTTGATGATTTGATCAAGATAGATCAAATGAGGTGAATAAAACTCAAACCCTAATTGATTGCCTCTTGAATCAGATGAAAATTTTGTGAAACCCTAATTTTGATGTCATAACAGATGTCATGACATTCCAGACATTCTCGTAGAACTGCTTTTCCGAGATTTTCGAAGTTTGCTGAGTCAGATTATGTTTTTCTCGTTATTAGAATGCATGCTCATGTGGCTGCTAGGTTAATCTTAGTTAAACCTAAATTGGCTGTTGAAAAGACCATGTTTTTAGGATTAAATTAAGAACCCTAGCTATCTTTTATGGAAGCCCAAAATCAAGTTTCGTGGATCGCTTCTATAAAAGAAAAGAACCTTACTTTGTCAGGCCCGAATGTATCAAGATTTAGTGTGTTGTTTTGTAGTTCTAGTTATTTTGTGAGCCAAGCAATTATCAATTGATAAGTGCCTCGACTAGGATTTGTTTGAAGGGTAGTTTATCACCAAAGCTTTGAAGCACGAGTGTTTTCTTGATTAAAGCTTTAAAGCAAAATCAAGATAGTTTATGAAGTGTGTCTTCACACCAATTCAATAGGTTTATATCACCGTGATCGAGGGGAGGAGAACTCAAATCTAAGTAGGACTTAGATCAAGTTGCATTGCAGGTTTTAAGTGAAGGAGATAAACTGCTGGTTTATTCCCGAATTAATTCTACTAATAGTGAATTTCTCCCCGCTTGGTAGCCCCGATGTAGGTGTAGTTAGACATCGAACCGGTAAACAATTTATCAGGTTCTTTACGCTGTGAATTTATTGTGTGAATTGTTAACAGAGTGTCGACATCGTGGTCATAACATTCTCTCGGACATCAAGTATCCGCCGCTGTGAATTTTAATGGCATTAGAGCAGCACCGCCTCATATTTCGGGTGAGATCTAGGATAATAGTTTCGCATGATGGATAAGGAAGGAGGATTTGGAGGTAGACCACCCATTCGGATGGGTCTAATTATGACTACCGGAAACCTCGTGATGGTTGCCTTTTTAAGATCAAGGATATTAAAGCTGAGAGTCATTGACAAAGGATGGAAACATCCCACCAAGCTTCGAAAGACGGGACTGCCTTGAAACCCGAGGAAGAATGGAGCAAAGAGGAAGAGGAGCTAGCCTGGGAACTCTAAAGCATTGAATGCCCTATTTAATGGTATTGATGTAAATATCTTCGACTAGTTCATCAACGGAGTGGCCAAGGATGTTCGGGACACTCTCAAACTACTCATAGGGACATCCAAGGTGAAGATGTCAAGACTTCAGATGCTCACTACCAAATTTGAGAATTTGAAGATGAAAGATGAGACTATTCATGAGTTTCACATGAATATCTTGAGATTGCCAACACCTCGTGAGCACTTGGTGAAAAGATGTCAAGAAAAGTCGTAAGAAAGATCCTCGATCCTTGCCTAAAAGATTTGCAATGAAAGTTACCGTATTAGAGGAGGCTCAGACATCAACACCTTGAAGGTCAAGAACTTATCGATCTCTTATGACTTTGAGATGGGGATCATGAAACTGCTGATGTGAATAAGAGCACATCACTGTATCCACCATCAAGAAGGATGCAAGGTGGACGATGAAGAAAAGATATCCGCTATAACCATGATCAAGGCAATCCAACAAATTTCATCAAGAGGGTCGATCCAAAGTCAAGGTCCAATGTCAAGGATATTTCATCCGACATTATGCATCTTATGACTCCAGCAGAAGATCCAAGTCAAGAAAAGGAAGTCAAAGCAGAGAAATCCAAAGGTCATGGTGGAAGGATACGGCACATTAATCGAATGTCCCACCTTTCTAAAGAAACAAAGGAGTGGACGAATGTCACTGGTCCGATGGTGATCTGTGAAGTGAATCGAGGAAGAGGCAACCCAAACTTGTCACGCTCTCTCCGAGTGTGCAATTCTAATATGGACTCTAGTGATGAGGAAATGACATTCAAGAACTTACGAGACCTACAAGAAGTCATGTAAGGAGTGGTGAAGTATGTCAAGAAATGAAAAGCGTAAAAGTCGATCGAGAAGTTAGAAGCGTAAAATGTAGTCGAAGTCGAGAAGAAGGAAAACACATACTATAGGTCATCTCAACAAAGGAAATTATAGTGTTGAATTCCAAGTCGATCGATGACTAAACCACAAGATGCTAACTATCGACCGATAAGTTGGAAGAAATCCTTCACTGACAAATGCAGAAATAAGCATGGTCTAGGATATGTGGCGTAAAAGAAACCCGTTAGTGAAATGAAGAAGAAGAGGCACGGAAACCAAAGTCAAAACAATGTCACAACATAAAATAGGAAATGTCCGGTCGATACGTACGCAAAAGGTTCACGATAACAAGGAGAAGAACAAACCCGCAAGTCAATGTCAAAGAAGATGTCACACCACAAGACATGAAATAGGTCTCGCCTGTGATACGGAGGCTAAGAAATTTGTTGACAAAAAAAGAAGAACAACCTAATAAACCAATGTCTAAACAGATGTCACAACATGGGGTCAACATCAAGATCAAAGAAACATGAACAAAAGTTTCAAAGATGGAGATGTCATTATCAGGAAGGTTTGGTCACAAAACCTTTTTCCTTTAGGCTACATGGATATCCTAATCAAGGTTCTTATGAGAAGCCTAAGACCAACAAGGTATCATACACTCAACAAAGGAAAGAAGAAGACCGCAGCTCCGTAGCTCACACTTCTTGAGTGTCCGCAGGAAGATTGGTATTGACAAAGGTGTTCTAAGCATATGACCGAGATAGAAATCTTCTTAATAATGTTAAACCTCATTCTACTAGTTTTGTTACTTTTGCATATGATCGGTCATTTACATCTCGTAGGGATGAAAGAGATCACCCCATAAATGCAAATGATGGATATCAAGACTTCACATTGATGAAGGGAGAGTTTGTCAGAGTGTAAGGTTGGAAAGCAAACCGTAATGTCACACTCTATGTCTAAACATCCGACCACTTCTAAAGTGTCAAGCAAGCTACTAGTATGCGTAGTAAAAGGTCGCCAAGCTCCTTATCGACAAAGGATAGGAGGAGCCTTGATAAAGCCCTCACCGTCAAGAATAAAGGAGGAAAGATAATGGTGGCTCAAATTTATGTTAATGACATAGTATTGGAGGAATGTCGACACAATGGTGAGACATTTTGGCAACCAAACGCAAGTCAACTGGGACGAGCCTCATGGGAGAGTTGATTTATTTTTGACCGCAAGTCACACAGATGGAAGACTCAACATTCCTTTCATGCAGCAAGTATGCAAGGAATTTTGTCAAGAAGCTTGAATGAAGAATGGTCGCCATATAGACTCTCGCTCATACTCCTTTGAAGTTGTCCAAGAAAACAAGTGGAGAAAATGTTGATCAAAGCTTGTGTAAAGCTCTTCCGAGGATGTTTCTCTTAGGAAACAATCTTGTTTCTGGTTCAAGAAGCAAAACCAGTGTTCTTGTACACCGTCAGATCGAATACATAGTACCGTAGCATTGCTCCCGATGATCCGATGAAGCAGATAGTTGATCGAGTACAATGTCATATGTGATGTCATGACATTGTACCGTGACATATTTACTAAAGTTCTCGAGGCTAGTTAGTTTAAGTCTTTAAGGGGCAAACTGGTATTTGTCATACGAGGAGTCAGAGCAATTAACCGTGCCTACAACAAGGAATGGAAGGGATCTTTACTCAATTATTTATAAGGGTCATTTAAATATTTTCATCTTATTTTTAAAAGGTCCAAGAATAGGAGAATAATAGTTTCTTCATCATATTTTTTCATCCAAAAGAAACCTTCCCGCCATTCTCGCTCCCATTCCTTCAAAACTTTTCAAGAAAATATGTCTTCATCTTCCTCATCATCTCAAGAATCGGGTCTTCATCTCCTACCATGGTCGAAGTTAGAAAATGTCAAGCCATGCATGTGAAGCTCGAGGGTTACTCACAAGGCAATGGCCATCAATCTAAAAAAGTCAAGAAATCACAAGACAAGGAATGCAAGAAGGTCACAAGCATCACCTTCTAGTAAGACTCTCGCACCATCCTCCGGCCTCCAAAAATAGTGAACAGAGAGGGTCTAGGTCCGCATGAAGCCATCGCTAGGATAAGTGACTAGTATCCTAAATGAGAACCAATCAGACTGTTTCACCCTCTCGAACCATAAGTCCGCTAGCCCTAGTTTAGTAGCTTGATCCAGTCACCGAAAATGTCAAGACATCCGTGATCATGTTGATCTTCGCCAAGAATGATGTAAACCTCCGCTCCAAATCCTCGCGGTGTAATGATAATAATGTTATCGAACCCCCGCTGTTAACGAGAATGATATTTCGATGAGATCCTTAAGGAACCCGTAACAATGTACCGTTAAACTCGCTATTTCGCTGATAATACCGATAGCATTATCAAGAAATTCCGCAGAAACAAATTGATAACACCTCGAAGACTCTCCCGAGAAAACACTAATCGTAATGTTGATCCTCCTATCATCAATCTAGACGAGGAATTCTCCGATAATGACCTCATAGCCAGTTAATCCTAGCATTGCTAGAAGGGTGATGAATAGGAAAGGAAGGCACGCTATTCCAAGTCCCTGCTCTGTGAGAAGGTGCAAAGCCTATAAGACTCTAGGTCGAGAACAAGATCAAGAAAAACCGTAAAGATAATGCCGAACTTCCAGGGAAGAGTTTGTGAAGACTATCAGGTATCTCTAGCCAAAGAGAACCCCAATTGTGAAGAAGAGGAAGGCACCAACCCTCCAACATGATGATGATTTCGATTTTAATGTCAAGAGAATGTCCACATTCATCCAAGAAAGCCTCACTTGAAAGCCGCCAAAGTCCCCTGGCGGCATTGACAACATTTCCTTCCACCACCCTAAGAATGCTAATGTGGAAATACGTGTGTTGAAGAGAATTGCACTTGAAAGGAACCGAATAAAAGTCCTTGAATGCAAGGATGTTATTGATTCGATTAAAGAAGTCAAGTTAACGAAGACCGTGGCGAAGTTCTCAAATCATGATGCGTTGGTAAAGGAGTTCATTGTGAACTTGTCCAATGGTCAGGCCGATGGAAGGTCACCGATTTCAAGACGCTTATGTCGAGGAGAAGAGTGAATATTCCCCAAGTATGATCAACAAATATTTGGGAAGATCAAACGAAGCTCAACCCAGCTAGAAGAAACCGATGACCAAATCGCCACACAATCACAAATGCAAACAAGTGAAACATTGGCCAATGAAGGGAAAACTAACTGCCAGCAAACTAAGTGTTAAGTTTGCTATTTTGCACAAAATAGGTGCTGCAAACTGGGTTCCAACAAACCACAAGTCCACCATCTCCATAGGTCTGGGAAGATTCATCTTTGCTGTTGGTACTAAAGCAAAGTTTGATTATGAAACTTATATCTTTGAGCAAACCCTTAAGCATGCTGAAAGTTATGCAATTAAGGGAAAAATAGCCTTTCCCTCCCTCCTGTGTGGAATCATGATTGATTAGTATCCTGACATTCTTGGTAATAGAGATTCAATATGCAAAAGAGCTTCTGCACTTGGATTCCATTACAAACTCTTCCAAGGCAAACATGTCCCAGATATTGTCATGACATCACGAGACATCAACTCACAAGGAAAATTCTCAAGGCAAATGTCATTGTTGCGGTCGAAAGCAACTTGCAAGGAGCTTCAGCAAGAAAGCAAACTCAAGAACTCGATTCTACTCTTAAAAGGAAAAAGACACAGAGGTCGAGGATGGCGGGTTGGTGATGATTCTACCGCATATATGGACGAAGATGTCGATGTCGATTGCTAATCGTCATTAAAGCAGCTCAAGATACTTCTTTCCACAAGGCTTCTTCCGAGAGGAAAGCTCTAAGTTGTAATCTTGTACTTTGTTGCTTCGCTTTGTTGTTTCGAATCTTGTTTCGTACGATCTTCCTGCTTTTGTTTTGGATAATTGTAATCTTTGACGAGATGTAACATTTAACAATGCCGGTACTTAATTTTATATTGGATGATCGGGTATTTGTATCGTTTCTTTGGCCCCTTCAGGCTAAAAAGGGGAGAAGTGTCGTTGAATTTTGGGAAACTGTATGAAATTTTTATGTGGGCAATTATGGGATATTGGGAAATTTGTTCGCAGAATTTATCTTCTATAGGTTCCGTTTCTTTAAACTTAGAACTAGTTTGTTTTCTCTCACGACAGTACTGACGACTTAAGTAGTTTTAGCAAAAATGTGCCAAAGGGAGTTTGTTAGTGTTTAAGTCACATTACTTTTGGTAAAACTAGGCTATGACAATGTCTTGATAAATGTCATGACATTCAAAGATTGAAGATAAATCCTACTGACAAGGATGTTTAAAGTGCAATGAATCGAAGTTAAAAGCTTGGTGGAATTCGCAGAAAATATATCGATGTCATAACAGTATGTCATGACATTCAAGCAGACATTCTGCTCGCGTAACTGCTTTTCCCGAGATTTTCAGAAGTTTGTCGAGCTGCAGATATGTTTTTCTCGTTATTAGAATGCATGCTCACGGGTCGCTAGGTTAATCTTAGTTAAACCTAAATCGCTGTTGAAAAGACCATGTTTTTAGGATTAAATTATGAACCCTAGCTATCTTTACGAAGCCCAAATCAAGTTTCAGGACTCGCTTCTATAAAAGAAAAAGAACCTTACTTTGTCAGCCCGAATGTATCAAGATTTAGCAGTTGTTTTGTGTAATTTAGTTACTTTGTGAGCCAAGCAATTATCAATTGATAAGTGCCTCGACTAGGATTTGTTTGTAAGGGTAGTTTATCACCAAAGCTTAGCATTTAGTGTTTGTCTCTTGATTAAAGCAAGCAAAATCAAGATAGTTTATTGTGTGTCTTCACAATTCAATTAATCAATAGGTCGATATCACCGTGATCGGAGGGAGCGTAGAACTCAAATCTAAGTAGGACTTAGATTCAAGTTGTATCAGTTTTAAGTGAAGGAGATAAACCTGGTTTATTCCTAATTAATTCTACTAATAGTGAATTTCTCTCCGCTTGGTAGCCCCTGCACGTAGGTGTGTTAGACATCGAACGGGTAAACAATTTATTGTGTTCTTATCGCTGTTTGAATTTATTGTGTGAATTGTTAAGTAGTGTCGACATCGTGTCATAACATTCTCTCGTGATATCAAGTATCCGCTGCCGTGAATTTCACTTGGGATTGAAGTAAATCTTAACCTATTTCTCGTGTAGATAACTTCTAAAGACGAGTCGGTTAAAAGTTCAAGAAGAGTCGAGTCAAGATGATTCAAGACTTTGAAATGAAGATGATGAATCTGATTTTGATCCAGATTTTGATGATGATCCAGAATCTGGTGGTGGTCATAGTAGAGATTAAACTGTCATTACTAACATTAATAGTATTCTTTTCTAACTTGCATCCATGATTCAAGGATCCAATAACTCCAACAACTTCTACAACTTTTTAAATCAATCCTAATAATTCCACAAAGATGGCCTATTTAAACAATCAACTTACTAAATTCTATCTCATATAACTATTCTTTTCCAATACATCCCAACTTGTCAAACAACCAAATCTTAAATTCTT
This sequence comes from Vicia sativa, assembly GCA_021764765.1. Classification (NCBI taxonomy): domain Eukaryota; kingdom Viridiplantae; phylum Streptophyta; class Magnoliopsida; order Fabales; family Fabaceae; genus Vicia; species Vicia sativa. Next base: position 23,212,800 of record CM038796.1, on the reverse strand, counting down.
ACCACCTTCGAATTTGAGAAACGGCAAGGCTCCTACAACGTTTGCACTGTATCCATTAGTAGCATACTAATATGATATCTCTCAACCAACACACTGAGAAGCAAAGCCCCACTTAGCTTCAACTAACTCCTGCAACAACAATCAGAAAACAACAAGTACCGACAGTGTTCCACACACTTGTCACGTACAAAGGAAGTAGACAACATTAGACAACACTGGCCGGACAGACCGACCTGCTCTGATACCACTTTGTAACACCCTAATTCTACCCCGTAATTATTATGAAAATCGAGTTATAAAATTTTTTCAACAAACAATTGAGTATTACAATTCAACTAAAATAACAACACGCTAACACGTATACATAACACCTAAACTCGGATGAAACGAAACAACATGAATCAACTTTATTAATATTAAGCAATGAACTACATTAATCAACTCGATGTCATAGCATATTTTCAACTTAAAACAATTTAAAGTCAACAATTACTTTTCATATATCAACATAGTTATTCAACAACAAAATCAAAATAGCAAAACAAGCGCTCATTCCCCGAAAGTGTTACGATCGAGCGACAACCCGACTAACTATAAGAACTAAACCTTTGTTCTTCATTACCGCACGTTACCCACGTAGAGGCAACATCACAATGTATGGGTGAGATATCTAACAATCTAATAAATCGTATGATAAATAATATATTAGAATTCAGATAAGGTAAATCAATGCTTCAATAATTATTTATACAACCAACAAACAACTAAATAATAACAAGAAGACATTTTATTTAATCAACGTAATAACTTAAATTAACACAACCTAATAAAACATCAACTTATAACAACAAAGAACTTATAACCACAAATAACTTATAATAACGGAAACTTATAGCAACAATAAATTATAACAACAACAACTCACAACAATAACAACTTATAGCAACAACAACTTATAACAACATCACAATGACAATCAACAATAACGAATAATACCAACAACTTTAACACGCGACTCAATATGTGACTAACTATGCAAATGCATGTGGTACCATTTGGAGCGAACTCCAACTTAAAATCATGCCAGTTATCGAGGCATTCAACAAGGCATAAGCCTTCAACGTGGTGCCATCAAGGCCAAGGCATAAGCCTTCAACTTTCAACGTGGTGCCAATCCAGCCAACTTAATCATGCAATGTATGTCATGCGACCTCAACTTCAACAACAAATACACAACGATGCGACAACAACAACAACAACATACAACAACAACAACTAGATCAATGGTCATTCGACCTACAACTCAACATGTCCATAAATTAGAACAATTCAACTTATTCAACATTGACCATAGGCCTACATCTTCATCAAGAAAACAACTTATCAACATTGGTCATACGACCTACAACTTCATCAACGTATCAACAATAATAATAGTTTATCAATAGAATTAATACGAGCAAACAATAACCAATTTCATCACACCCATAACTTTGCAATTTATTAACAACATCAATACCAATAAACAATAATAATTACTACACCATTTACAACTTCGCAATTTATTAACAACATCAATACCACCAAACAACAACAACAATTCAACGGAAACAACACGACACAATTTATCACCGCAATTATATAACTTATTCTATACTCTTAACTCATAAAATGTCATAATAATATATAATTATAACTTTACATATTTCTCAATAAATTATAAATCACTCTACCACGATCCTTACAATTCTAAAATAACTCTAAGGTGCTCAAAATTTCTACCGATAACTCTTGTATGTAAATAATATTTATGAAAATAATTGGTTAATGGTCGACTCAAGTAATAGTAAAACAACTCTAAAGGGTCAAATACCTTTACCTTTAATTCTACTGCTTATTAGGTTTAATTTTAAACAACTCGAAACAATGTCGATAACTCTAGACATGTTAGAATCACCCAAAACCATTAAAGTATGACTCTTAATAACTCAAAACAACTCTGATAATTTTATTGACAATTCTAACAACTCTATTGACAACTTTAATAACTCTAATAGAATCGAAATAATTTAAATTAATCAATTAACCAAATAATCGTCTCTTACTCAAAACTCTTAATTTATCATATTAATAATACTAAAACTATTATAATTATAAAAGCTAATAGTTAAATAGCTAATATTATTCTCATAAACAAAACTTTATGTTATCAATATATTAAAATTATAAATTAACAATTCTAAGGTTAGACTTTATCAAACATTAACCAATCAAATAAACTAATGCTACAATGTATGAAACATTAACTTAGATTTTGGCCACTCTAATATACGTAATGTAACGTGATACTCTCAATTATCTATCCAATTGTGATGTCTACCAAAACAATTAAATTAATGAAAAGTTACGATACTGCATATAAATATATTTGATAAAGTTTCGTACATATGTGGATAAACATGGTTATACACTACACATATATAAATATTATAACGAAATAATATATACATATTCAACCTACAAAATCAATTTAGCAACTTAAAACTCAAGACAAATTTCATCATATTCAAGAATAATTTCAACACACCGACGCAAATAATTTCTCACCAAATAGAACAATCATAAATACATAGCAAAATTCTCATTATCCTAATTTCCATATACTACTCATCATACAACTCATTAGAAAGTCAGAACCCCACCCTTACTTGGATTAACGGCCTCTAATTTCCGGTCGAATTTCTACTTTCCGGTTCGATCAGCACTTCCTGTATCCTCTCCTAACCTTTCAGGCCTCCTCCTTCTTCAATTTGGTTTCTTTTCTCACGTATAAACCCTATTCCTATTATTTTCTTCCTTTAAATACTCCTTTATATTCTACTCTATTATTAATTAAATTAATTATTCTACTCCTTTAATAATTCAAGTATTATTCTATCATATATTTTATTACCAATTAAATAATACTTCTCATTTTATTTCTCACATTATAATAAAACTCACTAAATATTTTAGTCAATTAATTTCTACTCATAATATTAATTATCCGACTAAACCGTTATTCACTTAATCCTATTTTCTTTCTCCCACATACAACCTGTTCCCAAAAATCTTCACTAAACCCTTATAATTCTCCTTATTTTACTAGGTTACTCAATTTATATAGTAGCTTATAATAAAATTGGTTTATTAAATAATTCTCTCCATAAATACTAATTTATCCTCATAATAAATATATACTACATTTAATTCATTAATTCCAAATAATAGAATAATCTTAATATTATTTTTATTCTAACTATTTTTACCCGATTATTATATTAACGATTCCACCTACGATTTACTTAATTACTAAATAAATCGGAACATACTTCATAACCTTAAATTAAATTACTTATTTAATTACGGGTGTTACAATATCCACCTAGACTCACCAGGGATTTGGACTGCCCATGAAGGATTCATTCCGTCGTCCAAGTCCTCGATCACGTTAAAGGCCGAGGAGGGGTCAGTAGAAAACTCAGACTTGTAATCTCACGGTTCGGGCGCAATCCACGAGAAATCTGTGGCACGACGAACACGTGGACGATTGCTCGGACCTTCTCCATGTGTCTCCTTGATTGGTTGGGCCACGGTACCTGAAAGGCAGCGAAAGAAAAGTGAATTTGACGTCATCAAATCCACCCTTCCACCGCAATTCAAGTGAAAGGGCGAGATGCTCTACGAACGATGCCACACGGATCGCCTTACTCAACCCTTTAGCCCATGAAGTCGATCAACCTGCCCGAAGAATATCCACCTCAGGGGTCACATTCCTCGTGGAATCCATTAATCCACGTTAAAATGTCCGTTATAATCACGATTTCCCCTAATGACTCATACGTTTTCCCGAGAAACTCACGCCTCTGCTCGATACGTTCATGTACCGGTTCGAGATAGTCATGACAATCCCCACGATGTTCATAAATCTCCTCGAGATATTCATGATAATTCATGTGACGTTCATATATTTCCTTGAGAGATTCATGAAAATCCCCTCGGGATTCATATATCTCCTCGAGAGGTTCACAATCGTCCCTCGACGCTCACGAATCTCCCCGACACATTCATCCCAAAATCCAGATCTATGAAGAAAAATATGAAGAATTTGAGAACGCTTACTTGCATTGTCGGATCGTTGGACATCTTTGAAAATGCTTTGAAGATTCTTTGAGCCTCGCAGAATTCTAAGATTCAAATTGAAGGATCGAATGAAGAATAAGTCAAATGAAACCCTAAACTTCCTTTTATAACCAAGCTTTCCTAGGCATACGAAGAGTCACGCCCTTTTGGGCCTTTTACACTTCCCCATATTGGATGCGCAATCTGAGCAACAACACGCGAAGCCTATCATTCCTAGGCTAACGTGAACACTAGCCCACACGTCGTGATGTTTCACCTATAACCAGTTGCTCGACGATAAACCTATCATAAGGCACCCAAAGGCAAAGACAAGCTCGCTACCTATATCGACCGCCAATGGAACGACCACCACGCGGCCGTCAGAGAAAACCTCCTTCGGCATGAGGCCTCACGAAAGATCCTCGATGAAGCGCAATTGGCTCAAAGTCATCGCTCTCTCGAGAACGATAACTGGAGGATCCTGCTCGGACTAGACCAAGATATGACCCACATCTATTAAGGCCCCACCAATGGGAATTGAGGACCGAAGGCCCATCGCCCATAACCGCTAGTGGAACCCCACGTATGCTCGGGTCAGATGGCTAATCTGTTACTTAACCATCACCTTGCCCTCTAAGAATAACGAGTCTCGCCCTCGTTATCTCGAGTCAGACTGTGAGGAGGCATGCCGGACTCTATACCCACGTAAACTTGATCCTTAGTGGGATCATTAGCAACCCACTAACCGGACCTGGCTCAAGGTTATAAAGACCCTCTCATTTGATAGGGTCAGATATTCATTCTTTCATTCTCACTTCTCTACTTGCTCTCTCCTCTTGCCCTTTCTCACTTTTGCATCGGAGTGCCTTGCAGGTATCTCCCCCATCTTTCTCCAATCACAATTCGTGGGCCATGGACGATTATTCTGATCAGGTACGATAAAAAAGAATGCAAGTTAGTCGGATACACCGACTTAAGTTGGTGTAGTGATGATGAGGAAAAATATCGTCATGTGAAGTAGAGTACATAGTTGATTCTCTTTTTGCATGTCAAGCAATATGGAAGGTGAACTTAGTCTAAGAGATTACATGGAAAGATCATGAAGCAATTACCATGAAGACCGAAAACATGTCAACTATCAATCTGGTGAAGAATCTGATAACACATGGTTGAAGCAAGCACATCGAGATGAGGTTCCATTACTTCGAGAGCAGGTAGTTAAAGGGAACCGGAACTTGGAACACTGTAGAACTGAAAATCAGATTGTAGACATCATGACAAAAAGTGTGTAGATCAAAGTGTTCAGAAGACTAAGAGCTATGATGAATGTAGATAGCTTAAACACAATGAATTATGTGGTGTGTTGAAAATGTAATTTTTTGTGTCGAAGCAGATTGTTCGACGAAAACAAAGTTGTGTTAAAATAGTCTAAGTGTGTCGAGTTGTATAGTATGTCGAAGTGCCGAAGCAATTTTCTTCACACAGTATTTCGACTTAGGTCTAAAATAAGTATTTGGGGCTTTTATACTTTGAGTTTAACTTAGGGAACAAAACCAGATCAATTGTAAATAGAGGGAGTAACTCCTATTATTACACACAACTTATATTCATAGAATTTACAGTTGAAAGTGAATAATATTTTTTCATAGTTAGTGGACAGAGAAAAACTCTACAGAAAATCATCTCCTTCCTTCTTATTTTATCAAACCTAATTCTTTCATTCATTGTTATTATGTATTGATAACAATTTTATCCATGAGGATTGATAAAATTCTCTATAAATTTTGGTGGATTTCCAACACAAATATGGTTAATGAGAATAAATAGTATGTGATATATAACTAAACTTATCATTCATCTCTTTGCACGATTTATCCGATATACTTTACTTGATTTAGTTTGTTCTATTGTGTTTTTGGGCTGTTTTCTCACGTGTTGTTGTAGTGTTTATTGTCATATATATGTTGTCTTTCCGTAAAGTTTGTTGTTGGTTTTTTTCTCTTATATTCCATTTTTAATATGTTCAAATTGTGATTAAAGAAACCTCATATTGCAACTTTTGAAAAATTAACAGTAAGTAACTGCTTGAAATAGAAGCAGAGAATGTTCCCCATACACGACGTAAAGCAAAGCATATATAAGTGGACCTAATATAAGATATTTAAAAGCATATCAACCATATCACATATTTAAAAGCAAAAACAAAAATGAGAATAATTGTCTCCTAATTAGCATTTGTCATTCATGAAGAAAAAAATATAGATCAGAGTTAATAGGATATTTTGTATATGCCATGTCATGCAATGACATCCATATATAACATAAACAAAAGTGAAAAAAACCCAAGTATACTGATTTCTAAAACCAAACTAAAAATTAATAGATATTGTTTGTTCTCTAATCAAGTAAGTAACATAAGATAATTATATGAAATATTCTCAACCAAATGGTGATAAGCTTCTACCATTTGCCACAGCATTTATCATAGGTGTTATTCCAAGCTTCATAGATGCTCCAAACTTCTTCTCACTCACCTTAGTGTCATAAGCTTCACCAATAGGATCACTTTCATCACTTCCATCCAATGACTCACTTTTGAAATTAGGAACATCTTGAGGACTAATGCATGATGAAGTGGTTCCAAAATCATGAAGCCTAAGATCATTATTATTCCAAATTAATGGACTCTTTCCATTTTCATCAAAAGGGTTAGTCCTTTTCTTGCCAACAAACATGTTTTCATTATCATTAGTTGGCATAAATCCTTCAAGGGTTGGTCTCTCAAGTTGTTCCTCATCACTACCACAAATGTTAAGGTCTTGAAAATGTGGAAAGTTATTATGAGTAGAAACAAAATCTTTCATGTCAGGGATGCTTTGAGTTCCATTTATACCCTTGAAATTTGTAGCTGCAGCTGCCATGTTTTCTCCTGCAAGTGTGTGATATGCTTTCTCTAATATACTTTGCATGTATTTTCCTTGTGCTTCAATCCTCAATTGAAGGTGCTTTTGAACCTGCCACATATAAAAACTAAGCACTTCCAACATTTTCCCAAAATCCTTAAATACTTTTAGATTTCTTTACCTCTAATTGTTCATGCAATCTTCTATGCACCTCCATTTGCATCCTAAATTATTGCACCAACAATAATTACATACAGTGAACAAGCAAAACATATATAATACAACTAAAACATGAACCAAAAATTTCTCATTATATGGTAAATTATATAGATAATATGTTAGAATTTATCTAGAAAAATTCAAATTAAAGAAAAACATAGATTGTTTTCTCTAAACCAAAAGAACAAAAAGTACTAAAAGCAAAAAGAAAAGAGTGAAACAAACTATACTACTATATTATAGTTAACTTGTGGTGGAGGGTTTGAATGAATATATTAATTAAGAATGAAAAAGTGAATCAGCATACTCATTCATGTTGCGGCCAGTCATAGAAGACGAGGTGCCAGTATTTCGTTGCAGTTCAAAAGCTGAAACTGTCATGAAAACAAAAGCGTTGCAATACATGTGAATTCAACAAAGTGTGTACTAAAGATAAAAAGCTCAAAAAATCAATATACTAAAGGAACATAGTAGAAATTAAAGTGCCATTTCACCTCTCATACCATCCTTAATAGATTGTTCATTGAATTCCTTGTGGGGTTGCTTTCCAAGCCTAAATTTCTATTAATACAAAAGGAAAAAAAAATGAAAAAAAAAAAACTGAAAGTGTCACCAAAGTTACCAAAATGATTAAAAGAAATTGAGAGTATAAATAGTTTGTGATCAAACCTGAAGATGGCTCTTGAGGTGGTAAAGGGTTAGACCCTTCACACCCATAACCCTCATGATTGTTTTAGGAGTGGCTTCTACAAGTTAACACACAAAAGAGAGGAAGAGTTAATAAAACATAGATACAAATAGCAAATTATATTATTAGAAAGAGTAGAAATAAAGACAAAGTAAAATACCCCTTAGATTTCTTGTTTCAAAATTTAGTGATAATATTAAAGACAATTTCATATTTTATGTCACTAATTTTATTTTTTCAAGATATATTCTTTGAAAACACTTTTTGTTTATTATATAAGTTGCACAACATGAAAGAAAAGAATAAAAGAAGAAGATAGGTACTATCTGGTCCTCCAAGCTGAGCAACAGCATCAATGAAGCGTTCATGGAGTTCGACAGTCCAACGAAGCCGTGGCTTTGGATCAGTGGTGAGGACAAGGCCAGAATCACCTTGAACACACATGGGTCTATCAAGAGAATTCATCATAGTTGAGGGCTTCTTTGATGGGAACATTCTTTCCATTCCTCACTATATTATTCTTTCTCTCCCTCTTATGAGAAACTTAACTGAAAATAGATAGTGATTCAAGAACAAATATGTGATGCAGAGAAAGAAGAATAGGGTGCGTTTCTATATAAAAGGAGATGGAGAATATGAAATGCTTTATTTACATTCTCTAAAACGAATAAAGGGAAGAACAAGCTTATAAGTTACCTTGCTTAAAAAGAATACATATTAGATACGTATATAGCTATTATTTTAGAAAAATAAAGTATTACTATAGTAATACACCATAATCTCTCTCTCCCTCCCTCCCTCCCTCTTTCATGCAAGTTTCTTGCACTACAACAAATAACACATTTTATGACGGAATTTTCACGTCACCCAGAATAACAACGAAGAATTGAGCATAGGCGCGCCATGTATTATATTTTTTTAATTAGGAAAGTATTAACCTACCTCGCTTTCTAACAAATCTGAGGAGTAAAATTATTTTGGAAGCGTTTCGAATCCTAACTTTTGTAGTTTATGTATTATTTTGATTAAAATTGTAAAATAAATAAACTAACCCTTCGATGTTACGATATAATCGAGGGGTCTACTAATCAGATTACACTATAAAAAACAAACAAATTTTATCCTAGTCCTTACTTATTTGTAGTCGCCCCAAACTCCAAATTACATCATTCTTTGAGATGGATTGCAAGACAGAAAAAACCTTCAATATTCTTATAGAATGAAACTTTTTTCTGTCCTTCCAATCTATCTCACATAATCACTACAAAAAATACTCTCAGTTGCGACGTGAATTTCACGTCACAACTTGAGAAATCACGTCACAACACAAAATTAGCCACGTGATCAGATACGTCGTTGGGGAACAAGTGGCAAACTTGTTGCGACATATTTCTCATGTCACAAAGTTGTGACGTGGTATTCACGTTGCAACATATTTATATAGGGAACACAACTCTGCATTGCATAGCAGACATGACAGTGGATAAGGACAGTGCAACAACTTTAGGTTGCGACGTGAAATTCATGTCACAACATTGTGACATGTTTTTTTACATCGCTAAAGATAATTTATTTTTTTAAAAAAAAATTAATTATAACCCCTAATAATCTTTTATAAATAATAAAACGAATAAACTAATATAATAAAATTCATATAATAAAATTTTATAATTATATATTCATATAATAAAATTTTATATAATAAATTCATATAATAATTTTTTTTATAATAAATTTGATAAACTAAAATTATATAATTAAATTTAATATAATAACACTAATAAACTAAAATTTAAAATTTAATATACTAAAAATTAAAAAGTGTTAATTAATTAATATCTTACACAAATTCAAAGTTAAAAACAAATTAAATAAAAAGTTTGTTTGCGGGTCATCTTGGTTTAGGTAATTATCAATGTCAAAATCATCATTTTCGTCATCCTCCGACTCTTGATTATGAATATTTTGATTTCCACTAAACCCTTGCATAAATCGTCTCATTTGCTCCTCCATATCAAATTGCATCTTCGCCATGTTTGATTATCCTCCTGCAGATACATACAATAAAAAAAATTAAATATATATATATATATATATATATATATATATATATATATATATATATATTAAATTATATTAATTATATTATAATATATTAAAAAGTTGTCATATGATTTTCACGCTACAACTTATGAATTGCCACGTGATTTTCACGTGGTAATTTATTAGTTGCCACCTGATAATCACGCCACAAAATTGTCATTAAATTTAAAAAATCAATTGCCACGTGATATTCACGCCACAATTTATCGGTTGCCACATGAAAATCACATCACAAATTTGTTATTAAATTAAAAAAAATATAAACAACATAAATTAAATAACTTAGATAAGCTTTTCGCGTGTGTTCGTCAACAAAACTCCCGATCTCTTTGTCCGAGTCTTTGTGATCAACTCAATAATCAGTGGTGGTCTCCCAAACTCCTTAGTCTAAATAAAATTAAAATGAATTAATAAAATATATTATGAATAAAAATATAACTTAAAAATTGGTAATATTTACCATGTGCCGAACATGTTCCGCAGTACTTATACTTCCAACAATATTGACACAGCCCCCATTTTCAGATGCCCTCATCTCCTTAAAAGTCTCCAATTTAGCCTTGAATTCTGGCGACTCCCAATATTTAAGAGTTCAAAATCTCTACTCCTATCCATTAGGACGGATACCATGAAGTTCATAATTCTCCACAACACGCATTATGTCGAAAAATCTTCTTGAGGTTCTGCCATAATAGTTTTTTTCAATCAATTTCTCGTTCAACGGATTCCACACACATTTTTCCTATAATGTTGTATGACATTAAAATAAAAAATTAAGTAATTATAATGAAAATGTCATTTAAATAACAATAAATAAATAAATTAACTTTATAACTTAAATAAATAATAATACCTTAAATTTTTTTAACCATTCTTCTTTATTTGTAACCACGTCAAAGTTCTTCCAAAATGATTTATACATCTGCTGAATTATATAATTTATAAACTCGACAACAGTCCGACTCGGCGTGAAACTAAAAAACAAAATTTTGAATTAACAATATTAAATTTATATTTATATTAAAAATGAAAATGTATACATACTTAAATAAAAGTTTATAAATTCATCGCTCCCTTGAAGATTAGTTCCATCTATCTCATCAGCTGCCTAATCCACATCACCATCATCCTCACGTGCAGGTACATGTGTGGGGCGTGGTTGTGAGATCCTCCTGTCTCTCTGGGATGTGGGGTGTGGGATCCTCCTGTCTGTTTGGCGCGTGGGGTGCGGGATCCTTCAGCCTGTGTGGGAAATGGACTACGGGATCCTTCAGCCTGTTGGAAGGATGAGGGCATCTGTGTGGGATATGGAAAATTGGGTCCTCCCGTCTACTGGAAGGACAAGGGAATCTGTGTGGGATATGGAAAATTGGGTCCTCCCGTCTACTGGAAGGATGAGGGCATCTGTGTGGGATATGGAAAACTAGGTCCTCCAGTCTGCTGGAAGGATGAAGGCATTTGGGCTGTGGGAAAGAAAACCGTGTCCTCCAGGCGCTAGAAGAATGAAGACATCCGGTCGTGGAAAGGAAAACCGGTGTACAAAGATGCAGTACCCAGACAGGAATGTTTGAGAGGAGAGTAATGGGACAAAATCCTGATTACTGGCCATGGACATAGGATCAACCTGACTCGGGGGACACATAGGGTGAGTGTCTCACATGTTACTACCCTCGGACGTTGGGACTTCTTACCACTATTCTTACTCTTAGGTGGCATTTTACCTATATATATATATATATATATTCATCAACAAAGATAATAAATTCAATAACATCAATAGATATTCATTAACACATTCAATACATATTCCTTAATGTTACATTCAATGAATTGTTTAGTTATTCTAAAACTTCATGCTCGTTATCCATATCATTCTCATCATCTGATGTAATATTGTTCCCGGATTCAAACTCTTCATCATTCTCTCCATTCACATTATTATCAACCAATAATATACATGCATCAACTTCATATCCATCAACCATTGTATCAGACAAACTTGCAATGTGTTCATCTGCAACCACATCATTAATTTGTTCAACGTCATCAACTTGGTGGGCAACATCTTCCACTAGATCGACAGTTTCAATATGACCCAACGATTTTTTATTTATTACAACACACCATCCTTGTGTAAGTACAAATGAAGGATAAGGAACATAATTAACTTGCCGAACAATATGTGACATTATGAAAGGGTTATACTCTTGGTATCTCCGATTCATTTGAATCTCAACAGTACCATATGACTTGTCTATTTTTTTGCCTCTAGTTGGATCATACCATTCACAATAAAACAAGACAAATTTATTTTCCAAGTCCAAGTAATTGTATACCAACTCGTAGATATGTTTAACAAAGCCATAGAAGTCATCATCACCGCCATCCGTAACTCCTTTTACAAATACACCACTGTTTATGGTTTTTTCCCCTTCGGTTCATGCCTCAGTGTGAAATTTATATCTATTCACAAAGTATATGTTCCATTCATTTGCGCTTTGGATAGGGCCTTCTGACAAGTTTCTCAAATGGAGTATTTCCGGAGTCGGTGGAACAATGCTAGACACTCTCTCCTCGAACCATGGGGGAAATTGAGCATAAATGACATCGGATGTTGACTGTACACCGGTACTATGAAAATATGCATTGTTAAACTCCCTACAAAACACACAACATAATTTTAATAAGTTTGGTAAACTTACTCAAGATACGTTTTAACTTCACCGCAGTTGATCAAGACATGGACATGTGCAGATTGCATTTCTTTTTGGGTCAACCAATGCAGACCCTTCTTTCCAGAGGGTCAACCTGGAAGCCTAAAGATTGATAAGGTGAATTGACTTATGTGGTTGACATTTACAAGATTCCGTATGATTCTAGGAGTTAACATCAAGTGATTAAAATAATGATTGCAAAAATGTGATATTTCCCGATGCAGGTAATGTGCACATATAGATCCTTCAACTCTAGCTTTATTTTTCACTGATCGCTTTGAATCACACATGAACCTTGAAACGGGTACATCCATCTATATTGAACAGGTCCACCAAGATAAGCATCATATGCAAGATGCACAGGTAAATGTTCCACAGAGTCAAAGAAACCAGGTGGAAATACTTGTTCCAACTTACAAATAATGAGTGCAATGTTTTGGTCCAACTTAATGGTGTCATCCATGTAACATCCCAAATTTATTAAATAGTATTTAATTATTTATTTTATTATTTTAATTAATTATTATGAGATATAGTAATTAGTTAAATCATATGATTTTGTGTTTTTGTGACTATTTTGGGGTAATTGGGTCATTGAGTGTGATAGCTATTTAATTATTTAATTTGGTGATTATGTGTTAAATGAATTATTTGAATATTGAATTATTTGAATTATTTGAATATATGTTTATTTGAATAATTAAGTTTATAAGTAGAAATAGAATTAACTGGCATTGGGCTTGGTAAAATAAATAGAGTGACTAATGAGTTAGTCCAATTAGTGGAATAAGTAGTAAGAAGAGGGATTAGTGTTATTTGTTGTCATAAACAAAAGAAGAGAAAGAAGAGAAGAAAAGAGGAGAAAGTGGAAAAGAGGAAGAATAAACCCTAGAAGTTGAATCTTCAAGAGGTAAGGGGGAGAATCCTTATTATTATTATCTTGTATGTGATTAGGTAGTAATTAGTAACATGTTAGGTTGTTGAATTCAATTTCTAAGAACCTTTGAATGTTAGGGTTTGGATAGAAATTGTATTTTTCTACTTATGAATGATGACCCATGATTAGAAACATGTTAGGATACCCTTTAATGATTAGTAACATGTATTAGGATTGGGTATTTCAATTTCTAGGTTTTTAATTCACTTAGGTTGAAATTAGAATCCCAAATTGATGTTGGAAAGTATGATTAGATGTTAGTATTTGATGTTATGTGTTAGAAATAGGTTATAACACCTTAAATTGGAGCAAATTGCATGTTTAAATGTGTTTTTGGGTCAAAAGTTCGTGTGGAAAGTTGCCGTTTTTGCAGAAAAGTTTTTGTCAAAAATTCAGACCGGGCTCAACGCAGTTTTTGGGGCTCAGCACGGTCTGTACCGTAAAATTTTTCCAAAACTTCAAAAATTCATAACTTGAGTTTCTGGTATCCGTTTGATGCATCATTTGAATCGTTAGAAAGCTAATGAAATAACCTAGAAGGTGGAGCTAGGTTTGTTGGCATTGGATGATTGGATCATTATGTGATTTGTGTAAAATGATATGTATATGTGTTATGTACATTGTGAATTGGTGTTGAGTTGGAATGATAGTTTGCGTATTATTCGATATGTGTTATGAATGGATGATGAATAAAAACAATATGTTTTGGAATTATTTGCTATATGTTATTATGGTGTGTTGAGTTGCTAAATGCTATGAATACATGATACTTAATTTTAGTATATGTATGTTGTGTTTTGGTGAATTGTTGGGAATAACATTGATTGGTTGCATGCTATATGTTATTTGTGATGTGTAGTGATGGTAAATACTATGCGTATTGTTTTGTTGCTGAAAATACCATGATTATATGTATGTTGTGCAAGAGGTGAAGATAATTCAAATAAATTGAATTATGTGGAATATGTTTGTATGATTAAGATATGGTGATGAATCTTAATTTGCATATTGTTGAGGTTACACATGTACATGCATTTTACTCCTCCACAACACCGTTGTTCATGATGTAGTATCACGTCGACTTATGTTTATCCATTTCTGCGTCAACTACTTCTTTAGATTCTTCCAATTCGATCACCTTATCATACTCATGTGGTAACACAAGGACCACATTGCTAATGATATTCAGTGAAGACTCTCAGTCATATTGGAAATTGTCAGTGAGCAAGTCTTCGTCATCTGTTTGGTCTATTCGAATTTGTACTTTATTTTCCTCTTTTGTTAGGGAAAACAATATCCTTACTACTGGTTTATTTTCTTCGATCATCACGGTCGAAGGGACCTGGTTGCTCCTAGATTCTCCCATTTCTTTATGCTCCATTTCTCTCTACGCATTCTTCTGTCTTTGGTGTCTGTGCCATTGAGATCTAGACATGGGATTTTTCCCTTTGTAATTTCCAATCATGAATTCTTGTTGTTTTGAGATTTGGAACTCCTTTCTATATGCCATTTTTGTTTTACCGCCTTCTTCGAAACTTTGCCACTTGCATTTTCATAATTCTTTTTTCTCAATAGGATAGATCCAGGTGTATGTTGGGACATTTGTAGGTGGTTTGAAAGTCACTCTCTGATTGTCCTTAGGGTAAGGACTATCACACCTACTAGGGACCCCTTTCTTGTCGAAGGTGAAGTTGTTCCTACTTCCTAGGATCCCTCCAGATACTTGTAGTCTTGACATACTTGGTCCTTTCAAAACACTTAACACTTTCCCTATCATATATTGCACTGCATCTGAGGCACATTAGACATCATATTTTTCTTTCTGGCATCACACTAAGAAACCCAACATTGCTCTCTCCAAGTTGTGGATACACGTTCTCCAGGTTCTCTTCTCTCTTCCAATTGTTCAATGTTTGGGCATGTTGAGTCCTTCGATAAGCTGCTACTATCTTGTAGCCATGCACAATGATGCATCTTTGGTATATCAACCAGTCAGCATTTCATTTGTGGCAATGGATCAGATAGTCCAACAAGATTTCTCCAACCTTAGGATAAGGGTTCTTCATTTTTTAGTCCTCTTTCCTTAGGTGTCTTTCCACCTCATCCATTTCTGGAATGGGTTGGTTCAAGTCCACCTTGTTAATATCGAGACTGGGACTGTCAATGGTCTCCATCTTCTGGAAATTGGATGAAAGGCCCTCAGTGACCTTTGAATTTCTAGCCTCTGGGCAAATCTGCTCCTTCATGACTTTGCTTTTGACTACAACAACTCCAGGTTCTATCATCTCAACACTTGCAACAAAAACTTCATCAGTGTTTTTGATGAGGCCCTTCAGTAGCCTTATCTTCTTCTACGAGGTCTTCAGTAACCTCTTCTTCTTTGATAAGGTCTTCAGTATCCTCTTCTTCTTCCATTCCTGCAACGGAGTCCTCAATAACACTATCTTCAGGATTCTCATTCGAATTGAAATTAGCAACATCTACCATATTGATCTCAACTAGCTCAGCATTATTTGTCTCATCCACATGAGGGGATCAATGTCAACCTTCATGTGTTTCTTTGCCTTCTCGTTGAACTTTAGTCTGCTCTTCTTAATAGCATTTTGTATTAGATCCCTGAAAAGAAAGCATTGTGAGGTTTTATGTCCTAAAAAGTTATGATATTTGCATAAACCTCTTTTCTTTCATTGATCTATATGAGGTACTTTTTCCCCAGGTGGTACTATCATTTGGTCATCTTTTACCAATAAATCAAACTTTTTGTCACACTTAGTTACGTCGAAGGTGTAAGTTTTCTTAAGATTTTATCATTCTTTTCTGGTTTGACGAGGTTTTTTCCATTCGAAGGTGCTAAGACTTTACAAGGATATGGCGGCCCATATTTTAATTCTACTAGATCTATTTCAACTTCTTCGAAATATGAGGAGTCACTATGATCCTCTTGTTCCTCTATCCTAGCTTCCACATATGCCACCTTTTCTTTTCTACGACTCTTATTTGCCCTGGATTTTTCAATCTTTAGCCTTTCTACTTGCCTAACCCTATCAGCCAATTGTTTCATATCCCTCAGGTAGTGAGGATCGAGTTTCTTTATGATAGAAGTCCGGGACTCTTGTTGCCATCTCTACAAGTTCATGCTCAAGTACCTGTGTGAAACATGTAACACCCCATTTCTACCCGGTAATTATTATAAAAATCAAAGTATAAAAATCTTTAACCAAACATGGGATATTACACTTTAACTTTAACCAATCGCATAAAATAGTTTATGACAAATACATAGCACATGAGAGAAACTCATGACTAGTAATTAGTCTTCATAATAATTCAACTTTAATAAAATCATGCAGCAGAGTTCACAACTTAAACCTCAAATACGTCATAGCATCTTAATCAGTATAAAAACAACTTTAAACCAAAACAACTGGAATAAAAACATGATTCAACTTCAAAATAAAATCAAATAAGCGTTTGTTCCCCACAGGTGCTACGTATCGCGGCGACACCAAAGCTATTAAGTCTTCCTCGTTACTGCATGTTACTAGTATAAAGGTAACGAAAAAACAATTAAAGGGGTGAGATATCGAATAATATAAACAAAAGTATGATAATCAATATATTAGACTAGAATCATACAAATTTCACTGCTTCACACAACGATCATACGCCAAGAACTAATAAGAAATTTAATAACAGCAGCAACATGTATTAAAAATCAACTTATATCAAACAATAATTTATATCTGGCGACGACTTATATCAAACCATAATCTCAATGTAAACAACAACAACAACAACTTAAACATCACAACAATAGCAACAACAACTTAAACATACTGATCGAATGCGACTCAACTATGCAAATGCATGTGGTACCATTTGGAGCAGAACTCCCAACTTGAACACAACTTAAACATATGTCAGGTTATCGAGGCATTTCAACAAGGCGTGAGCCTTTACCGTGGTGTCATCAAGGCCAACTTAATCATGCAAATGATATGTACACGACAACAACCACAACATCAACAACAACGACTTAAACAACAACAACTTAATCAACAACTTAAACAACAACTCAAACAGTAACTTAAACAACATTGGTCATTCGACCTACAACTAAAACATATCCATAATTCTAGACTATTCAACTGATCGGTTATACCTAAAAAACAACTTATTCAACTTCTTTTCGATAGTATGAAACACTCACAATCACCTATTAATATATACGAACCATCACGACGAATTTTCAATCGATTATGAACAACTACTTTTACCGCTTAATTCGGTTATTTCGGCTAAATCGATATTGTTTCCAACATTATGCTATTATATTGTTTAACTAAATTTCCAGTTAATTATTTCCACTACTGCAATTAATTACTACATATCAAACTACTACGGCTGCTAAATCAATTCTTCTACTACACAAAATTAAGCTCTGCTAGACATTTGCTAATCTGCTGTCAATTTTTGTTTTCTGCTAAAAATGGATTCGAACTACAAACCTGCTAATTCACTGATACTGAGTATTTCATAATTTCAATTGATCAATACTAATTATCATCTCCTACATACTACCAATAATTTTCTACTGCCAGGTACCAGTTTCTAATTTCTGTAACATTTACTTCTGCAAAACATGTTAACTTCCCGTTATGCCAATTCTGATAATTCTGTCACTGATTATTATCTTAATAAATCATTGATCGATTTTCCATAGTATCATTTACTATAGCTAACTCATATATACATATGCTAAGTTACTTAAAAATAATTTCCAGAATACTTAATTATGCCTAATACACGTATAGTAAACAAAACAAAAATAACTAGGAGAATGTATTGGTGTGAGGTGCCCACCCCCCACATGACACACATCTTGGGGTGCCCATCCTAAGCCCAGGGGCGTCATCCCCCTAGTGCCATACATATATCTCTTTTCCTTGTCTGTTGTATCAGATAAACACATGCCAAAAAATTGAAAGTAATACCAACATACTTGCACAAGTAACACAAAATTAAATGGGAGGAAAGGGAAAAGAGAGTGGGGAGCCCACCCCCAAGCATGAGGCGCCCGCCCCCTAAGCATGGTGGGGCCCACTCTTCTTGCTTCACAACTTGGGGATTATCGTCCCTTAATCTTCTTCTTCTTCATACGTTTTTCATTATTTTCTGTATCATCTGTTCTTATTATTCAGTCTAGTTTGCATCAAAATTTTTAGACAACTCTCGATTCAGTAATTCAATTTCAACATATACCAATTATAAAATTTCACAACAACACAATACCAACAATAGCAACAACGTATACCACTTTTGTGACACCCCAAATTAATTCAACTATTAAATAATTAGAAATTTAATTATTAATTTAATTAAAGGTTTAATTATTAGTATTTTTGGATTTATGGATTTAATTAATTAATTAAATAGATGGGAGTGTTGGAGGTGTAAAGTGGATTTGGGAGGTGTGTAGAGTAAAAGGCTATAATTAATCTAATTTATTTATTTCTATTATTTGGAAAATAAAAAGGAATAAATAAAGGGAAAAAGTGAGAAGAGAAATTAGAGTTTGCATTCTACGTGCTTTTGAGAAGAGAAGAGAAAGAGGAAAAAGTCAAGGCGTCAGAAGTTCGAAGAATCATCGCGAGGTAAGGGGTGATTTGATCAGATTATTATGCCTTATAGGTTTTGATGATCAATAGAATAATTTAATCCGTTAGGAATCTCGAATTAGGATTCTAGGTTGTGCCCTAACGTTATGATCCGACGTAATAATTCAATTGGAATTGATAAGAACGATTAATTTATGTAGAATGATTGTAGGCAAATTAGAAAACATGATTATGTGGTCAATTGGATGTGAAAACGCATGAATTAATTCTGTTTTGTGATAATATGAAGTTTGGTAATGAATGGAGTCAATGGGAATTGGAAAACAGTGAAAAGGAACTGGGTTTTGTGAAAATCACGTGTTATGCATCGACCCATAGGGTTATGCATCGATGCAAGCAGTCAAAATTTGGGAAAACAAAAACTGGAATAAGCTATGCATCGACCCATAACTCTATACATCGACTCATAGGGCAAAATCTGAACTCTTGTATCGACACAAGAGAGTTATGTGTCGACCCAAGAAGCTTTTATATCGACACAAGAAGGCCATGCATCGACTCATACTGAAGGGATTTTGAAAAATGGGAAAAATTATTACGTATGAGTCGACACATGCGTGTTTTGTGTCGACACAAGCAGTTTATGTATTGACACATGGGGTTTTGGATCGATACATGCTGTGTGGAAACAGAAGGTGATTTTCTGAAAATTGTTTTGGTCATATCTTTGCGACCGTAACTCCGATTTAGGCATAGTTGGTATCGTTCGAAAGCTTAGAACGGGTACTATATATTAAAAACATTTTCAAAACCAGTAATTGAGATCTTGAAGGATTGTTTTGGCTTCCGTAGGAAGGATCTGTTGTAATTCGTGATTCGTGATTGTGTCATTAACTTTGTGTATGCTGGGTGTTAATTCTATGTGTAGTAATTAACGTCATATAATCATGATTGTATTGCTATTATATGTTGTTGCTGATGTTGTATATTAATGATGCTTGTTGATATCATGAGTTGTTGTTGTTGTATATACCGGTGATAGTCCTACTAATTGAAGGGTAAGCGTTTAGCATATTTATGCTTTGGGATGATTTATTTCATGATAGGTGCTGATATCATGTTGTGGTTGATGATGGTTTATGATGTCTGATGTGGTCATAATCTGTGTTGAATGTTGCATGCTTTTGATGTGCATGCATATGCATTCTGGTGGAGTTAATTCCCATTGTGTGGAATTTGGCTCGTAATGCCAATAACCGTACTCGGGTGATTGTGGGTGGTGAGGCTGGATTCGTGTCCGGGTGATTGTGGACGAATCGATGTTGGTGACTTGGTTCACGTTTTGGTACCACATGCATTTGAGTATGCATTGCATATGTAATTATAACATGTTAGGATGATTTCCAGTGTTGTAATTGCATTGATTGTTATTATGTGCATTGTTGAACTGTGTGATTTTGTGTTGTGAACTGGAATCTGAATATACTAATGAGGGTGGAATAATGAATTAATTGTTTTATTGTTTTAAAGAAACGTATAATGCATTTTAATTTTTGATGAAATCTCACCCTTACTTTAATCATTTCAGATTGAAGTGATTAGCTGCTCAGGAATTTGGTGAGGATGGCTAATAGAGTTATGCTATTTAGATTGTCCGCGTGTCAATGTCATGCTCTGGTAGTTGTAACACTAGGGAACGATCATTTTGGAATTTTAAGGATTTAAACTTATTTCTTTTGAGTTTATGCTTGGAATAATTATGGTTGAGTTATTCCGGATTTTATGTTCTTTCCGCTGTGTAAAACATAATCATTGGTTTGAATTATATTTAATAAGTTCTTCAGTAAAAGCATGATTACTATTATGGAGTTTTACTATTAGAATAATTTTTAAATTGTGACGCCCTTTCGTTATGTTAAAACTCTGATTAAATATAAAATTCGCGGGGAAATTAGAAGGGGTGTTACAACTTTTATCCAGCACAATTTCACTAATGGTAAACCACAATTTTATCAGAATCACAACACTGCAAATTCAAGACATCACATAAAATTCATATAATCCCAATCCCACATATCAATTATCATAATCTCGGTTATAAAATTCGAATCTCATCCTTACCTTGGATTGAAGGCAGCTTGAATTTTCCGATCGAATTTCGCGAACCTAATCGGACCCTAATTCTGATACTTTGAGAATGATTCTTCTTATCTTCCTCTTTAATGGCAGTTTTACTTTTTCTATCACGTAGCAGGTTTGGTTCTTTTCCTTCTAACCCTAGCCACTTTGAATGGCTACTTTATAACTAGCACTAGTTTGTTTTAATTTCCAATCAGTCTCGTACAAGTTCCTAATGGGCCTAAAACTAACACCTTTAGTTTGCTATTTGCCACATGCAATTTAACCCACCTATTTAATTAATTATTCTAATAACCTAATAATATTTTCTAATATGATTTTCTCCGGCTAAATTAACCATTAACCCGATTATCCAATTATCAACTCATATAACATATTCAACGAATACTCGAAAAATACTCAAAATATTTAATTAAAATGATTAATTAAATATGGGCGTTACAAAACATCTTGCCTTTAGCAGGCAGAATCTGTTGAGATAATCATCCACTAGTTCGTTAAATTTGTGCTTGACGTTGGCCAATTCGCTTAGGCTTCTCTTCAATTGACCTATATAAAATTGTTCGTGAAATAACCTCTCGAAGCGCGTTTAATCGTGAATTAAATTCGCTGCAAGTGTTGCGAACCAAGTGAAAGCATATTTTGTTAAAGAACTAGGGAAATATTTTATCCTTAAATTTTCATTATTGGCTAAATCCCAAGCCTCTGTATGGTACCTGACTATATGTTCGACAGTTGATTTACTGGTATCTCCAAAGAATTTTGTGAACTTTGGGACTTTCCAGCCCCTGGGCAATTCAGTTTGCAAAATATATTCTAACAAAGGGGAAGTGTAATTTGACCTTCGAAGGCCAACGTTTACCCCATTTCGTGCCATTATCCTTTTGACCATAGCAGTCAGGTTGTCATTTTTTACCATCTCTTCACGTCAAAAACCTTGAAGGACTTTTTCAGCATCTTGGTTTTGGTTCACCATTACAACTCTTCTTGGTTCTTCCCTAGGGATAACTTGTTGAACTCTAGGTTGTTCGACACGCAAGTATGGATTGATTCTATCATTATTTTGCCCAACTAGTTGGGCTTGGTTAATTGTAGGTTCTTCTTGAAAAATTTAACCTTGGTTTTCTCTTACCCATTCACGTTAGTGTGGTCGAACTACTTCCCATGGGGCTCCGAAAAAATCTACTATTCGTCCCATTTGCGCCACCATTTGTTGGTTTGCTTGGGCATTTTGTAGGTTTGTTTAGGTAGCATTTTGAATCAAAGGGTTAAAAATTATACTCATTTCACGTGCTAATACCCATACCATTTCATGGTTACTATCACCCATATGTTGCCTCCATATTGCTTGTGAATTCGTAGTAAGGGTAGGCATTTGGGTATTAAATCATGATGGTGGAATGGTTCGAATGTCGTTATTAGTGCTTGAACTAGATGCTTGTAACAGTGAGAAAGTTGATGTTAATGGGTTTGTATAAGTGGATGTACTATTGTGTAATCCTGCCATGAATGATGTAGGCATACCATATTGAGGGTCTGTAGTTGGGATCTCGAAACTAGGCATATATGTTCTAGGCTCATTACTTCCTACATATCTTGGGGTCAAAGGTTGCCCCTGACTAGCCACAAATGTTATGGTTGGTATGCTATTTAAATTCGACGGTACATGTGTCAAATTTGTATTCAAAGGATCAGATGTTGTCCCTTGTGTTGGTGGTATCAATTTAGTCGTGCCTCCCCCATTTGGAGGGGAAACTTGTTCTTCATTGTTACAGGATGGATTAACCATTCTTCTATTATGATTTCATTTTGGTATAAGTTCGCTATTGTTGGCTATTTTTTCACTCCTTAATCTCATGCAACAATGTTAAATAGATCAGACTAGAATTGTTTAAAAATTATTTTTACAACAAAATCTAAGACACTTTGTCCCACTGGGCGTCCTAATTTGTTTACCTTGAAAATTTTTAAAGAACCACTGGTCCTCCAAATCGAAGAAACAATTTTTTTGCTTGTAGGATCGACCAGATTGATCCTAAGGACATGTGTTATAGTTTTTGTTTTATTGATATATTGAGACCTTTCAATGAAGACTTCACGTTATCAAAAGTAATAATGTAAATGAACTTTGAAAGTAAAATAAATGTAATGAAAACTCTTAAACATAAATTGGAAATAAAGTTTTAAATACTTCGATTGAATTATAAAAGACAATGAACATAAACCGGTGTATCATACGTACATTTCTCAAATAACTCGCTTCTCTAACACTAGTACTTTGAGTAATATAAAGTATTTGTACAAAGACGTGAACACACAGAATCTTAACACTAAGACCCCTATTTATAATAATTTCAACCCAACGGTCTCTTAACAGCGAATTGCCATGTTCGATGTCTGCATGCTCCTTCAAACCTCAAACCTCCACGCGTCCTTTCGGATAAGATCGAGCTTTTCGAATTCCTTTATCCTTTTGAAGCGCCAAAATGTGACATTCGAAGAATCTAAAAACAACTTAGAATAATTCAAATTTTAAACCTTATTCGAACCAGTTTCCTAAACACTTAGAAAATAAGCCTTTTCGATAGCTTCATCATCGAAGTCTTCATAAGGCTTATTTTGCATTACCTTCGAACCATGCCTTGTTCATCACATATTCAATCGAAATTAATTTTACACTAAATTAAGTTTGTATTATACACTCTCAAGTTTATTATAGAAAAATAATGAGCTTAAGAAGATAAGAATTGACCTAGTTATGATCATTTGAAGTTCAATCATATGATTCAATGGCTTTTCCAAAAGGACATGTAACCTCCTTCACATTTAAATGGTCTTCCATTCAAAATTAGCCTTTGATCCTTGAAGAGAAGTTGTTAAGTATTCCTTGAAGAGAATCATGGATTTAGAATCACTTCAAAATCTCAAAAATTGAGAAATATATGAAATTTAGAAATCAACAAAACCTCCTTCAGAAAGTACCAAAGTGACTTGTAATTCCTTCCAACCTTTGATGGTTTTCCTTACATAAATTGACCTTTCCATGTGAAGAGAAGTTATTGTAGATGATGATAAGAATCGATATCAAAAATAACCATCTCAAAATATTGAAAATTGAGAGAGTTAGGCACTTGTGATCATATAATCAAGAACTTTTCCCAATTAGGTTAACCTTTTGGTTCAAACTTGAATTTGTTTGAGCTTTCCTTTCAAATTAAGGCATGATGAAATATATTAGACCTTGAAATGATATTATCTTGAATAAACTTTGTTGATTAAATTCATTTCTCAATGGAACTTGTTGAAGAAGGCATTGAAATAAACACATGAACCTATGATTCCTCTTGATGATTCCCATCACTAATATTTGGGACAAACTTGACTAAATGAAGTTGAGAGATATCCCTAGGCCAAAAAGCTTTGATGCCATAGAGGTTTCCTTCAAACTCAATGTCTTGAACTTCATTCGATCACTATTTGATTGAGAATCAATTTTCAAACCCTAACTTAAGAGGTGGGTAAGATTCACTTGGCTCCATACCTACAATGTACAAATAACAAAGACAAATATACATCTTTTGGATTTTGATTAAGGGTTAGCAAACATAAAACACATCTATATAAGATACATAATTCAAGGTGCTTGGTGATCCCTCAAGAAAAAACTTAAAGATAACAGGTAGTGGAAGAGAGAACCAACCTTAATGTGTGATCTTGATGCATTGTGATGATATGAAATGGTAAATGATCTTAGGGGAAAATTAGGGTATAATAGTCTCCCACTTGGAGCTCAAGTTCTTTCCTCCTTTTATCATGATAACTAATTTGACAAATCTAAGAAGCTCTCATCTTATCTTGGATCATCTTGATCTTCTCATTGTTTCCTGCATAATATTAGGTTTGAACACAACACTCTCTCCTGACTCATACCAACACAATAAAGTCTTATATCTCCCACCGTATAATGCTTCATATGGTGTCATTCAAATACTAGAGTGGAAATTATTATTGTAAGTAAACTCAATTAATGGCAAGTGGCTATCCCAAGCTCCTCTTTGCTCTAACACACAAGCCCTCATCAAATCCTACAATGATTGGATAGTCATCTTTGTACGATCATCCGTTTGCGGATGATATGCATAACTTAACCTTAACTCAGTACCAAAAGCATTCTGCAAAACTTCCCAAAACTTAGATGTAAACCTCAGACCTCTATCATAGAAAATACTCAAAGGTATGTCATGTAACCTCATAATTTCTTCAATATACATCTCATCTAACTATTGCATAGAGTGATTAATCTTCATCGACAAGAAATTAGTTGATCTAGTCGATATATCCACTATCATCCAAATAGAATCATTGCCCTTAGCAGTCTTTGAAAAACCCGACACAAAATCTATAGAAATACTATCTCATTTCCACTCTGGAATATTCAACAGCTGCATCAGACCCAAAGGTTTTTGATGTTCAATCTTTCACTTCTGACAATTCAAACAAGCATAAACAAATTCAACAATCTCTTTTTTCATACCCGACCACCAAAACAATTTCTTCAAGTCCTGATACATCTTTGTAGCACCGGGATGAATACTCAAAAATGCTCCACTTAAGTTCGGGCACATCCGGAACACACACTTTATTCCCAATCTTCATTACACCATTTTCATCAACTCAGAATTCACCTCTGTTACCTTGATTAATCAATTTCAACTAACAACTAGCCTCAAATTAGATTTCTAACTCTCTCGAATTTCTTCAAGAATGCCACTAGTCAGTTTCAAAATTCATAACCTTGCATTGTCAGGAGTTTCTTCACGCACCAAACTCAGGTCTCTAAATTGGTTAATCAACTCTAATTCATTTACCATAAACATCGACATATGCAAGAAATTCCTGCTCAAAGTATATACCACAACATTTTCTTTACCGAGATGGTAACTCAAATCAAAATCATAATCTTTTAAAAGTTCTAGCCACCTCTTTTGCCTCATATTCCACTCCTTTTGATCAAACAAATATTTTAGACTTTTATGATCACCAAACACCTCAAATTAGAACCAAACAAATAAAGTCTCCAAATCTTCAACACAAACACCACAATTGCTAATTCTAAATTATGTGTGGGATAATTCCTTTCATGGACTTTCAACTGTTTAGAAGCATAAGCAACAACCTGCCCATTCTGCATCAACACACCTCCAAGATCCATCTTCGACGCATCATAATATACAACAAAAGATTCATCTGGATCAGGAAAAATCAACACCGAAGCAGTTGTCAACGTCTTCTTTAATTATGCAAAACTTTCTTCACACGCAACATCCCACACATAAGATTGACATTTTTTATTTAACTGAGTCAAAGGTAATGCTAACTTAGAAAACCCTTCAATGAACCTACTATAATAACTAGCTAAACCAAGAATAAATCAATGAACCCTTCAATGAACCCTTCAACTTATTCTCTTTCAAAGCTTGCAACACAATTCTCAAGTGTTCAACATGCTCTTCTTCTGATTTAGAATAAATCAAAATATTGTCAATAAATACCACGACAAACTTATCTAAATAATGATGAGAGATCATGTTCATATACTCCATGAAAACACCTGGTGCATTAGACACACCAAATGAAATCAAATTTCTTACGTAACAAGGATGAAACATTCACGACTTTCACACGTTTTCCCAAGACAACTCTAAATAAAATAAATTCAAAAATAATTGTTATTTGAAGTGATCATGGAGGTGAATTTGAAAACCAACTCTTTGAAGAATATTGCGATAAATTTGGATTTGAACATAACTTTTGACTCACAGAACTCCTGACAAAATGGTGTTGTGGGCGCAAAAATGTATTTTAGCAGAGTTAGCAAGAACAATGCTCAATGATTATGGTCTACCAAAATACTTTTGGACCGATGCTATTAGTACGACATGTTATGTCTTGAATAGGATAATCTTACGTCCAATTCTTAACAAAACTCTCTATAAACTTTTAAAAGGTAGAAAACCAAATTTATCCCATCATCATATCTTTTGATGTAAATACTTTTTTTAAACAATAAAAAAAATCTCGTTCCACAGTTTGAAAATTAGACAACATGAGAATCATTACAACATTTTTATTCTATTTTTATCCTTACTAGTAAGAAACTCTAGAAACTCGTGTTATCGCACGGGTCCTGTTTGGGTTCATATTACCCGTCTATCAGACCATCATTTATAAAGTATCAATTTATTCTTTAATTGGATGACATTCAAATAGTTAGAAATATAGGCTAATGATATGCACTTGGGTTTTGCTTGTTCTGATGAAAGAGAGAGAGAGAGAGAGAGAGAGAGATTTTAGAATTGTATTTTGCATTTGAAGCATATAAATAATCATCATATGAAACATTTAACCTAATCAGTTTAACAAAACACTATTCATGAAATTGGGGTTGAAAGCGATAAGATTCAAAAGCAAACATAAACAACAAATCGACAAATCGATGGAAGCTACAACTATCTGAGTATTGCCAAAGTGAAGATGGGAGAAAAGAAGGATTGGGGGTTGATGAGATACAAGGCGGATATTTATGGTTGGGTAGTGAAATACCAAAAGTTTGGGTATGTCTATGTTGGAAGTTGTAGTATATATGACTGCTCTTCAATAGACTTGCATTGGAAAAGGATGTTTATGCAACATAGGAATAAAAAGTCTTTTGATTTCAACCGGTGCATATTTCAACCGGTACTTAAATTAGAAATTAAGTAATGGAATTAGAGTTGTAAAGAATAAAATAATTATAAATTAACAACAAAAAATGTGGGCACGCCACATCAGCGATATTAATTACCAAATCAATATGAAGCAAGTATTATTTTAACTTTTAATAAGATGGGATATATTGTAAATTTGAAGTAGTTTTGGTTTTATATATTTATAATAGAGTTATTATTATTATTTGAAATGTAGAAACGTGTAGTTGGGTGAAAATTCAAAAACGAAAAGAAAACCGTTGTAGAGAAGAGAAGTATATTATGTATGATATTATGGGGAGAGGAAAACAAAAGGGAATAGGGAGAGCGAAGTTTTGAAAAAGCAGAAGAGCGGGCGAGTGAGAAATGAGTTCGAAAGAAAGTTGCAGAAGCGAACTTCGCATCGCGATTCGACAACTGAGCGATCGTGGTCTGAATTCCGCTTCGAAATGGTATAATAGCCAAATATTCCAAACCCTAACCCCTCTCCTCTCCCAAAATCTCATTTCTGTTTCTCTTCAATTTTTCAGGGCATCGGAACAATTGGTAGGGATCGAGCAAGATCCGTCCAAGTTCACTCCGTCTAATACAAGGTTTCAGCGCGGAAGCTCGAGTATTCGCCGCAAGTACAGAACTCATGAGGTCACCGCTACTCCCCCTGCCGGTGTTTCCTATGTTGTTACTCCGGTTATGGAGGAGGATGCGCTTGTTGACTCTGATTTTTACCTTTTGGCTAAATCTTACTTCGATTGTCGCGAGTATAAGCGAGCTTCTCATGTTCTTCGTGACCAAATCGGTCGCAAATCCCTCTTCTTGAGATGCTATTCTCTCTATCTGGTTTGTTCTTGTTTTCCCTTTTTGCCCTTTGTTGTATGTCTAGGGTATCTATTTCAAATTCTGATTCTATTTGCTAGGAGATATGTTCTGTGTTGTGTTTATAAGTGGGAGAAATCCTCACCCTACAAGCCGTTTTTGGTTTTTGAAATTTCACATGTTTATAACATTTCTGTACTTCCTGCAGGCGGGAGAAAAGCGAAAAGAGGAAGAGATGATAGAACTTGAGGGACCTTTGGGTAAGAGTAATGCCGGGAATCAGGAATTAGTTTCTTTAGAGAAGGAGTTATCTACACTTCGCAAGAATGGCACGATTGATCCCTTTTGTTTGTACTTATATGGTGTTATACTGAAACAAAAAGGCAACAAAAGTTTGGCACGGACAGTTCTTGTGGAATCGGTAAATAACTACCCTTGGAATTGGAATGCCTGGACT
Organism: Vicia sativa; assembly: GCA_021764765.1. Lineage (NCBI taxonomy): Eukaryota > Viridiplantae > Streptophyta > Magnoliopsida > Fabales > Fabaceae > Vicia > Vicia sativa. The sequence goes on along the minus strand of CM038796.1, from coordinate 23,183,302 downwards.
GAGCTGCAATCCTTATGTAATTCAGTTGATACCTTGAATAGTCTTAATCTTAGTAGTCATTGGATGAAGGAATTTTTTCTTGCCAGTGTATACCAAAATTAAGGATGCATAGTGAGTCTCTGTTAAAATATGAATACCTACTCGAACTTTTGGTTTTAGTAATTACATCCAAGCCCAAATTGCTAAAGTCCAGTACAGTTTGAAAGAATTTGATCAAGTGGAAGCTATATTTGAAGAGTTGCTGAGAAATGATCCTTACAGAGTGGAAGACATGGATATGTACTCCAATGTGCTATATTCTAAGGAATGCTTTTCTGCTTTGAGTTACCTTGCCCATAGAGTATTCCTGACTGATAAATACAGACCCGAATCGTGTTGTATTATTGGGAATTATTACAGTTTAAAGGGGCAGCATGAAAAAGCAGTTGTATATTTTAAGAGAGCCCTTAAACTGAACAAAATTATCTCTCTGCTTGGGCGCTTATGGGTCATGAGTTTGTAGAGATGAAAAACACTCCTGCCGCTGTGGATGCCTATCGTCGGGCTGTTGATATTGATCCGTGTGATTATCGTGCTTGGTATGGACTAGGACAAGCGTATGAGATGATGGGTATGCCTTTCTATGCTTCATTACTTCAAAAATCTGTTTTCTTGCAGCCAACTGATTCTCGGTTGTGGATTGCTATGGCTCAATGCTATGAAACTGAGCAACCGCATGCATGATGAAATAAAGTGTTATAAAGGGCATCAGAATGTAATGACAGAGAAGCAATTGCTTTGCACCAACTAGCAAAGCTTTATTCAGACTGGAGCCCAGATGAGGCAGCGTATTACTACAAAAAGGATTTAGAGAGGATGGAAGATGAAGAGCGTGATGGACCTAACATGGTTGAGGCTTTGCTCTATCTTGCAAGTTATTATAAAATGCAGAAAAGATTTAAAGAGGCAGAGGTTTATTGTACTCGTCTTCTTGATTATACTGGCCCGGTGAGTCTATAATATTTATCTATTTATAATAACTGCACTCTCAATTTGAATCAATTTGTTCTTACCAAATTATTTAATGATCCAAATCATTCTTTCAGGAGAAGGAAACAGCAAAAAATTTACTTAGGGTGATGCGATCCTCACAATCTAGTTTCCCTTCAACGGATGTCGAGCAATTTCCTCCATAATGTCTTTTGATTAAGCACTGGTGTTATGTGCCACATTTTTCAATTTTGGTTTAGATTCATTCTCATACTTTGTGCTGCATCAGAACTAATGACAAACATGAAAATGGTAAGAATCATTCTCATACTTTAATGCATGCTGCTGTGTTAAGACATTAGACAAGAACATGAGTCTGGGTAATCATATCAGGGTCAACACAGAAGATAAGTAATTGTTCAATGTTTTTTATTTAAAAATAGTTGTAGAATAGGACAAAACTGTAGAAACTATTTTCAATGACAAACTATCTAAAAGGACTTTCCCTAACTCTCCTCCCCCTCTCTCTAAATCTTATATCTTTGTGTCTTCTATTGTCTCAAATGATATGCAAGACATACTTGTGTTGTCACTCGAACACATGTTTTGTGTGTCTTACATGTATCGTGTCACTGTATCAAGCATTTGTAATGTGTGAGCCTGAGCCATGAATGAATAAATAATTTCGCTGTGTTTTTTTTCCTCTAACTTTTCCATTTCAATACTTTTTACAGAGTAAGGATTGAATTTGATAGGGGATGTAATCATGATCTGTGAAACAAGTTTAATGATTTTATTTAAAAAAATTGGTGGCTAATCAAAATAATTTTAAATAGTTTAGGTATATTATAAGCTTGTTAAGTAGTTTGTATCCCTTTAAAAATATTAAACGGATAATGAGTTCAACATGGTAGAAAATAACAAGATGGTTGATAAGTAAATTGATCTCACCATATTTTAAAGATAAGGCAGACAATTGTAGAATAATGCCTAAAAGCCTTAAGTGATGTAGAAAAGGAAATCATATTTCAAGATTGTTAGAAACCAAAATTGCAGGAAGCTGAAAAGTAGTAGAAAGGTCGACGAAGGACATTGAAATTGTGGTAGCAGTAGTATGGAGGTCACCAACAATTACATTGGAATCGAGGTGACCGAGCGGAGTCTGGACGGTGGCAGTGGAGGTCATGTTTAGGTAGAGGTCAGTCCTTGGGCATTTCACAAGAATCGGGCTTGGGCATTTCATTTTGCACATTTGTTAATTGATGATTCGTATGTTGTAATACTATAGAATTAAATAATATCAAATCTGATACTAAGAGATACTCGAAGATACTCTAAATTAATATAAATGATACTATAAGATATTTATAACAATCTAACATCATGTTTTGGGCCCATTAAGAGTCCATTGGGTTTTAGTAGTTATAAGTATGTATCTTTACCGTTTTGTCAAAAACAATATTTAGAGTGTAGTTTGAAAGACAGAGGAAGAATGTGAAAATCCTAGGTAAACTTAAAAGAGAAAATGGTATAAATTCAATATTAGGTTCTTGAAATTTGCTAAACTTTTGGAGGTATCTAATGGGATTGAGAAATGAGAAATACTTTTAAACACCTCAGACTTGTGTGATTCATATATATAGAGTTGAAGAGATTGAGAAATACTTCATTAAAAAATAATGTTTGTTCTTGAGAACTTGTATGACTATTTTACTCATATTTAATCTCTTGTAAAAATTGTTGAAAGTATATTGAATCAAAGAGTTACCTTCTTCCACACTCCTGAAAAATCAAAACCACCCGTAGTAGTGCACTTAAATTCACTCTAAGGTGAATTCATAAGTGCACTTACGATGTTACTACGGGTGAATACGTAAATGGACTTCAATTCACCTTATTTTATACATTTTATTATTTTAAACGTTGACATTTGAAAAAATAACCTTTGTTCGTAAGTGCACTTACGAAATGTCCCTTTGTATACTAAAGTGTTGTTGTTGCATGGTCATTTCTTCATACTATCTCATTCATTTTTTACACCTCTAAACATAAAAACCCTCCAAACTTCACCCAAAATCAATATAAATTTTTTCTCCAAATCAAGTTTCAAGTGTGTGATCCTAGCAAAGTGAGCATGTGAGCATTGGAAGCTACAATTTTAGGTAAACTTTCATCCCCTCAATCTACATTTGTTGCATTGTTGTTGTTTCATTGTTGCATAAAACATCGTCGCTTTGCAAGTACACTTGCGAAGTACACCAGAAAAAATTTGCAAGTGTACTTGCGAATTATTCCTTGAAGCACAAACAGAATTCATATTTTTATATACTTTAGGTATGGTGAACCCCGACAACAATATCAAGGCTATTGTGAAGGTTCCGATTCTGGACAAAGTGAGCATACACAATAAGTCGATTGTGGTCAAAGAAGTAGATAAAATGATTGATGTTGTGATCGATAATGAAAATCAATTTCCAAATCGAAAAACTTTCAATACTTGTCAACAAATGGTTGATTATGTTAGAATGGAAGCTAGCAAACATGGTTTTGGCGTTGTGATTGCGAGGCCTGATAATGGGAATAGTAATCGGCAACTATTTGTTATTTTGACATGCGAGAGAAGTGGAGCATATGTTCCAAAAATCTGTAAGTTAAAACACGAAGACACGAGTTCGAAGAAATGTGGGTGTCTTATTCCGGCCACATCCGTGGAATGGATGGAACATCACAAAAAAGAGGCAGAAATTTGGTCGGATCATCTTTTGGAGAGAATGACGGAACTCACCCATTTGATAGATCTTGAGAGAGAATCGATAGGGAGCGACCAAAGAAAGAACCGTTTAGATTTAAGCGGAGACAATTTTTGGTTCATTTTAGAATGTAAGAAAACTTTGTTAATAAGTATTATATAAACATTGTAAAATATTAATATATATATATATATATATATATATATATATATATGAGTTTTATCTATATCTATTTTATCTATGTCTATAATATTTTGAATGTCTAAACAACCAACTAACATAATTTTGTTTCAATGAAACTTATGTTTAGTATATTCTTCGAAATTCGCAAGTACACTTGCAATTACATACAATTATAAAAACAACACAAGAACAAGATTTAGTGTAATTCGTAAGTGTACTTGTGAAATGTGACGTCACGATTTTATGGTCCATATTACTCTACTTGCATATAAATTGAATCTGACCTATTCCATTCTCCATCACAAACCAAAACCGAAAAATGACACAAACTTATCCACACTTGTGTTTGTCTACTTCAACTTCTTGGCATGAGTTTAGCCTCAAAGACACCCGTGACTAGCTCATTACAACACTACATTCTACATTGCGGTATCCAAATAATCGCAAGGTGGTCAAGCTTGAGTACCGTTCACATTCACTTGATCTTTGAAGGAAAAGTCAAGTTCACCAAGTTTCGGTGAAGACGACGAGGAATTAGAGGTTATGTGGAGACCTTTCAACAATACTCGACAAAGGGCGATTGAGATGGATGTTTCGCTTTATATATCGGCGAAGATGTTATCAAGATGTTGCATCCTGACTTCCTATTTATAATAGTATGTAATTTTGGACCCCAATTTTTGCCCCTAAGATTCACTCATACTCCATACCATTTCATGGCACAAAGATCACAATTTGAATCTACCTCTCTCTATCTTTGGATTTTCCTTAGGAGACCACCAAGCACCTTGTGTATGTGTTTATTTCTTGTGTGTGATGGTGATACTTGGCTAACAATGATATGTGTAAACTTTGCTTGCTAAATGTTGTAGGTGAATGGTGCAAGTTTCTTATTCAGTCAATAGGTTTATGTGTTTATTTCCATGTCTTCTCTCCTCATTCTCAAGATTTCAAAAGTATTGTCTTTCATTGAAGACTCCCTTTTCATCAACCATGGTCTCTTATCTTGAGTTTATGCTTCATATTTGAAAGAGATAATCAAATTCAAATAATTCTCCATCCTGGCCATCTATCCTAAAATTAGGGTTTTGGACTTGAGGATCATATCTTGATGTTTGTATGAAGTTTGTGGATGATTCCAAAGTCATTTGATTCTCGAGAGGACTTTTAATATGAATATGATTGGATTCAAAGAGTTTGATTGATGAAAATATTGTTTTAGAGGTCTATGATTGCCCACTCTAGATTGATGCTTCATTCATCTTGTATGACTTTAAAGGATCATAACTTGGTCATCCCTTGTCTCCTTGAGCTTATTTTTCTTTCAATGAACCTAAGGATGTCTAATACAACTTAGTTCAATTGGTGAGAAGAAAATGTATGAAAGTTTGCTTATGGAGTCAAAAGATTACAAGTCCTTGATGAACTTCTCAATTGTTGGACAATCGACTTCAAAGACCATATCTTGATCATCATTTATCATCTTGAGGTATATTTTTGCAAAATAATCTTGAAGATGTGAACTTTATCTCCATTTAAGTTTTGAAGATTGGAAGTGTTTGAAAGTTGCTTGAAGAAGTCAAAAGATTATAGGTCACTTCACAAATTTTCATCAAATTCACAAGATCATAACTTTCTCAATTTTTGGAATTTTTGAGTGACTATTTTTTCCAAATGTTCTTCGAGAGGTCTACTTCATATCATATTTGAAAATCGAGAGCAAATTTTGAGTGGAAGGGCAAGTTTGAAGAAAAAACATTATAGGTCATTTTTAGAAAGTGGCATGCTTGACCAAGGCCTGGCCAGAAAAATCAATGATTTTGCAAGAATCCTAAAGGCTTAATCTATCAACTCAAGAATCCATTTGATTCTTTTTGCATTGTGTTCTACTCTTTGAATACTTCATTTGGCTCAAGAAAAATCAAAGCATGCGAGGAATTAGATTTGGCCTCGGTTCAAAGTTTGAGCCAAACACATTTTACTCACCATCGGTTTGTGCATTTCTGCGTGTAACTTGTTTTAAGTCAAGCTAAGCCTTGTTTTCATGACTAATTGTGATTAGAAACTTCCGGGATTAATTAGCACATCAAACGCAAAGAATGATTGACTTTTGATGCACATGAAGGCACTTTCTTCATAACCACAGGTTTGCACAATTTCGCTCAATTGCATCACTCCCTCCCTTTCCATTCACTTCTCCTATAAATAAGCAAGTCATTCCACTCATTTCCTCAAGCTTTGATAGCCATAAAACTCCCCAAACTCTCTCGAACGATTTTCTACAACCGTTTCACTCTCAAAGTCATTCAGTTTGAAATTAACCATTCATTCTTCTTCCTTGAACCTCCTTTGGCTATAGAACAAGAATAGTGCCTTGAAGCTTCCTAAATCGTGTTATCCAAGTCTAGTTTCAGACCTCTAAAAGTGAACTTCGTTCGGTGAAATCTTCATCAAACCTTGCAAAATAAAACATCATTGCACTCTCCTCGTCTCACGATCCTTGTGATCTTCACTATTTGCATTTTCATCAGTATTGAGAGAACTTCATCAAAATCCTATTCGCTATCATTTAAGTTTTTTCCAAAGTTCTCTTCACTCAGTGTAAATAAATTTTTCACGAGCATGTGGTTGAGATCATCTTGAAGAGACGAATCCAAGGATACCACCCATTGCTATTGATTTCTGATTTGAGGAACTCCATTTTGGGAGGTGGAGGTTGAAGGCGATGACATGGGCGTCTTGACCAATGAAAGTGTTCCGTGTAATATTTTTGAATTAGATCCTGTGATAACGTTTTACCATACACACGTCTCTGGAGCCCTTGGATCTGATTACTTTTGTGAGTTAGACTCGACCCAACGCGTGACATTATTTTTTATTTTAGTTTTAAAACTTAATTTTATTTGTAATGCAGTGCAACGAAGGAGGTCCATATCAAGCTGCGCGTCATATCCATTGGATGTGATTACTAAGCGTTGTGACTATGATCAGATGATCCATATTTTTTGGCTTTTATTTTTATTTTCTGATTTTATATTTTAAATATTTTAAACTTCCAAAAATCATATAAAATTCATTTCTGGTCCAAAAATTATGAAAAAATTCACAAAAGTATTCTGAAATATTATCTTTGTGAATTTTTGTTTTTCATAATTTTATTTTCAGATTTGAATTTTTATGATTTTCTCTTTATTGATGTTTTAATTGTTTTAAAATATTTTTGACATTTTAAAATTACGGAAAAATTACGGAAGGATCAATGGTCATTTGACAAATATTGGTGATCTCATTTATTTTTAATTTTGAGTTTACTATTTTTTTTTACCATTTTTGGTTTATTTCACCTTTTATTTTATCCTCTAAAAATATTTTATGATTTAAAAATTCTCAAAAAAATTTGTCAACACTTGTTGACCTCTGTTTGACTTTGGGTAATTTTCTTGGAATTTTATTTTGATGAAAAAATACTATTTATGTATTTAAGTCAATAAAATCAATTAAATAACCTAATTTCAAAATTATTTTTTTAATCTTCTTATTTGATTTTATTTTCATTTTTATTTTGTTGGCTTTTGAATTTATCTTGGAGTCACAAATTTCTTCAACATCAATGGAATTTGGGTGTTGATAGGTGTGACACCCCAAATAATTCAACTATTAAATAATTAGAAAATTAATTATTAATTTAATCAAAGGTTTAATTATTGGCATTTTTGAATTAATGGATTTAATTAATTAATTAAATAAATGGATGTGATGGGAGTGTGAAGTGGAATTGGGAGGTGTGTAGGGTAATAGGCTCTAATTTCTCTAATTAGTTTATTTTTATTATTGGGAATAATAAAAGGAATAAATAAAGGAAAAAGGGGAAGAGAGGAATATTAGAGTTTCATTCTCGTGCTTTTGAGAAGAGAAGAGGAAAAGAGGAAAACTCAAAGCGTCGAAAGTTTGAAGATTCATCGCGAGGTAAGGGGTGATTTAGTCGATTATTATGCCTTATAGGTTTTGATAATCGATAGAATGAATTGATCCGTTAGGAATCTCGAATTAGGATTCTAGGTTGTGCCCTAACATTATGATCCAGCGTAATAATTCAATCGAAATTGATAAGAGCGATAAATTGTGTAGAATGATCGTAGGTTAATTAGAAAACATAATTACGTGGTCGATTGGATGTGAAGATACATGAATTAATTATGTTACGGTGTAATATGGAGTTTGGTGATGAATGGTATTGATTGGGATTCAAACAATGAAGAATAAGCGGGTTTTGGTGAAAAATAGCGGTATGGGTCGACACAAGAGGCTATGTGTCGTCTGCGACAAAAATTTAGAAAACCGAGAGTGTGGGAAGATCTTGTATCGATACATAAGTCGTACATCGACTCGTAGGGCAAAATGGAAGTTATACATTGACACATCGTGTTATGCATCGATGCATCTTGAACAAAAATTGAAAAATGCCAAAATTTTAATTGTATGCATCGGCATACGATGCATGTGACACATGTTGTTTATGTATTGATGCATAAACATGCATCGATGCATCTTGTCTGAAACAGAACATAACTACAAAGCGATTTTGGTCGTATCTTTTATTTGTAACTCGATTTAGGCATAGTTGGTATCATTGGAAAGCTTAGAGCAGTAATATCGTTATAAACAACTTTAAAACTAGTAATTGAGATCTTGAGGGATTGTTATGGCTTAGTGGCAAGAATTTGTTGTAATTAAGTGAATTATTCTTTGTGTATACTTCTGGTGTTAATTCCATGTGTGTAATTAACGTTTTGTATTCATAATTATGTTGTTATCATGTGTTGTTGATGGTGTTGATTATGTATGGAATTATGTGGTGTTCGTATTCCGTTAATCGAATGTGGCATGCTTTTGGATGTGCATGCATATGCATTCTAGTGGAGTTAATTCCCATTGTGTGGAATTTGGCTCGTATTGCCAATACCGTACTGGTGATGAAATTTGGATTCTTGTCGGGTGATTATGGACGATCGATGTTGGTGACTTGGTTCACGTTTGATTACCACATGCATTAGTGCACGTTGCATATGTCATTATAACATGTTAGGATGATTTCCAGTGTTGTAATTGCATTGATTGTTATTATGCGCATTATTGAGTTGTGTGATTTGTGTTGTGAACTGGAATCTAAATATACTAATGAGGGTGGAATAATGTATTGATTGTTTTATTGTTTTAAAAGCGTATAATGCATTTAATTATTGATGAAATCTACCCACTTTGATGATTTGATTGAAGGATTAGCAACAGGGTGGTGATGATAGCCTTGGTGTGCCATTTAGTTTGTCCGTGTGGTGTCATTCTACGGTAGTTGTAACCTTTGAGAGCGATTGTTTGGAATTATGGAATTGAACTTGTTTTGTTTGGTTTATGTTTGGAACACTTATGATTTGAATTTATTAGGATTTTTATGTCTTTTCATTGTGTAAAACATAATCATTGGTTTTGAATTATCTAATGAGGTTTTCGGTAAAAGCATGACTCTTGTTATGATTGTTTTATTACTTTAAATTTTAAATTGTGGCTTTCATTATGTTAAACTACGATTAATTATATAATTCGGGAAATTAGAAGGGTGTTACAATAGTGGTATCGAGCCGGTTGGTCGTGTCTTAGTGTCGTAATCGTCCCTTTTGTACGACTAGTGCAAGGGCAACATCGATACTTGTGTTCTAATAAGATTGTTTTGTAATGTTCTGGAACAATGGCGAGAAGAGGTAACGGAAGAGGCGATCTGCTTATTCTGAAGCCTTGGGAATGCTAGTTGGAGTGCTTGGAGGAATCGGTTGGGAGGTGGTATTGGTGCGATGGCGGTTGGGAAACTTTCGGAGCAATCCTCCATTGTTGAAAGCACTCATGATCTCGAAGGTGCTCGAGATGGTTGATGGAGATCGAGAGGATCTTGAGTAATTGATTGTCTTTGAAGAGTTGAAGGTGAGTATGGTACTCACGTCTTGGCGAGGAAGCCGATGGCCGGTGGGTTGCTACCGGGGCGAAATAGATCAAGATGGTGTTGCATTGACTTGGGTGTGTTCGGAGCTTTTCGAGGAGATACTTTCACGAAGATATTGAGCAAGAAGGAGATTGAGTTTTGGAGCTCAGCGGAAACAAGACTACGAGTGGTATGCTTGAAATTTCTTGAGTTGGCGAGTATTATACTCACTACAACAATGATCAGATGGAGAATTTTCAAATGTATCAAATTTGAGAATGGTCTTCGTGATGAGATCAAGAAGGGTATCGGTGTCGTATGTCAGAAGGTTTTCGACTTGGTAGACTATAGTAGGATTCTAGAAGAGGATCTTGCTAATACTCGAGCAGATGCTCGGGGTATGTTGATCGGAAGGGTAAGCAATATATGGATCACAGGAAACCTTATGATAAGAATAATCAATCCGTGGTTGGAAGAAGCCTAGTGGGGAGATGCGGTTCTTCCATAAAGTACTACGGTGTGGTGAGATGGGACATCGTATGGTAGCAAGAGTAATGATAGGAAGTGTTTCAAGTGTGGGAACACTGTGGCCATGTGATTGTAGAGTGAGTGGTGACTTGTTACAACTATGCGAAGAATGTCATACTAAATGCAGTGTACTAAACCAAAAAGAACAAGCGATGGTAAAGTGTTAACTTTGTCGGGATCGAGACTAAGCCGGATGATCGGTTGATTAAAGGTACATGTTTATTAATGGCATACCTTTAATTGCGATTAATCTTGGGTGACACATTCTTTTATTGCTTTGGATTGTGCTAAAGATTGAACTTGGATATTTCTAATATGGATGGAAGTATGGTTATTGACACTACTGCGTCGGGTTCGGTGACTACTTCATTTGTTTTAAATTGTCCTATTGTGATTTTGGTAGATTTCGGTATGGATTTAGTGTGCCTACCGTTAGAACAACGATATCATCCTTGGAATGAGCGGTTGGAATTCACGGGTTATCACTTATTTTATGACAGTTATTTTTCTGAAGAATCTAGAGTTAAAGATGTGATATGTCGATTAAGCGGATGAATTTGGTGTTAATGATGGTGTTGTAGTGTTTATGTTGTATTCTTCACGTGAAAGGAAAAGCGAAGAGTGATGAATTACATTGTGAATGAATTCCCAAAGTGTTTGGGATGTTGTGGTGCCACAGGAAGTGGTTTTATAGATTTTATTCCTGAACTAGTCAGGTATGGATGGCGCCTTATCGCATGTCGACATCGAATTGTATACGAGTTGAAGCGGTTAGAAATTGCTTGAGAAAGTTTATTCGCTAAGTGTTTCGTAGTGGGGTGCTCTGTGTTGTTGGTTAAGAAGAATGAGGTTCGATGAGGCGTGTGTTGATTACAGTTGAACAAGTTACAATCAGAATGGGTATCCATTGCCATGATGACTTGATGGATCGATTAGTTGGACTTGTGTTGATAAGATTAATTTGAGATCGGATACCATCGATTAGGTGTGAGGCGGAAGATATTGACGCATTTAGAGCGGTATGGACATTATGAGTATTGTTATGCCATTTGGAGTTACTAATGCAGGTGTTTTCATGGAGTATATGAACAGATATTTCATCCGTATCTTGATAAGTTGGTGGTATTTATTGATGATGTTGATCTATTGAAGAATGATGAAGAACATCGCGAACATCTTAGAGTTGTATTGGAGTTGTTGAAAGAAGCTTTATCTAAATTGTCTAAGTGTGAGTTAGGTTAAGCGATATTTTCTTGGTCACTGATTTCCAAGAATGACATTGTTGTTGATCTACGAAGGTGGTATCTCGATGGGAGCGCCAAGAATGTACGAAATAGTTTTCTTGGTCTTGCGGGTTATTACTGAAAGTTCATTGAAGAATTTTGAAGTTAGTTTTGCCGTTGACTAAGTTGACAAGAAAGGGTCGGTGTTTGTTTGGGATTACGAATGTGAGAAAGGATTCCAAGAGTTGAAGAAGAGATTGACTAGTGCTCGATTACGATTTTTATGAATCGGCAAAATCTTTTGTTGTATGTGCATCATTGATGGGATTAGGTGTGTTTGATGCAAGATAAGCGGGTTGTGTTATGTGAGACAATTGAAAGTTCATGAAAGTTATCAGGCCTAATGATTTAAATTGGAAATTGTATTTGTGTTGAAATTGTGGAGGCATTATTTATATGGTTCTCGATTTGAGGTATTCGATGATCATAAAGTTTGAGTATCTCTTGATCGAGAAAGTGCTAAATATAAAGGAAGGTGGTTAAAATTTACGAAAGGATTATGATTTTGGTTTGAATTACCATCTGAAAGCAGTGGTTAACCATTGGCGGGAAGTCCTTGCATATGTCAATGTTGATGGTTAAATTAGATTTGGTTGATTGATTGATTTAAGTTTGGTGTGAGACTACTTACGATAGTGTTAAATTGGGAATGTTGAAGTTGACGGTGGTATTTTGAGAAATTCGAGCGGGCGGAATATGATGTTGGTTTGGTGGATAACGTTGACATTGCTTAAGGTCGAGGAGGTGAATCGAATTGATGAGAATGGTGTTATGAGATTTGGTGATAGAGTGTGTTAGGATATTCGAACTTGGAGGTATTTTGGAAGAGGGAGATCGTAGTGGATTGAGTATTCATCCAGTGCTACTAAGATGTATCATGACATGAAAAAGTTATTACGGTGGCACGGAATGAAAAAGGAAAATGCTGAGTTTGTTTATGCTTGTTTGGTCTGTCAGAAGTCAAAAATCGAACATCAGAAATCGTCAAGATTGATGGAACAGTTGTTTATTCCAGAGTGGAAATGGGATGGCATTTCTATGGATTTTGTGTCAGGTTTGTCGAGGACAGTGAAGAATTGTGATTTTATCTGGGTTATTGTTGATCGGTTGTCGAAATCTACTCACTTTATTCCGATAAGAATGGATTATCCGATGGAGAGGTTGGCAGAATTGTATGTTGAGAAGATCGTAAGTTTGCATGGTATTCCTTCTAGTATTGTGTCGGATAGAGATCCGAGGTTTACGTCTAAGTTTTGGACGGGGCTGCAAGAAGCGTTAGGTACTAAGTTGAGGTTAAGTTCCGCTTATCATCTGCAGATAGATGGTCAGACGGAGAGAACGATTCATTCGTTAGAGGACTTGTTGAGAGCTTGTGTGTTGGAGAAAGGTGGAGCTTGGGATAGTTATTTGCCATTGATTGAGTTTACCTACAACAATAGTTTTCATTCGAGTATTGGTATGGCTCCGTTTGAGGCATTGTATGGTAGGAGGTGTCGGACACCGTTGTGTTGGTACGAATCTGGAGAGAGTGTTGTGATTGGACCGGAGATTGTCCAACAGACTTCAGAAAAGATCAAGATGATTTAGGAGAAGATGAGAGCTTCTCAGAGTAGGCAGAAGAGTTATCATGATAAGAGGAGGAAGGACCTCGAGTTTAGTGAAGGAGATCATGTGTTTATGCGAGTTACTCCAGAGGCGGTATTGGTTGAGCTTTGAAGTAAAAGAAGTTGACTCGCGCTTTATTGGTCCGTATCGGATTACCAGAAGGTTGGAAGAGTTGCTTATCAAATTGCTTCCTTGAAACGCTTCAATTTGCATGATGTATTCCATGTATCTCAGTTGAGGAAGTACATTCTTGATTCGTCTCATGAGATTGAATTAGATGATATACATGTGCGAGATAATCATTGAAGCATTACTGCGGTGAGGATCGGAGAGTTGAAGTAGTTGCAAGGTAAAGAGATAGCATTGGTGAAAGTAGCTTGGGAGGACCAGCGGTGGAAATGTCACTTGGAACTAGAGAACAGACGCGAAGGACTCGTATCCCGAACTTTTGTCAAGGTATGTTTTAGGGCGAAACTTTTTAGTAAGGGAGAGTTGTGACACCTAAATAATTCAACTATTAAATAATTAGAAAATTAATTATTAATTTAATTACAAAATGTTGGACCCTTGTCTAAATAAAGACTACCACTACACCTTTCTTTCCTATAAAAACTCTCCAAGTATCTTTGCTTCTCTTTGTAATGAGATCTTCCATTTTGTTTTGTTTATTCTCTTGGGCCTTGAGATGCATTTGATAGACTTTTCTGCATAATGACGTGGGGTCCAAAATTTTGTGAGATCTGACGATCGTTTAACCATGATGTGGTTACACAAAAGACAACTCATCCATGGCCTCTGCCTGCCGGTATGAACCTCGACCAAGAAATTGTCCAATGACGATAGGATTGCATTTTCTTTGTCGGAAGGCGTAGGCGGAGATCGGTAATAGCTTTGTTTATTTTCAATGTTTAACTTACTCATTTTAAAAAATTTACGATGTTTTATATTTTTAGATTGGTTAGTCGTTATTGGACAAGATGAAGGAATGTTGACATAGCTTAATGTATGGGTAACCACATATTTTGGCAACACCAATGGCAAACTCATGGCATATGTGCCAACTTTGTCAAAAGAAATATAATCATATGACAATAAGCGGGTATGTTTATTTAATATTTCAAAGCACTAAATGCGGGAATTCATCCTATGGATGCAGTCTTAATTCCACCTTACACTCGCAAGCATTCATTTATCGGTAACAAATTTTCATGGGCATGTTATACCATTATGTTGTGTTGATGCAGTCTTTGGAATGGTCAACTATATGAGTTAAATCTTGTAAATCTGCGAGATGGTGAAGGCGGATGATTGTCGAAGAAGGGCGTGTAAGGATAATTGATTAGTGACATATCATAATCCTCCTCCTCCTCCTCAGATTAATATCTGGCGGAGGCGGAGGCGGTTCATTAATGGTGGTGGAGGTCTTTGGTGGTGGTCGGGAGTAGGTCTTTGGTGGTGGTGGTGGTCGGAGTAGAGGTCTTTGGTGGTGGGAGGAGCTTTGGTTGGAGTGGAGGTCTTGGTGGTGGCGGCGGTGGGGTGGAAGAGTGGAGGTCTTTGGTGCTAGTGGTGGCCGTAGTGCGGTGGGTGTTATTGGGAGAGGTGGTGGCGACATTGTTACTCTCGGTGTTGGTGCTAGTCTTGGCGTAGTGCATTGGGTGTTATTGGGAGAGGTGGTGACATTGTTACTCGGTCTTTGGTCGGAAGTGGATGTGAAAAGAGATGGTACTATTTAGTATCGGTGTTGGTGGTCTTCGTTTTTGTGGTCGATGATATTTTGTTTTGTTTATTCTCTTGGGAGGCGATGCATTTGATAGACTTTTCTACATGATGCGTGGGGTCCAACATTTTGTGAGATCTGACGGTCGTTTAATACGCAATGTTCGGTTACACCAGAGAAACAACTTAACCATCCATGGCCTCAGGCTTACCAATGACCGTGAACCTCGACAAGAAATTGTCCGACCGATAGGATTGCATTTTCTTTGTTCGGAAGGCGGCCATTTGAGATCGGTAATAGCTTTGTTTATTTTCAGCGTTTAACTTCCTTGACTCATTTTAAAAATCATTTCGATGTTTTAAATTTTAGATTGGTTAGTCGTTATTGGACAAGATGAAGGAATGTTGGCTAAGCTTAATGTATGAGAGTAACCACATATTTTGGCAACACAATAGCAAACTCATGGCATATGTGCCAACTTTGTCAAAAGAAATATAATCATATGACAATAAGCGGGTATGTTTTATTTAATATTTTCAAAGCACTTGAATGGCGGAATTCATCACATGGATGCGAGTCTTGAATTCCACCTTACACTCCATTCATTTATGCGGTAACAAATTTTCATGGGCATGTTATACCATTATGTTGGGTGTCGTCTTGGAATGAACTATATGAAGTTAAATCTAAATCTGCAAATGGTGAGGCGGATAGATTGTCCGAAGAAGAGGCGTGTAAGGATGAATTGATTAGTGACATATCATAATCCTCTCCTCCTCCAGGTTAATATCGCGGCGGAGGCGGGCGGTTTTCGTAATTGGTCGGGAGTGGAGGTCTTGGTGCTGGTGGTGGTCGGAGTAGGGTCTTTGGTGGTCGAGGAGGAGGTCTTGGTGGTGGCGCGGTGGTCGGGAGAGTGGAGGTCTTGGTGCTAGTGGTGGCCGTGGTGCGGTGGTGTTATTGGGAGGTGGTGGCGACATTGTTACTCTCGGTGTTGGTGCTAGTCTTGGCCGTAGTGCATTGGGTGTTATTGGGAGGGTGGTGGCGACATTGTTACTCTCGGTGTTGGTGCGAGTGGATGTGAAAAGAGATGGTACTATTAGTATCGGTGTTGGTGGTCTTCTTGTTTTTGGGTCGATGATATTTTGTTTTGTTTATTCTCTTGGGAGCGTTGATGCATTTGATAGACTTGTTCTGATGACGTGGGGTCCAACATTTTGTGAGATCAGCGATCGTTTAATACGCAATGTTCGGTTACACCAAGAGAGACAACATAACCATCCATGGCCTCTGCTTACCAATGAGTGAACCTCGACCAAGAAATCCGGCCAAATAGGATTGCATTTTCTTTGTTCGGGAAGGCGACCGGTTGGAGATCGGGTAATAGCTTTGTTTATTTTCAACGTTGCTTCCTTGACTCATTTTAAAATCATTTCGATGTTTTAAATTTTTAGATTGGTTAAATGGTTATTGGACAAGATGAAGGAATGTTGGCTAAGCTTAATGTATGAGAGTAACCACATATTTTGCAACACATGAAACTCATGGCATATGTACTGACTTTGTCAAAAATATAATCATATGACAATAAGCGGGTATGTTTTATTTAATATTTTCAAAGCACTTCAAATGGCGAATTCATCACGTGGATGCAAGTCTTAATTCCACCTTACACTCGGCAAGCATTCATTGATGCGGTAACAAATTTTCATGGGCATGTTAATTATGTTGGGATTGCGTCTTTGGAATGGTCGACTATATGAAGTTAAATCTTTGTCAAATAGGATGGTGAACGGATAGATTGTCCGAAGAAGGGCGTGTGAGGATAATTGATTAGTGACATATCATAATCCTCCTCCTCCTCCGGTTAATATCACGGCGGAGGCATTTTCGTGGTGGTCGGAGTGGAGTCTTGGTGGTGGTCGGTGTGGAGGTGCTTGTCTTGGTGGTGGTGGGGTAGAGTGTTGGTGGTGGTTGGAGTGGAGGTCTTGGTGGTGGCAGCGGTGGTGGAAGAGTGGAGGTGGGTGCTAGTGGTGGCCGTAGTGCGGTTGTTGTTATTGGGAGAGGTGGTGGCGACATTGTTACTCTCGGTGTTGTGCTAGTGGTGGCCGTAGTGCGGTGGGTGTTATTGGAGAGGTGGTGGCGACATTGTTACTCTCGGTGTTGGTGCGGAAGTGGATGTGAAAAGAGATGGCTAATTGCGGTGTTGGTGGTGGTGCGGTTTTGGGGTCGATGATATTTTGTTTTGTTTATTCTCTTGGGGCGGATGCATTTGATAGACTTGTTCATAATGGGTCCAACATTTTGTGAGATGGGTGTTGTCTTAAATATTCGGTTACAAGAAGACAACAACTTCATCCATGGCCTCGGCTTACCAATGACGTGAACCTCGACCAAGAAATGTCCAGACCCGATGGGATTGCATTTTTTTGTTCGAAGGCGACGGTCGGAATGTAATTTTGTTTATTTTCAACGTTTAACTTCCTTGACTCATTTAAAAATCATTTCGATGTTTTATATTTTTAGATTGGTTAAATCGTTATTGGACAAGATGAAGGAATGTTGGCGACTTAATGTATGAGGTAACCACATATTTTGGCAACACGATGGCAAACTCGCATGTATGTGCCAACTTTGTCAAAAAGAAATATAATCATATGACAATAAGCGGGTATGTTTATTTAATATTTTCAAAGCACTTGAATGGAATTCATCCAGTGGATAGAGTCTTAATTCCACCTTACACTCGAAAAGCATTCATTGATCGGTAACAATTTCATGGGCATGTTATACCAATTATGTTGGGGCTGTCGTCTTTGGAATGGTCGACTATGAAGTTAAATCTTGTAAATCTGCAGGATGGTGAGGCGGATAGATTGTCAGAAGGGGCGTGTGAGGATGAATTCAGTTAGTGACATATCATAATCCTCCTCCTCACTCCTCCAGATTATATGTGGCGGAGGCGGGTTTTAAATGGTGGTCGGGAGTGGAGGTCTTCTTTGGTGGTGGTGAGTCGGGAGTAGAGTCTTTGGTGGTGGAGATGGGAGGAGGTCTTGGTGGTGGCGTCGGTCGGAGAGTGTGAGGTCTTTGGTGCTAGTGGTGGGCGAGTGCGGTGGTGTTATTGGGAGAGGTGGTGGCGACATTGTTACTCTCGGTGTTGGGTGCTAGTGGTGGCCGTAGTCTTGTGGGTGTTATTGGGAAGGTGGTGGCGACATTGTTACTCTCGGTGTTAGTGCGGAAGTGGATGTGAAAGAGATGGTACTATTAGTATCGGTGTTGGTGGTGGTGGTGTTTTTGGGTTGATGATATTTTTGTTTTGTTTATTCTCTTGGGAGCGGATGCATTTGATAGACTTGTTCTACTTAATGGCGTGGGGTCCAACATTTTGTGAGATCTGTGATCGTTTAATCATAATGTTCGGTTACACCGAGAGAAGACAACTTAACCTCCATCCATGGCAACACCATGACGTGAACCTCGACCAAGAAATTGTCCGACCAACGATGGATTGCATTTCTTTGTTCGGGAAGGCGGTTTTGGAGATCGGGGTAATATCTTTGTTTATTTTCAACGTTTACTTCCTTGACTCATTTAAAAATCATTTCGATGTTTATATTTTAGATTGGTTGTCGTTATTGGACAAGATGAAGGAATGTTGGCGAAGCTTAATGTATGAAGTAACCACATATTTGGCAACACCAATGAAACTCATGGCATATTACTTTGTCAAAAGAAATATAATCATATTATGACAATAGCGGGTATGTTTTATTTAATATTTTCAAAGCACTTCAAATGGCGAGAATTCATCACGTGGATGCGGTCTTGAATTCCACCTTCACTCGTGACATTCATTGATGGGTAACAAATTTTCATGGGCATGTTATACCAATTATGTTGGGTAATCGTCTTTGGAATGGTAAATATCAAGTTAAATCTTGTAAATCTCGAGATGGTGAAGGCGGATAGATTGTCGAAGAAGGGACGTGTGAGGATAATTGATTAGTGACATATCATAATCCTCCTCCTCCTCCCTCCAGGTTAATATGAGAGGCCGGGAGGCGGGTTTTCGTGGTGGTGAATTAGGTTGGTTGGTGGTGAGTCGGAGTAGAGGGGTCTTTGGTGGTGGTCGAGAGGAGGTCTTGGTGGTGGCGGGTGGTGGGAAGAGTGGAGGTCTTTGGTGCTAGTGGTGGCGTGTCACGGTTGGTGTTATGGGAGAGTGGTGGCGACATTGTTACTCTCGGTGTTGGGGCTAGTGGTGGCCGTAGTGCGGTGGGTGTTATTGGGAGAGGTGGTGGCGACATTGTTACTCGGTGTTGGTGCGGAGTGGATGTGAAAAGAGATGGTACTATTAGTATCGGTGGTGGTGGTGTCTTTGTTTTGGGGTCGATGATATTTTGTTTTGTTTATTCTCTTGGGAAGCGGATGCATTTGATGACTTGTTCTACTTATGACGTGGGGTCCAACATTTTGTGAGATGCGATGGTTTGTCTGTGATGTTCGGTTACACCAAGAGAGACAACTTAACCATCGGCCTCAGCACCAATGACCGTGAACCTCGACCAGAAATTGTCCGACAGCAGATAGGATTGCATTTTCTTTGTTCGGAAGGCGAGGCTGGAGATCGGGTAATAACTTTGTTTATTTTCAACGTTTAACTTCCTTGACTCATTTTAAAATCATTTCGATGTTTTATATTTTTAGATTGGTTGGTCGTTATTGGACAAGATGAAGGAATGTTGGCGAAATGCAATGTGAGTAACCACGTATTTTGGCAACACCAATGGCAAACTCATGGCATATGTGTAACTTTGTCAAAAAGAAATATAATCATATGACAATAAGCGGTATGTTTTATTTAATATTTTCAAAGCACTTAAATGGCGAGAATTCATCACGTGGATCGGTCTTGATTCCACCTTACACTAAACAGCATTCATTGATGCGGTAACAAATTTTCATGGGCATGTTATACAATTATGTTGGGTATCGTCTTTGGAATGATCGACTATATGAAGTTAAATCACTGTCGTGCGGATGGTGAGGCGGATAGATTGTCCAAGAAGGGCGTGTGAGGATAATTCGGATTAGTGACATATCATAATCCTCCTCCGATTAATATCACGAAAGCTGAGGCGGAAGCGGTTTTAAGTGGTGGTCGGAGTGGAAGTCTTTGGTGGTGGTCGAGGAGTGGAGGTGATGGTCTGGTGGTGGTGGAGTGGAGCTTGGTGGTGGTCGGGGAGGCGAGGTCTTTGGTGGTGGCAGCGGTGGTGGAAGAGTGGAGAGTCTTTGGTGCTAGTGGTGTGCCAGTAGTGCGATGGGTGTTATTAGGGAGGGTGGTGGCGACATTGTTACTCTCGGTGTTGGTGCTAGTGGTGGCGTGTTAGTGGGTGGGTGTTATTGGGAGGGTGGTGGCGACATTGTTACTCTCGGTCTTTGGTCTTGGAAGTGGATGTGAAAGAGATGGTACTATTAGTATCGGTGTTGGTGGTCTTCTAGTTTTTGGGGTGATGATATTTTTGTTTTGTTTATTCTGGGAAGCGCGAATGCATTTGATAGACTTGTTCTCATGATGGCGTGGGGTCGACATTTTGTGAGATCGGTGATCGTTTAATACGCAATGTTCGGTTACACAAGAGAAGACAACTAACCATCCATGGCCTCTGAGCCAATGAGTGAACCTCACCAAGAAATTGTCCGCCAAGATAGGATTGCATTTTCTTTGTTCGGAGAGCCGGTTGGAGATCGGGTAATAACTTTGTTTATTTTCAACGTTTAACTTGACTCATTTTAAAAATCATTTACGATGTTTTATATTTTTAGATTGGTTGGTCGTTATTGGACAAGATGAAGGAATGTTGGCCAAGCTTAATGTATGGAGTAACCACATATTTGGCAACACCATGTAGGCATCATGGCATATGTGCCAACTTTGTCAAAAGAAATATAATCATATGACAATAAGCGGGTATGTTTTATTTAATATTTTCAAAGCACTGAATGGCGAGAATTCATCACGTGGATGCGAGTCTTAATTCCACCTTACACTCGGCAAGCATTCATTGATGCGGTAACAAATTTTCATGGGCATATTATACCAATTATGTTGGAGGCATCGTGTTGGAATGGTCAACTATATGAAGTTAAATCTTATGCGTCTGCGAGATGGTGAAGATTGGATAGATTGTCGAAGAAGGGGCGTGTGAGGATGAATTGATTAGTGACATATCATAATCCCTCGTCCTCGGATTAATATGCATAGCGAGGCGGAGGCGGTTTTAAGTGGTGGTGGGAGTGGAGGTGCTGTGGTGGTCAGTGGAGGTCTTTGGTCTTTGGTGGTGGTTATAGAGGAGGTCTTTGGTGGTGGCACGGTGGTGGGAAGAGTGGAGGTCTTGGTGCTAGTGGTGGCCGTAGTGCGGTGGGTGTTATTAGGAGGTGGTGGCGACATTGTTACTCTCGGTGTTGGTGCTAGTGTTGGCCGTAGTGCAGTTGGTTTTATTGGGAGGTGGTGGCGACATTGTTAACTCGGTCTTTGGTGCGGAAGTGGATGTGAAAGAGATGGTACTATTAGTATCGGTGTTGGTGGTCTTCTTTGTTTTTGGGGTCGATGATATTTTTGTTTTGTTTATTCTCTTGGGAAGCCTTGATGCATTTGATAGACTTGTTCTCATGATGGCGTGGGTCCAACATTTTGTGAGATCTGCGGGATCGTTTAATCGCAATGTTCGGTTACACCAAGAAGACAACTAACCATCCATGGCCTCGGCTTACCAATGACAGTGAACCTCGACCTAAGAAATTGTCCGGCGATAGGATTGCATTTCTTTATTCGGAAGGCGGCCAGGCTTGAGATCGGGTAATAGCTTTGTTTATTTTCAACGTTTAACTTCCTTGACTCATTTTAAAAATCATTTCGATGTTTTATATTTTTAGATTGGTTAGTGGTTATTGGACAAGATGAAGGAATGTTGGCGAGCAATGTGAGGTAACCACGTATTTGCAACACCAATGGCAAACTCATGGCATATGTGCGACTTTGTCAAAAGAAATATAATCATATGACAATAAGCGGGTATGTTTTATTTAATATTTTCAAAGCACTTGAATGGCGAGAATTCATCACAGTGGATGCAGTCTTAATTCCACCTTACACTCGTGACATTCATTGATGCGGTAACAAATTTTCATGGGCATATTACCAATTATTTGGAGGTACATCGTCTTTGGAATGATCGACTATATGAAGTTAAATCTTGTCGTCTGGATGGTGAAGGCTGGATAGATTGTCCAGAAGAAGGGGCATGGGAGGATGAATTGATTAGTGACATATCATAATCTTGGATTAATATCACGAGGCGGGCGGAGGCAATTACGTGGTGGTCGGAGTGGAGGTCTTGGTGGTGGTGGGAGTGGAGGTGATGGTCTTTGGTGGTGGTGGATGGAGGAGTGCTGGTGGTGGTCGAGAGGGAGGTGTTGGTTGGAGTGGAGGTGCTGGTGGTGGCCGCGGTGGTCGGAAGAGTGGAGGTGCTGGTGCTAGTGGTGGCCGTAGTGCAGTGGGTGTTATTAGGAGAGGTGGTGGCGACATTGTTACTCTCAGTGTTGGTGCTAGTGCTGGCCGTAGTGCAGTGGGTTTTATTGGGAGAGGTGGTGGCGACATTGTTAACTCTCAGTGCTGGTGCGGAAGTGGATGTGAAAAGAGATGGTACTATTAGTATCGGTGTTGGTGGTGTTGCTGTTTTGGGGTCGATGATATTTTTGTTTTGTTTATTCTCTTGGGAAGCCTTGAGATGCATTTGATAGACTTGTTCTCGCAATGGCGTGGGGTCCAACATTTTGTGTGAGATCGTTTAATACTGTGATGTTCGGTTACACCAGAGAGAGACAACTTAACCATCCATGGCCTCAACACCAATGACCGTGAACCTCGACCTAGAAATTGTCCAACCAGCCAAATAGGATTGCAGTTTCTTTGTTCGGAAGGCGGCCGGCTTGAGATCGGGTAATAACTTTGTTTATTTTCAACGTTTAACTTCCTTGACTCATTTTAAAATCATTTCGATGTTTTATATTTTTAGATTGGTTGGTGGTTATTGGACAAGATGAAGGAATGTTGGACAATGTATGAGGAGTAACCACGTATTTTGGCAACACCAATGGCAAACTCATGGCATATGTGCCAACTTTGTCAAAAGAAATATAATCATATGACAATAAGCGGGTATGTTTTATTTAATATTTTCAAAGCACCAAATGGCGAGAATTCATCCACGTGGATGCGAGTCTTGAATTCCACCTTACACTCGGCAAGGCATTCATTATCTGGTAACAAATTTTCATGGGCATGTTATACCAATTATGTTGGGTACATGGTCTTTGGAATGGTCTGACTATATGAAGTTAAATCTTGTAAATCTGCGGATGGTGAAATTTGGATAGATTGTCCGGGAGAAGGGGCGTGTGAGGATGGTCAGTTAGTGACATATCATAATCCTCCTCCGATTAATATCACGGTAGGAGGCGGGTTTTGTGGTTAGGGTAGGTCTTTGGTGGTAGTCGGAGTGGAGGTGATGGTGCTTGGTGGTGGTCGGGAGTGGGAGGTCTTTGGTGGTGGTGGAGAGGAGGTCTTGGTTGGAGTGGAGGTCTTGGTGGCATGGCGGTTGGTCGGGAAGGTGGAGTCTTTGGTGCTAGTGGTGGCCGTAGTGCGATGGGGGTTATTAGGAGGTGTTGGCGACATTGTTACTCTCGGTGTTGGTCTTTAGTGGTGGGCGTAGTCTTGAGTGGGTGTTATTGGGAGAGGTGGTGGCGACATTGTTACTCTCGGTGGTTGTCTGCGAGAGTGGATGTGAAAAGAGATGGTACTATTAGTATCGGTGTTGGTGGTCTTCTTTGTTTTGGGGTCGATGATATTTTGTTTTGTTTATTCTCTTGGGAGGCGGATGCATTTGATAGACTTGTTCTACTTGATAGCGTGGGGTCCAACATTTTGTGAGATCGTGATCGTTTAATACGCAGATGTTGGTTACACCAAGAAGACAACAACCATCATGGCCTACGGCTTACCAATGACCGTGAACCTGACCAAGAATTGTCCGGTGACGGAAATGATTGTATTTTCTTTGGAAGGCAGGGAGGGATATTTTAAAATCTCATTTTACGATGTTTTATATTTTTAAATTAGTTCGTCGTTATTGGACAAGATGAAGGAATGTT
>CM038796.1:23085971-23158989 GCA_021764765.1 Vicia sativa | reverse complement strand
TTGCTGCAAATTTATATGAAGGAACAATGTCAATCAACATTTTGTAACGCTGTGAAGTTATGGATAACTTAATGAAGCATCCTGATTGGTGGGAGAAGGCGTATCACATATCACAAGAAAACAATGTTTGACTGGCGTTTAATATTAATCGAGAGATCCCGCGATGATCACCGCGTGTGCCACCCGCACTTATTGAAATGATTCTCGAAGTAGTCAAAAGCTATTAAAGGTGTTCAAAGTTATTATGGACGCGTATATTGAATCATGGATTAGTCATTCATTCTTAATTAATGATGTTTGACAAAAAATTAAAGACAATCGCACCCTAAGAAACCGATGTTGATTTAAAGAGGTCACATCTATCCTCTATTTCCAAGTGAGTATTTTCATTCATCACATGTAACCATGAGTTTTGTTCAGTCTAGGAAACGTGCCTAGTCTGGTTTTGAGGGCCTCCTGTCAAGTTTTGGCCAAAAGGGGAGAAATGTGTTGACATGTGGACATATGTTGCTCGAAAATTTATTGTGAAATAAGTGGCATTTACAAGGGTGTCTACAAACCTCGCTCATGTATCATATGCTTGAACAACATGGGTTTTATATTGTGATCGTTGTTGACGCCATCAATTTTTACTAATTCGATTACAATACAATGAAGTCGCCATCTAACTTTATTTATTCCTAAAGAGGAAAGGGAAATATAGATAAAACCCAAGAAATGAAAATGAAATGGTCTTCGCAACCAAGAGATAGGTTCGGGAGTTGTTATGCAAGGAAGGTATTAACACTTCACATCCATCGTGACTGGGGAACCATTTAGTTCTAAGTGTGTTTGTGTGTTTAAAAAGTAAATTTGAAATATTCTACTTATTATGCGATAAAAGAAAAGAAAGGAAACATGTTTTAATTTTTGAAAGTGTGCTTGCCAAGATGTTAGAATCTCGTGTCACGATTCCCCGGCGCGATGGAAAAGTCGGAGCTACGTAGTTCTCGGCGAGAACATTTGTTGGTTGATTGATTTTATTTATGAAAATAAGAGCTTAATCAGACGGACGATAAGACATCACTATTGCACCGCGTGAGCGAAAGAAGATCGCGCGTGAGCGAAAGAAGATCGTGTGCGTGAGCTGGCGAAGATCGCCTGCGGATGGCAGTGTGAGTAATGTTTAAAAGGAATTTTACGCGGGCAAGGTTTGATGAGTTGAAGTTTTTATGTGGAGACGAGCATCGATCATAAGAGTTCAACGGCTAACGCCCAAGTACTGGATGAAGGATAGAACCATCCCGATAATCTTTTCTACCCAAAAGTTTTAAAGTGTGATGTGAAACAAAATTCGCTAATTAGATTCAATTAAAACCAAACGATGATCGAGGGTCAAACAGGATTGACTACCTTACGTTTGGGAAGAGGGTAGAATGTTTATTTATGAAAATCATTTGAAAAGAAACCTACGCGGATCGAGGTTTGAACATTGTTTTATGAAAGGTATTGAATGATTTAAGAGGAGATTTAGGCTATGATTAACCAAGAAAGCTTGATTAATCTCAGAGAATAGACAAGTGTCTACCCTACCATGAGGCTCTTTGATGAGAACTTGTATATGGACCAGGGCGAATAAAAGTGAGCAATTGCGAATAATTATATACACGCATGAAATAAAGCGAGTAAATAAATTAAAAGCCCACAAGGTGGCTCACATAAATGATGAAGCAACTAACAATTGTGTGTAGCGCGAAATAAATTTAATCGATTAATTAAATGAAATTTAATCAAGTAGTTAGGTTAATAAAATTGATTAGATGGACTACCCAATTGTAAATAACCTAATTAGATAATTAAATGATGTTTAACTAACCAATTAAAGTCTCATTGTAAGCCCAAGAGTAAGTGGTGGTGTGTACAAATGTGTGGTCGCTATGACGATCTAAGCTTTATCAACTCAAGGTAATGAAAATGGCTCGCAATCGAATATTAGTTCTTTGAAAATGGTTTGTGCATTGTGAATGAATAATTAAATACAATAAAGCAATGAAATACTTACTAATTATTACATCTCATGGGTGGGGATACAAATTTACGAATGAGGATGAATCAAATTAAAAGTCCGAATAAAAGTACACATGAAGATAATGCAAAATTAAATCTAAAAAGAAACTACTAAAAGAAATTAAATCTAAACTATACATTTTTTTTTGTATTTTATAATATTAAAAAGTAGAAGTATAAATTAAATTTAAACAAAATTACTATGTATTGAAAAAATCATTAAAACAAATAAATAAGTAAAAAGAATTGGGCCAACAGGGGTGTATTACGTAAATATGAGGTGATGTGAAAGTAAATGGTCGGATTGCTTATAAGGATAAGGCTTGGGCAATGCACAACAAAACCTAAACTAACCCTAGTGAGGTGCCACCGTCAACTCTTAGCACTTATCTCTTGCTTTTATCACCACCATCACAAAGAAACAATATTAATGCAAGAAAAACATAATCCCCAATTGCAACAAGTTCATATATATTTACATATATGAAGGGATTGCATTAATCAATAATAACTTCACTATCGTGGTGGAGGTGGTTTTGGTGTGGAATCGAGAGTGAGGCAATGGAATTGCAAAGTGAGAGGTTGTACAGGTGAGTTGTCTGACGATTTTTATTTTATTTGAATTTTCAGGTGAGGACAAGCAATTGGCGGTGGTAGTGGGAACCGTGGAAAAGCCATAAAGAGCAACACCTATTTTGTTAATTGCTACGGTGAATGTTAAACAAAATGTATTCTATTCAAAATTATTTTATTTAAAAGGAAATTAAGGTGAAAACTAACTACTACTTACTAAATAATAAAAATGGGCTATATCTATAAAAATTTACATAACAAAAATTAATCGATTTAAAAACAAATATTAATTAATCATACTATAAAATGTTAAAAATGTGTTAGAAGGTAAACATATTCAATTAAAAAATGGTTATTATTCTTCTTAAAAGCAAAAAGAAAAATTAAAATTGATAAAATCTAAAATTCCATCCAAATAATGCAAATGAACAAAAGTACAAAAAAATGTCATGATCGGGTGAAACAAATATGATATGCTAATGCATGTGGATTAACGGTTGAAACGCATGGGCGAAATTTAGGGTGTGACCTATGATCTGAGTTATGAACACAATAGTGACCTATGTTATGAGTTACCAGGCGTGGTGGTTGATTTGGATGGACATTTGGTTGTTGATTTCACAACTAGTAAAGGTCAAATATTCCACCATTGAAAGTAACTAGGTTGAGGGGGACAACAAACTAGTTTATGCTATCTTCTTCCTCGTGTGCATCAACCTAACATTAGGACTTTCCTTCCTTTTATCCTGCATGTTTAGTGTTGGTTCAATGGAGAATCTCCGCATCGCAAAGAAGATGTCAAACACGATGTTGAGACATTGTTCAACCCAAAGCCTGTTGTGCGTAGACCTTGGAAGCTACTACGATGAAGTTTTTGCTCATCTCCAACCAAGATTTGTAGCTATGCGGGTGATGAAGTTTTTGTAATCTCCTTGTAATTTTATTATTATTTTAGCCAAAATTTTCCAAAGGGGAGATTGTAAGTTCCAGGATTGAAATTAATTTTAGTAAAACAAATAATAGCAATAATGTAATGTACAATAGGATGTATAAACTTGCTAAGAAAAGTACAACAAGAAGTCTTATTGGAATGTTAAGACATGTGTTGAACTTATTCAACAAATAGAATAACATGAACATGTCCTATGAAGGAGCATTACATCGCTACCGCTAAACTAAATAAAGAGGTTCATTCGGTTTGAAGACGTAATATTCGGGATGTTATGCAACCTAAGGCACATATTTAAAGGTCTATAAGATTCAAGAAGATCCAATCAAATCAAGGAGAACATTTAGGAAACTAAATATCAAAGACCTTACTTGTAGTAGAAGTTTACGCTTTGTTACAACTAACATGTTGTTGTTTAAAGGTCCAAATCCATTCAAGAGGTTATAAAATAAGGCTTTGTAACCTAGTTTTAGTATCATCAAAATTAAAGAAGATGTAATCATTAGGCTAGTGTTCATAAATCAATTTTTTTTTACCATTTCAAAAATTTCAGAAGAATTGAAAATTTGAAAAAGACATTTTTAGTACTTTTGTTAAATTTCAAAACCTTTTCATCAAAATTTGAAAATTTCCAAAAATTTAATGGAAGTTTCAAAATTAGTTATTTTATATTTTGTACCACAAGTTTCAAAATTTCGATAGTTCAATTAATTTTTAAATCCTGCATAAACACATATGTCCATATCTATAAAATGATAATTTATTCTAGACCACGAATTTGTTCTGCAATCTAATCTCCAAAGATATTGATAAAATTCGATCATCGAAAAATCCTGAATAAATACATTACTAAAAAATTACAAGATATAAATAAATTTCTTATAAAATAATAAATTTAAAATTTCCAAAAATTAAAAATTTCAAATGAACTATCGAAAATTGTCATATACCAAATATTCAATCTCAACAACCGGAATTTCATCACCTATTTCGCTTTGTAAAATTCTTCCCATTTCACCAAAAATATTTCTTGAATAACAAAATTGAGGGGTATTAGATAAATGGCCCGTTTGTTTGGTCATTTTTTAAAAATGATTTTTATAGTGTAATATTATTTTATATAAATATAATTTACAAAGAAACTTTACATAAAAGCTCAAAATGAAAATTTTGTTTGAATAGTTATTCTTAAAATGTTATTTTAGATAGTTTCTCATTTTAGCAAAATAAATTTTTGACATCAAAATTTCAAAAAATCATTTATGTTTGAAGCTATTTCAAATAGCTTTTCATGAAAATCATTTTTAAAATACAATTTTTTAAAAACTTATGATTTTGACTATTTTATGATTTTCAATAATATATGTTTATGTTATAGTGTCAAAATTAATCTCACAATTAAAAAAAAAACAAATATAAAAGATTTTGTAATATTTTAAAAAACAGTTTTATAAAATTCATTTTTAAAATACAAAGAAAAATCTATTTTTTAAAGGTGAAACAAGCTGGTCCAAAATTAAAAGGATGACCTATAAAATACTCCTAGTGATTGGATATTGGTAAAGTAAACAATTCGATGGCCCAAGGCTTAAGTTTAGGTCAATTGTTTTCAAATATTTCATTATTATTACTATTATTATTATTATTATTATTATTATTATTATTAATTATTATTATTATTATTATTAATTATTATTATTATTATTATTATTATTATTATTTATAAGATACTATTTCTTTTACAAGAATTTTAATGCTTTTAATTTTATAATTTATTGTTTTTTTTACTATTTCTGATTTCTTTCCAGCTAGTTTGTTTTCCCTTTAAAATAATGAAAGTATATCTATCATGAAAGAAGACATGGCATTTCCTGGAACAAATGGTGGAATAACTTAATACCTTTCTGAATGAATCATAGTATATTTATTCTAAAGAACTATATAATCATTCTAGTCAAGATCAATATCTACCTTAGCCATATCTTAAAATTCGAGTGGCAATATAAATATCATTCACACAATGTATAGATGATTGGTAATGATGGATCTAAATTGTTTGCTCAAG
Organism: Vicia sativa; assembly: GCA_021764765.1. Classification (NCBI taxonomy): domain Eukaryota; kingdom Viridiplantae; phylum Streptophyta; class Magnoliopsida; order Fabales; family Fabaceae; genus Vicia; species Vicia sativa. The sequence continues at coordinate 23,153,356 of CM038796.1, read as the reverse complement.
TTTATATTGTTAATGACAATACTCCTCATAGGGTTTCTTGCTTGGCTAGAAAACAAAGTAGCAAAATCAAATGAAGTCATGGAAGAGCTGATGCAAGTGAGTGATGAAATAAACATATTGTTTGAACAAGATGGCGAGGAGAATGAACTTTGTGTTTGTTCCTTTTGTGGCAAATTAAGAAACATAATCACAAGATGCTCACGATGCAAAAATGCTATATATTGGTAAGTTTCAATATTTCATTACATTCCTCTTCATTCATTTTTTTAATCCAGCCTCATTATTAAATTTATTGATGAAATTGTAGACAATTTTCTATTTTTTTTAACTTGCGATTCAAAAAGAAATAGCAGCACAGTTTGTTATCCGTTTTTTTTTATTGATTTAATTTCATCTAATATAAAAATTTACTTTTACTTTTTTTTCTATTTAACTTTATATGTGGTTGATTTCCTCAGTTCAAAGACATGTCATATCATGCATTGGAGATTTGGGCATAAAGACGAATGTGTTGAGATAGTTTCTGCAGAAGATCATGGAGTACAATGCTTTCTCTTTGAACTTCTTGGCTTCCATGTTGAATTTTCAAACAAGAGATTAGTCAAGTACCTTATGCAATGAAAAAAATGGGTCTTGTAGTTCAAACTAAAAAAATAATAGCAAAATTATAATTTTAAACTATTTGTTGATATCTTTATAAAATATAACCAAGTAATTATTTAAATTGAATATTCTAATAATATTTATTTTTGTGAAAGAAGCTTTTAACATAAATAAAAGATCATTTGAAGAGTACAAATATTTTCTATTAAGAAAATTAAACAAGGTTAACTAAAAGTGTGAGTTTACTTTAATTTGAGATTAAATAATAAGTTGTTGATGTTGACCTATTCAATTATTCAGGAAAGTTCTAAGTACTCATTGAATGAAGAGGCCCGTAATGGCATTGATTTATTGAGTTGGATTAAGCCTACAGGAAAAATATTGAAGCAGGAGAGATCTCTTCCATAATTTTACATAATGTTACATGGTGCTTAATTTTTTTCTCATATTTTAAAATTTTGATAAATTTCTTTACTATATTTTGTGATTGTGCAGGTTCACTCATGAGTTTAATATTGGACATGCAGCTTATATGTGTAGTGTTGGATTTATTTCAATTTCAATTGTCAAATACTTTGGCTAGCTGTAATTATCATGATGAAAATATATGTTTTGAGTGTTTAAGTTACTTCTTTTTTGTTTATGTATTCAGAGATGAAAAATAATTGCAATTTCTTATAACTATAAACAAATAGGGAATGTAAGTTTTCTTTCTCATGACTTATATCTGATTTTTTTTCTTTTTGGTTGATGTAAAATGAGTTAATTAAAGGATGAGAATTTTTTCACCTATCTAGTGCGCTTCTTCTCTACCTCTAGTGGAACATTCAAAATATCTTCAAAATTCGTAAGTACACTTACTAATTTACCATAAACATAAATTACTTGATTTATTTCATAAGTGTACTTGCTATTCATCTGTTGGGATCCAAATTCGTAAGTGAACTTATGAATTCACCTTATTTAGTTTACTTCGTTAGTGCACTTATCAATTCACCTTATTTAGTTTACTCGTAAGTGCACTTATTAATTCACTTATTTAGATTATTTTGATTTTTATTCTTATGATATATATATATATATATATATATATATATATATATATATATATATATATATATATATATATATATATATATATATATATATTTAATATAGAAAATCTTTATAATTTATAAATTATTCATCATTTTTACAATAAATTTATCAATTCTATAATAAAAATTAAAAAGTGTCATCTAAATTAAATTTTAACTTTTAAAATTATAATTAAAAATATATTTTATATTTTTATAAAAATTATTCATAATTTTAAATAAATAATTAAAAGACATTACATTTCACTGTTATAATTAAAAAATTAATTATTACATTCAAATTTCATATCATAAATTTACTTTAATAATTTTTAATTATAAATTTAAGTTATTATTATTTATAATAATTCAATTTAATTATATTGTTAAAAATATATTATACAATTAATGCATATTAAGTAAATCAAGACAAAAAATCAAGTGTATCTCTTCATATAGAAATTTATATCAATAGTATTAATATGTTTTTAATTATAGTCAAATTTGATATTTATATCAATTGTATCAATAGATTTTGTTATTATAGGCCAAATATAATTAGGCTTTTAATACATATATTTTTCTATTTTTTTTAGTATGTGAAAACATGCATATATGTAATGGAAATCAAATGAAATAAAACACAATATTAAGTGCACTTACGAATTCAACCTATTTGGTTTATTTTGTAAGTGCACCTACGAATTCACCTTATTTGGTTTACTTTGTAGGATACTCAAAATTCGTTACGAATTCACCTTATTTGGTTTAATTCGTAAGTGCACTTACGAATTCATCTTATTTGGTTTACTTCATAAGTGCACTTACGAATTCACTTTATTTGTTGTACTCCGTAAGTGCACTTACGAATTCACATTATTTGGTTTACTTCATAAGTGCACTTACGAATTCATCTTATTTGGTGTACTTCGTAAGTACACTTACGAATTCACCTTATTTAGTTTACTTCGTAAGGACAATTACGAAGAGTATTTTTGGTTTTTCAAAGTTGTGGAAGAAAATCACTAGGTGTAAAGAAATTCTCTTAAAGGACGTGTTTGGATGATGTAAAATGATTAAAACGAGTAAATTGAGTTATGCTCCTTTGTTATTGTAAAATGAGTTATACTTAGATAGTAAGGAAACAACAATACATGTCGGTAAGACATTTTTTCAATGTTGTAGAAATGATGCTTTTAAGTATTTTTTTTCAATGTTGTAAAATGAGTTTATGTAAATAAGTTGTTTCTATCAGCTGTTAGAACCAATCTCAAAAGTACTTATACAAGAAAATGATTTATGTTACAATCTTTTTTTCAAATGCACATATGCTATGTTCGATGTCCCAGGCTAATGTGTTGGGGACAACTTCAAAGGTAGTAGTAACAGTTTTTTACTACAACAAAATCCACTAAATGCTGATGCTTTTTTTAGCCTTCTTACATGACCAAACGCATGGAACATCTACTAAGCTTTGATACTGTTCATTTTTCGCAATTGTTGCTCGACTTAGAGATGGTCTTCTATATAGTCAAGCCACTGTCTCAATTATTATGTTCTTGTACATAATTGGACTTCTCAAATGTAGCCAGTCCCACACTTCAAGATACATACGAGAGTAATATTTATATAACATTTTCATCCTCTTATTATTATTACATGAACCTAATGTTATATATTTTTAGTTTATAGTACAGAAATCTAAATTTGATGTTTTCTTACTTTTCTAGATAGTCCATAATCCCAAGAAATATAAATTTGATGTTTTCTTACTTTTCAACTGAATGTAACTAAATATGATGCGTTTTTATCGGTTTGTATACGTATGACATAAGTCTTGTTTATTGAATGTTGTGATCTGCATACCCGAAACAAAGGATGACATTGACCAAAGTTGATGAGCATGATTGAGTTACTGGTAATAACGGGCCAATCGGTAAGTACTCGTGTTGGTGCAAACGCAAGAGTTTGGTGATTGAAGAGTTTAAGGAGAGAAATGTGGTTGATAGATCCACACTCACTTTAAGTTATTTTTAAGTTGGATTTCTCAATGTACATTGGCAAAGCCCATTAATCTTATTTTATTTTTTATATCCCTTTGACCCTATTTTGGCATATTACTATTATTATTATAGAGTTTGGATAGAATCATTGGAATTAAAGAAATTAAGGTTCATGTTTCTTTTTATATTTTGTTTGTGCTATGAATCATTTTGAAGTTTGGAGAAGTGTTTTTTTGGTGAACTCATTATTCCATATAATAGGTAATTTGTATCATTTATCAATGTGATTATTTTATATTAGGTTCTTCTAACAATGCTGAGAATTTCTTTGGCAGGTTCATTGTGAGCTTACTGTCTCATGTAAAGCTTAGATATAGATTGAAGCTTACACGTGGAGGTAAGAGTTTTCTCTTGATTTGCACTATCTTCATATGTCAGATTTCATATTGGTCTTATTCAAGTGATGGAAGACAATAATGCATTTTAAAAAGAAGTATGACTATTATCTCTTTAGACATAAAATAAACTCATTTGTGAATGAAAATGTTTCTTTTGTAGGAGATGAACAAGATTGATGCTTATACGTACACAGACAAAAGTGGATCCTCAAGAAACTGATCATACATACAAGAAACTTTTTCTGGTACCACATTTGATTTGAACAATTGTGATTGGACTTTGAATGTTTTCTTATGTTACATGCTTCAAACTTTTGCATTTCTAATGTGCAGCCTCAACAGTGAAAATTGACTCGCAATAACCTTCATCTGAGAAACTTCAATAAAGCATCGTTTGATCAGTAAAATTGATTTGTTTGTTAAAGAAAATAGATAAATACACTTTTGTAATAAATTATAATTACAAATATTTTGTTGTGGTCAATTATTTTAAAATAGTTCTTATTGACAAATTAATTAAAATAAATATTTAACATGCATAGATAAATTTTGAACACATAAATTATTTTAATTATAATTTATTATATAATCATGCATGTGAATATGTTATAATTATTTACTCACTTATCATTTTTAATTATTTGCATATGTTGTTGTAATGACATGGCAAGCAAAGAGAAGAGGTTTCATTGAAATATTTATGGAAATGAACACTATTTTCATGTACTCAACTCTGAAATATTCTCTTGGAGATTTCAAAAGTGCCTATATATTTTCCTATAAATTATGAGACGATTTCAGTGGGATGTTTTAGTGTATTATAAATCCTTGTCTCATGCACGTCAGTAAGAAAACCATAATATCAGTGACAACATGTATTGATTGATAAGGATGATTATTGGAAAATGAATGGATACATGAATTCCTTTTGGCTACAATGCCGCAATAGTGAATGCCTTTGTCATAGTTTGCAGGAAGTTATTTGTGTTAAAATCTACCATTTATACAACTAATTTTTTATCTTACTAATCATTATCAAATTATTACTTTTAGTTGAACACAAATCTCTTATTTTCAAATGTAAATTTTTTTTCTTTCTCCATATCACATTTATTATTATTATTTAATACAATTGAATTTATATAATAATTGTTTATTTTGCAATTATGTTATTCAATTTAAAACATGTGTATATATTCTTTCTCAAATTTACCATTATATTTTGTATAATCATATTATGTGTTATAATATTTTGATTTCATAATTTTCATTGTATTTTCCCAATAAAAATGAGTTTTTCATATGTATATTTAAAAAATAATATTTCTACAATATCAAAATAAATTCACTCGTGCGGAAGCATAAATATCTTACTAGTTAACATTATAATATGATTGTTATATATACATGTATAATTTAATGTTCGTATTCTATGATCCTTGTGAATTCAAATAAAATTATGCTATAAGTTCGGTCTCTAGAATTTTGTAAAGATAGAGACGAAAATAAAACAAATATTATGATATAAAATTATTTGCATTTGTCTATGTATAAATAATTAATAAAAAATAAAATTTTATGCCTTCGAGACGGTGTTAGAGACATAATCAAATTAGAGAGGAGGGATCTATCTATCTCTAAAATCCATCTAAGATATCAAAATTTTAATTTCGATCTCAAGTTTTATTTTCTGTCATAATTTCCATCTCTATTTGAGACTAAAAAATTATCCATCTCTAAATCCCATCACTGTTTCTTGATTTTCTAGTAGTGTCAGAATCTCTTCTATCAGAGTCACAATTAGAAGCTTTTAGACAAACTTTATTCAGAATCGTTGTTTATGAGCGTTTCAAAACTTGACTAATTCTTTTTAAAGTGCACTTTGTATATCTCTAGAGTCAGAGTGCGTTGAGTTAAGAAACTGATGATGTCACTAGACCAAACCATTAGGGTACAACATGTTTCTTTAAAAAACAATGTAATGCTATCATTAAAACTGAAGGCCGAATGCAAAACCAACTCTTGTTCTTACAAAGATCAGGTGGATTTTGCAATGACAAAGAAGTAGACGATGTATGCATCAAAAGAGTAAACTAGTTATTTTTAGAGTATGTTGTATCAAATAGTTGTGTCATTTCTATAAACAATTGTCATAGTATTTTTCTACTGTAGATCGATTGAGTTGAACCATTATAAGTATCTCTCTCTCTCTCTCTCTCTCTCTCTCTCTCTCTCTCTCTCTCTCTCTCTCTTATTTTATGTATATTTTGCATTCTTAGGTTAATATTGCTTTTATAGAATAACATGTTGTTATGATTTATCTACTAATGACAATTTTATAATTAAAGTTTAGGTCTGAGATAGATTTAGTCATTTGAACATTCTCTCTTATGATAATTGTTGTATGAACCCTGGTTATTAGATTGATCATTCGATTAATCATATTTAATTTGAGCTTTGTGTAAAAGTTGAATTATGATAATTGATGAATTTTTTGGTTAAAAAATTTCATCTTTCTCGATTGTTGTCATTGAGTCTAATCGACTTAACTATAATATTCATTTAATCGTAAGAAGATTTCTTGAAGAGTGGAGTAGATCAACGTTTGATCAATCCTAGATAACTCGCTTGTGTCATCTCTCAAACGTTTATCTTTTATTGTACGGTTAATACCATTTTACCTCTATCATATATGTGATATTTGGTAGACCCCCTTGTAAAAAAAAATTTGTTTGAAAACTACCTTGACACTTGAAGATTCTGTCATTTTAAACCTTTTAAAAATTTTGTTTATAAAACCATCATTACCACTTGAAGATTGTGTCATTTTAAACCCTCTTAAACATGATTGGGCAAGGTTGGTTTTATCAAAAAATAATAATTTATAAGGTATAAAATGACAGAATCCTTCAAATAGCAAGGTTGACTTTAAACACAGAAATTTTACAAGACTTAAAACGATAGAATCTTCAAACGACAAAGTTAGTTTTACACACACAAAAATTAGAGAGGAATAAGCCTTAAATCACCTATTTGATGAGAGATAAAAGATAATAACTTTTTATTTTATATTATTTACTTTACAATTTTATTTTTTGCTTCTATTTATTCTGATCTTAAAATTATTTACACAATTTATTAATTAAGTATTAAAACTCCTCATTAGTTAATATTGTATTTATTCTGATCTTAAAATCACAAACACAATTCACTATTTAAGTTTAAAACTCCTAAATTAGGTGTTTTTAAGAAAAGTTCTCTAAAAAAAACATATCAAAATTTAAAAAAGATATTAGTGATCTTCATAGTGTCTTAGATTTCTTAAAGGAAGATTGTGAATCTTTCGTTAGTAAGCAATTTAATGTTTTTAATACTTTAACTTGAAAAAGTAGTAAAAATAAATTGTGGTACTTACCCCATTTTTAAACTTGAAAATGAAACCTTAAAGAACAATTACCACGAGCTATTTCTCTATTTATTAGTGTTTCTACCTATTCAAATAAAAGAGAGAATGGTTTCAAAAAGAACCCTTACTTTACTAGAAGAGATAGAAAGAGTATTTCCTTAAAAAAAAAACATGTCATTAGTAATAAATGTCAACATAAAAATATATTCCAAATTTATAAATATGTCAATCTTCTAACATGAAAAGGAAATTTAGACTTTGAAAAAATATTAAAATTAATTTTAACTTAACTATATAGATATTAAAATTAATAGATGGTAGAGTTGAAAATAAATTGCAGTTTGCACAAAATGAAGGTCATGGAGATGTCTCCAGAATGAATAAATAAATAAATAAAAGATGACAATATTAATAATATTTTTTGCTATATTATATTTATATATTTGTATTGTTTTAGAATACATTATTACATAGATCTTGTGTAGATAATATACTTATTCATTCATGCAAAGTGTCTCTATGATCCCTTTGATTTTTTACTCAAACTAATTCCGTTGTAACATAGACACACACCTACCGTTAAGACACTTCACCTCGGGTACAACACCCTCTTCATCGGCTTTATTCTTTGGACAATCAGAATCATCAACGCATGTCAGACCACCACCGACGGCTAAAATAGATTAATAAATAATAAATTAGTGTTGCCAAAAAGAGACAAGATTTTTCTTGTATAAACAAAGTAATATAATAAATTCAAGGAAGAAAATGTTCACCATCAACATTAATTGCAACAGAAAATAAGAACAAAAATAAAAATATAGACACGACGTATATAAATTTGAGAATTGCAGTCATACTTTTTTTCTTCTTTTTATGTGATAGATTAAGTAAGATTTGATCATTTTATAGTATTGAAATTAAACACTATTTTTTAAAAATTAATAAAATTCATGTCGCTTAAGTGAATAAATTAGTTGTATTATTCTTTAACTACACTTAAGAAACATGTCATGTAATTAAATATTGTTTAATAATATAACTCTTTTATCAATTTATAATATTTTAAGCTTGCATGGTAGAAAAGGGGCAATAAATTGTTAACCACAAAAAAATTATATGTAGGAATAAATTAGTTGTATTCTCTTAAATTTGAGAAGCGTCATAATTGTCGGAAGGGTTTTCACATTTACTCTTTACTTACCAAAATTAAAAATATTTAATATTAGAAGAAAAAACTAATACATATAAAGTTTAATAGCTATTTTACCTCTTACCACACATAAATTTTTGATGTAGAAATATTTTTCTTTTATTTATTTTTATTATTATTTTAATATTTAATTTTTGGCAGGTTAAATATAATATAAAAAAACTTGCCGGTGTTGAATCCATGACACAAAAGTTAAAAGGAAAATTTCCTACAATTATACCACAAATAAGGGTCGATCCAACATAATGTGAGGCCTAAAGCGAAAAGGCGAAAAAAAATAATTTTTTGTCCTATCAAATTTGAACTCAGGACTTTCTAATTAAAACATGATTTACTTATCAACCGAGTTAAACATGCATCTATACATAATTTTCATTTTCTAAAAATTAATTAATTTGACTTTTAAGCCTAAAATGTTTTTAAAAATATTTTTAAGCCCAAGATAGCCTCTTACTATTAGGTCTGCTACAAACTTCTCCGGTTGTTAGACTTGAATCATCTCTATCTATTTCAATATTTTAATTTATTTGATATTTAGTTAGCAATTAAATTAAATGTTAATTAATATGTTAATTAATTTGTAATAAATGTTTATTAAATAAATAATTTTTCAAAAGTTATATTAAAAATTTTAATGTCTCTATCACATTTGTATTTTTAATTAAAAACTTTTATTTAGTAGTTAGCTTACAATATCAGTTTTATTTTAATGTATTTATATTTAAATTTAAATATCAATATTTAATAAATATATTTTATAATTATTATTTATTATTTATATTTAGAAAACAATCATTTAAAAACTACTTATTTTTTTTATTTATAGTAATATTGTAAGCTATCTATTAAATATAAAAAATTAAATATTATTTTAAATAACTTTTAAATATGTTTATTAAAATACTTTTTAAATTACATAATATTACAATAATTCTTGATATTTATAAATATTCTTTCCGTTGCATAATATTATGTAAATATATTTTCTATAATACCATCATAATAGAAATATAAGTACTATTAAGTATTAATATATTTCTCATCATAATATTATTAATAAAATATAGTTAAAATAATATTATTTAAACAATTAAAAGTTAAAATAAATAATATATAATTTATTAAATATTTACTAATTATATAATACAATATATACATAATAGTAAACCGTGACATATAATATATAGATAATAGTACACATAAACGACTTAATAGTATGAGTAGAAAAGAATAATACTATATTTTTAAATATTTTAGAAGATGACAATTTAAATAAAAATATATATCAGAGAAAAAATATTACAATGAATAAAATCTAATAATAGTTAAAATAAAATCTAATAATAGTTAAAATAAAGATTCAAGAGTGACTTCTAGCAAAAGTTTCGAGTTTATAGATGATATGTTATAGTTTGAAGGCTCAAATTCAATTGGGTGTAGGTTATAAAATAAGGACTTATAACCTAGTTTAGTGAGCTAATTGAAATTAGTAAGAATGTAATCATTAGGACTAGATGTAGTGAACCATCCGGTTTGTTGGATGCTCACCATGCTCCTCGAAATCTGAAGGTGAGAGGCAACATGTATTGTTCTTGGAGGAAGTGAAGCAACTCCAATGTGTGTTCTAAGATAGAATCAAATTGCTTTAAGTCTTAGATAGTTTGTGATAGAAGTGAGTCCGTCTTCGTTATTGTTATTGTTTTATCACGTTGAGTGATTGAGGGGAGAGAGCGGTTTCTCATATCTAAGATGTTCTTAGCGAAATTACATTGGGTAGTGATTAAGTGAGGAGTTGTAAGCGAGCGAGTTTAGCTCGAATTGATAATGCGATAGTGGATTTCATCTACGGCTTGAAGCCTCGATGTGTTGCACCGAAGGTAAACAATTCTTGGTGTTATTTATGTTTCTTACACTATTATACCTCGTATGTATGTTAATGTCAAATCGATGTCTTGACATCTTTATAAGACATCTAAGTCCGTTATACTAGAATTTCAATTGGTATCGGCAGAATCTGTCGACTGGATGAGATCCTAAGGAGATACCTTCTGGTTAAATGAGCAAGATAGAAGTTTGGTGCTGAAGAACTGGTTGAACCCTGAGAGTTCATATTTGAATGGTCCCTAGAAGTGGAGGATGGACCATTCATGACAGGATATGTATTAGATTTGTCCAGTGTTCCTTTGGTGTGAATGCTTGGTGATGAAAGAACCGACTATGTTTAGAGCTTGTTTTATTTTCAAATTTAACCAAAGCCCCTGATGTGATTGTGCAAAGGTTATTATGGCAGGGTTGAATATTGTTGAAGAGCTAGTAAGTTGTGTTTATTTGCATGGTATCTCGTTATAAACCGTTGACATAAATTCTATTTTTATATCTTATCCGCTCATCAGTGTATCCTACTCGATGAAACATGTGCATGAAATTGGTGTTATAATCAAAAAATTATATTATGCATTCTAGAAGCAAGTCAATTTATGTGAATCTATGTTAGGGCATCATGTCAGTATATGTGAAGAATCCTGATGAACTAAGGGTTGGCATAAAAGATGCTTTGGGTGCTAAGAAAATGTGTGCTAATCACATCTGTATAGAACCTTATGCTGGTCTAGAAGAGGATGCATCTAGAGGATTATACTGCCACTTACTGGATTAGTTTCCTTCTGGTCCAAGCAAGTATGCAAGTAGAAGTTGAGCTAAAGTAATTAATGGTGGTTTGTATATTTGTGCAAGTTAACCAACTTCAAGTGTATTATCTAGTATCCCCCCGAAAGAGTTGTGGGTGGACTTCCTTGAGCAGTGGAAGCCTATATTTTAGGGTGATGTCAAAATTTATGTTGAAGCATCATTTCATTTCCTTGTCTCCTCAGCAAAGGAAGATTATTTTAAATTTTCCAGGTTGAGGTGTGGAGTCTCTGACCAAATTTGGTGTGACATGTGATTTGGATATCTTATGTATCTGCCAGCTGTAATGAAGGATCTACATGTACTGATGTTGCTTGACTAAGTGTGATAAATTGGAATTAACTGCTTGTTGTTGCGGTATTATCAACAAGCAAAGAGTTGGTATTTATTTTTACCGGGTAATATATACCGGTTAGGTTATATCGTATCGCGTCCACAGAGATTGGTTATTGGTTAGTCGTTTGACAATTCTACCGTTAATGAGTTTGAGATTAAATGAGTTGAAAAAAAAGACAAAAGTAAATGAACAAAAAGTATAAAGGATATACAGCTTGTCCGGAACAAATGCACACTACCCATCACAAACTTAAATCTACCGTCCAGTTATACTCAGCCTACGATACTCGTCCATGACATCACATACCTCTCATAACCTACGCTATTTCTAACCCAAATTGAGAATTCAACTGCGTCACCTCCATACCCATCTCTGGCATATTTCACCAACACATAGGCATTAAGTTCAGATACCCTAAGTGAATGTCAGCTCTAAACCTATTTCTAGCATTCAGAAACTAACAGATAATCATCCTAGGTAAGAATCTAAGCGATCTATATATAGAAAATACCAAATCCCTAACATAGAGTAAAAACCTAAGACATTCACCAACATAGATTCGTAAAGCAAACTTTATACAACGCCAAGGACGACAAATGTAACACCCTTCTAAAATACCCCATGAATATTAATAATTAATTCAGAGATAACATGCAATAAAAGGGCATTACAATTCAATTAAAATAAAGTCTCATACAATTTTCATGCTTCACTAAAGAGCTTCATTAAAATAATAAACCAATAAACATGTTCTACACAGCGGAAAATACCATCAAAACTGAAAATATATTCAATAAATAATATTCCCAAAATCAACCAAAAGAACAACGAGTTTTAAATATAACTCGCAACCAAACGTCCCCAGTGTTACAACTACGAGAATGACACTGACATGCGGATAACTATGTAAGTATCAGGTGCGCCTAAGAGGGGGGGTGAATTAGGTGTTTAAAAAATTATCGGTTATATATGAATACTTGTACTAATTTTTCTGGTTTGGTATATGAAGTTTTACGTGTTTCTTTCCTTTTGGTTATGGTGTGATGAAAGCAATAAAAGGAAAGGTAAAGAACACAAGGATATATCCGGTTCCCTCACGGATCGAGTACTCCGGTCCCTTACAACATGCAAGAGATTTCACTATAGTTAGAATTATTGTACCTATTCACACAAATTGTGAAGCCTACTATTTAACCTCTGAGGAGACCAAAGGTTCTTGAAACCTTGAAGGTCTAACAACACTAAGTGCAAGAAGAACAATCCTCTCCAATGCACAACTTGCTTCCAACAATCCTGAACAAATAGAATATAACAAGTATGTTTGAACTTTTACAAGAGATTTTAAGTTTGTAAGATTTTAGAACAATATCACTTTGAGTGATTTATCAATGTACTTGATCTTCCCTTCCAATAGCAATAATTCACAATGACTTAGAGATATAGATTTCTCAAGATTTTTTGGTTTATGTTATGTGAAAGTATGCAGAAAATCTCATATGAAAGTATAAACACTTGAATGTGAATATTTGAAATTTGAATGAATTTCGATTGGAAGAGGTGAGAAATGAATTTGAAATTTTGAATATTTATATGTTCATGGCACCTTTTAAAAATATAATAAGTCTCTTCATTTTAATCATGAACAAGTGCCAAGATTAGAGACAAAGTTTTAGTGAAAGGGTGCATGAAATGGTGCATGCATGAATTCTGGTTTTTCAAAAACGTGCAGGGTGCAATCGATTGCACCTTTATGCAAATCGATTGAACGGGCTCTAACAAAATCATTTTTCAAAAACTTTCAGTGAGCAATCGATTGCACCATTGTGCAAATCGATTGCACTTAGTTAAAAAGTGAAAAAATTTCAGCATGCAATTCGATTGCACCTTCAAACAGAAGCATTTTTAAGTTTTTCATTCAGTATACAATCGATTGCACCTTTGTGTAAATCGATTGCACAGTAAGAAAAATGCAATTTTTGATTTGAAACTTAGTGAAATGAAATGTGTATGTCATGCAATCATGTTAGGAACTTTGAGCATCTAAAACTTAAGTATTTGTGAGGCATTGTTATTATACCTTCTCAAAATTTGTTAAATGCCTTGAGTCAAAGTCTTGATCATCATGTTTTAACTTTAGAGTGTATTATTCCTTGATAGATATCTTTGCCTTCTTGCCATGAGGTTTGTCTTCATCAAAACATGATATATTGATTGATATTGAGAAGCTTGATTCTACATTCTCCTACTTTTTGATGATGACAAACACCCTTCCAAGATGCTTTGAATTTTCGGATTTGACTCCCCCTCAATGTGTGAATTTTAAGAATGTTGGAGAGTTTTTGGTACCTTAAAATTTAAGAAATAACAAGCAACAATGAACCTTTCTCCCCCTTTGACATTATCAAAAAGAAGGGAAAGATGGGTGAAGTATATGGCATATATTTTATCATGACATAGACACTTAAAGTTAAAAATGCATACTACATAAATAAAAGTTAAACATAACATAATGGAAACAAATTCCTAACAACCAAACATTGTTGTGGTACAAAGTACCTTACATAAACCAAATAACTTGAAGTACAAAACAGAAAGTTAAACATAATTGAAACAACATAATAACTTAAGATAAACAAGACTAGTAAGGCATGAGTCAAGATTGATCCATATCATTATTTGACCCGGGATAAGGATGGTATCTTGGTGGAGGGATGGCCGGGTTGTTAGGATCATACGGAGGGATGTATAAATGTGAGTAAAGATAAGAAAACTGATTGTTCACATTGTTTTGGAAGTTGTCGATCCGAGTTGTTGTGGACTTATGGAGGGAAGACATTTCAGAATTGATATTTGAGTTGAGTGTGGCAAATTGTTGGGTCATGTAGTCCATAATTTCTTGGTTACTTGGCCCTTGGACAGTTTGAGCTTGAGGAAAAGGAACCTCTTCATTACCATTAACCTCTTGATTGCCTTCATTCTCAACATCTTCACCAATATAGACATAAGCCTTTGATTCCGCATTATAGATAACACCCATTCTAGCATCTACATTCTTGATAGTGATTTTGTTGCTAGGACCATCCATAGAAAAAGACTTAAAACCTTCAAAACTAACATTAAAGTCCTCCAAAATCCGGGTAATAAACCATCCATACGGTAAAAACTTTGACTTCTCATTAAACTTTGTCATATGAGTCAAAATCATTTTATCCCAATTTACCGCAATGTTGTTTTTCCGAGCAAATAGTAGTTGCATTTCTAAATCGGTAACGGTACAATGATTACCGGCTCTTGGAAACAAGACATAGGCCATGAAATAATGGAATAGCCTATCATCAAGGTGAAATATACCGGCGGACCAAGAATCTCTAGATGGTTCAACACCACCTAGAGCACGGACTCGTTTTGCATGAAAGTATTGTTCCGAAATCCTACCAAGACTATAGTAAAAGGACTTTTTGTTATAAGTTTGCCACTCGTCATCATCACCATCATATAATGAGCTACCAGTGCTAGGTATTTGTAAGATTCTTCCTAATTTTGCAGAATTCAACACAATCTTTTTTCCATTCACAAAAGTGACAACTTGTCCATTTTTCACAAGCAAATTGCAAAAAAATAGCCTAACAAGATCCGGGTAGTATGGTCTGAATGATGAAATCAAAGGTTCTAACCCATAAGAAATTAAATCTGTTTGAAAGGAAAAGCATTCGGTAGGAAAAGTTGAAAGAATATCATACTTAGGTGTGGAGACAAGTTTGTGTTGGAAGTGTTTGGAGAACATTTCTTCTTGTTGAGCAGTGAGTGGAATATGAGTTGTGGATGATGAAGCTGGACCTTTTCCCTTGGCAGCAGCTGAAGCCTTCCTTTTTTGTCTAGAATCCATGAGTTTGATTTAGGGTTTGGAGAAAATTGGGGTTTGATAATGGATTTTCGGAATTGGGTAAGAGTGGGGAGGAAAATAGCTTTTTTTGAGAGTTTATGATATGTTTGTTGGAAATAGGTCGTGGGAAGTGAATGATTATTGGAAAAATAATTTATGATAAAGAGATGGAGTGGGTAGGGATGTGATAGGGTAGAGGAGAGGTGGTCAAAGTGATTTAATGGGTCAAGGAGGTAGTGTCATACCCCAAAATTTGCCCTCCATCTACTCAAGAGATTTCATACATCCATACTCAAGGATTCCTCAAGAGTTGATCAGACAAACTCTCTCCTAGACAATCAACCCAAACTAGGGTTTGGTGTCTCTCAAGTCAAGATGAGTTTCCAGCACCTCCAATGGCCTTCATGCCTCCTCATATGCTTCAAAGATTCTCCATGTCAAATTTCAAGCTTCACAAGTCAAGTTTCCTCAGACAATTGCTCAGATGGTTGAAAATCGGGTGTATTGGACAAAAAGTCAACTGTGGTCAACATATAGTCAAAACTTCTGATTTTTGGTCAACATCCTCATTTTGAAGTTACATTCATCATTTGATCAAGGGTTGATCATGATTCATCAAGAAAACTCAAGATTTGCCCAAAAGTCAAACTTTCTAAATTAGGGTTTCTAGATGAAAAGTCAACTGAACTTTGACTGATCATAACTTTCTCATACTTTCTCAGAAATTTTCCCACCAAAGCTCATTTTGAAGGAAATTCAATTCTCTACAACTTCATGTCTCACAAGAATGTCCAAAAAATGCTTCATTTGAGAGGTATAGCTCAAAACATTATAGGTCATTTTCAAAGTCAACAAAAAGTCAACTTTTTGTTTTGAAGATATATTGAGCATGGTAACTCCAAATGAGATGAGACCAAAGACATTGGTTATAGGACTCTTAGAGCTTTCCAAAAAGTCCAAGAACACTCAAAAATGTGGAAAATTGAGCAAGTTACACCATCCACAAGTTGGGCAATTTTGGAAGAATGCACAAAGAGAGATACTTCAAAAAATCAAATCTTTTGCAAATGGGCCTACGTTTTATTCATATTAACTTGTTCCTCAAGCAATTAGGAGTGTCCAAGCCCAAAGCCACGAATTTTTGATTTATTTTTCTATTTAATTTGTAATTTATTCATTTAAATGCAAATTAAATCTTAAAATAAATTATAAAATTGAAATTAATGGCAAAGATTGATTTTATTCTTTCCTTAAGGTCCAATTAACTCACAAATGCCAGCAAATTCGAAATTGGAGCAAGAAAGGCAAGATTGGATTGAAATTGATCAAGCTTTGAAGATTTGATTTTCATGGAAATATCAAATTTGATTTCCATTGAATATTGATTGATTCTTTCCAAATTCAATCCCAAATCCATCCAAGATAAATACATGATGCATACCTATCAAGAAAGAAGGAAAAATTGCTCTACAAACCCTATTCCAAAGCTCAAAAACCGTGGTACACAAGCAAGTGGGAACCCTACTTCCGGCCGTTTTAATCGTTTTGAGGTGTCCAACACATTGCTTGACATCTCCGAATCGATCCGACCCTCACATTGCTTAAAACCATCAAGAATCAAAGAATCCGAAATCGGTTTGTTCAAGAAAATTTCAAAATCGTATTTTAATTCTCATGCATTTTTAACATGTTTCGTGGTTTGTTTTGTGTTTAGATGGAAGTTTGCAAGCTTTCTGCATAGTTTGATTGAGTTTCCATGGCCGGGATCGATACTTGCCATAACTAGGGTTTCCTGTGCCGTTTTAGGGTTTCACAAAATAGGAAAAATTGGACCATGAGACCATGACCAATGAATTCGGAACGATGCCTGGAATCGAATCATGTATTTACAATGCATTTATATTACTTGTGCTTGATTTTCCATGTAGCCAGGGCCTGTAGCGTCGAAGAAAGACCGACGCTAGCTTCAAAAATTCAAAAGGTTGAAGACGACTGGATGGCGCGAGCGGGAGGAAGCAGGCGAGCGACGCGTGTTATTTTTAAATCGATCCGATTCCAAACAGTGCAGCACGCCAGCTCAGTTGGTCAAGCATGTGGTTTTCAAGGTTTGAAAGGGATGTCTCCAGTTCGATTCCTGGTTCAGACAATCCCTTTTTTCACTTTTCCAAAACTCTATTTTCATATTTTTTCACATTATTTAATTTTCTATTCATTTTAATTTGTTTTCATGATTTTATTTTTGCATTGAAAAATTACCAAAAACATTTTTTCTTTTTGCATTATTTTCATAAAAATGTTTATTTAATTTAATAAATTAAAAAATATAATTTTTGCATGCATATTTATTTTATTTTTATTTTTGCATTTAAATCATTATAAATTGCATTTTAATTATTAAATCTTTTCCAAAAAATCCCAAAAAATTATTTTAATATATTTATCTTATTTCCAGCATATATTAATTTTCTCATATTAAAATTTGCATTTTTCTAACATTTTTCCTCTTATTCAATTCATCTCGTATTTTCGATTTTTCTTATTTTCACGGGTTGTCCGATTCAGACGTTTTTCTTTTATTATTCTATTTTTTTTCCAATAATGTAACTGCTCATGGGATGTAATAGTTTAAATTAGGTTTTTATTTTCCGCAAGTTTAAATTATGTATCTGCCCCAAAGCCATGTAATAGCGTAGGACATTTACCTTTCCGCACTTTACATTCGCATTTTACTTTCCGCACCTTTATCAATTGCTAGTAATTAGGTGTGTGGCAAGACTAAAATTAACTTAGCCCACTAATTTTCAAGATAATATATTCGGATTCAACACACTTATCACACACACCCTTAGGGTAATTCTCTCGATGCCTTTCGATTCAAAATGGTCATGTCCCTCGAACGTAGAGGTATTCTAGCATTGCCTTCAAACAAATCATCATAGTCCTTCGATACAAAGATCATAAGACCCACGATGTCGCCTCCGAATATATGATCTTGACCCTCGATTGTCGCCTACGAAAATGATGATAGTCCTTCGAATGTGCTAGGATACTTCCTACAAGTTGCCTCTATGACCATCCGATGTCCCTTCGAATGTCCTTACATCCAACGAATGGAGCTACCTACTAACTAATGGTATGGCTAGCGCTATTCTAAAGGAACGAGAAGTACAAAACGACCAATTCGAGTGGGTAAATAAGTCTTTTAGTTGCTTGCTCTATCAAATGCTTTTCACACTACACACTTTTTTCAAAGTTCAAATTCTTTTCAAAACAAAACATTTCAACACTTTATATACACTCCTACATGAGTCATTACAAAGTCAAGCGAAATGCCTTTTCAAAACATCTTTGTCAAACACACAGAAAGCAAATTTTAAAAGTTATCTAAGAGCAACTAAGAGCCCGTAGAATAAATCATGGATGGAAAGGGTGCTAATACCTTCCCTTTTCATAACTATTCTCCGAACTTCGAATCTAACGAAGGTCTTTTTTACTTTTACCTTCCCTTAATTGGATAAAAATAAAAGTCGGTGGCGACTCTTGCTATCCGCATATTTGGATACAAAAATCCTACAAAGTCAGTTCACCGTACATGTAATGGCGACTACTGGGACAACACCCAAAGAGAGAATTGCCTTAGGGATTTCTAGATAACCTTTATTGCTTTTGTTTGACTTGTATGCTTTATCTTTAAGGGTTGCTTGGGTATTATATTGTTGGGGATCCTACACCGGATCCGGTTTCCTTTAGGTAAGTGGCATTAGATCATTGCGACCGCTAGACGATAACTAAGCGGTCAACATGATGGCTACGTTAGCGTGACACTTTGGTTGTCCGATACTCTTCATTCCCAAGTTGAAGATAGTATTTGGCTTGCGTGGTGTCATCAAGCGCTAACTAAACTTTTAGAACCTTAATTGACCCATCTTGGCCATTAGAAGGTAGTGAGATGGCGGCTTTGGTGTAGACCGAGGTTGGTTGATACTCGATGCTACGCTCATTGAGATCGACTTTTGGGACATTTTCGATCGACCACTTGGCGTCGTATTGAAATAAGCGCCACGAGAAAGATCTATGATATGAGATTCCTAGAACCGGTTACTATTATAGGACGGATGAACCAACTCAAACTTTTGGTGGGGTAATCACCTATACCTCATGCAAGCCTTAACCCTAGGCTCATTGTGTGAATTGTTTGTGTGCTAAACATGACATCATGACATCATTCGCATTGCATATCATTTCTAACTATTTCAAGGACCTAGGATTTATCTTTGCTCTGTTTTGTAGGGATTATGGCTTCTAGAAAGACTATCCGAATCAACTTCATGGGTATCCCTTCTCACTCAAAAATTGGTTTCAAAATTCCCGACCATGCTCGGTTCATCAAAAGACATGGTTATCTACTTGATTTGGTTATCTCGGTTTGAAGAAGATATGATGCATGTCTATTCGGTTCTTGACCGAAACACCATTGCTTTACATTTCCAGATTATCAGTTGGTTCCTACCTTGGAAGAGTTCTCTAAGCTACTTGGGGTACCTATTCTTGACCAAATGCCATTCACCGGTCTAGAAAAGATTCCTAAGTACGAAGACATTGCATCAGCCTTGCATCTTAAGCGTTTAGATATTGAAGCCAATTGGGAAACTAGAAGTGGAGTTAAGGGTTTACTTTCCAAGTTCCTAATTAAGAAAGCCCGAGAATTCCTCAAATTTATGAGTTTCCATGCATTTGAGAACATTGTTGCCTTGCTAATTTATGGTTTGGTTCTGTTTCCTAACTCGGATCAATTCATAGATGTCAATGCCATCAAGTTATTTCTTACCCGCAATCCTGTGCCTACTTTACTTGGAGACATCCTACACTCTCTCCACACTCGTACTGCCAAGAGACAAGGAACTCTCATGTGTTGTATACCGTTACTTTCAAGGTGGTTTATTTCGCACCTTCCTCCATCAGTTTTGAAGAACGAACAAAGGTTGAGATGGTCTCAAAGATTGATGTCACTCTCTCATTCAGATATCCGTTGGAATCTTTTCTCTCAAAAGGACTTCACCTTCATTGAGCGTTGTGGAGAATTCCCTAATGTACCACTCCTTGGTATAAGGGGAGGTATTACTTACAACCCTTCTTTAGCTCTACGTCAGTTTGGTTTTGCTCGAAGAGATGGTCCACATGATATGCTTCTCCAAGATGTTGTGTTCGACTACAATCATGATCTCCAGAATTACCGACGAAGGTTTATACATGCTTGGGGCATGGTAAAGAAGACTGATACCAAGACTTTGGGGCACCCGAACTCCATTCCTTGGGAACCTTACCTCAAATGGGTGCGAGCTCGAGCTCAAAACCTCATGATGCCATTCACTGCTTTACCAGAATTATGGAACCCATATAGGTGACGTACCCTACGTTCTCCATCCCGACATGCCTCACCGATTTTGAAGACTTGAAGAGATCCCGATTCACTTAAAGAAGAAAGGGATACCTTTGAAGCTCAATGCTATGCAAGTGAGAAGAAAGTTCTAGAGTTGACCAAGCTACTTCATGAGGAGCGAAATATCAACGCTTACATCGGCACCAAGAGGAAGCGCCCATGGGAGACTTAGAGCTTTAGGATGTTTATGTTTTCTTTTATTGTTTCGAATTATCTCTTGTACTTAAAAAGAAAAAAGAATAATAAAAAGAAGTACTAATAAATGTTTGTTCATTGCTTGTTTAACAAATTTAAATCTCTTAGGTCCTTGAAAACATTGCATTGCATTCGCATAAACATTGCATAGCATAGCATAACATTGCATCACAGTACATTGAGATTGGTTTTCTCATTTGCTCGCTATTTATTTTAGCGAAATGGCTCTTGAGCAGATCGTCAAAGATCTCCAGGCTCGAATGCCGGCCAGCAGATGTTCACCACTTGGTCCAAGGCCAAGAAGATCCAAGAAGCTCATCAACAAGAAGAAGAAGGTTGTTGGTCTCCTCAACATGGGTAGACGTTTCAAAGGGGGTCCAAAAGTGGTCAGTCGGATCGAGCTCTCTGAAGGAAGTGTCCATACCGAGGGGAGTACCAAGGGTGATGAAGGTGATCAGCGTGAGCCAAAGAAAGGAGGAGAGGATCACTCGATTATAGCCAACACTCGATGAAGATGACAAGTACAAACAACTGAAGACCGTCAATGTGGAAAACTTGAAAATGTCCGGCTGAACTTTGATGATCTGAGTCTTGTTCCTGGTGTTGTGATTCCTCCCAAATTCAAGGTTCCTACTTTTGCTAAGTATGATGGCATGTCTTGCCCTAAGCTGCATTTGAAGTCCTATGTCCGTAAGATCAATCCCACACCGATGAGAAAGTTGTGGATGCACTATTTTCAAGAGAGTTTGTCCGTACCAGTTGGAATGGTACTATCGACTAGAGAATGACCGTATCCGTACTTGGGTGATTTGGTGATGCTTTCTCTGTGAGATGAGTACAATGTTGAATTGACACCCACTCGCATGCAACTACAAAGCATGTCTATGGGTCGTGACGAGAAGTTCAAAAGTATGCTCGTAAGTGAGAGATCTAGCAGTGAGTTCAACCACCCTTGTCAATAGGAGTTGGTTGATATGTTTATGGGAACACCGACAGCCCATTCTTCAATCATCGATTGGAAATTCTTCATCTGGATTCACCGAATGATATTGACAAAGAAGCGATTGTGGTATCAAGAGTGGGAAGATTCGGTAGAGACATCTTCAAATGCAAAGAGATCCTTTGGTGGTAAGAAAGAAGCTAACGCTGTGTATGGTCGAAAAGCCGAGCCAAGACCGACCGCTCAATCAGGGGCGGTTGTGATCTCGATCCTACATCGGCCAACCTCGGTGAGACAGCGTAACGAGCAGCCACGAGGCGGTTCTGAAGATCAACATGCCTTTGTTGCAAGCCTTGCAACACATGTTGAGCGGTGATTACCTGAGGATCCTCCTCGAATGTCAACACTTCCTCTCCAGTACAATCCTAATGCTAAGTGTGCTTACCATTCCAATAGCCCAGGCACGACATCGACAATTGTTGGGCTCTAAAGAACAAGATTCAAGATATGATTGAAGCTAAGCAGTTGAGTTTGACCCTCTGTTGAGACTCGAATGTGATCAACGCTCCTATGCCTAACCATGACAAGAGTTCCAATGTTGTTGGTGACACTTATGTTTTCAACATAGATGACTTGACCATTCCTCGATGGATTAAGAAGAATTTGTTACAAGGGTGTCAATCCGGATGCCCAAAGGATTGTCGTTGGTGCCCATCGCCGATGGTTGTGCTTGGTTGAGAAGGCGTGTTCGGTGTATGATGGATAACCGTGAGATACTATTTCAAACCACCTGCGAAGTTGTGTGAAGAAATGTCTAAGTTGAAGATTGACAATGCAAGCAGTGCCATCGTGTGGGATACCTTGGGGCAGCCAAGTGGAAAGTATGATTACATGGTGAAGTACATTGTCACGATAGTTACAAGATTCCTATTGAAGATGTTAAGGCGAGCGGATGGGGTGACGATTTCGGAAGACTATCTTGATATTAACAATGGATTTCCTCTGCTGATCCTTTGCCTAGAGTGGCACCTCTCATCATTACCTCTCCAAGACCAGTTCCGTATTTCTCTAATAAGGCTATCCCTTGGAATTATGGAGTTGATGTTTACTATCATGGGGTTAAGCAAGACCCTCTGACAATTGAAGATCTTACCATTGGAGCTTCTATTCCCGACATCGACAACATCACCGGATCCAGTAAGGTGACCCGAACCGGAAGGGTATTCTCTCCTCCAAAAGACACTGCGACTCCAGCTCGCATTCCTACTCCATCAATATCCCCACTAGAGGAAAGAACGGTGGCTCATCACCTCAACCGAAGTACCAAAGGAAGTTATCAAGACACCTCGAACAAGAAATGGAGGAAATTAGAAGATCATCAAGAAGAGTGACTACAATGTGGTGGAACAGTTAGGACAAACTCAGTCCAAGATATCCATGCTTGCTCGCTCTTGTGCTCGAGGCTCATGCTAATGCCTTGTGAAGTTTCGAAGAATGCTCATGTACCGCAAGACACTACCACCAGTTTGAAGTTTGTATTGCTAGCTCGCCAACAACGACCTAGGCTTCTCGATCTTGATTTAACTCCTTAGGAAAGAAACATAACAAAGCCTTGCATATCTCCGTTGAATGCAAGGGCATTACATATCTCATGTTTTGGTAGATACGGTTCTTCCTGAATATCTTAAGAATCGCTTTTGATCGACTTGATGTCGAAGGTTGGTTCGAGACCCGGTGACATAATCGTGAGAGCTTTTGATGGTTCTAAGCGACAGGCTTGGAGAGCTCACTCACTGTTAAAGTCGGTTCCCGGACTTTTGACTCCACTTTCTTTGTCATGGACATCCGTCCCTTACTCTTGCCTACTTGGACGCCCTTGGATACATGGGCGGTTACCTTACATCGAACCGAAATACCCAGTGAAAGGAAAGGTTGTCACAGTATGTGGTGAAGAAGAGTATATGGTCAGTCATCTACAGTCATTCCGCTATCTCGAGATGGAGGGTGAATTCTTCGAAACGCCCTGCCAAGCTTTTGAAACAATACCCAGAGTCGTGCCTGTTGACTCTCCCAAAGTTGCACAAGTTCCGCCTAGGATGGCCTCATTGAAAGATGCTCAGCTCTTGTTGAACAAGGAGGTAGTGCTATTTGGGGACCCCCGATCTTCCGTTCAAATTTGACAAGACGGTTTAGGCTTCACCACCAAGGGTCAAGAAGATGATGCCGCGAGCGTGCGGCCAACTTCCTTTCCGCATCGGCCAGTGGAATCCATGCTATAGAAGGCGGCGACAACGACTTCGACATCGCAAGTGGATCTTCCCAACTCGGATCATGGGCTCAAGAATTGGAAGATCAAGACGTCATACCAATCTCCTTTAGTCGAGTAATTGCTTTTGTTTTGTTTTGCTTTTCGTATTTCTTTATGTTTTGAACAATAAACTTTGAAAGCCTAGTGCCTTGCCCGGCATCATGGCTCGTTTGAGGGTTATTATCATCGTTTGCGTATTTTCATTCAATAAATTCGTTGGACTTTTGCATTCAATTGTTTTCTTTCTTTACTTTATCACCCTTCAAAAAGCTATGTGTTTCTTACACACACCCACGTGATACAATCGCAGAATCACTCCGAATCTCAAGTAATAACACTATGCTAGTGCTAAATATGACTTTGATAATCCGATCTACCAAGAAGGAAGTGAGGAAGATTATGAAGTGCCGGAGAACTTCCGATGCTACAACAAGAAGAGCGAGTTACCACCACGAAGAGCAAGTTGAGGTTGTGAATTTGAGTCGAAGACGTAAAAGAGATCAAGATAGGAACGGGTCTTGAGAGCAGTGTTAAAGAAAGGTTGGTTCGGATGCTACGAGACTATATTGAGGTTTTTCTTGGTCATACGAAGACATGCCCTGGTTTAGACATTGATATCGTGGTACATCGATTGCCGACAAAGAAGGTTTTCTCGGTGAAAGAGAAGGTTCGTCATGCGTCTGAGATGTCGAGAAAATCAAAGCCGAAGTTATGAAGCAGTTCAACGCGGGTTTCTTAGTCACCTCCTATCCATTGGGTTGCAAATGTGGTACCCGTGCAAGAAGGATGGTAAAGTACGAATGTGTGTGGATTACGGAGATCCGAACAAAGCGAGTCAGAAAGATGATTTCCACTTCCTCATATTGATGTTTTGGTTGACAACACCCGGAAAGGTTTTCTCCTTCATGGATGGTTTCTCGGTTACAATCGGATCAAAATGGCTCCGAAGATATGGAAAAGACTACTTTCGTTACATGGGGCACTTTCGCTACAAGGTTATGCCGTTCGGTGAAACGCAGCGCCACTTATCATGCTATGGTAACATTATTTCATGACATGATTCATCACGAGATAGAGGTCTCGTCGGCGATATGATAGCTCGATCACGATCAAGAAGAACATCTAGATCATTTGCGAAACTATTTGATTGAAGAAGTCGGTGAGACTTAATCTAACAAGTGCACCTTTGAGTCGGATCAGGAAAACTCCTAGGGTTTGTTGTCGATGGTAAAGGTATTGAAGTTGATCCTCAAGGTTAAAGCTATTCAAGAGATGCCGACTCCCACCGAGAAGGAAGTCGAGGTTTCTTGGGCGATTGAACTACATTGCGATTCATTGCACACCTAATCGCTACTTGTGAGCCAATCTTCAAGTTACTTAAGAAAGATCAAGTAGTGGAATGGAGCAGCGATTGCGGATCGCTTTTGACAAAATCAAGGAATACCTACAAAATCCTCCTATCACGATGTGCCAAGGAAGACCTCTTATCATGTACTGGGGTGCTAGAGAACTCAATGGGGTGTGTGTTGGGGCAACATGACGAGTGCAGTCGAAAAAAGCATGCAATATACTACCTTAGCAAAAGTTTACCGGTGAAACAAGATACTCAACTTGAGAAAACTTGCTTTGGCTTGGGCTGCTCGCCGACTAAGGAGATATGTTGACTCACACTACCTTGTTGATTTCAAGATGGATCCGATAAAATACATATTTGAGAAACCAGCTCTCTCGGAAGAATAGCAAGATGGCAAATGATCTTGACCGAATCGACATCCATACACTTCTCGTAAAGCGATCAAAGGAAGTGTGGTAGCCGATCATTTGGCTCATCAAGCCGTAGATGACTATCGGTCTATGCGATTCAATTTCGAGATGAAGATGTTCTACTAGTTCTGATTGTGAAGAACCGTGCCCGACGAAAGACACGAACAAGGATCCGATGGACTATGGTCTTTGATGGAGCCTCAAACGCAAGCAATGGCATTGGCGCCATCATTACATCCCTACAAAGGACATACTCCTTTCACCGCCAGATTATGTTTGATTGCACTAACAATATGGCGAATCAGCGTGCATCATGGGTCTTAAAGCGCTATCGACTTAAGAATCAAGTTCTTACAAGTGTATGGAGACTCGACTTTAGTCGATCAGATTAAGGCGTGGGATCGAAGCATCCGAATCTCATTCCATATCGAGCATGTTACGAGTTTGATTCCTTACTTTGAAGAGATCACTTTCAATCATATTCCACGAGAGAATCGGTTGGCGGGCATTGGCTACTATGTCGTCTATGTTCAAGGTTAGATGGGACAACGAGGCTCCCTGATCATCATTGAGAGGGCGAACCGTATTGTTGTGAGCTTGGCGGAGAGAAACCTTGGTACTATGCGTGAAGAGGTATCTTGAGACTCGGGAATATCCAGGGCATCATTAATGATAAGAAGTTCATGAGAAGATTGCATCCAAATTCTTTCTCAACAACGGCACCTTATACAAGCGCAACCACGATTTGTGCTTACTCCGCTGTATAGACCAGCGAACCGCGATGCGTATCATGGAAGAGTTACACGAAGGCGAATTTGGTACCCACTCGAGTGGACACACCATGGCTAAGAAGATTTTGAGAACAGGTTACTATTGGTCCACCATGGAAGGCGATTGTCACCTTCGCTCGATCTTGTCACAAGTGCCGATTTATCCCGAAAGTACATGTACCTCGGTACCTCTGAATGTTTTAACTTCTCCTTGGCCTTTTGCAATGTGGGGCATTGACATGATTGGAGAAATTAAGCCCACGGCTTCCAATGGACATCGTTTCATCCTTGTAGCAATCGATTACTTTACCAAGTGGGTAGAAGCAGCCTCGTATGCATCTGTTACCAAGAGTGTTGTGGCTCGATTCATCAAACATAACCTTATCTGCGGTATGGCACTCGAAAGGATTATCACAGATAACGGTTCCAATCTCAACAACAAGATGATCACCGAACTACGCAGCTCAAGATCAAACATCACAACTCTTCTCCATATCGGCCTAAGATGAATGCGCAGATGGAAGCCGCCAATAAGAACATTAAGAAGATTATCTGAAGATGCGGTGACTTACAAAGATTGGCATGAAATGTTACCATTTCTCTTCATGGTTATCGCACCAGACGAACATCAGGGCAACCCCTCTCTTGTCTACGGTATGGAAGCCGTCTTACCCATCGAGGTTCGATACCCTCAACTAGAGTCCTCAGAGGCGAGTTAAGCGAAGGCGATTGGGTGAGACTCGCCTTAATTTGATTTGATGAGAAACGACTGCATCCATCCGCCATGGATGATTTATCGAAGCGAATGATCGAGCATTTAACAAGAAGGTCAAGCACCGAGTCTACCAAGTCGGTGATCTAGTAGTCAAGCATCATTCTTCCACAAGGTGATCCGAGGGCAAATGGACTCCCTTATGAGGGACCGTTTGTAGTCAAGGCAGTATTTTCCGGCGGAGCTATGATACTTAGCACCATGGATGGTGAAGATTTCCCACACCACAGTGAGCGCAGACATAGTCAAAAATACTACGCATAAAGAGACCCGCTGGTCGACGAACCTAGACAAAAATAAGGGCATCTGGCGAACCAAAAGGTTCGGGCAAAATTAAGGATATATACAAAACATGTACACCGGCAAGTCGAAAACACGAAAAGGCGGCTTGGGCAAAAAGGGTATCCGGTGGGAAAACCGAAGAGGCGGTCTAGGCAAAAGTTAGGGATTTAAGCGCACGACTATGTCTCTTCCGGATCACACCTTCTGGACTACTATCATTCAAGATTCAAATGGCAAAGATCACTACTCACTTTCTCTGACAACAAGGAGATGAGATAGTTGAAATATATGAGTACTAGCATAGTTGGAACTTAACGAGATTGTTTCCGCATAGCTTTTTACCTTTCTTGTGTACAAACTAGTTGGCCATACGCCACCTTTCAAATAAACGCAAAATTCTTTCTCTTTACAATTTCCATTGTTTGTCGTTTGCAATAAGTCCAACGTTTGCTTTGAATGACTATACGCATTTGACAATAAAAATCTAATCACAAACATACGAAAAGTGAACATGCAAAAGTACTTACTACAGGTTCCAGGAATTGGGACGACGACGAAGGTCAACAAATAGTTCCCCACAGAGCATAAAGGTGTCACCCACAACACACCTTCCCCATCGGAGTATGAGGGAATCCACAGTAGCAATTTCACTCAACCGAGCAACGTTACATCGCCTCTCAAAGAATACTTCATCCCAGTGGATATTTCTCAATCCTCCCCTCTCCCGGGAGCGGTATCCAGACCCAAGACTTGGTCAGATAGTGCATCGGAGGAAACATACACCTTTTATTCCCACCGAGATTACAAGGACTCCAGACTCTTCTAGCCGGTCTCTCGGCAACCATCAAATGCTCTCCACGAGATCTACTCTGAATCCCAAGGGCGCCTCTTAAATTTCCTCGCAGGATCTACATACAAGGTCCTCAGCAGATCGCCTCCCGACTCTCCTCAAGGGGTCTATATGAGATCTCCAAACAACGAGCCTCTCAAATCTCTACTTTCCTCAACAATATATAGGCCCAAGACTTGGTCAGATAGTGCATCGGAGAAATCCAGGATATTTTTCTTCTCCTTCAAAAGTGGGGTTCTCACCTACACAATTCCCCAAACGGAAGTCAAAAATCTTCAAGCAGAACATCCGCATCTTCTTCAAGATGGATATGTTTTGAAATATCACAACATCTATCATTCATACATTTCTCATAAAGTCATAATTCATGCATATGTCATTCATATACACTGTCATGCGTCATACTTTGCATAAGACTAACAAATATTCTATCAAAGTTTCTCTTGTTTTCTCCAAAGCAGTATGATCACTCCGGCAAGCAGGTCGAGATTAAGCCCGAGCCGACGGAAAACTATCGAAAGACCGCAAAGCAGGTCCAGATTAAGCCCGAGCCGACGGAAAACTATCGAAAGACCGCCTCGACGATCGGGTCGAGATTAAGCCCCGAACCGACGGGAAAACTATCCGAAAGACCACCTCTGGTTATCCTTCGATAACAGGCAATGGATCAACACCCGATGCACAACAAGGAAGCTATCCACATTTTTGCCGACTACAATCTCCCTCAGAGTAATCAACACGAAGATTTATTCTGATTCTTTATTATCAACAGCAACTATAGAGTCTGGCGTACGACTCAGTTGCCTTGGATGGCATCTTAAGCCCATCTCCGACTAACTTGTCAACATTTCTTCACTTTCTGCATATATGGTTAAAAATCAATACGACCAATAACTTCATTCAAAGTGAACACGAAGTCTAACGTCGACTCCCTTCGGATGGCATCTTAAGCCCATCTCTCTCGTTCAGAACATCTGAGTCTAACATGCGACTCACTCAGATCGACCTTTCTAGATGGCATCTTAAGCCCATCTCCGTCACTCTCCTATTAACAACCTCGAGTCTAGCGTCGACTCGTTCCCCTGAAGCCTCCAACTTCTCCAAATGGCATCAGAAGCCCATTTCCGCATCGTCCAATAGCAAGTGCAAATTTTCAGGTGTACTCGAGTGTTTAATCATCTTCCACCTTCAGGTCGCGAAAGACAAGCATGTCAATCTAACCTTCCAGTACAAGAAGATTGAGCAGGGGCATTGTCATACCCAAAATTTGCCCTCCATCTACTCAAGAGATTTCATACATCCATACTCAAGGATTCCTCAAGAGTTGATCGGACAAACTCTCTCTAGACAATCAACCCAAACTAGGGTTTGGTCTCTCAAGTCAAGATGAGTTTCTAACACCTCCAATGGCCTTCATGCCTCCTCATATGCTTCAAAGATTCTCCATGTCAAATTTCAAGCTTCACAAGTCAAGTTTCCTCAGACAATTGCTCAGATGGTTGAAAATCGGGTGTATTGGACAAAAAGTCAACTGTGGTCAACATATAGTCAAAACTTCTGATTTTTGGTCAACATCCTCATTTTGAAGTTACATTCATCATTTGATCAAGGGTTGATCATGATTCATCAAGAAAACTCAAGATTTGCCCAAAAGTCAAACTTTCTAAATTAGGGTTTCTAGATGAAAAGTCAATCGAACTTTGTTGATCATAACTTTCTCATACTTTCTCAAAATTTTCCACCAAAGCTCATTTTGAAGGAAATTCAATTCTCTACAACTTCATGTCTCACAAGAATGTCCAAAAAATGCTTCATTTGAGAGGTATAGCTCAAAACATTATAGGTCATTTTCAAAGTCAACAAAAAGTCAACTTTTTGTTTTGAAGATATATTGAGCATGGTAACTCCAAATGAGATGAGACCAAAGACATTGGTTAGAGGACTCTTAGAGCTTTCCAAAAGTCCAAGAACACTCAAAATGTGGAAAATTGAGCAAGTTACACCATCCACAAGTTGGGCAATTTTGGAAGAATGCACAAAGAGAGATACTTCAAAAATCAAATCTTTTGCAAATGGGCCTACTTTTCTTCATCCTAACTTGTCCTCAAGCAATTAGGAGTGTCCAAGCCAAAGCCACGAATTTTGATTTATTTTTCTATTTAATTTGTAATTTATTCATTTAAATGCAAATTAAATCTTAAAATAAATTATAAAATTGAAATTAATGGCAAGATTGATTTTATTCTTTCCTTAAGGTCCAATTAACTCACAAATGCCAGCAAATTCGAAATTGGAGCAAGAAAGGCAAGATTGGATTGAAATTGATCAAGCTTTGAAGATTTGATTTTCATGGAAATATCAAATTTGATTTCCATTGAATATTGATTGATTCTTTCCAAATTCAATCCCAAATCCATCCAGTATAAATACATGATGCATACCTATCAAGAAAGAAGGAAAAAATTGCTCTACAAACCCTATTCCAAAGCTCAAAAAACCGTGGTACACAAGCAAGTGGGAACCCTACTTCCAGCCGTTTTCAATCGTTTTTGAGGTGTCCAACACATTGCTTGACATCTCCTGAATCGATCCAGACCCTCACATTGCTTAAAACCATCAAGAATCAAAGAATCCGAAATCGGTTTGTTCAAGAAAATTTCAAAATCGTATTTTAATTCTCATGCATTTTTAACATGTTTTGTGGTTTGTTTTGTGTTTAGATGGAAGTTTGCAAGCTTTCTGCATAGTTTGATTGAGTTTCCATGGCCGGGATCGATACTTGCCATAACTAGGGTTTCCTGTGCCGTTTTAGGGTTTCACAAAATAGGAAAAATTGGACCATGAGACCATGACCAATGAATTCGGAACGATGCCTGGAATCGAATCATGTATTTACAATGCATTTATATTACTTGTGCTTGAGTTTCCATGTAGCAGGGCACTAGCGTCGAAGAAAGACCGCTAGCTTCAAAAATTCAAAAGGTTGAAGACACGGATTGCGGCGAGAGGAAGCGGTGGCACGCGTGTTATTTTAAATCGATCCGATTCAAACATTGACGCCACTCGGTTGGTCAAGCATGTGGTTTCAAGGTTTGAAAGGGATGTCTCGATTCGATTCTGGTTTAGACAATCCCTTTTTCACTTTTCAAAACTCTATTTTCATATTTTTCACATTATTTAATTTTCTATTCATTTTAATTTGTTTTCATGATTTTATTTTGCATTAAAAATTACCAAAAACATTTTTCTTTTGCATTATTTTCATAAAATGTTTATTTAATTTAATAAATTAAAAATATAATTTTGCATGCATATTTATTTTATTTTTATTTTTGCATTTAAATCATTATAAATTGCATTTTAATTATTAAATCTTTTCCAAAAAATCCCAAAAAATTATTTTAATATATTTATCTTATTTCCAGCATATATTAATTTTCTCATATTAAAATTTGCATTTTTCTAACATTTTTCCTCTTATTCAATTCATCTCGTATTTTCCGATTTTTCTTATTTTCACAGGTTGCTCCGATTCGACGTTTTTCTTTTATTATTCTATTTTTTTTCCAATAATGTAACTGCTCATGGGATGTAATAGTTTAAATTAGGTTTTTATTTTCCGCAAGTTTAAATTATGTATCTGCCCCAAAGCCATGTAATAGCGTAGGACATTTACCTTTCCGCACTTTACATTCCGCATTTTACTTTCCGCACCTTTATCAATTGCTAGTAATTAGGCGTGTGTGGCAAGACTAAAATTAACTTAGCCCACTAATTTTCAAGATAATATATTCTGAATTCAACACACTTCTATCACACACGCACCCCTTACGGTAATTCTCTCTCGATGCCTTTCGATTCAAAATGGTCATGTCCCTCGAACGTAGAGGTATTCTAGCACCGTTGCCTTCCAAACAAATCATCATAGTCCCTTCGATACAAAGATCATAAGACCCACGATGTCGCCTCCGAATATATGATCTTGACCCTCGATTGTCGCCTACGAAAAATGATGATAGTCCCTTCGAATGTGCTAGGATACTTCCTACAAGTTGCCCTCTATGACCATCCGATGTCCCTTCGAATGTCCCGTTTACATCCAACGAATGGAGCTACCTACTAACTAATGGTATGGCTAGCGCTATTCTAAAGGAACGTAGAAGTACAAAAACGACCAATTCTGAGTGGGTAAATAAGTCTTTTAGTTGCTTGCTCTATCAAATGCTTTTCACACTACACACTTTTTTTTCAAAGTTCAAATTCTCTTTCAAAAACAAAACATTTCCGAACACTTTGTATACACTCCTACATGAGTCATTACAAAGTCAAAGCGAAATGCCTTTTCAAAACATCTTTGTCAAACACGTAAAGCAAATTTTAAAAGTTATCTAAGAGCAACTAAGAGCCCGTAGAATAAACTGCGGATGGAAAGGGGTGCTAATACCTTCCCTTTTCATAACTATTCTCCCGAACTCAGAATTTAACAAAGGTCTTTTTCTGTTACTTTTACCTTCCCTTAATTGGATAAAAATAAAAGTCGGTGGCGACTCTTGCTATCCGCACATTTGGATACAAAAATCCTACAAAGTCAGTTCACCGTATTACAGGTAGGTTAAATGGGAGAGTAATGAGAGGGAATCAATTCTGACCACACCATAAAAGCATATTAAAAGGCTATTCACGCACAGGTGCAATCGATTTGCACTTGTGAGCAATCGATTTGCACTGACCAAAAATAAGTATTTTTTCAAAAGTTACAGCGTGTAATCGATTTGCATATATGTGCAATCGATTTGCACAGAATAAAAAACGTGAAATTTGCAAAAGTTTCAGTATGCAATCGATTTGCATATATGTGCAATCAATTGCAGGCAGTGAAAAAAATGAAAATGGGTACTGCAAGTGCATGTGAGGGTTTAGAAACTTATATATTTTATCATTTAAGTATACTAAACATAAATCAAACATATTTTAACACATTTATGCACATAAAACAAGTATAAGAAGGAGTAGAAGAAGAGATGCATTTGATAAAAAAATTAAAAATAATAACATGTGCACCTTAATTGAAGTTGAATATTTCATGTATCACTTTCATCCAAAATTCCGAGTTCTCTTCGAATTTTATAAAATGATTCACGAGCAAGCGGCTTTGTAAAAATATCTGCGAGTTGATTATGAGTATCCACAAAAGTGACTTAGACATCTCCTTGAAGTACATGATCACGGAGAAAATGATGCCGAATGTCGATGTGTTTGGTTCTTGAATGCATGACCGGATTTTTTGTAATGTTGATTGCACTTGTATTGTCGCATCAAAGAGGAATGCATCCGAGATCAAGTCCGTAATCACGAAGTTGTTGCTTAAGCCAAAGAATTTGTGCACAACAACTACCCGCTGCTATGTATTCCGCCTCGACCGTGCTAAGAGCAACACATGCTTGTTTTTTACAAGCCCATGATACTAATGCATTTCCAAGAATGTGACAAGTACCACTTGTGCTTTTTCTATCAGTTTTACAACCTGCATAATTCGCGTCAGAATAACCAATTAAATTGCAAATACTACCTTTTGGATACCATAAGCCGACATTGGTTATTCCTTTGAGATACTTCATAATTCGCTTGACCGCCATTAGATGAGATTCTTTCGGATTTGCTTGAAAGCAAGCACAAAGACAAACACTAAACATTATGTCAGGACGGCTTGCCGTCAAATATAATAAAGAACCAATCATACCTCGATACTTTGTGATATCAATTGGAATACCGGATTCATCTTGATCAACATATGTACCGGAGCCCATTGGAGTATTCATCGCTTTGCAATTATCCATATCAAATCTTTTCAACAATTCTTTGCAATACTTGGATTGGTTGATGAAGATTCCATCTTTTAGTTGCTTAATTTGAAGTCCAAGAAAGTAATTCATCTTACCAATCATGGATATCTCGAATTCTCCTTGCATCATCAATGAAAGTTCTTCACACATTTCTTTGTTAGTCGATCCAAAAATGATATCATCAACATAGACTTGAACCAATAAAGTGTTACTTTTGATTTTCTTAATGAATAAAGTTTTATCAACCTTACCCTTTTCAAAACCTTTTTCACACAAAAAATTGCTAAGTCTATCATACCATGCTCTTGGTGCTTGCTTTAAGCCATAAAGAGCCTTTCTCAACTTAAAGACATGTGAAGGATTTTTGAAGTCTTCAAATCCCGGGGGTTGTTTGACATAGACTTCTTCATTGATGTAGCCATTCAAGAATGCGCTTTTGACATCCATTTGATAAAGCTGAAAATTTAATGAACAAGCATAAGCAAGTAAAAGACGAATAGCTTCTAACCTTGCAACCGGAGCAAATGTTTCTTCAAAGTCGATTCCTTCTTCTTGATTATAACCTTGAGCCACCAACCTTGCTTTGTTTCGAATAATTATACCATTATCATCAAGTTTGTTTTTAAACACCCATCGGGTACCTATGATGTGTTTATCACTTGGCCTAGGAACAAGTTCCCAAACTTGATTTCTCTCGAATTGATTTAATTCTTCTTGCATTGCAATTATCCATTGATCGTCTCCTAAGGCTTCATTAACTTTGGAGGGTTCAATTTGAGAAACAAACGCCATGTTTAAGCAAGCATCTTTGAGATTTAATCTTGTCGTAACTCCATGACTAATATCACCAATGATTTTGTCAATAGGATGGTCTCTATGAGTTCTCCATTCTTTGGGTAGATCATTGATATTTGAATCTTGTTGTAGTACTCCTTGTTGATGTTCCGGTTGATTCACATTTTGATTATTTGAAATTTCTTCCGAGGTTAAATCTATAATATCATCATCACACACAACTATTTCCTCCTTAGAGGTGTTAGTTTCATCAAAAGAGACATGCATAGATTCTTCAATAGTTAAAGTTCTTTTATTATAAATTCTATATGCTTTACTAGAAAGTGAATAACCAAGAAATATACCTTCGTCGGATTTCTCGTCAAACTTACCGAGATTGTCTTTGTCATTTTTGAGGACAAAGCATTTGCATCCAAAAATGTGAAAGTGAGCAATGTTTGGCTTTCTTCCTTTGAAGAGTTCATATGGAGTCTTTTTCAAGATAGGTCTAATGATAACTTGATTTCCAACATAACATGCCGTACTAACCGCATCCGCCTAAAAATACTTTGGAAGATTTGCATCACTAAGCATCATTCTTGCAAGTTCCACTAGAAACCTATTCTTTCTTTCAACTACTCCATTTTGTTGTGGAGTTCTTGGTGCTGAAAAATTATGAGAGATACCATGTTCTTCACAAAATTCTTCAAATAATGCATTTTGGAATTCTCCACCATGGTCACTTCTTATGGATACAATCTTTAGTGATTTTTCATTTTGAATTTTCTTTGCATACTTCTTAAAGGCTTTGAAAGCATCACTTTTCTGCACAAGAAACAAAGTCCAAGAATATCTAGAAAAGTCATCAACAATAACTAAAGCGTATACATTACCTCTGAAGCTTCTTGTTCTTGATGGACTAAATAAATCCTTGTGCAACAATTGTAGTGGCCTTGTAGTGGACACCACATCCTTAGATTTGAAAGATGATTTTGTTTGTTTTCCCTTTTGACAAGCATCACATAATTTATCTTTGACAAACTTTATCTTTGGTAAGCCAACAACAAGATCATGTTTGGTTAATTTATTTAAGTGCTCCATATGAATATAGGCTGCCCTTTTATGCCATAACCATGATTCATTATTGTTTACCATGAGACATTTTACTTTCAAAGATAAATCGTCTAAGAAAATCATAAAAATATTATTAATTCTTTTACCTTTGAGTTTTACCTCATTGGTGACTTCATCAATAATCAAGCATTCATCTTTTGTAAATTTGATCTTGAAGCCTTTGTCACAAAGTTGGCTAATGCTAAGAATATTGTGCTTTAGTCCTTCAACATAAAGAACATCTTCAATGGATGTGAAAGGTGGTGCACCAACTTTGCCTTTTCCAAGAATTCTCCCTTTTTTGTTATCTCCATAAGTGACATAACCCTTGGCCTTTAAAATTAGATTTGAAAAATGGTTTATGTCACCCGTCATATGTTTTGAACAACCACTATCAAGATACCATAAATTTGAAGTGGTTTTCAAGCACACCTACAAAACAAATTAAGTTTTGTTAGGTACCCAAATTGCTTTGGGTCCTTCATAATTAGTACCTTTCTTTATCCACACATAATGCCCACTTGGAACACTAAAGTTTCTTATATAGAAAGCATTAGGTGTGTGGCCTTTAATACCACAATAGAAACAAGTAGGTTCAAAATTACTTATATATCTAGGAGGATAAGATTTATTCTTAACAACTCTTTTCTTTTTAGGATAATGATGAACGACTTTAGGCTTATTCACTTTCTCTTGGATTGGTTGGTTATTAGCCTTAACAAAGATAGTTTTGTTGGAACTTGGTTGAGAAAATTTTGAAAAACCAAGTCCACTTTTATCTTTAGGATATCTTCGTGTGCTAAGAATATTTTCCAATCCAACTTGTCCTTTTTCATACATTTCTAGGACTCTTTTTAATTGAACATTTTGGAAAGAAAGTGATTCACAATTATTGCATACAAAATTCTGTTTTTGATCACTAATCATCTTTTCTTTTTCATCTTTATGTTCTTTTTCAATAGTTTTAACTTTTTCTTCTAAAGATGAAAGTATTTCTTTTTGAGATGAAATAGTTCTATATAGAATTTTGCATTCATTTAATAGTTCATCTATAGCACCTTGTGCACCATTATTATAAAGAGAGTTATCATAACTAACCTCGCCTTCTTCATCATCGGAATGGTGTGAAGCCATCAATGCTAGATTTGCACTTTCGTCACTATCCGAATCGGATGAAGAACTTATCTCATTATCTTCCCATGCAACATAAGCCCTTTTATTTTTGAACTCCTTTTTGCCTTTGAATCCATTTTTCTTGGAGAGTTTTGGACAATCCGGCTTTATGTGACCTTGCTTTCCACATTCATAACATGCGACATCTTGTGTTGATGTGGAGGCTTCTTTATCTTTATGCTTATAAAATTTCTTTCTTTTGACAAAGTTAGCATTATGAAGATTATTTTTATGACCAAAATATTTTCCTAACCTTTTTACAAGAAGCAAGAAGTTTTCATCTTCCTCCGATGCATCTTTATCTTGACTTTCTTTTGAATCAACTTTCAAAGCAATGCCTTTGGATTTCTTCTCATGATTCTCATGTTTTTCAAGCCTTCCAAGTTCCGTTTCATATTCTTGAAGCTTTCCGAATAATGTTGCGGAAGTCATAGTTTCTAGGCTTTTCTTTTCGGATATTGCCGTCACTTTTGGTTGTCATTCCCTAGTTAAAGACCTAAGCACTTTAAGATTTAATTCATCGTTAGTTAAAGTCTTACCAAGTGCCTCCAAGTGATTTGTCAAGTGAACGAATCTCTTTTGCAAGTCAAGGATGAATTCTCCGGGAAGCATTCGGAATAATTCATATTCTTGACTCAAAGTGTTCAATCTAGATCTTTTGACTTCGGCGGTTCCTTCATGAGTTTCTACAAGAGTGTCCCAAATTTCCTTTGTCGTTGTACATGCGGATACTCAAAAGAATTCATCCATACTAAGAGCACTTTGGAGAATATTTATTTCCTTTTTGTCAAAGAGAACTTTTTTCTTGTCATCTTCATCCCATGATGCTTTAGGTTTTGATGATCCAACACCATTGACAACACAAATCGGAGCAAATGGACCATTCTCAACAGCATCCCATATTTCTTCTCCTTGCGCTTCAAGATGAGCCTTCATGCGAATTTTCCAAAAGTCAAAGTATTCACCACAAAACAATGGAGGCTTGTTGTTACTACCACCATCTTTGAAAACCGGATTTTGATTTGCGGAAGCCATTGTGAATCTTTAGGAACAAGTTACCTATAACTTGCTCTGATAGTATCAGGTGCGCCTAAAAGGGGGTGAATTAGGTGTTTAAAAAATTATCGGTTATATATGAATACTTGTACTAATTTTTCTGGTTTGGTATATGAAGTTTTTACAAGTGTTTCTTTCCTTTTGGTTATGGTGTGATGAAAGCAATAAAAGCGGAAAGGTAAAGAACACAAGGATATATCCTGGTTCCCCTCACAGATCGAGAGTACTCCAGTTCCCTTACAACATGCAAGAGATTTCACTATAGTTAGAATTCTTGTACAGCCTATTCACACAAATTGTGAAGCCTACTATCTAACCTATAGAGAGACCAAAGGTTCTTAAAACCTTTAAGGTCTAACAACACTAAGTGCAAGAAGAACAATCCTTTTCAATGCACAACTTGTTCCAACAATCCTGGACAGTAAGAATATAACAAGTATGTTTGAACTTTTACAAGAGATTTTGAGTTTGTAAGATTTTAGAACAATATCACTTTGAGTGATTTATCAATGTACTTGATCTTCCCTTCCAATAGAAATAATTCACAATGACTTAGAGATATAGATTGCTCAAGATTTTCTGGTTTATGTTATGTGAAAGTATGCAGAAAATCTAATATGAAAGTATAAACACTTGAATTTGAATATTTAAAATTTGAATGAATTTTGATTGGAAGAGGTGAGAAATGAATTCGAAATTTTGAGTATTTATATGTTCATGGCACCTTTTAAAAATACAATAAGTCTCTTCATTTTAATCATGAACAAGTGCCAAGATTAGAGATAAAGTTTTAGTGAAAGGGTGCATGAAATGGTTCATGCATGAATTCTGGTTTTTCAAAAATGTGCAGGGTGCAATCGATTGCACCTTTATGCAAATCGATTGCACGGACTCTAACAGAATCATTTTTCAAAAACTTTCTGTGAGCAATCGATTACACCATTGTGCAAATCGATTTCACTTAGTTAAAAAGTGAAAAAATTTCAGCATGCAATCGATTGCACCATTGTGAAAATCGATTGCACCTTCAAACAGAAGCATTTTTAAGTTTTTCATTTAGTATGCAATCGATTGCACCTTTGTGTAAATCGATTGCACATTAAGAAAAATGCAATTTTTGATTTGAAACTTAGTGAAATGAAATGTGTATGTCATGCAATCATGATAGGAACTTTGAGCATCTAAAACTTAAGTATTTGTGAGGCATTGTTATTATACCTTCTCAAAATTTGTTAAATGCCTTGAGTCAAAGTCTTGATCACGATGTTTTAACTTTAGAGTGTATTATGCCTTGATAGATATCTTTGCCTTCTTGCCATGAGGTTTGTCTTCATCAAAATATGATATATTGATTGAAATTGAGAAGCTTGATTCTACAAACTAAATGCATAGCTCAAGAGTCATTCTCACCAGCTTCTAAGCAGCTAAGACTTCAATCTGAAATCATCAAAGTAAGAGTGAGACTTCATCATAATTAGAATGCATTATAAGTTCATCAAAAGCAATCAAATATCAGAAGATATCAGTCCACCCTATTCAGCATAATCAGATCTGCTTCATACACAAGTCATAAACATACGTCATACACAAACAACAAACTATAACACTGGAATCCATCCTAACATGTTATAATCCAAACAAATATGATGCAGACTTTATGCATGTGGTACCGACAGTGAACTAAATTCACACACTGTTCCACTCCAACTCGGACACAGTGTTAATCCTCGATTCACCCATACATCATTCGGACACGAATCCAGCCTTACCACCACTAATCAACTGGGTACGGGTATTGGCAATACAAGTAAAATGCCACACAACAGGAATTAAGTCCAACAGAATACATATGCATGCACATCATAAAGCATGCAACACTCAACACAGGTTATGACCACATCAGACATCATAAACCATCCTCAATCATCATGCAATACATCACCATAAAGCATAAACATGTCTGTCATACCCCAAAATTTTCCCTCCATCTTCTCAAAAGATTTCATACATCTATGCTCAAGGATTCCTCAAGAGTTGATCAGACAAACTCTCTCCTAGACAATCAACCCAAGCTAGGGTTTGGTATCTCTCAGGTCAAGATGGATTTCCAACATCTCCAATGGTCTTCATGCCTCCTCCTATGCTTCAAAGATTCTCCATGTCAAGTTTCAAGCCTCACAAGTCAAATTTCCTCGACAATTGCTCGATGGTTGAAAATCGGTTGTATTGGACAAAAAGTCAACATGGTCAACATACTGATCAAAACTTCTGATTTTTGGTCAACATCCTCATTTTGAAGTAACATTCATCATTTGATCAAGGGTTGATCATGATTCATCAAGAAAACTCAAGATTTGCCCAAAAGTCAAACTTTCTAAATTAGGGTTTCTAGATGAAAAGTCAACTGAACTTTGACTGATCATAACTTTCTCATACTTTCTCAAATTTTCCACCACCTCTTGTTTTGAAGGAAATTCAATTCTCTACAACTTCATGTCTCACA
This sequence comes from Vicia sativa, assembly GCA_021764765.1. Lineage (NCBI taxonomy): Eukaryota > Viridiplantae > Streptophyta > Magnoliopsida > Fabales > Fabaceae > Vicia > Vicia sativa. The sequence continues at coordinate 23,111,969 of CM038796.1, read as the reverse complement.
AGAATGTCCAAAAATGCTTCATTTGAGAGGTATAGCTCAAAACATTACGGTCATTTTCAAAGTCAACAAAAGTCAACTTTTTGTTTTGAAGATATATTGAGCATGGTAACTCAATTGAGATGATACCAAAGACATTGTTTAGAGGACTCTTAGAGATTTCAAAAGTCCAAGAACACTCAAAAATGTGGAAAATTTAAGTTACACCATTCACAAGTTGGCAATTTTGGAAGAATGCACAAGAGAGATACTTCAAAAATCAAATCTTTTGCAAATGGGCCTATTTTTTCTTCATCCTAACTTGTTCCTCATGCAATTAGGAATATCCAAGCCCAATGCCACGAATTTTTGATTTATTTTTCTATTTAATTTGTAATTTATTTATTTAAATGCAAATTAAATCTTAAAATAAATTATAAAATCAAAATTAATTGGAAGATTGATTTTTATTGCTTTCTTGTGATCCAATCAACCCATAAATGCCAGCAATTTCGAAATTAGATCAAATTTGGCAAGATTGGATTGAAATTGGACAAAATTTGAAAATTTGATTTCATGAGAATATCAAATTTGATTTCCATTGAATGTTGATCAATTCTTTCCAAATTCAATCCCAAATCCATCCAGTATAAATACATGATGCATACCTATCAAGAAAGAACGAAAAAATTGGCTCAGAAACCCTATTCTCAAAGTGAAAAAATCGTGTTCTTGAAGCAATTGGCAATCCTTGTTCTAGCCCGTTTCAATCGGTTTTGAGGTGTCAAACACATTCCTTGATACCCCAGGAGTGATTCCAGATACTTACATTGCCAAAATACATCCGAATCAAAATACGATTTCGGTTTGTTCATCTTTTTCCAAATTCGATTTACATTTTCATGCATTTTAACACATTTGGTTGTTGTTTTGTGATTAGTAGGAAGATTGCAAGCGATCGGGTTGTTTGATTAAGTTTCCATGGCTTAGAACTCGTATTGCCATTGTTAGGGTTCCTGGTATCGAATTAGGGTTTCTCTATACAGGAAAAATTGGACCATGAGACCTATACCATTGCATCCGGAATGATTTCCTGAATCGAACCATGGCCTTAGAATTCATTTATATTATGTGTGCTGCATTTTTGATATTAGCCAGGGACATAGCGTCGAAGGAAGGCCGACGCAGGCTTTTGAATTTTCAAAGCGAAGAAGGCGGATGGCGCGAGCGAGACAATACAAAGGCGACGCGTGTGAAAATCCACTAAGTCCGTTTTCAAACACAGATGCGCGTATGGTGTAGTGGTCAGCGTATTGGTTTTCAAGGTTTGAAAGGGATGTCCCCAGTTCGATTCCTGGTTCAGACAATCCCTTTTTTCACTTTTCACAAACTCAATATTTTCCATATTTTCATATTTTTCAATATTTTTCATTCATTTTAATTAACTTACATATTTTATTTCTGCATTATAAAAATTACCAAAAACATTTTTTCTTTTTACATTATTTTCATGAAAACCTTTATTTAATTTAATAAATTAAAAAACATATTTTTGCATGCATATTTATTTTTATTTATATTTTTGCATTTAAATCATTATAAATTGCATTTTAATTATTAAATCTCTTCTAAAAAATCCCAAAAAATTATTTTAACTTATTTATCTTATTTCCAGCATATATTAATTTTCTCATATTAAAATTTGCATTTTTCTAACATTTTTCCTCTTATTCAATTCATCTCGTATTTTCCGATTTCTCATTCTTTCACAGGTTGTTCCGATTCAGACGTTTCTTTACCGTTTTTTCTATTTTTTCTCAATAATGTAATTGCTCATGGGTTGTAATAGTTAATTTAGGACTTTTACTTTCCGCAAGTTTAAATTATGTATCTGCCCCAAAGCCATGTAATAGCGTAGGTTTACCTTTCCGCACTTTACATTTCCGCTATTTAATTTCCGCACCCTTATAAACTGTTAGTAACTAGGCGTGTATGGCAAGATAATAATTGGACATAGCTCACACTAATCTTCAAGATAAAATATCTGAATTTGACACACTTCTCTCACACACGCACCCCTTAGGGTAATTCTCTCTCGATGCCTTTCGATTCCAAATGGTCATGTCCCTCGAACGTAGAGGTATTCTAGCACCGTTTCCTTCAAACAAATCATCATAGTCCCTTCGATACAAAGATCATAGACCCACGATGTCGCCTCCGAATACATGATCTTGACCTCGATTGTCGCCTGAAAATGATGATAGCCCCTTCGAATGTGCTAGGATACTTCCTACAAGTTGCCTTCTATGACCATCCGATGTCCCTTCGAATGTCCCGCTTACATCCAACGAATGGAGCTACCTACTAACTAATGGTATGGCTAGCGCTATTCTAAAGGAATGTAGAAGTACAATAAACGACCAATTAAAGTGGGTAAATAAGTCTTTTAGTTGCTTGCTCTATCAAATGCTTTTCACACTACACACTTTTTCAAAGTTCAAAACTCTTTTCAAAACGAAACATTTCCGAACACTTTGTATACATTCCTACATGAATCATTACAAAGTCAAAGCGAAATGCCCTTTTTCAAAACATTTTTTCAAACACACAGAAAGCAATTTTAAAAGGTAATCTAGAGCAACTAAGAGCCCGTAGATAACTACGGATGGAAAGGGGTGCTAATACCTTCCCTTTTCATAACCATTCTCCCGAACTCGAATCTAACGAAGGTCTTTTTCAGTACTTTTACCTTCCCTTAATTGGATAAAAATAAAAGTCGGTGGCGACTCTTGCTATCCGCACATTTGGATACAAAAATCCTACAAAGTCAGTTCACCGTATTACAATGTCAATTAATTATCACAACATCATCGGTATTCAGCAACAATAGCAATTATGCACACGGTACAATAATTCCACAATCGGAAGCCAACACTCTTCAAAATAAATCCATTATTTATTAGTTTCTCATTTTCATAAAATAGTATTTTTAATTTAGAGAATAATGTCCAAAATGGCGTTTAAAAAGGACTTACAGTTTGGAAAATACGAGTTTTTAAAGTTTGAAGTATTTTTAAAAAAGCTACAGGGGTAACCGGTTCCCCTAGGGGAGAACCCGGTTCCCCACAATTCTGGAAATCACGCCTCTAGATTTTTGTATAGGAAACCGGTTCCTCCAAACTAGAACCCAGTTCCCACGTAAAAAATGGAAATTTTTAGTAAGTTTTACAAAGGGAACCCGGTTCCTCCATACTGGAAACCAGTTCCTGAGACACAAAAATAGTCCCCTCTCTAGAATTTACTATGGGAACTCGGTTCCTCCAAATTGGGAACCGGTTCCCACTCGTTCTATGGCAGAAAATACTTAATTTGACAGCATTCTTCTTTCCAACTCAAAACCAATCATTCCTTTACGAATCAACACATCCAATATCACAAAAATCATCCCAACAACAGTAACATAGTGAGATTTAACACAATTCAACCACACCCAACAATCCTATAACATCAATTCACTCTATTTTCATGTAAATATGCAATTTAGGCTACAAACCTAGAAAATCCTAAATTGGGATTTCTAACATGTTAATCAATCCTATTGATTATCAAAACTCATAAGGCATAACAATCAGAGAAAATCACCCCTTACCTTAAGGATTCGTCAGATTCTTACACTTTTTGGTTTTTCCTCCTTCCTTCTGCTCTTCTCACTTTCATGTAGAATAAATATTCCCAAATGGATTCTCTTTTACTTTCCTTTTATTCTTATTACTCTAAAACAATAATAATAAAACAAATAGTGTGAGTAGAGCCTTTTACTCCTCACACCCCCACTTTACACTTCACACCACGAACAATCCCACTTTTATTATTTTATTTAATTCCATAAATCCCGAATATACCAATAATTAAATTTTTAATTAAATAAATAATTAAAATTTCAATTATTCATTAATCAAATTATTGGGGTGTCACAACTATCCCTCACTAAAAGAGTTTTCGTCCTCGAAAATATACCTTAGACAAAAAGTTCGGGATAAGAGTCTTTCATCTGGCTCTCCAGCTCCCAAATAACATTTCCACCTGCTGGTCCTCCCCAAACTACTTTCACCAGAGCTATCTCTTTACCTCGCAACTGTTTCAACTTCTGATCCTCAGTTCTCACAGACAATGTTTCAACATTCAGATTATCTCGCACCTCTATATCATCAACCTGAATCTCATGAGACGGATCAGCAATGTACTTCCTCAACTGTGATACATGGAAGACATCATGCAAATTTGTAAGAAACGGCGATAAAGCAATATGATAAGCAACTTTTCCAACCTTCTTCGTAATCTGAAACGGACCAATAAAGCGCGGAGTTAACTTCTTTGACTTCAAGGCTCGACCAATACCAATCATCGGAGTAACTCGCATAAACACATGATCTCCTTCACTAAACTCGAGATCCTTCCTCCTCTTGTCATGATAACTCTTCTGACGACTCTGCGAGGCTCTCATCTTCTCCTGAATCATCTTAATCTTTTCTGAAGCCTGTTGGACAATCTTCGGTCCAATCACAACACTTTCTCCAGATTTGTACCAACACAACGGTGTCCTACACCTCCTACCATACAATGCCTCAAACTGAGTCATACCAATACTCGAATGAAAACTATTGTTATAGGTAAACTCAATCAATGGTAAGTAACTATCCCAAGCTCCACCTTTTTCCAACACATAAGCTCGCAACAAATCCTCTAACGACTAAATCGTTCTCTCCATCTAGCCATCTGTTTGCAGATGATAAGCAGAACTCAACCTCAGCTTAGTACCCAAAGCTTCTTGCAATCCTATCCAAAACCTAGATGTAAACCTCAGATATCTATCCGACACAATACTAGAAGGAATATCGTGCAAACTCACGATCCTCTCAAAATACAACTGAGCCAACCTCTCCATCGGATAATCCATTCTTATCGGAATAAAGTGACCAGACTTTGTCAGCCGATCGACAATAACCCAAATAGAATCATAATTCTTCGCTGTCCTCGGTAGACCAAATACAAAATCCATAGAAATGCCATCTCATTTCCAATCCGGAACGAACAACGGTTCCATCAACCCCGACGGTTTCTGATGTTCAATCTTCGACTTCTGACAAATCAGACAAGCATAGACGAACTCAACAATTTCCTTTTTTATTCCAGGCCACCAAAAACAAATTTTTCAAATCACAATACATCTTAGTAGCACCAGGATGAATACTCAATCCACTACGATGTCCTTCTTCCAGAATAATCTTCCTAATCTCTGCATTATCCGAAACACAAACTCTATCACCAAATCTCATAACACCATTCTCGTCAATTCGGAATTCACCTCCTTGACCTTGGTTGATCAACGTCAATTTATCAACTAAACCAACGTCAGATTTCTTTCAAATTCGAATCTCCTCAAGAATACCACTAGCCAACTTCAACATACCCAACTTAACACTATTAGGAGTGTTCTCACATACCAAACTCAAGTCTCTGAATTTCTCAACTAAATCCAATTCACGCACCATCAACATAGACATATGCAACGACTTCCTACTTAATGCATCTACAACCACATTTGCCTTACCAGGATGGTAATTCAAACCAAAATCATAATATTTTAGAAATTCTAACCACCTTCTCTGTCTCATATTGAGCTCTTCCTGATCGAAGAGATACTTCAGACTTTTATGATCACTGAATATCTCGAATCAAGATCCATACCAATAATGCCTCCACAATTTCAAAACAAAAACCACAACTGCTAGATCTAAATCATGAGTCGGATAATTCCTGTCATGAATCTTCAACTGTCTCGAAGCATAAGCCACTATCTGTTTATCCTGCATCATAACACCACCTAAACCCATCAATGAAGTATCATAGTACACAACAAAAGACTCCGCCGGATTCGGCAAAATCAAAATCGGAGCACTAGTCAATCTCCTCTTCAACTCTTGGAAGCCTTTCTCACATTTAGAATCCCAAACAAACATTTGTCCCTTTCTTGTCAACTTAGTCAACGGCAAAGCTAACTTCGAAAATCCTTCAATGAACTTTCTGTAGTAACCTGCAAGACCAAGAAAACTACGGATTTCAGAAGCATTCTTCGGCGCTTCCCACTGAGATACCGCTTCTACCTTCGTAGGATCAATAATAATGCCATTCTTGGAAATAACATGACCAAGAAAGCTTACTTCACTCAACCAGAATTCACACTTAGACAACTTCGCATAGAGCTTCTTCTCCTTCAACAACTCTAACACAACTCTAAGATGTTCTGCATGCTCTTCGTCATTCTTTGAGTAAATCAGGATGTCATCAATAAAGACTACCACAAACTTATCAAGATACGGATGAAATATCATGTTCATGTACTCCATGAAACCACCAGGTGCATTAGTAACTCCAAACGGCATAACAGAATACTCATAATGTCCTTACCTCGTTCTAAATGCAGTCTTCTGAATATCTTCCATCTTCACACGAATCTAATGATATCCAGAACTCAAATCAATTTTACCAAACACACAAGCCCCAACTAGTTCATCCATCAAATCATCAATCCTCGGCAATGGATACCGATTCTTGATTGTAACTTTGTTCAACATGCGTAATCAACATACAGTCTCATCGAAACCTCTTTCTTCTTAACCAACATCACAGGAGCACCCCACGGTGAAACACTAGGACGAATAAACTTCTTCTCAAGTAATTCTTCTAACTGCTTCTTCAATTCGGACAATTCGGATGCTGACATGTGATAAGGTACCATCGACACCGGACTAGTTCTAGGAATCAAATCTATAGCAAATTCCACTTCTCTCTCAGGTGGCAATTCACTAACATCTTCTGGAAATACTTCTGGAAATTCATTCACCACTGGCAATTCATTACTCTTAGCTTTTCCTTTCGCTTCCGTCGAAGAATACAACATAAACACCACGGCACCATCATTGACAGCTAAATTCATCTGCTTAACCGACATAGTCACATCTTCAACACTGACAACTTCAGGAAAACTAACCGTCTTCTCAAAATAGTTGATATGAACCTGGTTGAATTCCAACCAGTTCATTCCAAGGATGATATCAAGTTGTTCTAACGGTAGGCACACTAAATCCATACCGAAACCTCTACCAAAAATCACAATAGGACAATTCCTACAAACAAATGAAGTAGTCACTGAACCCGACACAGAAGTGTCAATAACCATACTTCCATCCATATTAGATATATCCAAATTCAACCGTTTAGCACAATCCAAAGCAATAAAAGAATGAGTCGCTCCAGTATCAATAATCGCAATCAAAGGTATGCCATTAATAAAACATGTACCTTTAATCAACCGATCATCTGGCTTAGTCTCTGATCCATACAAAGCGAACACTTTACCACCAGATTGCTCCTTCTTGGGTTTGGTACACTGCGGACGAGTATGACCCTCTTCACCACAGTTGTAACAAGTTACTTTTCTTGCTCTGCAATCATTAGCTACATGTCCAGGTTTCCCATAATTGTAACACTTCTTCGCGTCACTCTTGCATTCCTGAGCTCGATGTCCCATTTCACCACACTTATAACACCTAATAGGAGCATTAAAATCTCTCCCACTAGGACTCTTCCAACCACCGGACTTCTGATTATTCCTGTAATACAGTTTGCCACGATCTATCTGTTGATTTCCTTTTCGATTAGCATACCCACGAGAATTCATTCTAGTACTAGCGAGATCCTCTTCTAGAATCCTACTGCAATCCACCAAATCAGAAAACCTACGAATAAGCTGATACCTGATACCCTGCTTAATCTCGTCACAGAGACCATTCTCAAACTTGATACATTTGGAAAATTCTCCATCTTCATCATTGATGTAGTGAGCATAGTACTTAGCCAATTCAGTGAATTTGGAAGCATATTCACTTACAGTCTTATTGCCTTGCTTGAGCTCTAGAAACTTGATGTCTTTCTTTCCCCGAATGTCTTTAGGAAAATACCTCCTCAGAAAAGCCCTCCTGAACACAGCCCAAGTCAGCGCAATACCATCTTGCTCCATCTCAGTCCTGGTAGCAACCCATTAGTCACCAGCTTCCTCTTCCAGCATATAGGTACCATACCTCACCTTCAGCTCTTCAGCACAATTATCACTCGGAAGATCCTTTCAATCTACTTCAACCACCTCTGAGCACCTTCAAGGTCATGCGTGCCTTTGAACAACTGAGGATTGTTCCTCTAAAAATTCCTCAATTGTCTGTCACCACCAATACCAGCTCCTAGCTGATTTCCTCCAAGCACACCAGCAAGCATTCCCAAAGCCTCAGCAATTGCAGCATCGTCTCTTTTGTTACCTCTTCCGGCCATTGTTTTGTAACATCACAAAACAATCTCATTAGAACACAAGTATCGACAGTGTTACCTTGCACTAGTCGCATACAAAAGGGATAATGACACTAAGACACTGGTCACAACGACCGACTATGCTCTGATACCACTATTGTAACACCCTTCTAAAATACCCCGCGAATATTAATAATTAATTCATAGCTAACATGCAATAAAAGGGCATTACAATTCAATTAAAATAAAGTCTCATACAATTGTCATACTTCACTGAAGAACTTCATTAAAATAATAAACCAATAAACATGTTCTACACAGCGGAAAATACCATCAAAACCAGAAATATATTCAATCAATAATTCTTCCCAAAATCAACCAAAAATAACAACAGAGTTTTAAATATAACTCGCAACCAAACGTTCCCCAGTGTTACAACTACCAGAGCATGACATTGACACGCGGATAACTAAATGCATAGCTCAAGAGCCATCCTCACCAGCTTCTAAGCCGCTAAGACTTCAATCTGAAATCATCAAAGTAAGGGTGAGACTTCATCATAATTAGAGTGCATTATAAGTTCATCAAAAGCAATAAAATATCAGAAGATATCAGTCCACCATATTCAGCATAATCAAATCATCTTCATACACAAGTCATAAACATACGTCATACACAAACAACCGACTATAACACTGGAATCCATCCTAACATGTTATAATCCAAACAAATATGATGCAGACTCTATGCATGTGGTACCGACAGTGAAATAAATTCACACACTGTTCCACTCCAACTCGGACATAGTGTTAATCCTCGATTCTCCCATACATCATTCGGACGCGAATCCAGCCTCACCACCACTAATCAACAGGGTACGGGTATTGGCAATACAAGTCAAATTCCACACAATGGGAATTAACTCCAACAGAATGCATATGCATGCACATCATAAAGCATGCAACACTCAACACAGGGTATGACCACATCAGACATCATAAACCATCCTCAATCATCAAGCAATACATCACCACAAAGCATAAACATGTCAATTAATTATCGCAACATCATCAGTATTCAACAAAAACAACAATTGTGCACACGGTACAATAATTCCACAATTGGAAGCCAACACTCTTTAAAATAGAATCCATTATTTATTAGTTTCTCATTTTCATAAAATAGTATTTTTAATTTAGAGAATAATGTCCAAAATGGCGTTTAAAAAGGACTTACAGTTTGGAAAATACGAGTTTTTAAAGTTTGAAGTATTTTTAAAAAAGCTACAGGGGTAACCGGTTCCCCTAGGGAAAAACCCGGTTCCCCACAATTCTGGAAAACACGCCTCTGGATTTTTGTATGGGAAACCGGTTTCTCCAAACTGGAACCCGGTTCCGACGTGAAAATGGTAATTTATAGTAAGTTTTACAAAGGGAACCCGGTTCCTCCATACTGGGAACCGGTTCCTGAGACACTAAAATAGTTCCCTCTCTGGAATTTACTATGGGAACTCGGTTACTCCAAACTAGGAACCAGTTCCCATGCGTTCTGTGGCAGAAAATACTTAATTTGATAGCATTCTTCTTCCCAACTTAAAACTAATCATTCCTTTACGAATCAACACATCCAATATCACAAAAATCATACCAACAACAGTAACATAGTGAGATTTAACATAATTCAACCACACCCAACAATCCTATAACATCAATTCACTCCATTTTCATGTAAATAGGCAATTTAGGGTTAAATCCTACAAACCTAAAAATTCCTAAATTGGGATTTCTAACATGTTAATCAATCCTATTGATTATCAAAACTCATAAGGCATAACAATCAGAGAAAATCACCCCTTACCTTAAGGATTCGTCGGATTCTGACACTTTTTGGCTTTTCCTCCTTTCTTCTGCTCTTCTCACTTTCACGTAGAATGAATATTCCCAAATGGCGTCTCTTTTCCTTTACTTTTGTTCTTATTACTCTAAAATAATAATAATAAAACAAATAGTGTGAGTAGAGCCTTTTACTCCTCACACCCCCACTTTACACTTCACACCACGAACAATCCCACTTTTATTTATTTTATTTAATTCCATAAATCCCGAAAATACCAATAATTAAATTTTTAATTAAATAAATAATTAAAATTTCAATTATTCAATAATCAAATTATTGTGGTGTCACAACAAATATACATGAGTAAGAGTAGATATACATACATAACCAACAAAATAGAGAAATACAAAGAGAAGAGAAGAGATACACTACTCATTTACACCGGTTTGTCAACTTCTATCGAAGAGCAATCCACCTTAAATCATCCATAAGCAAGACCCTAGTGTTATTTTCTAAGTTAATTTATCAAAAATGTATGGGGATGGAATTTGGAAGCAAAAACTTCCCCAAAACCATAACCTAAAATGTGAGAAAAATGAAGTTATAAAACAAATCTCAGATGACCGCGCTGAGCAGCCTCCTAAATTAACACGTTAAACCGCCTTAATGCTGCTCAGCGGCGAGGGCACGTTGAGCAGCCTCTAAAACTAAAGCACTCAATGCGCTCCAAAACGCGCTGAGCAGACTGGCGTTGTGCGGACTCACCACGCTCAACGGCCTCCACTAAATAAAACTTCCCAAAAATGGACTTTTATTGCAGAAAAGCGTGTCGGAGCCGTATCTTGACACTTTATTCCTCGATGCTCCAAATGTACAACATACCTACAAAAATACATTAAAACTAATCAAACGGTACATTATGTACACAAACACAATAAAATGTATTTACAACAAAAAGTGGGGTTATTCAATGATTATTAACAAACAAGAACGGATAAGTGCCACAAAACATATATACAAAATAATTACATGTTAGCACTTATCACTACTACATATCCACTTAAAAGGAAACTATGAAGGAAATCTTCTGGTAATATAGATGTGTATATAGCTGACTATAAATACCCTGTCGGGAGCTAAGTAATTGTATGACGTGTCTATGATATGTGATAGCATCATCTGTTGTGAAGATGTGATATCTTGAAGATGTGATAATAATGGAAAATATCTTGATGGGAGCTGGATATTTGTTGGATAAATGTATGCAAGTCTGGAATTTGAACCCTGTGCAACGGAAAGAATGTAAAATATGCATTGGCTATGTTATTTGATTCTTGAAAGACCTTCATGTGTGAAAAGTCTTCTAAAAATGTAAACAGAACCAAAAGGAGGGGTTCTGGGATTTGAAGAAGCTGATGTTTTATGTGATGTTGTAACATCAGAGTTGTTGAAGATACCAAACACTATTAGAATAAAGTCGAGGCTCAAGAAGAGGCATCTCTAGTTGTATGGATTGGAATACACATATTCTGATCTTGAGGATGGTAGCATGTGGATGGAAGAGAGTATCAGACAAGGATATATGATTAATCTGCTTGTTCTTAATGTGGTTTCTTCTACTATAAGTGATTTGAAGGCTTTCGTATACCCTTGACTTGTGCTCAAATGATTATCTTTACCAGAAGCATAACTTATCCTTGATAAGGCGAGTTAAATGAATGTTTATGAATCAGTCCTGCAGTAGTGCATATATGATGGATCTTGGATATGACTCAAAGCCCTAGATGATTGTGATACAAGGAGTAACTGCTGATTTTATCTGAGATTGTGTGATAATATCCAAGAGAGGCTAGTTTGTACTATTATACTTCAAAAGACAGTGTGGTTCATCGGCAAAGACTTATCCTTCCCTACATTATTTGATGGCGCCTAGTACATGATCTGTGTGGAGATAATATTGGTGATGGTTTAGTATCCTGGATTATAAATCTCCTGAAGAATGAAAGGAGTGCATTTGAAGCTCAGTGGAGATATTATATGCATGATTCCATGCTTATGGATAAGTCAGGAATTATCTAAGTTTATATTAATGAAAGAGTTTGTTTATCTGCTATAATTAAGTGTTTTCTTCATCATATTATGGCTAAAAGGAGGGAGTTTGTTAAGGGACATGGATGGTAAAATTCCCTTAGAAAATGATTCAAGAAGGCGGATAGGTTCATTGTTTCTAATATAGATGTCCCAAATGATGTTGGAACATTAGTTTTGATAATACTTGAGATTGTGAATCTTAATAATCTAACTCCATACTCAACAGTGGCAGTTCTGGCTATTGTGTTGAACAAAGAGATGTTAAAGAACTAGTATGCGCAGACTATGCATAACTACTAGTTTGGTTTAGAAACTTCACTAAGTATCAACAACCATTAGTGAAGGATTTACACAGAAGAATAATTAATCTGCAAGGTCAGTAAAAGGGAAATTCTTCTGTTGAATAGTCTGAATACTAATGAACTGCCATTTATATACTAAGAAGAAGTTAGTGATGAGATTCAGACTAGAGTAGCATAACATATTAACCATTCAAAGTCATGACAATGTGTGGATACTTGGAAGAATAGTCAGAAATGTCCTTGAAAAGTTTATTTCTCAGAAGAGTCAAGTGGATATATGTAAATTTTTGCAATTATCAGGCCAGAATCGTGTTTCTCATTGCTGCAGCTATATGAAGGAACAATGTCGAATCAACATTTTGTAACATTGTGAAGTTATGGATAACTTAATGAAGCATCCTTGATTGGTGGGAGAAGAAGTGTTGGTCACATAATACAAGAAAACAATGTTTGACTAAGTGTCAAGAATATTAATCAGGAGATGTTCCTGCATGATCAACAAGGGTGAAGTGACCCATGCACTTATTGGAAATGATTCTCTTCAGTAGAAATAGTCAAAAGCTATTAAAGGTGTTCAAAGTTATTATGGACGGTGCATATTGAATCATGGATTAGTCATTCATTCTTAATTAATGATGCTTTGACCAAAAATTAAAGACAATCGTTAATTCCTAAGAAACTGATGTGTTATTTAAAGAGGTCACATCTATCCTCTATTTCCAAGTGAGTATTTTCATTCATCACATGTAACCATGAGTTTTGTTCGAGTCTAGGAAAACTGTGCCTAGGTCTGGTTTTGTGAGGGCCTCCTTTGTCAAGTTTTGGCCAAAAAGGGGGAGAAAATGTGTGTTGGACATGTGGACATATGTTGCTCGAGTACTCAGACTGGAAATAAGTGGCGTTTACAAGGGTGTCTATAAACCTCGTTCATGTATCATATGCTTGAACAACATGGGTTTTTATATTGTGACCTGTTGTTGACGCCATCAAATTTTTTTTTACTAATTCGATTACAATACAATGAAGTCGTCATCTAACTTTATTTATTCCTAAAGAGGAAAGGGAAAATATAGATAAAACCCAAGAAATGAAAATGAAATGGTCTTCGCAACCAAGAGATAGGTTCGGGAGTCGGTTATGCAAGGGGAAGGTATTAACACCCCTCACATCCATCGTACTCGATGGGAACCATTTAGTTCTAAGTGTGTTTGTGTGTTTAAAAAGTAAATTTGAAATATTCTACTTATTATGCAATAAAAGAAAAGAAAGGAAACATGTTTTAATTTTTTGAAAGTGTGCTTGCCAAGATGTTAGAAACTCGTGCCAACGTATTCCCGAAGTGCGATGGAAAAGTCAGAGCTTACGTAGTTCTCGATTGCGAGAACATTTGTTGGTTGATTGATTTTATTTATGAAAATAAGAGCTTAATCGTATGTGGACGATAAGACATCACTATTGCAATTCGCATGTGAGCGAAAGAAGGTCGCGTGTGAGCGAAAGAAGATCGTGTGTGAGCGATGGAAGATCGCCTATGAGTGATAGTCACATGTGAGTAATGTTTTAAAAAAGGAATTTTACGTGGGCAAGGTTTGATGAGTTGAAGTTATTTTTATGTGGGAGACGAGCATCAGATCATAAGAGTTCAACGGCTAACGCCCCAAGTACTCGGATGAAGGGATAGAACCATCCTGATAATCTTTTTCTACCCAAAAAGTTTTATTAAGAAAAGGTGATGTGAAACAAAATTTGCTTAATTAGATTCAATTAAAGAAACCAAACTTATGATTGAGGGTCAAAACAGGATTGACTACCTTACGTTTGGGAAGAGGGAAGTAGAATGTTTATTTATGAAAATTATTTTGAAAAGAAACTCGGCGTCGGATCGAGGTTTGAACATTGTTTTATGAAAGGTATTGAATGATTAGAAGAGGAGATTTAGGCTATGATTAACCAAGAAAGCTTGATTAATCTCGAGAGAATAGACAAGTGTCTACTCCCTACCATGAGGCTCTTTGGATGAGAACTTGGTATATGGACCAAGGTGCGAGAATAAAAGTGAGCAATTGCGAATAATTATATACACGCATGAAATAAAGCGAGTAAATAAATTAAAAGCCCATACAAGGTGGCTCACATAAATGATGAAGCAACTAACAATTGTGTAAGTGCATGCGCGAAATAAATTTAATCGATTAATTAAATGAAATTTAATCAAGTAGTTAGGTTAATAAAATTGATTAGATGGACTACCCAATTGTAAATAACCTAATTAGATAATTAAATGATGTTTAACTAACCAATTAAAGTCTCATTGTAAGCCCAAGAGTAAGTGTGGTGTGTGCACAAATGTGTGGTCGTTGCGACACATCTAAGCTTTATCAACTCAAGGTAATGAAAAATGGCTCGCAATCGAATATTAGTTCTTTGAAAAATGGTTTGTGCATTGTGAATGAATAATTAAATACAATAAAGCAATGAAATACTTACTAATTATTACATCTCATGGGAGTGGGGATACAAATTTACGAATGAGGATGAATCAAATTAAAAGTCCGAATAAAAGTACACATGAAGATAATGCAAAATTAAATCTAAAAAGAAACTACTAAAAGAAATTAAATCTAAACTATACATTTTTTTGTATTTTATAATATTAAAAAAGTAAGTATAAATTAAATTTAAACAAAATTACTATGTATTGAAAAAATGGTTATTATTCTTCTTAAAAGCAAAAGAAAAAAAATTAAAATTGATAAAAATCTAAAATTCCATCCGAAAATGCGATATGCAAATGAACAAAAGTACCCACAAAAATGTCATGATCGGGTGAAACAAATATGATATGCTAATGCATGTGGATTAACGGTTGAAACGCATGGGCGAAATTTAGGGTGTGATACCTATGATCTGAGTTATGAACACAATAGTGACCTATGTTATGAGTTACCAGGGATGGTGGTTGATTTAGATGGACATTTGGTTGTTGATTTCACAACTAGTAAAGGTCAAATATTCCACCATTGAAAGTAACTAGGTTGAGGGGGACAACAAACTAGTTTATGCTATCTTCTTCCTCGTGTGCATCAACCTAACATTAGGACTTTCCTTCCTTTTATCCTGCATGTTAAGTGTTGGTTCAATGGAGAATCTCCAGAATGCTGCAAAGAAGATGTCAAACACGATGTTGAGACATTGTCTTCAACTGAAAGCCTGTTGATGTGTGCAGTAGACCTTGGAAGCTACTACTGATGAAGTTTTTGCTCATCTCCAACTGAAGATTTGTAGCTATGTGTGGCTGATGAAGTTTTTGCTGTAATCTCCTTGTAATTTTATTATTATTTTTAGTCAAAATTTTCCAAAGGGGGAGATTGTAAGTTCCGTAGGATTGAAATTAATTTTAGTAAAACAAATAATAGCAGCAATAATGTAATGTACAATAGGATGTATAAACTTGCTAAGAAAAACAGGTACAACAAGAAGTCTTATTGGAATGTTAAGACATGTTGTGTTGAACTTATTCAACAAATAGAATAACATGTCGAACATGATGTCCTATGAAGGAGCATTCGACATCGCGCCTGCTAAACTAAATAAAGAGGTTCAGTTCAGTTTTGAAGATTGCAGAATATTCAGGGGATGTTATGCAACCTATAAGGCACATATTTAAAGGTCTATAAGATTCAAGAAGATCCAATCTGAAATCAAGGAGAACATTTAGGAAACTAAATATCAAAGACCTTACTTGTAGTAGAAGTTTTCTACAGTTTGTTACAACTAACATGTTGTTGTTTAAAGGTCCAAATCCAGTTCGGAAGAGGTTATAAAATAAGACTTTGTAACCTAGTTTTAGTAGCTAGCCGAAATTAAAGAAGATGTAATCATTAGGCTAGATGTAGTGAACCACCCGGTGAATTATCAATTCTAGTTGAATAGCAACCCAATCAAAGATAGGGGATATATTTATCAAACCAAGTGTTTGAGCACTTTAATAATTCAATCAATTTTTTTTACCATTTCACAAAATTTCCAGTAAAGAATTGAAAATTTGAAAGTAAGACATTTTTAGTACTTTTGTTAAATTTCCAAAACCTTTTCATCGAAATTTGAAAATTTCCAAAAAAATTTAATGGAAGTTTCAAAAAATTTAGTTATTTTGTATATTTTGTACCACAAGTTTCAAAATTTCTGATAGTTCAATTAATTTTTTAAATCCTGCATAAACACATATGTCCATATCTATAAAAATGATAATTTATTCTAGACCGCGTAAATTTGTCGGTGCAATCAGAACTCTCCAAAGATATTGATAAAATTCTGATCATCGAAAAATCCTGAATAAATACATTACTGAAAATTTCAGTATATAAATAAATTTCTTATAAAAAATAATAAATTTAAAATTTCCAAAAAATTAAAAATTTCAAATGAACTATCGAAAATTGTCATATACCAAATATTTAAACTCAACAACCGGAAATTTCATCACCTATTTCGTTTGTAAAAATTCTTCCCATTTCACCAAAAATATTTCTTGAATAACAAAATTGAGGGGTATTAGATAAATGGCCTGTTTGTTTGGTCATTTTTTAAAAATGATTTTTATAGTGTAATATTATTTTATATAAATATAATTTTCAAAGAAACTTTACATAAAAGCTCAAAATGAAAATTTTGTTTGAATAGTTATTCTTAAAATGTTATTTTAGATAGTTTCTCATTTTAGCAAAATAAATTTTTGACATCAAAATTTCAAAAAATCATTTATGTTTGAAGCTATTTCAAATAGCTTTTCATGAAAATCATTTTTAAAATACAATTTTTTAAAAACTTATGATTTTGACTATTTTATGATTTTCAATAATATATGTTTATGTTATAGTGTCAAAATTAATCTCACAATTAAAAAAAAAACAAATATAAAAGATTTTGTAATATTTTAAAAAACAGTTTTATAAAATTCATTTTTAAAATACAAAGAAAAATCTATTTTTTAAAGGTGAAACAAACTGGTCCAAAATTAAAAGGATGACCTATAAAATACGAAAACTCTACTTTGTACCCCCACAGTTAATCCTGTACCCCCACATTTTTTTAAAAATGACAATTTTACCCTAATTATAATTTAATTATTTTACTATTTGATTTTTACCATTTACGAAAAAGACAAAATTTTACAGTCCAGAAAAACACTTCCGGAACGCATTCCGTAACACTTTCAGCAAGTATTCCGGTATGTAAAAACACAAACCGGAACAGTTTTAAAAAGTGTTCCGGATTTCACAAAAACCACTCCGGAACACTTTGTGCAAGTGTTCCGGAATGAATGCCAAATTTATTAACAAACCGGAACACTTCTTAAATGTGTTCCGGTTTGTAAACGATAATGGAACACTTTAAGCTGTTCGGTTTACATTCTTCTAAAGGAACACTTTCGAAAGTGTTCGAACCTTTAATTTTTTTGTTTTTTTTTTTTTGTTTTCAGGTGTAGGAATTCAAAAACGACTCCTCCATAGATCGACGGATGTATTCACTACAACAGAAACATTCGCTACGAGAAAATGTTATTAGTTGGATCAAAGAAGTTGGATTAAGAAATAAAATCACCGTTATTATTAAGCGTTGGGACAGGCGGCAAGAGAGGAAGGAGGAACAAGATAATTTTGGGTGTGATAGGCGGAAAATACAAGGATAAAAGTGGAACTCAGAGCGCAACTAAGAGATGTGGATGTCCGTTCAAAATAAGATCGACTCCGTCAAAAGATGGGTTGGGATGGAAGGTAGATGTAAAGTGTGGAGTTCATAATCATGGTTTACCTGATAGGCTTGAAGGGCATGCGTTTGTTGGCAAGTTGACCTCAGATGAAAAACAACATGTTTTTGATTTAACAAAGACACATGTTCCTCCTAGACACATTTTGACTTCCCTGCAAGAGAGAAATCCTGAAAATATCACTCGGATCACTCAAATTTATAAGCAGAAGAGTGTGATAAAAAAAGAGATAAGGGGTCCAAGATCTGAGATACAACATTTGCTAAAACTAATTGAGGATGCAGGATATGTCTACTGGAGTAGAAAAAGAGATGGTTCGGATATTGTGAGAGATATTTTTGGCGCATCAGACTCCGTCAAGTTCTTGAATATTTTCCCATTGTCTTAGTTATGGATAACACATATAAGACAAACAAATATAGGCAACCTCTTTGAAATTATTGGCATGACATCGACGGAGTTGACTTTTCTTTGTTGCATTTGCTTATGGAGTCTAAGCAGAGATAGTTTTGTTGGGTCTTGGAGAAGTTGAAGGAATTGTGCAGAAAGATACTGCGTCAAAAGTGATTTTGACGGATAGAGATCTAGCATTGATGAAATTTGTGGAAATTGTGTTCCCTACTACACAAAATTTGCTATGTCGTTTCATATTAACAAAAATGTTGGGATGCGATGCAAGCAATATGTGGTGAAAAATGTGAGACCATTGACACATTATGGGAGGAAGTTGTGTGGGCTAGTGGCGAGGTTGAGTATGCTCAAAAGTTGGAACAACTTGAGCAAGCTGTTTAATTGTCTTTATTGATTATGTGAAAGACACATGGTTGATTCCACATAGACATAGATTTGTTGGATCATGGATTGATCGAGTACTTCATTTGGGCAACACCACGACTAATCGGTATGAATTTTATTTTATTTTATTGTTATTATTATATTATGCATGAATATTATTTATATATATTATGCATTAATATTATTCAGGTAATATTATGCATTAATATATGCATTATATATTATATTATATATATATTATGCATTTATATATATTATGCATTTAATATTATGTTATATATTTGTTATGCATTCATTTTTAGGGTTGAATCCGCTCATTGGAAGCTAAAGCAGATGTTGGGAAATAGTCTAGGTGACATGGTCAATTGTTGGGAAGCTATGAACAACAACCTGAGGATACAAATAGGCAACATTCGTGCTTCGTTTCAAAAAGTTTTATGAATGTGAGCATGCACGTCCATTCTATGGTAAGTGCGTAGTTTTGTTTCTAGAGTTGCTCCGAGACGCATGCGGAAAGTTAAGAGAGTTGATTATGTGGAACTTCTAGAAATATGTAGGTGTACTCATAGAACAAATTATGGGTTACCTTGTGCTTGTGAGTTAGGTAGATATGTGTAGTGGTGTACCTATACCTATTGAGAGTGTTCATGATCCTTGGAGGAAGTTAAGTATGGAAGGTGAATGCGGTGAGAAGGAGAAGATGGATCGGAGACATGACATGAATAATGTAATGGAAGAAATATGGAGAAAGTATAGATCATCGATGTTGTCGGAAAAGAGCATTAAGAAGTAGGTGTAGTGAAATTGCTTATCCCAAACAACTTCCTTATGTCCACCACGACAAAATAAAAACCAAGGGAGGAGTCAAGAAGAAAGGAAGAAACCAGTTGGGTATGATGTTTACGGATCCTTCACAGCATGAGTATGTTGAACAAGCATCTCAAACTTCACAAAAGCGTCTCAAATCACAATCAAGAGGAATCAAAATCAAAAAAACCTGCACAGCAAGACTACACTCTTCAGTTTCCAAGTCATATCAGGTAATATTCATAGTGTTAATTATTTTATGTTTATTATTATATTATGTATGTATAATGCACTAATATTTATAATGTTAATTTCTTAGGTCATATATTCAGGAGATTGTGGATGTTGAATCAGATGGTAATTGTGGATTTAGAGTCCTTGCATCGTTGCATGGGTATAGTCAGGATGGTTGGGCAATGGTTCGCCGAGAGTTGGACATGGAAATAAGAGACAAGAAGAGTTTGTATGAGAAGTTATTCGGAGATAGACTATCGGTGAGAGGAGGCGGGTTGATGATACTGATCCACGGTATACAACCAAAGGAGAAATAGTTGACACTACCAGACATGGGTTACTTGATAGTGAACCGCTATAATGTCATTCTTGTTCATTTAGGCAATCCTTGCTTGACATTTTTCCCTTTGACATCATCACCTCCACATAATCCTACTATTTGGTGTATAGGTTTAGTCAACGGTAACCATTGGGTGCAGGTAATAATTTATATATCCGATAAATTGTATTTTCAATTATTATTTTCTATACAAAGTGTTGGATTAATTGTTTTTTATACTCAGGTAAACATGAAAGATGGATTCCCCTTACCCCCGGTGCCTACAGATTGGAAGAAGTTTCGTCACACGGATGCAACTGCATGGATGATATCATTAGCGGGACGATTGCAACTATGGCTACAACTTTCGCCAGTTTTACCTTCATATATTTGCTTAGAATAATCCTATTTTGTGTAATGTATTTTGTGTAATGTAGAACTAAATTGTTATGAAATGTAACAAAGCATTACAACAGACGCTTTTTTTATTCATCCAAATATTCGAATGACTTCAATGATAAATTAATGATAACATACACTAAAGAGAAATAACGCATAAAAGCATGAATATTTAAAGAGTTACTAAAAATAAGTCACAAATATTTACAAAGTTACTAAAAATTACACAAATATTTAAAAAGTTACTAAAAATTACTAAATCATAAAATCACTCTTCATTACATAAATGTAGTGCGGTAAATAAATCCGCAAACTGCGGATCATCCTCTTCAGCAGCAAATTTTTGTAGATGATGATGAATTAATACGGAGATACGAGCCAACTTAGGATCAGATGACCCTGTTGCAAACTGTGGAACTGGCACCTGTCTTGGTTCATCAACCGGCGTCACACCACGTCAACCGGTGTCAATCTATCGAGGACAGCTCGCAATGCATCCACCTTCAACGCTCCTTGCTTGTATGCCCATCTCATCGCTCTCGGCATTCCAACGTTCTCACTTGGATGCCAGTTTTCCACTACTCTTCCAATTCCAGGAAAATACTCATGGATCCAGCACTGTGTCAATAAAAATTAATAAATAATTAATAATATTTAAAAATTATCTAAATAATAAATAATAAATAAAAATTATCTAAACAATAAATAATAAATAAAAATTATCTAAACAATAAATAATAAATAAAAATTATCTAAACAATAAATAATAAATAATAAATGAATTACCTGAAGAAGAGTCGGATAACCAGCAAGTTGTTTGGTGCCAAACATACATGCATCTCCAAGTGAAGCATACAGTGTCACCAATGCAGCTGCCCCCCAACTATATCTTCCAGCACCCTCCAAGTCCGCAAAGAGAGATATATATTTTGCTTCGACAAGCGTAAACGTCTTGTCGGCAAAAATAGTGCAACCTACTAACATCATCAAGTACGCTCTGGTCGCATATGCCCAATTATTAAGACCTCTATGGACAACAAAGGTATCATACAACCATTCCAACTTATAGTAGGCACCTCGGTTGCCACGAACTTGAGTCGCGGCTTCTCTACGTGACGCTCCTAAATATGTCACAGCAAGCTCGTGACATCATCTTCATGACATGTGGAGTCCAAATACCTCTAATAGGGAGGTGGAGAATACAAGATCGTCATCTCACCAAATGGCATGTGAAATGCGGCGTCTCGAATACCTCTCTAGCGATGATTAAATTCGGATCTACTTTTGTCATACTAGATCTTTGCAAATGTGCAAGACCCGAATTTGTCACCAACCTTTCCATCTCTCTAGGGAGTTCTGTGGAACCCATTCTTTAAGTTTTGACCGTATGCGGCACATTTTAATTGTTTTTCGGTCCTCTTCACGAAAAAATGTTGAAAAAATGTAACATATTAATAAACTATGCCAAAAATTAACTTAATTCATTTCAGTTAAATTTTCATTTACTTCTCCGTTACCACAAATGTCGAGCACAATGTCTTTGCTCGTATCTAATAATAGTGATAAATCGGATGGTCCACCAGAATCCCTAGGCACCTCCGGAGGATGTGATCCGATGCACCATCATTTCTCCGAGCACAAGGTCGTCCGTCGGGGCCTAATCGTCGAGGCATTACGAAAAATAAGAACATCAAAATATGAAGAAAAAAACTCAAACCGAACACTTAGGAGAGTGTTCCGAATGAATTTAAAAGGAACACTAAAAGTGTTCGGAAAAAAAAAATCAAACCGGAACACTTCCCAAAAGTGTTCGGTTTGTAAATTCTAACACTTACTTGATGTGTTCCGGCTTGTGTTCGGAAGACTTTCCCAAACTGCTCCGGAATGCAATGTGTTTTGAGAGATTTGAACACTTTTAGAGAGATGAAAAATGATTATTTTTAAATCTTATGCTTTTTATGAGGGTATTTTGTCAAAAATTACTGTAGCGAGTACTGAGGTTAAAATGTGGGGTACAAAGTAAAATGTTCATAAAATACTCCTAGTGATTGGATATTGGTAAAGTAAACAATTCGATGGCCCAAGGCTTAAGTTTCGTTCAATTGTTTTCAAATATTTCATTATTATTATTATTATTATTATTATTATTATTATTATTATTATTATTATTATTATTATTATTATTATTATTATTATTATTATTATTATTTATTTATTTATAAGATACTATTTCTTTTAAAATTTTAATGCTTTTAATTTTATAAGTTATTGTTTTTTGACTATTTCTGATATCTTTCCAGCTAGTTTGTTTTCCCTTTAAAATAATGAAAGTATATCTATCATGGAAGAAGACATGGCAATTCCTGGAACAAATGGTGGAATAACTTAATACCTATCTGAATGAATCATAGTATATTTATTCTAAAGAACTATATAATCATTCTAGTCAAGATCAATTTCTACCTTAGCCATATCTTAAAATTCAGTGGCAATATAAATATCATTCACACAATGTATAGATGTTGTTAATGATGGATCTATATTGTTTGCTCAAGTTTATACTGTTAATGATAATACTCGTCATAGGGTTTCTTGCTTGGCTAGAAAACAAAGTAGCAAAATCAAATGAAGTCATGGAAGAGCTGATGCAAGTGAGTGATGAAATAAACATATTGTTTGAACAAGATGGCGAGGAGAATGAACTTTGTGTTTGTTCCTTTTGTGGCAAATTAAGAAACATAATCACAAGATGCTCACGATGCAAAAATGCTATATATTGGTAAGTTTCAATATTTCATTACATTCCTCTTCATTCATTTTTTTAATCCAGCTTCGTTATTAAATTTATTGATGGAATTATAGACAATATTCTATTTTTTTATACTGGCGATTCGAAAAAACATAGCAGCATAGTTTGTTACCCGCTTTTCTATATTGATTTAATTTTATATTATATAAAAATTTACTTTTTCGTTTTTTCTATTTAACTTATATGTGGTTGATTTCCTCAGTTCAAAGACATGTCATATCATGCATTGGAGATTTGGACATAAAGACGAATGTGTTGAGATAGTTTCTGCAGAAGATCATGGAGTACAATGCTTTCTCTTTGAACTTCTTGGCTTCCATGTTGAATTTTCAAACAAGAGATTAGTCAAGTACCTTATGCAATGAAAAAAATAGGTCTTGTAGTTCAAACTAAAAAAATAATAGCAAAATTATAATTTTAAATTATTTTTTGATATCTTTATAAAATATAACCAAGTAATTATGTAAATTGAATATTCTAATAATATTTATTTTTGTGAAAGAAGCTTTTAACATAAATAAAAGATCATTTGAAGAGTACAGATATGTTTTATTAAGAAAATTAAACAAGGTTAACTAAAAGTGTGAGTTTACTTTAATTTGAGATTAAATAATAAGTTGTTGATGTTGACCTATTCAATTATTCAGGAAAGTTCTAAGTACTCATTGAATGAAGAGGATGAGGAGGAAGATGGTTACTATATTGAAGGAGAGAAAATAGTGATGGGTGGATTAAAGAAACAGCAAGAAAGTTTCAAGATGATGGATGTGCAGTTTGTGGCAATTCATGCTCCAAAAAATGCTCAAGATGTAAAGCTATAAAATATTGGTAAGTTGTTTCATAATATTAATTTGCTTAACCTTGTGAAAAGTCAGTCCAACTATAAACTAGTAAAGTCAATGTCATCTTACATGTTTTGTGACTTTTTGTTTGCAATTATTCCATTCCACTATTCAATACTTAATTATAACTTTATATTATAAGTATTAATAAAATCAATTTTAACCTACAAAGTCTTGACTCTTGAGAATTGAGATTGTAACGTATATCTTGGTACAAGCAGTTGATTAGTTGGACAGTGACAACAAGTGCTGAGAGAACTCTTAAACATATACTCTTAATTGTTTTGTTTTTATAAATTAAATCAATATACTGATTAACCCCAAGTAACTTTTATACAGTTCAAAAGTTATAAATAAAAGGTTTAATATATTTTGGTTTTAACTTAATTTTTTAATGCTAGCATCAAATTGAATTGTTATAATTTTACATAGAAATTAGAATTTCTTTTTGTTTTGCAGCTCACAAACATGCCAACATTTTGATTGGGAATCAGGACATAAATTCCAATGTTGTGTTAAGAAGAAAACTTCAACTCAAGAAACAACAAACAATGAAAATGTAATTTTTATTTACTTTAAATCATAAAATGTTCAACACTGAATATCTATCTTATAGAGTATTCAAAATGTTGAATATCATTTTCTTTAATATGTTTTGTTTTTCAGGTAATCCCTCCAAATTTAGATGATCCTCTTTGTGGAATTTTATTCAGGTCTCTTATACACAATTTAGTATTTATCACCTATACCTTTTGTATAATTTGCAAATCTAAATCATAATAATTGTATTATGGTTGATGCAGAAGAAAACACCAAGGCTCTGATTCTAAGTTCTCAGGTATGAATAAATGTAGCGCCGACACTTTTTGAAAAGAGGCGTGTCCGTATCCGTCTGGTCGACACTTGTATCGTAGTTTATGTTTAATTTATTTATTTTTCAAATTATTATTGGTGTCACCGTGTCAGTGTCGGGATTATATTTGGCGTGTCCAAGCTTCATAAGTGTAACTAAAGAAATAGTTAGTTCTTGCTTTAACTTGTGTTGCCATGCAGGAAGCAAGCAACAAAGTTCAAGTTGAAGAACAATTGAATAACCTAAAACAAGAATTGGAAATGATCAGGTATATATGCAGTTATAATTGATTACATTGAATAGGCTCGTGGAGTTGTTGTAAAATGTTTGATGGTTTTTCAGAAATGAAAATATATCACTGCAATCAAAGAATAAGTATTGGAAAGTTAGAGCAAAATATTGTGCTGATAGATTCTACAGTTTCAAAAAGAAAATAGAACATGAGGTGATTATTAATTGCAAAGAGATTTCAAGATTTAAGGAGATTGTGAATGATTCTAAACACTTCTTTTTTTCTTCAGTTGTTTATTTTGAAGCATGAAAATGAATTGATATCAAATGCTGAGAAATCAAACATCGTACAATTGGTAACAAAATACGTAAC
>CM038796.1:22235475-22430973 GCA_021764765.1 Vicia sativa | reverse complement strand
ATTTTTTGAGATACAAAATGGTTACAATATCCAAAATGGTAAAAGATTCGAACAATAAATTATTTTAAAAAAAATAATATTAACACATTAAAAATAATTCACGGGTCTTGTATAAATTAAAGAAAAATTATTGAAATCGTTAAATTGAAATAAAATAATAATAAAGAAATACGGAATTTTAAAGCGTTTACATTAAGCAAAACTCAAAATATCGAAAATTAGGGATAGCACATTTTCATGATCTAACGACACGTGAATTCATAAAGCGATGAAGTAAAAAGATAAAAATTTAGAAATATTTTTAATTAATTTTGCGCAGTGTCGAATACTTCTTTAGCAGATCTGTTTATAAAATCAAAGTATAATCATCGACATATAAATAAATTAAAATAATGTAATAAATAGAGAGGTAAAAATAAATGAACTAAAATAATTATTTTACAATTATAAAGCGATGCAAATATCGATTTAAAATTTTGGTCAATTTAATCTGACGTAATGATGCACGTCTGATAATGAATATTATTTTTAATTTTAAATATAATGCGAATAGAAAAATAGCGAGGTAAAATTTGGGTTGCACACATCAAGAGGTCATAAATAATATTATGATCAAGTTTGGATCATAACATTATAAACTTATTTGGAAAATTGGATTTTGTCAAGTATTTTTACGTACTTCTTCAAATGTCCAATTTGTTGCAAGGTGTATCTTGCTCAATTTTTAACATTTTGGGTGTTCTAGACTTTTGGAAAGCTCTAGATGTCCTCTAAACAACCTCTTTGGTTTCATCTCAATTGAAGTTTCAACTCAATAACACTTCTTTACAAAGTTGACTTTTGTTGACTTTGAAAAAGACACAATGTTTTGATCCATATCCTCCAAATAAGCATTTTAACCAAGCTTGTGAAACATGAATTTGTAGAAATTGAATTTCCTTCAAAATGAGATTTGGTGGGAAAATTTAAATAAAAGTATGAGAAAGTTATGTAGTCAAAGTTACAGTGACTTTTCTTTCAAAACCCTAATTTGGAAAGTTTGACTTTTGATCAAATCTTGAGTTTTCTTGATGAATCATGATCAACCTTGATCAAATGATGAATATCCTTCAAAATATGGATGTTGACCAAAAATGAGAATATTTATATGTTGACCACAGTTGACTTTTTGTCAATCTGTGAATTTTCGACCATACGAGCAATTGCTGAGGAAACTTGACATAAGGTTTGAAACTTGACATGGAGATTCTTTGAAGCATATGATGGTATGATATCCACATAGGATATTGAAAGTCCATCTTGATCTGAGGATAGCGAACCTAGTTTGGGTTGATTATCTAGGAGAGGGTTTATGCAGTCGACCCTTGTAGAAATCTTTATGTATGGATATGAGAAATGTCTTGAGAAGTAGGAGGCAAATTTTAGGGTATGGCAATAGTCGATCCACCAGAGCTCATCCATAACATATTCACCTCATTAGTAGAATCCCGACAAGCGAGCTCGTCCTCCTTATCGACCTCGGTCATCGGGTTGACCTCATTAACATGGTTAGGTGACAACTCCTACTCGGCGTCCTCATCCATAACATGTTCGGTTTCATGGCGGGGTCCTCTGGCAATCCCTCTCTGCCAACCTCATTCACAATTTCTTCACTTTCCTTGTAAGTTCGGTCTCCATATTATGCTCGTCGCACAAAGCTTACTCTCACGATTATTTCAACATCATCATCATCAGTGACTTTGTCTAACTATAGCATCCACAATTTCGAAAGCGACTTTGTGCTCAACATAAACATCCATCAATTCATAACCTCAACATCTTGGGCAATGATGGTATATTATTGAAAATGTAGCATAAATCACCGCAATAATGAAGCTATTAATCGTCTCGATTTAAAATTCATGAAATTGGAATATATTGTGGAACATAAAAACTTCACGAATCAAAAATTTCTTGGCGTCATGTAAGTTACGTCAAACAAGATCTAGACTATTGGATAAAGGGATTGTATCCTTGTTGTGTTAGTTCTTGATAAGAGAGAATTCTTATCACTATTTTCCCTTTATCCTAAAAGTGTTGAGTGTTGGAAAAAATGGGACTACGGCATTCGTTGACGAATAACAACAATAGAGGAATCTTTCTTCTTTGATTATTTCTATTTTGCTGTTTTGAACCATGACCACAAACATTTTCTACGGCTATTCTTTGGAGCATATAGGCGAGAAATAATCGCATCTAGAACTACTGTGAAAAGAACCCCACGCTTATATGCCCGTGAAACAACTCGATTAAGCAGTTGGAAAGATACCCGGCACGTCCCACGGTTATAAATAATCCAACAAATATCTCTTTTGGTGTAAGCCGTGAAGTCGTCTTAAGTGTATATTGATACTTCTTTCTAATGATAAAGTATGTATCGGTGCTTGTATAAGAGATGACCTAGTAGTTACATTCACGCCCATCTGAGAATAATTTTCCCTACGTGTTGATATTTACTCTGGAAGCTTTAGGTCTTAATTGCTTTAAAGTGGGTTAGTACAACTGGGTCATGATAACGTGGACTTTAAGCTCGACGCTAAGCGAGTTGTTGATAATGTGAACACTTTAAAGTCAAATGACTCAATTTCGATCTTTATCATATATTATTGTCATAGTTGTTTGACTAACTTTTGAAACTCCCATAATTTTTAATGAAATGAATTAATCATTTCTTGTCAAAATAAAATAAAATAATTAAAAACAATGTAAGTTTTTTTTTGGTGGAGTTGGCTACATGAACATGAAGTACAATGCATCATAATCTAACGGTGTCATAAATTAAGTCTACCGGTGAACATTTTAATCAAAATCAGTTAATGGTTTGATCCATAACTTCAATTGGTGTTTATTTAACTCCAACTCCAAAATATCAGATGTAAATCAGCAGAACATTTCATAATACAAAAGTCTCCGAAATTCTTGGTAAAAAGAGTGGTTTGTTGAATCACATGTGAGCACGACATGACATTCAGCAAAACATCAATTTCGCAAAATCAAAAGTAGAACCATATGAGCACAATTCTTGGAATGCAATTCGCTTCAACAAAATGAAGTTATCAGCTGGGTGAATTTTTTCTTACCAATTGCAACATCGACACTTCTATGCCTCTAACTATTCAAATTGACAATATGGCATGTAAACCAATCTTAAATATAAGAAAGGTGGTTTCTAAAATATATCAGTCCCATAAAACAACATGTGACAACACAAAATACCTTTAGAAGAAGGAAGTTCCTTGCCATCCTTGTTATAAAACTCCCTAATAGACACAAAAGTCCTCCCTTTGAAATCCTGAATGGTCACTTTTCTCTTTTTCCCAAGCTGAAAACCAAAACCAAAACAAAACAAAATTCAGGAGTAACCCTTAACCCATTTCTATTCAATTCATCACTGAAACCATAAAACAAACCTCACAGACAACGAGATCTCCCGAATCATCATACACATTATTGTTCCTGCTGGAAACAGCCTCTTGTTTGAGCTTTGGTTTTTCCTCTTCTTCCTCCTCCTGCTGCTTCTGTTTGAGAAAAGCTTCAATGATCTGCTTGACCAGCGCTTTGAAAGGAGGCTGAGACAGGTTGAGGTCGAGTTCATTGGAAGCTTGCTTACGTATCTTGGATTCGGTGACTTCATCCATGTTTGATTCTTGTAAGATCTTCAGAACTGTTTCCTCGATTCGTTCTTTCGTTTCAGTATCTTCCATTTTTGCGGCGCTACCTCGCTCACTCACCCGACCGACCAAAAGCTAAGATTTTAGATTTAGAGACAAAGGTTTTGAGGGTTTGGTTATGAAAACAGAGAAAAAGTAGTTATTACTACTAATTAATTAGACTCTGTCATGGAATAACAGTGTAACAATTTACAAAAACCTAAACCTGCAACACTTTCACCGAAGAAGAAGAAGAATGGGAAAAATTCCTCCTTCATTTCGTTCCACTCTCTAACCCAAACATAATCAAACCATCTTCATCCTTCCATCTTCTTCCAAACCTCTTACTTCCCTACTAAATCCCGAAAACCCAAATACAACCTCCCAAACCCTTATCCCCATTCAAATCCCCAAACCTCCAAGACGCTAAAACCCTTTTCAATTCCATCGCTAACACCTCAAATGATCCCCTTCCGCTCCCTTCTTCAATCCTACGCTTCAATTTCCACCATCAACGATTCCATTGCTTTTCTCGTCACATGACAAAGACTCACCCTTATTCTCCCTGAGAAATCCACTTACCATATCCTTCTTACCAATCCTGCAAATCTGCTGATTCCACTGATTCTGCACTTGCCCCAATTCATCAAACCCTAAATTTGATGGTGTCTGATGGTATAAGCCCTGATAAAGTTACTGTGGATTTAGCGATTCGACACTTTGTTCGCTAATCGTGTGGATAGCCGCAGTTGAGTTGATTAAAGAGCTGTCTTTGAAGCATTGTGTGCCTGATGTTTACACTTTCAATTTCCTTGTTAAGAATCTATGTTAAGTGCCGCACGTTGAGCTCTGTTTATAGTTTTATTGAAGAAATGCGGAGTAAATTTGATGTGAAGCGGATCTTATTACGTACGATTCTGATTGATAATGTATGTAACACTAAGAATTTCGTGAAGCGATAAGGTTGGTGAAGGTTCTTCATGAGGAGGGTTTTAAGCGGATTGCTTTGTTTATAATACAATTATGAAAGGTTATTGTATGTTGAGTAGGGAGTGAGGCGATTGAGGTTTATAATCAGATGAAGGAGAATGGGGTGGAGCCTGATCTTGTTACTTATAATACTTTGATTTATGGGTTGTCGAAATCGGGTGGTCACGGAAGCTAAAGTTGTTGCGTGTTATGGCGGAGAGGGTCATTTCCCTGATGAGGTGACTTATACTTCGCTGATGAATGGGATGTGCAGGAAAGGTGAGACCTTGGCTGCATTGGCATTGTTGAAGAGATGAAATGAAGGGCTGCAGTCAATTCGTTGCCGCGTATATACACGCTGCTACATGGATTGTGTAAGTCTAGGCTGTTTGATAAGGCCATGGAGTTCTATGAAATGATGAAATCGGATGGTCTGAAGCTTGATATGGCTTCTTATGCTCGTTTGTCAGGACATTGTGTAGAGTTGGTAGAATCATAGATGCTATAAGTATTGATTATGCTGTTGAAAGCAAGAGTTTGACAAGCGTTATACAACATTGGAAGCACATTAAATGGTTCAAAGAAAGCAAGAAGAGGCCTTAAAAGTTTAATCGGTGGCATAGTTTCTATTTTTTCTCAGGGTTTTGTTATAGTTTATACCTTGCATTTGGGCACCATATTTTACAATTATTATTATTATTATCATGCAGCTTGCTCTGACGTATATATAGGAAAATAGATTGTATTTTTAAGAACTATATTTAAGAACAATCATTCTATCCTAAGTTCATTTGGAATACTTGTGTTAGATCTTTAGGATTGCGGATCAATTGGGTTTAACTGATTACAATTTACAAAGATGTGGTTCAATGTAAGTCAAGATGATCGATCATATACATTTGTCTAGATCTGCTTGCCGCTAAGCTTTAGTGAAATGGCTGACATTGTGTTAGAGCTTAGTTGACCAATTGGTAGTTTTAAGTTTGTTGGTCATTCCATAAAAATTGAAAGAAATAGTTTTTTGATTGGTGTCTCCATTCAAAATGCATCTTTAGGTATAAAGTTCTTTGAATTATGATTGAAGAACCCATTTGTTACCAGTTGCTTCATGGTTTGTTTAATATTTCTTTCGCATATACTTCTAAAACAAACAACCCCTATGTTTGCAGGTGGTTTGTATCAATGCTGGCAAGGATGTAAAGTTAGTTTTAAATGTTACAGGCCTAGCTCAACAGTGTATTGCGAAGCTGCTATTACTATTTTGTAGGTGCTTGATTACCAGTATACTTATCAAATTATTCTGTGTTTTTTCCAGCCAGCCCCTTAAGCAGCATTTGTTTTATCGATATTCGTTTCAATAATTCAATGTTATAGTAACTCATATAAGCCATACCTGTTTTGTATGGGGTATGCATATAGAATATGATTATCAATACTTTTCAATCTAGAAAAATGATTGAGATATGAGGAAAGGAAGTGAAGATACTGGCTCCTCGTTCTTTTGTTTTTTCCTTTCTTTTTGTGTATGGGCATTTTCCATTGTTTATGGTCAAGTCATTCTAGCCAGTAATACTAGTATAGTAGTTGTTATATTTTTGATGTAAATAAATATTTTGCAAGAGATGATTTAGGGAAACATAATGATTTGTGTTATTTTTCTAATATGAAAAATTATAATGATTGTGTAGTTTTTCTAATATGAATATTTTTCACGAGTAAAAGTTGTAAAGAACATTGTAAATGAATGATAAGCATTATATAAGTATTGTTTTCAAACTTAAAGCTTATAATTTAAATTAGAAAAATGCTAACCAATGTCCTTGGGTACTTTTTAAAGCAAACTTAAATATGTATTTGATATTTTTTTATCAAATGTATTTTTTAAAGATATGATATGTTGCCTTCGGACCACCACCTCACCACGGTCCCTCTATTAGGAGTCGATTAAGTGGGTATGGGACCCAGAGACTCATCATTGTTCATACTTGATTAAGAATGTCTTCATATGCGTGTTAGGGTCACGTAATGACGGTTATTTAACCTTAATCGTCACATATACGAGAATGACGATCAATCGTCCATATCTCAGAGTTACGACGAGAGGAGGAGGCCGTGTTGGACTTCCTTGCTCCGCAAACAATGGCAGTCCCTTAGTGGGCTTTGCTAAGCTACCACTAACGGACTTTGTCCAACGTTGGGTTATAAATACCCTTTCATTCGAGAGAGGTCGGTATTCACTTTTCATTTTCTCTACTTACTTCCTCGACCCTTTCGCTTTGGCATCAGTGTCTTACAATACCGATCTTTCTCCAACGCATATGGGCGATCCTTGTCGATGCGATCAATGGCGTCGTGCATAAATTCTTGTTTTCCGTCTTTTCATTCTAAGGACCAAAACACAAACTCTTCTCTGTCATCATGGTGCAATGGTAATGCTAACGAGAATACTCTCTTGCCACAGCCAATGCCAACAACAACATCCCAATTTGATCCCAAGACGGCTTTGACCTCCTCCTCGATAGGCTCTCACCGAGCGTATACCGTCAACATCCCGACCTGCTTTGTTTTTTAATTCTTGCCTTGCCCAATGCGGATCCCGTCTTTGCCTGCTTGCGACCATCGACAGACAAACCTCGTGTTGTTCCTGGGGAGCGACTTAACATCTTGGAAGGCTCATGGCACTGAGGAGACATCAGGAGCCAAATCGTGGTCTCCTTCCCGAACAAGCCACGTTCTGGACTCCGTGGAGGACGGAAGAGGGACTCTCAGCCCTACCCGAGGTAGGAGCCCAACTAAGGTAAGGCCTTACCTCCATCGCCAAGAGGAGGGAAACCCGAGAGAGGAGCCTCCCGGAAGCATGCCACCGCCGGCGGGCCTCGCGGCTGTCACGGACATCCCTCAGCGATTTGGAGCGATACCACATCGCGATTTTGAAGCAATGCCTACCTCAACGTTGGGGTCCCCATGCGAGTTGTTCAACGAGAACAACATCCATGGTGGTACAAGGCTTGCCTCCGTTATCCACTTGGATGAACACGAAGGCTGGTTCAAAGACTTTCACTACCTCCGGAGCACCAAGATGATCTCTAAAGGCCATTATCTGAAAGCGACAAAACTCTCGAGAGTACATCGCCGATTCAAGGGAGGCCATCCGGTCCCTATGATGATCATATGAAGAGGTATTTGCGAGAGGGACTCCTCCCCGACACGGACTTGAGCGGTCGGATCGAGCCTCTCGCAACCTTCAATGCCCTCCTCGATAAAGCCGGCGTAGATCACGTCACGAGGAGAAAGCGTGATCGCGATCGGAGTCGAGGAATAGTGGATCAATCGGTTCTGCTCGACATCTTGATG
The DNA here is from genome assembly GCA_021764765.1 of Vicia sativa. Classification (NCBI taxonomy): domain Eukaryota; kingdom Viridiplantae; phylum Streptophyta; class Magnoliopsida; order Fabales; family Fabaceae; genus Vicia; species Vicia sativa. The sequence continues at coordinate 22,422,961 of CM038796.1, read as the reverse complement.
CTAGACATCATGAAGCTGGATCATCTCGACGCTCTGGGGAAAAGTAGAGGGAGGAGAAACCCCGGGAGGCCCGCGAACACTACGGCCCTACCGAGCGCTTTACAAAATATGCCTAAATAGATTGATCCCTCCTACACATCGGATTCCCTCCTACACCTTATGCCTAAATAGATTAACTATAGTATGGACTTCTATATAAAAACTTTTCAAGAGAAGACAACTACTTTAAAGGGGGTTCAACTTTCGTAGACAAGATTAGAGAAGTAATAAACATGACACACTTTTAGGAAGATTGGAATAAATAGAGGCAAGTGAAAAAAATACCATCCTCGAAGTAGCACCAACACCACCTATCAAGATATAAGGAAATAATTACATTTTGAATGATTAAATGCAAATTATGGATCATCTCTTCCTGATAGACAAAGAAAGATCTTTCTCACTTCAGATTTCAAGTCGAAATACCACTTATTAATAACTCACATGACATACGTCTCAATCCAGTTGGTCGATATAATGAAGAGCCTATGAAACCTTACAACCAAGAGGAAAAGCTTAATCTAAAGATCCTTCCAAATGAGGTTTAAAGGCATGATTCCACTTTCTTACTAACGCTAGCCCACAAACCATTTAGAAAAATCATCAACTTTCAATTTCAGAGAGACATTCATTTATACCAAAAGAGTGAAACCTAAAAGATCTACAACCTAAAAATGAATAGAAAACATAAATTTCACATTTGATCGATAAGATATCACCATAGAGGTCTAAAGCACCTTAAATAAGTCCCCATTAACACTCAGGGAAAAAAAACTACATCAACCACTTAGAGATGGTAAATTATAATTATACTTATGCACATCTTCCCATTAGACTCCTTTTCCTAATTTTGCAAATTTTTCACATTTTTTAAATTTAAATGTTTGTAACTTTATTTGCATTATGTAACCTAAATGGCCAAAATTGAATACATTTGGAAGTTGGAACATAGGGTTACAATGGAACACATTTGATTGTACTACATTGAAGCGCATTTCACTCCCTCCCTTCAATGGCTTCTTCTCGTTGCACTCGTCGTCTTTTCTCCATCTCTTCCTTCAAATCAGTTCTCAGACCCACCACCAACCATTCCCCTCTTCTCAACGCTTCTCCTTCAGCCACCCCTCACCGTCAATTCTCACCCTTCATCAGGTAACATCCTCAAACCCCCAAATTTACTCGCTTTTTTACTTTTCATTCATACCCACATACATAATTCTATCCAAAATTATGTAATTAGTCATAATTGTTTCTCAATTGCAAAACCCTACATGTTCTAGGATTTTCCCAATTTTATTTTTTCTGTTTGATATGCTGTGAAATTGATGAATTTGACAGAAATTGTGTATACCAGCTTGGGAGTGTGCAATCAGTTTTGCCATTACATAATGCAGTAGCAACTTGTAGAATGGTATCGAATCTCAGCATTGATTCCAGGAATTGTCATGATGTTTCACAGGTTACTCTTTCTTGCAACCATCCTGGACCCTAGCCTTTCTTACTACTGTCAATTGTGAGTTTTTGTTGCTTTCATTGTAAAATCAGAGGAAAGTTAGGATTTTTGTTGAAGGGGTTTTGAGGAGTCATAAAATCAGTCCAATAACATTGGAAGAGAGAAAACAATTATGTGTTGATTTAGGGATGAGTTTTGAAGTTTGTGTATTATTATGAGTTTAGCCTCAAATCAGATGCTGAAATAGAATTCAATTATCTCATATCATTGGACAACTGTGTATTTGAATCTTTTTGTTATCTTAATTATTCAACATGATGCCAATGTTCTTCTTATGCTTGAATTCACCTCCACATAGAGGTGTTTTATTCTCAGTTGATTCCAAAATGCTGTTTTAGAAAAGGGAATGATATAGGAATGTTTGGTGAATATTCATAGAATGCTTGTGGTTGCGGCTTGCTGGTGGCTGCTCTGTCATGCCGGGTGTTGTCAGTTATCAGTGCCATGGTGAACTGTGGTGACAGATTCTTTGACAATTATCATGGCCAGTTTATGGAAGATGGCAGTGCCTTGGCATTTTATGGTACATATGTTTGGTCATTGCTGATACCATTTGTTATTTTATGGTTTTTGTTGAACTGTACGTCCACGATTGAGCAATCGTTAACAATTGCAAGGACGGGTATACCTTGGGGTTCTACTAAGATGGTTCAGCATCAGTTTTTAGAGTTTTGAACAATTTTTATGAAATACTACGCCATAGACATATAGAGAGGAGTAAAAAAAAACCTAAATTACAAAACCTATATGACACTCTTTTTTAGGTCCTTTATTAAATGGAAATTTTTTTGACTTTGATTTTTTATGGGCCCTAAGTAAAGGGCCAAAATATAATTCGTTAAAATCTAAATGGTTTAAAAATTAATTTTATTTTAAAAATAAAATAAAAATTTAAAACTCACATTTATTTTTTTACAAATTTTAAAAAATCGATTATTCCGAAAATATGGAAAGCCGTCTTTTTCGTAAAGAAACAATTTTTTGTCGAAAAAAGAATAATAGTTTTTTTCTGAAAATATAAAAAGGTGTATTTTTTGAAAAATAAGAAAAGTCGAGTTTTTTTTTTAAAAAAAAATTAATTTTTTGGGAAAAAAATAAAACTTTTGTCGAAAATATAAATAGTCGACTTTTCCGAAAACAAACCGAAATTTTTGTCGAAAATATAAAAAGTCGACTTTTCCAAAATAAACGATTTTTAGTAGAAAGTATAAAAAGTCGATTTTTTCGAGGAAAGAAACCAATTTTTTATCGAAAATGTTTTTTTGGCGAAAATACAAAAAGGCGACTTTTCCGAAAAAGACCAATTTTTTATCAAAAATATAAAAAGTCGACTTTTCCGGATTTTTTGTCAGAAATACAAAAGGTCGATTTTGTTAGAAAAAAATCGATTTTTTATTGAAAATACAAAAAGTCAATCTTTCCAAAAAAATCCATTTTTTTGTCGAAAATATAAAAAGTCGATTTTTGGTCGAAAATACAAAAAGTTATTTTTTTTAGAGAAACCCAATTTTTAGGCGAAAATAAAAAAGTCAATTTTTCCAAACAAAACCGATCTTTTGTCGAAAATATAAAAAGTCATTTTTTTTAAATATTGATTTTTATAAAAAATATAAAAAGTCAATTTTTTCAAAAAAATCATTTTTTTATCGAAAATACAAAAAATTGATTTTTCAGAAAAAATCGTTTTTTTGTCGAAAATACAAAAAATTGATTTTTCAGAAAAAATTATTTTTTTTAATATAAAAATTTGATTTTTTATCAAAATATAAAAATATTTATTTTTTCGGAAAATAAATTTCCGAAATAAAAAAGTTGATTTTTTCAAAAAATAAAAAAATTAATAAAGTCAAATTTTAATGAAAAATAAAAAAGTCATTTTTTTATAAAAAAAATTAAAAAATCAAATTTATGAAAAATATTTTGTTAAAAATTTGGACGGTTGACACTTACTTAGAATTTAGGGACCTTTACTTTAAAGACCTTATTTATTTTAAGGTTCATTTATTTTTAAAATTTTAAATTCCTTATTAAATTGTGAATAATTAAAAATATTAATAAACACAAAAGGCCATAGATTTAAAAAAACTTTATCAGGCTCAACGGCTCAACCATACATGTTGTCATTTCATCAAATATTTTTTAAACGAATTAAGTTTGAACAGACAACACGATCAAATTTAACCAAGATGTCATTAAACTTCATCGATTTTTTGGTACTATATTAATTAAATATTGAGAACATGGTTGTCACATGTCATCATTTTAAAATTACATGCTAGTGATGCGAATACATTCACTTGAATCGGTCGAAATATTCAACATTGGTGGCTCTTCTTATGTCGTGGTGGTTGAGACAATCAGTCATTCTAGATCGCCCTTCAGATCATATAGTGTAATATTGACATTATTCAAGACAAATGCGGAGAAGTTATATTGTTGTAGTAAACTATAAATAGAATTGAATATGATTAAGAAGCGTTCATTATTTTTTATGTGAAGTGCGAATGAATAAGAACATAATTTTATACAAGTTCATGTACATGCTAGTCCATAGAAAATGATTGTGCAATTTAGGTTATACAATAAAAATCAATTGTTTGACACTTTTCATATTATATAATCTGAAACAGGTAACAACAACAAACAAACTTCATCATGGATTTATATTATACAATCTAAATGAAAATGACATTCAAAATTTAGAATCTAAAATTGTATTGTATGGCAGCAAAGTAGATGTTTTTTTAACGACACTTTAAAATTACACTAACATACAAAAATAACATAAAATGACATTAAAATACTAATATTACCAAAAAGTCCAAAATAATATATAATATAACATGTCAATCAGAACACGATATTGTATAAATAATACAACTTAAACAATAACCAAATAAACCTAAAAAGAATGCTTCATACTGCATCGCACGAGAACTATTATCCTTCATCTTCAACCTATTCTTCAACAAGGCAGTCTTGGCTTCCTTCAAAATCTTTCAAACAATGATGTAGACATCAATGCCCTCATATACAACCCCACTAGATAGTAACCTATAAGTAATGTCTCATATATGTGCGCTACAAGAGACCTGACCACCTGCATTGCAACCCCCTCTAGTGTAGAACTCATATATCCATGTACAAATTCCCAGCCATGCAAGTATGAGAACCTCCATATAATTATATGATGCAACCTAAGAGGGGGTTGAATTAAGGTTGTCCGGTTTTTCTCGTTTTTGCATTGTGTTCTTAATTTTCTTTCAATATGAAAATGATATGTTCTTAGCAATATAAAGTGCTGAAAGATGCCACTCTCATAGATAACCTATGGTTGGTTATCTTTTCCCCCCTCATTCAGCTTCTTTGGGTGAGGTTTTTTCTGAGTAGTAGTTTCAACTAACTTTCGTTGTGTTATCAAGGTTTCTCTCTTTCAGCCTTATTATTTCTCGGATGACGCCTTTATTGTGTCCTTGTCATTAATGCTTACCCTTGTAGTTTGGAGACACACTGGGTTTCATGTTTGACCCACAACCATTATTCTAGTCTACTGCACCTACTTTTGGGTCAAAAACCTTCCACTTAGGTTGTTTTCCTCCTTTCTGATAAACAGGATTCACACACTTTCCTTATGGAGAAGTAGCAAGAGGAATACATGTCTTTTGTTGAGGCCTCTGAAAATGCCTCCTATATTCTTCATTTCGATGAGAAACTCCACTTTTATCGAACAAAAATCGAGAGGTTGATTTCCCCTTATAAGATATTACCTTTTGGTATATCCAATTTTTATGCACATCTTAGTCATATACTACATTGTATAAAGGGCACAACTGAATTTGGAATCATTCAACTTTCATCTTTCTAGGAAATCAATCAGCCATTGTTCAGTTCTTTCGACCTCTATGTTGAGACCCTCAGTAGCCTCGACCATTATTACTTCGAATGGTTCAGCATAGTTTGCCTCTCCAACTAGTTGTGGATCGACGTCAACTTACATTGATGATTTTGGCTTTTCGCCTAATTGGAGTATTCCCTCCTTCTGCGCCTTTTACACCAAATCCTAAAAGCACACATTGAGAAGTTTATGGCCAAGAAAAGTATGAAATTTGCAAAATTCCCTTTTATTTTTTTAATTTTTAATGGGGATTCTTCAGGCCTTGGGGCACTATTATCTACCCATCAGTCACTAATAAAAAAAAATCGTCACATTTACAAATCAACATTCCTTTTACCGAGGCATTGGAGCAAATGCCAAAGCATGCCAATTTTATGAAGGACATTTTAACAAAGAAGAAGAGGTACACGGACGAAGAGACTATCATGGTCGACGCTAGTTGTAGTGCGATCATTCAACATAAAATACAGAAGAAAGAAAGCGATCCGGGACGAGTCACTTTACCCGTTACTATTGATGGTGTGTATGTTGTAAAGGGATTGATAGATTTGGGATCTAGCACCAACTTGATTTTATTATCTATTGTGAAGAAGTTGGGGAGGTTGATAAAAAATAAAGAATGAATTGATGGCACAATGTATCCTTTGAGAAAGAAAACAAGATTGAATTATAAAAAAAAAAAATTAGAGCTTACCAAAGAAATAGAAAAGAAAAAGGAAAGGATCATTGTGTGAGAAAATAAAGAAAAAGGTTGTAATGAAATAAGGATGAAGTATGAATGGATGTTATGAAATATTAAATGTTCTTCATTATCTTTATCCATTTTTATTCAATGGCTTTGTATATATATCCTTTGTTTTTTTAACCCAAGCCAAGTTACAACCCTTGAAAGTCCTTAGTGATCTTTGTTTCCATTTTGTTCATTTAACTTATTTTGATGAATGCATGAATTATTCTGGATGTGCATGGTTGCTAGCGAGAGTGTTTAGTCCTATGTAAATATTGCATTTTGTTCTTTAAGAAATTGTTGAAAGGAATTAGGTGATTCAAATATGAGCATGTTGTCAAAATAATTGCATTACTTGATGTTTATGTTTAGAACTTAGTTCACTATCTTGTTTTAATTATAGGAGTGGTGAAAGAAATTTTGTGAAGCGATTCGATTGAGTTTGAACCATCCAAGTTAAAATTTTTGATTTGTGCTCTTATGAACTTTTTCTTGTTGTTTTAATTTTTATCTTTTTATTTGAGGACAAACAAAGATTTTAGTTGGGGAGAGTTGTTAAGTGTCAAGTTTTGGATATTTTTGCTATCATTTATTGACACTTTTTAGCTTTTTTTGTTGTTTTTAATTAAGTTAAGCACTTTATTTTAAGTCATTTTGTGTAAATATATATAATTTGAATATTTTAATATGTTAGTTAGTTTTTTTAACATTTTATGTTCAGGAATTGAAGCTTGAGTCGATCGAAAGTGGAGCGTCAAATTGCAAAAACTTTGGAGTGCTATTCCGAAGGAACGCCCAACAATGAGATTGAGCGCCTAACGGTGGGAAGCAAGAGCGCCAGGCGAAGACCAGATATCGAGCTGACGATGAAAATTGGAAAAATTCCAGCTTAGAATTTGAAGAATTGAGGCGCTGATCACGCCCTTGATGAAAGCTGCTGAGGCGCCCGACGATGAGTCAGAGGCGGATGATGAAAGATATTTTTGCCATCTAAGGACAGCCACATACACAGACGTGGGAAAAAAGAGAGCACCGCCTGACAGTGTAAAGTAACGTCCGACAGTGAAGCCTGGACAGTAGTTGGTATTTCTACCATACTTAGTAGGTATTTTGAGGAATCTCATCATTCCACCATACCTAGCATTCTTGTAACCTAGAAACATCATATTTTGTAGAGAAAAAACCCCTTTTCTCTATTTTCACTCAAAATCAAAGCTTGACGGTGGGAAGCAAGAGGGCCAGGCGAAGACCAGGCGTCGAGCTGACGATGAAAATTGGAAAAATTCCAGTGGCTACTGGAATTTGAAGAATTTGGAGCGCCTGATCACCGTCTGACGGTGAAGGCAGCGTTGAGAGCGCCCGACGATGAGTGCAGAGCGCCCGACGATGGAAGATATTTTTGCCATCCAAGGACAGCCACATACAGGCGTGAGAAAAAGAGAAACCGCTGGCGATTGTAAAGTAGCGCCCGACGGTGAAGCAGGCGATGGTTGGTATTTCTACCATACTCAGTAGGTATTTTGAGGAATCTCATCATTCCACCATACCTAACATTCTTGTAACCTAGAAACATTATATTTTGTAGAGAAAAAACCCCTTTTCTCTATTTTCACTCAAAATCAAAGCTTTACAACATCAATCTTTGAGAATTTAAGATTGATGTTCATAAAGGTTTGTAATTTCCCTGATCATCAAGCTACCATGAAAATGGATAGCTAAACCTCTTTGTGTCAATATTAGAGGTAGTTAACTTAACTATTATGTATTTCTTTTGATCTTTTTGTGTTTGAATATGGTTGATGATTAATATATGTTGAATATCTTTGCTTTATTTGTACTTTTTACGGTTTGGATCATGATTGAGAAATATGTTTCAAACTTGACCTAAGATATTCATCTACTAAGAAACAAATTCTAGACATAGATTTGTGAGTTAGTATTCACTAGTACCAAACTTAAAGATTATCATGTCAATAGTTAGAGTGAGACGTCATCTAAAGATTAACATGATAAAACTCACAATATTGGTTGGAAATCAATAATATTGCGAGGATATGTGAATATATCTATCATCAACTAGTTCATCCAATTGGTTAATCGAATATATATGAAATTAGGTTAATGAAACTAATCTTGACATGCTTTTACCATTTGAAAAACAAATCCAAAACTCTCTTTAATCCAAACAAGTAACAACCCTCTTTGATAAGAACACTAAACTTGTTTGTATGAAATTTATGATTTTTGTGACTAAGAACCAAAACCCTTTTGTAACCAAATCTTAAAATACACTTGAACTATCGAACGACGGTGATATCACACTAATCCCTATGGAAAACGATAATTTAAAATACTTATGTTTGAAAATACGTACAACAGAGACCATGGTTGTCGAGTTACAAAATATTGTATAGTACAAGCGACAGAGGAGGCACGAGATTAAACATACCCAGTAGTTAATTTATGTTTGGATGTATTGCTTTTTTGTATTACTAGACGACGGTTATGTATTGTGTTGATTTTTTAGATTAACGTATACCTTTTTATTTTCTTTTAACTTTAATATAAATCCATTTTATTTGCATTTTACTATAATATAAGTTGGTTGCAAAAATTCATGATGTTGGGACAATGATGTTGCTTTAAAAGACTCAAAAAAACATTTCGGAAATGCATCTTCGGATACATCTAAATAACATACAAAAATGTATTTCCACACCATATTTTTGACCAATTTAAAGTGGACTTAAGAATAACACATTTTAATGTGATTTTGATGCGTTTAGATATGCATTTCCGAAGATACGAAGGAAAATGGTGAATTTCTCTAATAAATTACATTACATAAATGAAAATGGTGAATTTCTCTAATAAATTACATGACATAAGAATGAATTGGAAGGTTAGAATAGTACGTGTATGATGTTGCACAACACTAATATCCAATTGAAAATGGCCCAAACCTAATGCCGAAAAAAAAACATAAAAAGGCTAACAGAACCCCATTCTGAGACCCAAAACTTGACTGAAAAATCTCTCTCTCATATTCATTTTATGCTCTCATTCTCTCTCTCACCTCCGATCGCTTCCTACGATGAGTCTCGGTTCCTCGCGAATCATGGCCAGTTTTTCCTCCACAGCTTCCAATCAGATTCGCTTCCTCCTCAACTCCTTGAACCAAGTCAACTTTGACTCCGTTCTCCACCAACTCTCTCAGGTTTTTGTTTCTCTAACCCTATTTTTTCAAATTCAATCGCTCTCGTTTTGTTTTTCATCGCTAGGGTTTCAGAATTTCCGATTTTACGTTCAATTCAATTCTAGGTCTGTAATGCGTGTGTTAGATTTATGTAATTTTGTGATCATGAAGCTGATTTCAGAATCGTTCTTCTCATGTAATTTAATTTTGACAGTTCACTGAATTCGGAACGGTTGGATGCATTTTGCTGCTCCAAACGTGCTTGGATCACTAAATTATGTCAGAAGAGATAGAAAAGATATGCAACATGAGCCAATTCTCACGGCAGTAGTTAAGTACCTCTTGGACAAACCGAACTTCAGCACGGTGTTTTCCGAGTCGATGAAGAATGTAGACATTGAAAGCTTTCTGAGAGCTTTTGTAATGGGTTGCAGCTGTCTTTGCTGGAGAAAATTGCTGTCAGTCTTGCTTTATCCGATTCTGAAAATCCCGATGCCAGACTATGTGGTGTATATTAAATCAGTTTCTCCATCAATTCATGCTTAATGTTATTCTTACTCCCATCCATTTTCATATTATATATTTGACCTAAATTATATCACTTTTTGTAGGCAAGAATTTTGCATGACTCAGATAGAAGACTTGTATGCCAATCCGGGTTCTCTGAGTTTCCATGAGCAAATTCATAGTGTTATCATGTTCCTCAAGCAGTCCGAGGGTCTCTCTGAGCATGTAGATTCCTTTATGCAGATATTATCGCTGGTGCAGTTCAATGACACACCACCTTTGTATTGACCCGATGCTACCTGACGAGATGCATGGGGCTGATTTTTTGAGGTGGTAAGTTATTTTGTTATCCTAGTCGTGTGCTTGCCTAGAAGATAATTGTGGAAAAAGTTTGTAATCACTCCATACTTTATTAAGTCAACTTTTTCATTAATATATCCTAACGAATGGAATAATTGGCTAAGATGAAGCTTTTGAATTGTTCATTAAATTTAAAGTGCGGGTGAATTAAACCTAGTATCTTAACCACTTCGAATATTATTGTATGTTTTTTGCATTAATTGAAGCATTGTATTAGATTACTAAGGTGCTGCGTCTACTGTTCATGTTTTAATTACATGTCTGCTTAGTTGCTTTTCCTCTCTTGTACAGGAATATGGAGTTCATCCATGAGAGTGAAGAAAATGATTTTGATGCTATTTTAGCAGACATACAGAAGGAAATGAACATGGGGGATCTTGTGAAGGAACTAGGTTATGGATGCACAGTTGATGTCTCACATTGCAAGGAAGTATTGTCACTCTTCTTACCTTTAACGGATAATATGCTTGCTAAATTACTTGGTGCCATTGCACACTCTCATGCTGGGCTGGAGGATAACCAGAGCACATTCTTAACTTCGGCGCAGCCCTTGGATACAATAACTTGTCCGAGTTACCACCACTTAACTCTTGGAATGTTGATGTGTTGATAGACGCGTCAAGAGTCTTGTGAGTTTTCTTAAATAAATGTGCCTATTACGGTGCAAGGTTTTATTTCAGTTATTGGAATTGGAATCAAAGAGGTGAACATTTTCTTTTCCCATGTTTTTCATATCTTATACAGGCACCACAAACCAATTGGGTCCGTGTCATTGAAAATCTTGATCATGAAGGATTTTACCTTCCCAGTGAAGAGGCATTCTCTTTTCTTATATCTGTTTATAAGCATGCCTGTAAGGTAATATATTAGAATTGTAAATATGATTTTCCTGGTGTTAAATGATGAACATGCAACCTATATGACATGAAATTCGGAATGTTCGTAATTGTGCCTTGCAGGAACCATTTCCTCTCCGCGCCGTCTGCGGGTCTGTCTGGAAGAATACTGAGGGTCAGCTGTCTTTCCTTAAATATGCTGTAACCGCACCGCCAGAAATGTTCACATTTGCACACTCTGCGAGGCAACTGGTATTATTCTCATTCTTCGCATCTGTCTTTTCTTTCTTGTTCCATTCCAACTCCAATTTTTTACTTAAAATTTCTATGCAGGCATATGCTGATGCAATTCATGGCCACAAACTTCAAAATGGACATGCAAATCATGCGTGGCTGTGCATCGACCTTTTGGATGTCATATGCCAGCTAGCTGAGAAGGGTCATGCCAGTGTTATTTGGTCAATCATGGATTATCCCCTCAAACACTGTCCAGAAATATTGCTTCTTGGGATGTCCCATGTTAATGTACGAGTTCATAGATTTGAATTCATTGCTCTTTCATAGTGTGCCTTTTCCATGTCTTTTCTTGTAGTGAAGTTTGTATTTGTTCTTGCAGACTACTTACAACCTCTTCCAGCGAGAAGTATCTCTGATTGTTTTTCCCATGATAGTAAAAAGTGATGTTGGTAGGGGAATGATTCTACACCTTTGGCACGTAAATCCCAATCTGGTCCTGCGAGGCTTTATGGATTCTCAAAGATGATGTGGGCAGCATTGTGAGAATTGTAGACATCTGCCAAGAGCTTAAGGTGGTTCTCATATTAAGTTTGAACTTTTCATCTTGGCCATTTTTGTAATAGATAGCTTGCTATCATGATTCTTTGCAGTAATCTCTCACACCTACCATTTTCGATGCTGCCGATCGACTGACTTTGTTATTGTTGTTTGCCCTTTGAACTGTTGTTTGTTTTTACAGATTCTATTACAGGTGGTGGAAGTTATTCCCTATTATTATAGTATAAGGTTAGCAGCTGTTGCTTCAAGAAAAAACATTCTTGACCTTGAGAAGTGGTTGAGTAACAATTTAACTACATACAAGGATGCCTTCTTTGAGGTAATTTTGCTACCCCGATACTGTGATTTCTAGTTTTTAAAGACACTAGCTGGACAAATTTAAGCTGTCTTCTCATATTGTGCATTTAAGTTATACTCCATGCTCATGCATAAACAACATACTCACTTTCACGCATATTAAGTGGATGGTAGTTACGAACATCTTCTCCTCACTACATTAAGAGTTAATTTAACAATATTTTTGAAATAGTAACATTAAATGTTGATAGATTAGTTGGCATTTGCTTATATTTCAGTCCAACAAGTTAAACATGTTTTGGCTTATAATCAAGTCCAGAGTAGTCCTAGAATTTATGTAAGCAGAGTAGTGGCTGACATATAGGCTTACTTTGCAGGAGTGCCTAAAGTTTTTGAAGGAAGTCCAAGCTGTCGGATCACATAATCTATCTGACCAATCTTTTCATCTGTCTGTTGGTCTTCTGAATTTCTATGCTGATACAACTGCTACCTTCTTGAAGGTTCTACTTGGATCAATTGGTTTTTATTCCTAAGGTGGCTTCATCAAATTTCACTTTTATTTGAGATCTAACTTTGTCAAAATACAGGTTCTCAAGTCTCATACTGACTTGGTCACCTCTGGACTACTCTCTGAGGAGCTGGAGAGTTTGCATATATCTATTATAGATTCAAATCCAAGACTTCAAAATAGCGAGACTACTGATTCACCTACTTCTTCACAATTTCCGAATGATGTTGAAAACGAAGCAAACACGATCTTCAAGAGATGTTTCATGATAAGATATCCGTCTCTGCAGTGGTGCAAGATCTAATCCGATTCAGTGAATCTTCTGTGAAGAGGTGATGTCTTTTAAAATTTTTGCACATGGCTTATTTGCCTATTTGGTATTGTAAGCAATGTCCTAGTGTTACATAATTGTAAGCAGACTCATCCAGGTGTTTTGTGTGCTTTTTGGATTCAAACCTGCCTTTTTCTTATTTGTAATATTTTTTGGAGATTAGACACATTTTGTTAAATCTGCAATAGCCTTAAACCTTTCAATTTCCATAGGTAAGAGAAATTACAAGTTTTCAGTTTTCAAGGTCAGATTAAGACGTATATTATTTTGTCCCTCGTTTGAAACCTTTCTCAATGACAACTTGTACCCGGTCATCTCATGGCTACAACTTAGGTTATTTTTTATCTGGTAGTGTTTAAAGGGAAGTTTGCATTTTGCAAGAACTTATACTTGGCGAAAATATGTGAGGAATGATTATCTGGTCTATCTGTTCTTATGTGTATGATCTGAAAAACTACTATGCGATCTATGGCTAAATATTAATATCCCATTAACACTTCTCTGTTTTAACAGAGACAATTTGATTTTTGAATGCATGATTGCAAACTTGTTTGAGGAGTATAAGTTTTACCCAAGGTATCCAGAAATGCAACTCAAAATTGCCGGACTTATCTTTGGTAAGTTTTTCTTTTGGTACTGTAAATGATGAAATTTAATTCCATATTATTTACCTACTATACCTGGTTTCCATTAGACAGCATTATATCTGGGGTAGTAAGTTGCATTTTATATGGAAATCATGGGTGAACAACAGATTATGATATTAGGGCTGAGCTAGAATTGCATTTGAATTTGAGATTTTCCTATAGGTCAAGCTAATTTAAGATGTTTTACCGAAGTTGTGCTGTCTGCTTCTCTACTTGTAAATCATATCATATAATTTATTTTTTACCATAATTATATAAGTATTTTTTTGTTTGTTTTTTGGGTATAAAATTAAGAAGATTTCACCAACTCTTCATCATTCTGGTGTACATTTATGAAACTTCAAAATGATGTTTTTAATATGCACAAATTTGGAACTATATGGTAACATATTTTATGACAATTACAATGTTTTTTTAATGCATCAGGTTCTGTGATTAAGCATCATCTTGTGACACATCTCTCTCTTGGGATAGCTCTTCGATATGTTCTTGATGCATTGCGCAAGCCTGCAGATTCTAAAGTTTGTGTTGTTTTGAAGAGTGAATTTCTTTAAGGTCCATTTGATGTTTGCTTGACTGTGCCTTCATATCTTACAGATGTTTATGTTCGGAAGTTTGGCACTGGAGCAATTTGTGGATCGTCTTATTGAGTGGCCTCAGTATTGCAATCACATTTTGCAAATTTCCCATATGCGCATCACACATTCCGAAGTAGTTGCTTTCATCGAACAGGGTCTTGCTAGGATATCCTCTGGTCATACAGATGTAGATGGGACGACTCATGCATAGTTCATGTACATTAGGTCATGTAGAGGTAAAAATAAAACCATTTCCCGTTTTTGTTTGTAATTATAATAATTTTTTATAGCTATGGCTTGGATCATTTACGGGATGTCAGTGCTGTTAATAATATGAGCCAGATAATTATAGCTATATTTTAACTCTTTTCGTGATGACGAGCTATTTATTGTTAGATTAACATGTAGTCACACATAAATACAGTTGCCTAAGTTGATTGTTCTAAAACGCCTTGTTTCTGAACTTTCCTATTGTCTTGATATGATCTTACTTTTGGTTGTACTTAGGTTATATCTATTTTAGTTGGCAGTCAGCAGCAGTTTTTTTTTGAAAGTGTAGGATCATAGTATCTCGTGCAAAACATCAAATTTAGATAAACAAGCAATTTGAGAAAAATCAGAATGCACACTAAAGTTACATTCTTGTCCTTTTCAATCTTTTTTATGTTTTGAAATAATGGTTTTGTTGTATGCCCTGTCCCAATAACAGCTCAGCGGCTCCAGCATCATACAACCTGGGCAGCAGCATTTGTCAATGCAGCTTCAACAGAGACGTGAGAATCCTCTGGATGATTCTCACAAGACCTCTGTTGGTTCGTCGACTGATATGAAGCCTCCGTTAGCTTCTCTAGGGCAATCTTCAGTGATTATACCGTCTGACACTTCTAGTGGCAATAAGGTACTGTACTTTCATAGTGTTTCTAGAGCATGATGTGAATGGTTTGATGACCCCCCTTCTCTATTTCTGGGTTTTGATATTATTACTCTAATGTTTTATTTTCTTGCTACTGTTGCAGTTACATAGCACAGTCAGTGCCTCATCAATGTTATCTTCTTCTTCTGGTTTTGTCCGTCCGTCTCGCGGAACCACTTCTACCAGTATATTTCTGTTACTTGTGAACAATTCCTGTTGATTACTTAAGTGCATAAGTATTAGGGTTTCTCTGTTCTCATTTTCTAACATTTTGCTCTGTTTCTTTGATCTGTCAATTTTGTAGGGTTTGGATCTGCCTTGAATATTGAAACTTTGGTCGCTGCTGCAGAGAAAAGAGAAACTCCTATTGAGGTGCTCAAACCATTTACAAGAAATTGATCAGATTTTCCGTTTTCTTGAGTTTTGTTTATAATTATGTTCAGTAGTTTAGACCATAAACCATTTTAATTTTGTTCTTGTGCAGAGTGTAGTAGTATGTTCATTTTGTGTTTCACCCTCTGCCTATGTTCGTTTAATTGGTTGTATAAATGTAACTAGCTTTTATTCTATTTATGTTCACTTTTTCCTTTTCCTTTGCTATTAATTAATAGGCTCCGGGGTCAGAGGTTCAGGACAAGATATCATTCCTAATTAATAATATAGCTTCTACTAATACCGAGGCCAAAGCAAAAGAACTCACTGAAATTTTGAAAGAGCAGTACTATCCATGGTTTGCACAATATATGGTCATGAAAAGGTATGCATACTTTGTAATTGAATCATGTAATTGCTTTTAAAAGCTTTTTCCACGTAAACTTATGTACATTGGGGTGTAATATGCTGTCAATGAGTATAGTTGGGGGGCCTCAGAGATTAAGTTCAGCAAGGAAGCTAAAGATTAACTGTTGATGTAAAAGAAATATTTTAGAAACTCTTATTTGGTTTTGGATAAGTTTTATGTTATAGTGTTCATCAGTGTTTGATTTGAGAGTACAAAACTCCCTTCTTTTATGTTTGTAACATAAATTATGTTGAACCTGTAAGTATTTACGACGTAGTCAATTTGACCTACAAAATTAATCAAACTGATGATCAATAACTGATCTGTTGACTCAGCTCCAACATTGAATTAGGAGATTTTGCATGGCTTTTTTGCGCATGCATACTATTATCTATTTTTTCTTCTTTTTATTGTATATACTGATATATTTCATTTACTTATACAAATTGATTATTTTTTGTAGAGCAAGCATCGAGCCAAATTTCCATGACATGTACCTGAAATTCTTAGACAAAGTTAATTCAAAGGCTTTGAACAGAGCGATTATCCTGGCAACATATGAAAATTGCAAGGTTTGAGTCTTGTTACTATTCTCTGTTTGATTGAAGTGAATATGTTCAAAAAAATTGAAATGATACATGGTATACTCTTCAGGTTCTTTTAGGATCTGAACTTATAAAGTCAAGTTCAGAAGAGCGCTCTTTGCTTAAAAATCTGGGGAGCTGGCTTGGAAAGTTGACAATTGGACGGAATCAAGTTTTGAGGGCTCGGGAAATAGATCCGAAATCTTTGATTATAGAGGTAATATCCACAGTCAATATATGTCAGGAAATAATGGAGTTTCAATTTATATTGTACTTTATATTATTATATTCCATTTTGTAGGCATATGAGAAGGGGCTGATGATTGCTGTTATTCCATTTACTTCAAAGGTAGAATTCTTGGTTGTTATAATTATCTATTTTCATGATTATGATTAATTTTAGGCTGTATTTACCATTCAATTTCATGTAGGTCCTTGAACCATGCCAAAACAGTCTTGCATATCAGCCCCCTAATCCTTGGACCATGGGCATTTTAGGATTGCTTGCTGAAATTTATTCAATGCCAAACTTGAAAATGAACCTAAAGTTTGACATAGAGGTTTTATACAAAAATCTTGGCGTAGATATGAAGGATGTCACACCAACTTCTCTCTGAAGGATTGTAAAAGAGAAATTGAAGGAAACCCTGATTTCTCTAATAAAGATGTTGGAGCATCACCACAGATGATTTCTGATATAAAATCAAGCCTTGTTCCTCCCGTAAATCAAGTAGAGCTACCACTTGAAGTCACCAATCCATCCAATAGCGGGGCTCATCATATGATGTCTCAGGTTTGTTTTCCTATCTTTATCTGGGGCTTTGGCTACTGTTTTTTCGTTAATTTATAACTTGTTTTGCTGAATGTTTCTTGGGTGGATAGTATGCTGGCCCACTTCATATTTCCTCGGGAACTTTGATGGAAGATGAGAAAGTAGCACCTCTGAGCTTACCTGATCAACTACCTTCTGCTCAAGGACTGTTACAGGCAAATACTGCTCCAGCACCTTTCCAGGTTAACATCCAAACTTTCTTTTCTTTCTTGGGCCGGGCATACCCCCTGATGGCTCTGTATTTTATGCATAATTGATGTTTTTTTTTTTAAATGTTTATAGCTCCCAACACAGATACATACTATTGGATCTCATGTTATTATAAATCCAAAGCTCAGTGGTTTTGGGTTACAGATTCATTTTCAGAGGTATGGTGTTCTTGCTATATTTTTCTGGTTCCTTTTTTTTGTTGTTGTTGTTGTGATGGTCTAACTTTATATATCTATTACAGAGCGGTACCTATTGCAATGGACAGAGCCATCAAAGAAATAGTGTCCAGTATTGTGCAGCGTAGCGTTTCCATAGCAACCCAGACAACAAAGGAACTTGTTTTAAAGGTTGAGATTTCTGTAGAACCTTGCTTCTCGAATTGGCTCCCACTTTAGTAGATAGTAAAGTGGGGAAATCAATGGTTGTTATTTCAATTAACTCATGATATCCTACTATGTGCCTTCAAAGAGCGGCGCCATGGTGGATATACATGGCGGTTTTTGGGCTCGCCGCAATGGTAAATATCGCCAGAACTTGCGGGTTTTTCCACCATAATCTGCTATAACGGCGCCACTAAGCAGCCTGTATGGTGGGATTTTGGCTCTCTGCCATGGACCGCCATCCGCCATGGACAAGACTGATATTACTTTAGACTCAAGTAAACTGCCCGCTTTAGAGCATCTGGATCCTTACTTCCGACTGCTTGGTTTTGCAATTCAATTTTTTGCATTTCCTAATTTAATATTTGCTGCAATGGAATGTTATGACTTGTTATTTAATATTTTCTAATTATGTTAATAGCTTTCTTTTATAAACATTTTGTGAGTGAGGTGGAAATATGTTAGCTGGAAGTTAAAATTCTCTTAATGCATCATTGTCACGGGTTAAGTGGTGGCATACAGAAACAGCTGTTGTGCTGTGTTATGTTCTAACTGATAGCCTTAATCTCTGAAATAACTTGTACTCAAATTGATCTTTGTTATTTTAATTTATGCATTTGAAGGATTATGCTATGGAATCAGAGGAGAAATTAGAAATGCGGCAAACTTGATGGTTGCTAGTCTGGCTGGGAGTTTGGCTCACGTGACATGCAAAGTAATGCACTGAAATATGGCCATTATCCAATCCTTTTATTTATTTTTATACATTGAGCAATTTCTGTTGGGATGATTTCTTTTATTGGCTCCTTATTGGCTTTTATTTTCTGCTACTTGTTGAATCTACTTCTTCTAGGAACCTTTACGGGCATCAATATCAAATCAACTGAAGACTTCACTTCAGAGTTTAAATATTGGAAATGAAATTTTGGAACAAGCTGTGCAACTTGTTACCAATGATAATCTAGATCTTGGTTGTGCAGTCATTGAAAATGCCGCCACTGAAAAGGTTAGTGCTTGATGGCTTTTCCTGTAGTTGTTGTTATTTGTGGCAATGCTAGCAGTAAGGAAAATTATGCTTATATTGGTTCTCTGATATAACATAATTTTATATGTATTTGCACCATGATCAGGGTAATGTATCCATGATTATTTCTGAAACTTATGGTAGTTGTATAACTAGTATTTTTTACCACTAATTGGTCACACGAACATACACCTTGGTGTTACAGAGAAGGAAATACACGTTTTACAGTAATGCGTATAACATTGTTTTTTTGTGACTTCATAGAGGGCAAGCCTAGGCGAATTGGTAAGGTTTTTGCCTTGTGAGTTGGAGGTCAGGTTCAACTCTGGAAAATCCTCTGCTTATTGGCGGAGGTGGATACGGCTACGTAAATCTACCCTCTGATCTTTGTGGCGATTATCGTGCTCTGGGGATAAGACTTGTAACTTCATAGTTTTGATAAATTACTTACGTTAGTTATTTGTTAATACTAGTAGCTATGATAAAAATAGGTTAAATGTAATCCTTTCTAGGAAATTCACACATCTTTGTCTTGTTACTGCTTGTTGACTTCGATGCTGCATGCTATTTTGTAGGCAATAAAGACCATGGATACAGAGATTAGTCAACAACTTTCTTTGAGAAAGAAGCAGCGAGAAGGTATGGGTTCTACATTTTTTGATGCAAACTTATATCCACAAGGTTCTATGGGTGGTGTTCCAGAGCCCCTTCGCCCTAAACCTGGTCAGTTGTCCCTGTCACAACAACGTGTCTATGAGGTATTCAATTCTTCCTTGTGTGTTAAAATATTTGATGATATATAGATGCTTGAAGAACACTACACAGTTTAACTGTTTTTCAATTATATTAGGACTTTGTTCGACTTCCGTGGCAAAACCAGTCTAGCCAGAGTTCACATTCAATCTCCGCCACTGTTTCTGTTCCATCTGTTAATAGTGGTATTACTGGCACCAGTGCTCCTGCATCAGGACAGATAAACCCTGGCTACTCTCTAACCCCAGGATATGAGGGGCTCTCGACCAATAGATGATATGCCAGAACCTAATTTTACTCCACATCATAGGTGCCCAATTTTGTTCAGCATGGTGATTTATTTAAAACTCTACAAGTCTAATTTTATTTACACTCATGCTTAATATTTCAGTGCTTCCTCAATAAACATTAGAGCAGCCGACAATGTTTCCCATCATAGTATGGAAAAAGACTCTGTTGCCTTTTCTTCAACTGCTTCCACCCCTGAGTTGCATGCAGTGGATTCTTCAGATGCTGTGAAAGTGAGGATTTTATATAAGCATTGTAACTGCATCTATTCCTAATGTATCACAAATGGCGTCTAAATTTGCTTCTGTGTTGCAAGGAATCTGGAGCTTCTTCACAGCCACTGGTTTCATCAGGTGCCGTGGAGCGCATTGGAGGTAGCTTCTTGGAATCATCTCTCTACAAGGGATGCTCTGGATAAATACCAAATTGTTGCACAAAAGGTTGTTACTGATCTTTATAGCTGGTTGTTCCTCTGCATATCCTATTTGAGGAGTTTTATATAGCTAATATATTTCATCTCCATCTAACTTCACACAATGCAAATAATTGTTCAGATTTGTACTCCATTATGTGGCAGATGGTTCATTTTTTCCGATTGTGCTTTTAGTAGTTTGGGTCTGTTAAGCTTTTATTTTGTTGCTGTATACATTATCACCGTACCCCACTTAGTGGGATAAGGCTTAGTTGTTGTTGTAGTAGTAGTAGTAGTAGTAGTAGTATACCTTATCATAGTACATTGCCCAGAACACTAATTTGAAAAGATTGATAACATGCTGTTTTGTTACTGTATGAGGGAGCTGTCTAGCTAGCTAGCCAGGCTTTTAACTTATGGGTGAATTTACCATTTTGTGGTACTAGAAATCTAGAACATAATCCTTTAGATAAAGTTTAGAGATTTAGTTTGAGTCCTAGCTGCATTTACTATTTTTGGATAATTTTAGATTTGTCTCTTTTGTTTGATTTCTCTCATAATTTTGTAGGTTTTCAAATTCAAAAGTAGGTTGATTGTGATTTGTTCTGTATTTGATTTTCGGTCATTTTTTGTTAATGGGGATAAAGTTGTTCTGCATCCATGGGGGCTTGTTTGGCATCTTCCAGTAGGGCCTTGAAGCTAATCCTATAGGTTTTCATGTAGAATTATTATAAAATAATATATGAAACCGAATCATCAGTTATGCGATGAATTGTTGGTTATTTCTTTTATGACTATTTACATATCGAGTTTGTTATAGATATTTATTAACAGCATGTGTTTGGTTGTCAGTTGGAGGCTCTGGTCAACAATGATTCGAGGGAGGCAGAAATACAGGTATATTGTTTTGTTTTTATTTGAGCTAATGCAATTACGTATAGATACCACTGCTATAATTTTACTTGTTCTGCCTGGATTGTGTCTGTTTTTTTCTAGACAGGTCTTTTCCCCATGTTTTAATATTTGTTTTGCTTCTACTTATGTTTAGGGAGTCATTTCTGAGGTACCTGAAATCATACTCAGATGTGTTAGTCGAGATGAGGCAGCTTTAGCTGTGGCTCAAAAGGTGGGTTTCTTCTGCAGAGTTCTGTGTTTCATGAATAATAATACTGAATGCGATGTGAGATATGTTATCCATTAGTCAGTATTTTGTTCTTCCATAGTTGTGTATTTTAATTCTGCCTTATGTATAAGATCCCACTTTCAGTTGAAGGACCAAGAATGATCATCGAAGTATTTTCTATTTGAAAAGTACCATTTATTATTTATCAATTTTCTTATTTCAAAACAGGTTTTCAAGGGTTTATATGATAATGCTTCAAACAGCGTTCATGTCTATGCGTATCTTGCAATCTTGACTGCCATTCGTGATGTTTGCAAGCTTGCTGTCAAGGAGCTTACTAGTTGGGTATGTTTTGTTCACAGAAAGTTGACATCAGTCAAGTAGATTTACTGAAATTTGTGTCAAAAGCTTAATTTTTGTCATTTCTTTCTATTTTACCTTTTAGTTATATATACCATATACGAGTAGTTTTCGTAATGAAGATGCCTTGTGCTGATATATTTTTTTTTTTGAATTTCATTGTATAATTTTGATGGGTTAGGTTTCTTCTTATGCTAACAGTAAAAGAAACGAAGTAAAATTTAAGAAATTAGCAACATAAATTGCAGTTACAATTTTCAAATGATATTATCTTTTGGCTCTAATACCATCCTTGCACAGTTTTAGAGACACTGATCTTAGGCATAGTACAACAATAATCAAAGAGCTAACTACTAGTTAATTTACAGAAATAAAATAAAATACAGTTAACTTAAGGCATATATTCCAACCGTGTTCTTGTGTATAAATTTATTTACACATGTATTCTATAATCCTTGCAGGTAATTTACTCGGATGAAGAGAGAAAATACAATAAAGATATTACTGTTGGTCTCATCCGAAGTGAACTACTTAATCTAACAGAGTACAATGTCCACATGGCAAAACTTATTGACGGGGGAAGAAACAGTATGTCCCAAAAATACCTTCCATTGTTTTACCCTTTTTATACTTTTATAGTTTATCGTCCAATAACTTCACTGGCTTAAACGTACAGAGGCTGCTACGGAGTTTTCAATCTCTTCTTCAAACCCTGGTCATTGAGGAACCAAAAATTGTTTCAGAACTTCACAATCTTATCGATGCTTTGGCAAAGGTTTGTGTTTATAAATCTGAGTGGCTTTGTTTGTTCCTATCGTCCAATATCTTACCATATTTTAATTTCAGCTTGCTACAAAGCCTGGATACCCTGAATCATTGCAACAACTCGTTGAGATGATCAAGAATCCTGTAGCTTTATCTGCTAGCAATGCTGGAAATGAGGATAAATCGAGGCAATCAAGAGACAATAAGGTTATATGAGACTAATATTTCAACTGCTCCATTGTTTCATGTGTTTTTTACTTTTATTAACGTGAAACATGATATTTTCTCCGTCCCCTCGTCAAAAACAGGGTCCTAGTCTGCTAGTTGCAAACAGGGAAGAGTTAAACATTGTAGATTCTGCCAAACCTGATCCTGCTGGATTCCGTGAGGAGGTATTTTTGAAATTATTTTTCATGTCTGTATGTTGTGTGATAGAAGTTAACACCCACAATCCTTTGATTTATGAGGTAGAGAATCTTTATGGAAACAGTGATTACACCAAAGATGACAAGAGGACAGAATGTATTAAGTACAGAGAAATATCTCTTAATCTCAAAACTAAGAGCCCAAGTCAAATTAGCTGTACAAATAACAAGTTCAATCCCCTTTTCTCTCCACTCACCTTCTTTCTAGAACTACTGTTGTCCACTCTTAATCCTAATTTCCCATCTTCCATTCCCATAAGAGACTCCGTTTTCAACTTCCCTATAAGAGGAATTCCTATAAGAGGAAACAGGAGAATGAAAAGATAACTGAGAGTTCAATTTGTCTGAATTTCTATTGCATTGAAAACTAATGAAAAGAAATACTGTTGTCCACTCTTAATCCTAATTTCACATCTTCCGTTCCCATATTAGATACCTTTTTCAACTTGGATAAGAGGAATCAGGAGAATGAAGAAGATAACCGAGAATTCAATTTGTCTGAATTTCTATTGCATTGAAAACTAGTGAAAAGATAACTGGCTCATCCTGAGCATAAGATTTGTAATTTGGAATCAAATATTTCTGAATTTTTGGCAGTAGCTGAATTTTTTGCACTGCTAAAAACACTTTAGAGATGCTTCTCATACTGCGTCACTGTCCAGATATTCCATAGGATAAATTGTTGGTAAATTTAAAATGCCTAAATTCTGTACCTATTCAATGGTTTGAACATACATTTGTATTAAAATATCAGTTAGTTTGCTCTATTTTTCTTTCATAAGGAATAGATTTTCATCCCTGTCATTTTCTACACATGACAACATTAAATGTGCTGTAGAGTTTCTCACATGACATTTTTTTCCAACTCTATGTAAATGCAATCTCAGATTGTTTTTTTAATGGAAAATGCTAACATGTGCCACAAGGGCCCAAGTTAATAAACTATTTGTAGAAATATTTTCTCTGAACGCGTGCATTCAATGTTTTGAAACTTTAAATATGAATTTTTACAATTAATTTTTCTAATTATAGTATCCTTAACATGTGCCCTTATGTTAGCATGACACTTTTTATTTTCCCCCTGCATTTGCATCAATGCCATCTGGATTATCTTTAAGCGGCATCACTACCTGTTTGTAATAGAATATGTTAGTAAATAGAGTATGCTTAATTGTTCTTGTAAGTCGTATTTTTTTGTGTACATAAATATCATTCACCTCGGTTCTTAAGTCCTATCCCATCTTATTATATAATATCTAATCTGTCATTTGGACTTTGGTATTAGAGAGATCCTAACGCCAAAAATGTATGGAACTAAAGTACTAGCTTAACCTGAAGCTTCTAATGATTACTTGTTATGTATTCGTTGTAGGTGTCCATGTTGTTTGCTAACTGGTATGGTATATGTGAACTTCCTGGTGCCAATGATACCTCTGCTGCCCACTTCATTGTACAGTTGCATCAGAAGGGGCTGCTTAAGGGGGATGATATGACAGATCGCTTTTTCCGTCTGTTGATGGTGGCATTTCTTTCTCCATCCAGCTAATTTTTTCATGCTTTTGGGCTTTGGCTGGATTTTCAATTTGACTTATACTCTTTTTTATCTTCTTTCCAGGAAATCGCAGTTGCACATTGCTTATCCACTGAGGGGAATAATTCAGGGGCACTGCAATCTCCACAACAAATGCTGTCAATGTCATTTCTCGCAATTGATATTTATGCAAAGCTTGTCTTCTCAATCTTGAAGGTTGTCATCTTCACACTTCTTTTCTTTTCTCTTCTGTTGAGTAGTTATCTTATTAGCACTTTGGTGGTTGATTGCGACAGGGATCAAGCAAACTCTTTCTTCTCTCCAAGGTATGTAATAAACTAAAACATCAAATGCTGTCTATCTCCCTCCCAAGCTTTATTAATTCTGTTATGGTGGTCTAAACCCGCATATTGCTTTCTGGCAGATTCTAGCAGTTACTGTAAGATTTATTGTAAAAGATGCAGAGGAGAAGAAGGTCTCTTTTAATCCAAGACCATATTTCAGACTGTTCATCAACTGGCTTCTAGATCTCGGCTCACTTGAGCCTGTTACTGATGGTGCAAATCTCCAGGTGTTTGTGACTTTCATTTATCCTTCTTTACTTTCTTTTTACTTTCGTTTATCCTTCTTTACTTTCTTTTTACTCTCATTTAGCCTTTTCTCCATTAGTTTCTATTTTAGAATGGTCATAATTTTGTTCTAGGTGTTGACTGTGCTGTTTGTTAAAAAACTGAAATTTACAGCAAAATCTGTGTGAATAATGGTCAAGTGAAATAATGCATCACATTGATGTGAGTGTTACATATATTTAATTTGTATTAATTGTCAAATGTGAAAGATATATAAACTTAGTATAAGGCATGAACACATTCTTTCTAACATACATCTTCTCACACTCTTCTAATGATTGGAAATTATGTAGGTCCCGCAAAATTATGCGGGTCCCATGTAAAATTGACGGGTTCCATATGGATTTACTTGATAGAAGAGAGTCTGCTGATATGTGTGGTGTTAGAGAGCTTGTTGATTGCACTCTTTATAAACTTAATTGGTAGATCAGAGTCAGTGCAGAAATGTTGACGTAATATTTTAAAAATATTTGAAGGATAATATTTAGAGTGGTGAATTTGAATAAAATTAAACTTGTAAATCTCTTGTTATTTAAACTTGCAATCTGGAATTGTGATATAAAAAATGTCATAATATACACTTGATTGCAGTTTGGTCCTTCAACTGCTTTTCACATGTGACTGTGGTCCTACATTACTTTTTGATCAAGTCCTTCATTACTTTTTGATCAAATGTAATCTAATTTTTTTGATTTGTTGCAAATCCTGCCAATTTTCTTGCTATCTAAAGCCTTCATTTTGATTTTCTACCCAAGTTTGAATATTTAGAAGCTAGGAGTTTGGTTAAACTTTGATAAGTTTGATGGATTTTAAGATGAGGCCAGGGTTTGATGAGAGAAAATTTGTTGTAAAATGCCACTGCTAAAATTTGATGAGATAAAATGCCATTGTTATAAAATGCCACTGCTCCTATCCTTCACAAATTGGTCTAGTGGTTAACAAAAAACTTAGCCACCTCCATCTGCCATGAAGGCCTAATGCTATGTGTGAGACTAATACTATTGCTTATATTGCAGATTTTGACTGGATTTGCCAATGCATTTCATGCTCTACAGCCACTCAAAGTTCCTGGATTCAGGTAACATATAGTTGTCTAGTTATGGTTGATAGTTGGCAGTTGGCTGATTTGTGGTTTGATGGTAATTTTATCATTGAACAGTATTTGTTTCTAAGCTTTTAAATTATGTGTTTCTGGTATGAAAATGCTGATATGGCTGAATTTATTAAGAATTCTCGTTTAGGGAAAATGGTCAAGTGAGCTTCCAGTTCACTTTGTCAGGGCTTTCTTTGTTAATGCTGAGATTCCCATATTTACTTGGTAAACTGTGAACATATTTTCATAATGGTCGGACAATCCTCGTCCTTTAAGTTATATTATGTCTTGTACTGATTATTTGAATTTGTTTGAGTTCTCTGTAATCACTGTTAAATTACCGTGCTTGGATATCATCTTTGACACTGAAGATAATAAAAATTCAAGATGCACTTCTACAGTTTTACGATGTAGTTGGTTCTCATGTTGATTTTCTTCAGTTTTGCTTGGCTGGAGTTGGTTAGTCACAGGAGCTTCATGCCAAAAATGCTGACTGGTAATCTTCAAAAAGGTTGGCCTTATATTCAAAGGTTGCTTGTAGATTTGTTCCAATTTATGGAGCCTTTTCTGAGGCATGCTGAGCTAGGAGATCCGGTTTGTCTCTGTCTCTTAATCAGTTATTTGCTCTCAATTTGGTCTCATGCCCAATAGTTCTTACTGTGCATTTGTTTGCTATAATTAGGTCCGTGTTCTCTACAAAGGAACACTTAGGGTGCTCTTGGTGCTACTTCCGACTTCCCGAGTTCCTTTGTGACTATCACTTTACCTTTGTGTGTGATCCTCCAAGTTGCATACAGATGCGAAATATTATTCTAAGTGCATTTCCGCGTAGTATGAGGCTTCCAGACCCTTCAACTCCAAATTTGAAGGTCTTGCAGTACTACATATCTCTTAAAATTTGTGTTGAGGTTCAGTATAATAAATTGTCATTGCTTCATTGACATGTGTTTTTCGTATGCAGATTGATTTGCTTCAAGAAATAACTCAATCCCCTCGGATTCTTTCTGAGGTTGACGCAGCATTGAAAGCAAAGCAGATGAAGACTGACATAGATGAATACCTTCAGGTCTCCTGTCTCGTCTCTTTTAATTAATCATGATTGATTCACTGGTCGCAATTCTGTAATGCGACTCTGAACATTTTCCCCGATTTATTTCTTTGTTCCTTCACTGCTATCTATTTCTTTATTTCTTATATACAAGTGCAAATAACTGTTAGTTTAAAATTTATTCCTATATTATAATTTTCATTCAAACTTTCTGCAGACAAGGAACAGCCTTCTCCACTTTTATCTGAATTAAAAGAAGCTGCTACTCTCACCAAATGAAGCTGCCTCTGCGGCACCGTTACAATGTGCCATTAATCAACTCCCTTGTACTGCATGTTGGAATGCAGGTACTGTAAATTTAAAACTTATATATTTGCAACCTGTCAATGATCACATGTCCGCTGAGATTGAACTTTTGGATCCGAGTTTCAAAATTAACTAATTGTTCAAAGCATGTTGACTATGAAACACATAATGATCTGAACATTCTGTAACAGAGTTTTTTTCTTACATAAACGTAGTAATAAATAATGATCTGAACATTCCATAACATGGAGTTTTTTTTTTTAAATGTACAATGTCTGCGTTATTAATTTACAGGCAATCGAGCAGCTCAAGGCTCGAGCTCCCCATGCACAGTCACCACAAACTACATATGGGCTGGCTGTATTTTCTGTTGGCGCTGCTTTGGATATTTTCCAGACTTTAATCGTTGACTTGGATACAGAAGGGCGCTACCTTTTCCTAAATGCTGTTGCTAACCAACTGCGATATCCCAACACTCACACACACTACTTTTCCTTCGTCATCCTTTACTTGTTTGCAGAATCAAACCAGGTTCACATAAACTTTTGATCTTGCAATAAACTTCTATATTCAATGTCTCAACTACCATCTGGTATGAGTCAATTGTATTAATAATAGCACCTGATTTCTTGGCATGACAGGAAATTATCCAAGAGCAAATTACGAGAGTCTTGCTAGAACGCCTTATAGTAAATCGACCTCATCCCTGGGGACTCCTCATTACTTTCATTGAGCTGATCAAGGTATTCTTTTTCATTGGTTGGATTGTTTAATACTTCTCTTATGAGTATCTCGGAATTAACAGAATCTGTGTTTTCTTGTCATTTCCAGAATCTAAGGTATAATTTCTGGAACCGGTCGTTCATAAGATGCGCACCAGAGATTGAAAAACTTTTTGAATCAGTCTCGAGATCTTGTGGAGGTCCAAAACCAGTAGAAGAGAGTATGGTTTCGGGTTGGGTCTGACTGTCCACAAAGTCGGTCTTTCTTGTTAATTTGTTTAGGCTAGCTATCTCTTAACTGAACATTTTAGTCTACTTGTACTGTTGATGAACTAATCATTTTAGGCTACTTGCACACTGTCGATGGTAATCTAAAATACACTATTTCTCGTTGTAAATTATATATTTTGTGCAAGTTCTCTACTGTTTGAATGATTAGCTATTTTTAAATTTCTCTAGACCATACCGGTCCATGATTATCTAAATTATATGAGTATTCAAGTTATGTTTTCCAAATTGGTTTTATCAAGTCCATCCGATTGTTTTGAAAACCGGATTGACCTGACAAGTTCGCAGAGTTAAAGGGCCGGTGATCTAACCAAAGAGTTACTGAGCTACTGAATGGTCTCTAAAATGTTCTATAAAATATCATGTCATCTAAAAAATGTCTAATTTATCAGACTGAATCAATTTTCCAAGTCAATTAAATATTTATTTTATTTTTTGTGGACGATGCTGCGGAGAATTTAGGGATGTTCAAAATCAATCCAACCCAATAAAAAACTGCAAACCAAATCAAAATTGTAAAAAATCGCATTTGGTTTGGATTAATTTGGGCCATTTTTTATTAAAACTGCGTGGTTTGGTTTGTGGTTTGTATTTTGCGAACCAAATCGTCTTAAATTTATTATATATTATTCTTACAAATACAAATAATTTTCTTATCCTTACTTTTATGGTTTCAGTTTCGGTCTTTTTAAATCTCTTATAACATTATCGCTCCATCTTCACCGCTTACATCTTGCATTTTCTTCTCTACTCACCTTCTCATTTTTATGCAAATGCTTCTTCTTTCAATTTCATTTTATCGCACATATTTATCTCTAATATCCTCTTTTATGTTCTTTTTTATTTTATTTTCACTAATCTCTCATCTCATCTATTTTTTTGTTTTATTATAATATTTTTAATATTATTTTATGCTATTATTTTATGTTTATTTCACTTTTGTTTAATCTAATTTTTACGTATTAAATGGAAAGTCGTTGTCCAAATATGATGAGTTTTATTATTATTTGATAGTGTATGAATAACAAAATACAAAGTTATGTTGTCATCTATATGTGTATGTATGACTCAACAAAGTATTTGTAAAAAACCGAACAAATCGCATTGGTTTGGTTTGGTTTGTTTTTTTTTTAGAAGTCCACCGAACCAAATCAAATCGCACGCCTTTTTCTCTCGTGGTTCAGATGATTTTTTGCGTCAAAACCGCCTAAACTGCACTGCGAACACCCCTAGCGGAGATTGATGAGAATTTTTTTTAAGGATTTACTTCCTATAAGAAGTTCGGGGGGATAATTAAGGATGAGGTTATTGTGAAGTTTTAAAATGCAGTTACTCAAGAGTTTGACATCGTTTTTTGTCGCTCTTGTCTCAAAAGTGGAGGTGATTGTAAATTTATTTCCCTGATTGGCTTCCTTTATAAATTGATGGCTAAAGTGTTGGTTGTCAAGCTGGCTAGGGTTATGGAGAATCACTAGAACAATCAATTTTTGTTTGTTTGCAGAGGACAACTTTTGTAATGGTTGTCCTTAATGAAGTTTTGTATCTTGAAGGTGTCAAAATGTGTGCTTTCTATTTAAATTAGATTATAAGTTGTAAATGTTTGGTTTGATGATAAGTGGAGAGCTTGAAAAATGTGTTTTTTTTTTGTGTGTGTGTACCCTCTCAGTGTTGGTGAATGGGTGTCAAACAGAGATTTATATTCAAAATGATATGAAGTAAGGAGATCCATTGTCCCTTTTTTTGGGATGTGGAAGGTCACAATGCTTCTTTGAAAAAGACGGATTAAATTAAGGTGTTTCAAAATTTCAAGGTTGGATCAGAAGGGCTTGGGGTTTCTCATTTGTAATATGGCGATGATGGGGGTGTTGGTGGGGTGCCATCGTTTGAGAATCTTATGACTATTAAGGTGGTTTTCAGAAGTTTTGAGTTTGCCTTGGGTTTTAAACTGAATTTTACTAAGAGCTGTCTATATTGAATGAATGTGGGTAGACTTTGTTTGGAGTTGACTGAGGTTTTTTTTAATGATGTAAGGTTGATTTCTTTCCTTTTAAGTAATTTAGACTCCTAGTGGGTGCGAATCCGTAGAGGGAAGGACTTGAATCCCCTAATTATTCTTGTCTCCAAAAGGTAGGCCTCTTGGAGGAATAGGTTTTTTATTTTATGTACCCAAGTGATTTTATTGAATTTAGTTTTGAAATCCATTGCAAGGTTTTTTCTTTCTTTCATAAGGTTGTTTGGATTAAGTGGGAGAATATGTGAGATAAGAGGTTATGTGGGTTAGGGGTGAATGACCTTAGACTTTTTAATCTTGTCTTGCTTATTAAGTGAAAGTGGAGGATCCTTATGGACTTACCTTTTCTTTGGAGCGACATTAGGAGGTAGGAATTGTGGCCTTAGAAGGGTGTCTCATTAAAGGAAAAGTGTTTCCCGTTTAGAAGTTCCTCTAAATTAATTGCTTGGATGGTTTTCCTTCTCTTGAGAGAGAAGGGGCGGAGATAGGCATAAGACTAGGTTTTGGCAAAATGTATGGGTATATTTTACTCTCTTGTGTGTTTTTTTGAGAGATGATTTCTTATCTCAGAGTAAAACTCGCAGGTGTTGAATGCTATGGGTGCTTAGGAAGAGGAGGTACGAGTTTGGAACTTTAGGCGGAGACTGTCTTTTTATGTACGGGAGGAGAGACTCCTAGTAGCTTTGGTAGATCTTATTTAAGGTATTGTTATGTGTGACCAAAAAGATGTTTAGATTTGAAAGTCAGATCAGGTTAGGGGACTTTCAATCAGTTTTCTCTATAACATTTAGGTGATTTCATCATGGGTCAAAAAAGGTATGTTAGAGGAGTTTTTGAAGGGGCTCTGTAAATTTGGAAGAGTTGTGTGCCTTCTAAAATTATGATGTTCTCTTGGCATTTGCTCCAGGATAGATGTCCAACTAGGTAGACATTTTTGGGACATAAAGTTTTGTCAAAGACTAGTTGGGGGAGGCGCTATGTGTGTTGTGTGAAGATGGAATCGACAAATCATCTTTGTTTTGTGTGAGGTGGCTTCAGACATTTGGTATAAATTATTTAGGTATGTAGGGAGGTAGGAGTCTCTGCCTTGTTTAATCTTAATTTTTTTTTGAGGTGATTCAGGGTTTTAGTTTTGGGAAATGAGCGATTTTAGGCTTGGTCTCGATCTGGCATTATGTGGTCTAGATAATATGGAAGATTCAGAATAAAGTTATTTTTTGTCAGGAAATCTTGAAAATTAATCATTGGATATCTTTGACTATTAGATCGACGTGGAAGTGGTTCGAGTCCATCCTTCGGGTATTGACATTTCTCTGGTTGATTGAGAAAGGGATCAACTTAAGTGACTAAGCAGTTAGGGGTGTGCTGGGTGGCTAACTTCCCTCCTTTAGTTTTGTGAAGGTGTTTTATGTTGTCTTCCATCAACTCGCTCTCTCCGGAGGTCCGTCATGTCAGAGGAGAATGTTTTTTTTATTCGTTTGCTTGTGTTTTTTTTTATAGATTTTTTGTTTCTTTCTGCCTTGGTTGATTGACAATGTCGTTATCCTTGCACATTTCTAATCTTTTTAGCTTCACTTGTAATTTAGGACAAAATGTTGAATAGACTCAAGAGTAGGGAACGAGAACGAGAAACATCCCCAATTCCACCTGTCCATTAACATCCCTATACTATGGTAGTGTTTGCTCCATTTTATTGGTGGAGTCACCATAATTATATTGTGACGAATTATTATTTTATGGCAAAATCGACATAGTCTTTCAAAATATATAGTTTTAGAAGGATCGTCTTTCTCAAACTCTCTTCAATTCTTTTTAAGGATGTCAGTAGGATGAAATATATGATACTTCCCGTCTCCGTCACTATATTTTTTCCCACTTATCTCCGTATATTATATATATATTTTTCAAAATAGCATTGAAATAATCACGTATATTAATTGGTGAGTCATATGTATAAGGATTAACTCCAAAACACACATATGTCAAAAAATATTATTATGTGTAATGCAACTAAGTTTTGCAAATTTTGATGTAAACTTAACACTAACTCATGAAACAATACGTTAACTCTAGTAGACTATTTCCCATGTTAACAAGAACATTTTTACTCTAATATAAATGCAAGCGTGAGTCCCATGAAGTATCTGAAGAGGAATGAGTTTCTTGTATTTCAAGTTGTTGAAACTTTTTCATTGTTGATTGCCTCAATTTCAGCTTTTGCTTCTCTGCCTTGTCCCTCACTGACCTTATTTTCTTTTGAGTCTTTGCTGATGCCATTACTTGCTTTCTTTCAAGCTCATTCTGCATGCAACCAACAATAGTATTAGTGTCTATGATCCATGGCTTTTCAGAAAACTACATAATATAAATTACATCTAAATTAGTTTCCATGCCTGAATTTTATCCATGAGATCCATGGCTTTTCTGGTTTGCCGCAATTCCCAGTTATTTATAGCTTCTTCTTTCCTTCTCAGCCTATCAAATCAAAACCTATATTGTTACTGTCTCAACTATAAAACCTGACACAAACACGGGAACACGTTGATACATAATAATTTGATAAAATGACACGTGTTGGACACCAGATACGTCTTTAATCAGAAGTATAATTGTTACAAAGGTTTTGAGTGCGACCTTTGCATAAGTTGAAGATGTTTGGTCTTGTTACGCGCGTCTTTATAAGCTTCAAGTTTCCTCCTTTTGTCTTCATTCAATAATTCATCATAAGGATTATGCCTGCTTCTGATGAGTCGTGTGTGTGGATTGCTGCTACCTCTTCCCCCTCCTCCATGTCGGTTAATGCATGAAGTAATGTTTTGTGGAAGAGGAGTTTCTTCTCTGACACATGGTAATATTATGTTGTAAAGTTCATGCTCTTGAGCTATTAAGAAATTGTTGCATACTGCTGAGATTCTCAAGTCACGCTCTTGTTCTGATCAAACACAATCATCACTTGTATCATTAGATGAATCATATGAATCAAAATATATAAATTTATAACAACTTATAATGATGATAAAACCAACTAACTAACCTGCATGATTATCCTCATTGTGATGGTTGAAGGGTTTACAGAACTTGTTTGCATGTTCCAGCCATTCATCAATATCAGAAAAACAACTGTTTTCTATGTAGGGCATGCCTAATCTCTACATTTCAACATTCATTCATCAAAAATCAATCAATTATTGAACATATATACATTTTCAAGAACTAAGAAAAATAATCATAAAACATGGTTCTTCAATCACCAAGAAATCATATTTAGTATTTAACTGCGTGCATGGATGGAATAATGAACAGAAAGAGTGTGTGAATGAAAGAATAAAGGAAAACAAGTGATTATTTG
Organism: Vicia sativa; assembly: GCA_021764765.1. Classification (NCBI taxonomy): domain Eukaryota; kingdom Viridiplantae; phylum Streptophyta; class Magnoliopsida; order Fabales; family Fabaceae; genus Vicia; species Vicia sativa. The sequence continues at coordinate 22,388,905 of CM038796.1, read as the reverse complement.
TAGGAATGAACTAATATAGTACCTGGTTTCTTGGAGTGGAGAAGTGAGCGGCATTGTCTGAGGGAGGAGGAGGGGATGATGGATATTGTGGCAATGCTGTGAGGATAGAACTCATGCTCCATGTTGCAGGTTGATGATGAAGATTCTTGCGACGTTTAGTTTTCAAGGTTCTTGCTAAATAACAAGAAGATGAAGAAGAAGAAGAATCTATTTGGTGTGAGAGAAAATTGGACATAATTTCCAATGCAAACTACTCACTATGCTCTTCACTTACATATAAACTAAATATTTCTCCCTGTTATTTAATCTATGCAACAAAACATTTTATTTCTATTTATTTTTAGAAATTCCTTATATTTATATTACTGTTAATACCAACAGTACTATAGTTCATAGTATTTCATTAATTTGTAAAATTACATTACTATGAAAAATAAAGCATGTGAGAATTCTGTAAATAAATAAATTAGAATTATCTATTTGCACCATTGAATAAACAATCATGAAAAAGGAGAGATTAAGTACATGTTTTTGTCTTTGTGTAAAATGTTCACTTAATTCTAACAATTGCAAATCAATTCTTGGCAGCAATAGTACTCAAGGGAGGTAAGGATGATACTAAACTAACTGAGCCTTGTTGAGTAAGATAGCTTGTTTTTCGCATTAATTGATATAATAACAATAACCAAACAGCTAGCTATAGATTGCATTGTAGAGCAAGTCACAAGTTTCATTTGTTCTTTGCATACAAATATGACTTTTACTATAATTATCTTCTTCTACACAGCATGCTGAACTTGATTCAAGTTCTCCGGTTGATTATCCAACGGCATATATTGCGCCATTATCGCTCTTATCTCGTAATCCATATATCTCTGCACAAAAGTCATCATTTCCTTTTTAGTTTCAACGATATTTTTAGTAGAATGACAGTGGAATACTTAAGACTGACAGAATGATACCTGGATTCTGTACTTGTAGAATGCATATCCGCCAGCTCCACCAATACCTAATATCAGTATAAGCATCCAAATGAATCCCCGTTCGACACGAGCGCTATATTTGCCTGAATTTTGTATCACATATCACAAACTGGTTATTATACAAGAAACAAAAGTAAGTTAGAAAAGGTGAAAAACTCACTCACCAATACACATGTCACTTTCTCATATAGAACAAACCATTACTACATGAGCAATCATAACTCCCCAGGTGTTTTGCAGCTGCACTCTGGGCACTGGCATGCTAATTTCTCTTTGCACTCGTCCACATCTTCAACAAGTTCATACCAACAAAGTAAACGTCACTTCCGTATAAATTTTTCACGCACTAGGCTATAGAACTTTGAAACATGTACACACACACACGTAGACACCAGTAAATTTTTTAAAACGAATAAATTAAACATAATCACAAGTGTCAATGTTGGTTTCGGAATGTTGGTTTCGGACCTCGACAATGACACATGCTAGACGTTTTTCGAGTGTTGGTGCTACAGAGCTATATAATGGTTCGAACAGATTTAGTACCTTCACATGAGTGTACTCCGTCGCCCTTGAATCCAGTTGGACACTTGCAACCTTTTGTATGATCGTCCTACGAAATGAATCCAGAAGAAAAGATAACCAAAAGCATGTACGTATATATGCAAGGATGCTGCAGACTAGACGAGAAGAGTTGACTTACGATACAAGCAGAGTAAGCCCGACCGCCTTGGGCTCCCTGCCAACAACCTCCGTTGTGGACTGCACACCTCAAAGGTCCACTAGCTGTTCAAACATACACACAAATATCGAAGGTTATTTTAGTTTCACTTCATATTTTTGAAATTATCAGTAGCTTGGAGACGAAGCAATTGGTTAAAATAAGTGAAGAAACTAATTTACTACCTTCGCAATGAGTATATCCATCACCAACAAACTTTACGTTTTGTACAATAGGGCATTCGCATATTCTTCCTCGGAAAGTGTCCTATTATGAAAATATTATCATTAATCGCAACACGAATATTTAACAAACATGCGCCGAAACACAATTGAGTAAACCAAATACCCTGCATGCTGTAATGTTGGCAGATTTATCTTGCCAACAACCACCATTGTTTACCAAACACTCATTTGTTTCCATGTCTGCATAATAATAATAATCAAAGCTACAAGATATATCAGAGGATTCTTGCAAAAGGAAAATAACTGAGAGAACATAGGAAGAATAAAAAGGACCTGGAGTTAAACAAATTGATGGCTCAGTAGTCTCTTGGAAACTTGCACAGATTGCTTTTAGTACCGCTGCTTTCGACAGCATGCCTACATTCAAAGCAAAATTAAATAGCCATCATTCAAACTAGTTTTAAAGTTTCTGGTTTCCACAATCATGTTCGCAACTGCAATTGCAATTCAAAATATTGGAAAAATCGATGCGCAACTTCACTATAAAACCTTTGAAAGCTGTCACAAACCTCTATATTGTCTGTTGTTTATAACAAGAGTGGGTAGTATTGTAACATCGCCACGAGTACCCTGTCCAACCTGAAACCAAAGTACAAGAAAAAAATCAATAACCATCACAAAACAATGGAAATGTTTGATTAAATAATAAACTTATAAGAATACTTAAAATTTTCTTCTTCATACCAACCTGTGCATCTTGTTCAGCCTTAAGGATAGGATTTTCAACATCTGCGTTGCGATCTCCCATGCAATCTTTAATCTTTTTCAAATCAACACCTATATCAAGTAAATCATGAAACGTTTAGCAGCTATGCTAAGTTTTGTTACAACACGCATAAATAATCAAACACGCCAACGAAGAAAGGCCATATTATTGTGCGCAACGAAACATGAAAACATTCAACCTACCAAGAGATTGAACAACTTGATCCGAGCATTCTTCGTTGTATCTATGTGCTCTCATTGGACATCGGATTGCAAAGTCGGTAACATAGTCCCACCATTGCCAAGGCTTACCACTATCATTTGCAACTTTGAAGAAACAAGCTTGGCGCAAATTTTGAATAACAACATCTTTTCCATCATAGCCTCTAGTGAAATCTTGCTCAGGATCAGGTGCGCAGTACCTTCCATTGTTAATGCACTGAGCTTTACACTGTTGGCTTAAGATGAATGCTTCTGGACAATACCAAGTTATATAGTGAGGCATAAACCGAGTGTACCCTTTTTGCTCAAGTAATTGAGCCGCGCCTTTGAAACTCTTCAAAAAATTAAGTTCACTCTCACATTTTGGACCACACTCGTCGTTACTACTAGTCCATAACTCATATTCAACTCTCTCATCGGGGTGTGGAAGTGCTTCTCTCCAATCGAGATTCACGTTCACCATTCCGCCACTTGAGAGAGCCTTCTTGATACCGTCTCCGAGTGATTTGCTGATAAGAGCAGACGGAATTGTAATCTTTTCAATATAATCATCGACGTTACCACCATTCGCTTCTTCAGGAGTGTCCATGGTGATCAATGGTTCTACCCTGTCATCTGCAACAAGAATCGCTGCTGCTCCACCCATCTGAGCATTCCATGCCTTCAAAGTGAAGTAACAATCTACCAAAATGGAAAGAAAAAAAGTTTTAAACACTTTAGCCTTTCTATTGGGATTTTTCTAGCTAAGTAATAAGTGATGTATATGAGCCTTGTATGAGCAATCACCACATCATATAAAAAGAATAGCAATAGCATCGCGCCGAACCCTACCACCGCTACCCTATTCTGCTATAGCACACTATTGACAACATAGATAACAATTACTCAAGTGATAGAAACATGTTATCCCACACTATCATTCCATCATTCCAATACTCTTTAGTCTCTATGATCACATAAGATTTTTGTGAATTTCACTCAAATATGTGTGACAACATGAGTACCGAGTACCGAGTACCGAGTTCAATTATTACTGATAAAAATAAATCAGACAAAAACACACAACACAACATGATACCTTACTAATAGAGCCGTCTCAAATTTTTGAAGGCTTCTGTTTAAATTAGTCACAGTTTAATCATGACAAAACAAATAAAGTCCAATTTAACTAGAGTTTAACTATGACAAATATTTTACAATTTTTGTGCCACATGTTGTAGCCTGTCTTACACGCCGACCCTAATTACTAACAAACTAACTCAACACAAGTTTACACACTTCATAGAAACCCATGTTATAGAAAGAAAAAAATACACAACTTTTACTATGATTCTTCTTCATTTGTTGGCATACAATGATTAAAAGGAGTGAAGAATTCGAAAGTGTAACGAACCTCCGCGATCAACAAGAACAAAGGAAGGAAAGCTTCCAGGCTTGGAACTCAAGGAAGTATCAGCATTATTAAATTTGTGGCATCCATTCTGATTAAACTTAGGGTACACAACTGTTCCAATCATGGTTCCACCATATTTTGGAACCCCAAAATTCCCAATTGCACATTCATAAACACCTTTCAATGATTTTGGAGAAGTGATTTTCAAATTGTTTTTTTCTACCACAAATCTTCCCATACAACAAGAGCCACAAAGAAAAATCCAAACACACCATAAAAAAGTAAACTTTGTCACCATTTTCATGCAAAACTATTCTACTAGTACAAATTTGAAAGATCTACAAATAGCATTGAATCAGTATAAGCTTATTAGTGTGATGTAATGCAATGCAATGGAATGAAGGATTAGGAAGAAAACCCAGATTAGGAAAATGGAAAAGAATGGATTTTTGTGTGGTTGATGTGAATAGAAAGAGAAAATGGCGAAAGAAATGGGCAATGGGGTGTACGTGTTGGTTACATTCATTCATTCAAATGGCAATACATTTTTGAAAATTCATGCAATCCAATTTAATCATCGTTCTATTATTATGAAAATATGATAACTAACTTTTGGTTTTTGTTTCTTTGTGAAAACATAATCATAACTAACTTTATGGTTCCAACAATGTTGTCTTTTTTAATAAATTATATTAGAATTTAACAAATGTTTCGATTAGTCCTATACTTTAAAATATCTATAAGATGATACACCGAAGATAAAATAGTTGTACACTGTCAACCCGTAGCGACGATTCTGTATTCTGTTAAATTAAAATTAAAATTCTAAATTATTTGTGACATGACAAAATAATATATTTTTGTTAAATTACAGTGTAAAACTCCGTGTATCATTGTTAAACTCTATTATAATATGTGAAATTATTTCTCTATTTAAATGTTTAGTATCTACTCAAAATTTTAAACTTTTGTTTGATTTAAAAGTTATGATTGCTTACATAGTTATTATTTTGCATATTTATATGAATTTTATTATTGAATGATTGAGTATCTATAAAAATCTTATGCATTTGTATTAAAATAACTTCATTGATAGAATAGAAAATTTTATCAAAAAGATTAATTTTGATGTTTATAAAATTTTATAAACATAATCTATATAATAATAACTTCCCCTCTTACAAATTTTTTAATTAAGATCATACATAGTTTTTGCGGTTATTTGTTAAATAAATAGATCGAAGATCTAAACAAATTGGTGGAGAAGTATTGTGAGAACGGAAAGAAAGAATATTGGTTGCACTTTTGTGAATGATGAATTAATTGACTGAAAAAAAAGAAGACAAACTCTTGTGAATTTTTAATTTATAGTCCTAAAGACACTGTTTTTCGTGTGAGGAAGGATTGAAGAAAAATGAAAGAGAGACAGTAACAACATGAATAGTGATATTCACCAATATCAAGAAGATGATTAAATCCATTTCTGTGCTTATTATATAATAAGTATTTCCATAATAATAAAGATATTTCACTCGAACTTCCACGAAATACGGTATGAAAAGCCCCAAACAAAAGGGATTAAAATTAGAAGGCATATAAATGAGGATGATAGTCATCTAAAACTAAGCAGGGGAATAATTTTATCATAACATAACGTTATGGAGAGTTTTGTTCCTACTTGATACACTATTCATTTGCAATTATGACTGCGTCTCTGTTTCTCCATTACTACCTGAAACCATCCGCACAACAAACTATTTGTATATATGAATATTTACAAACCTCTTGTAAGACACGATGACATATGAAACACTACTATACAAATATGAGCGACATTATTCTCGTTTATCCTCCTCAATATCTTCCACAATTGTAAGATTTGTGGCACTAGAACCTTTCCTTTCTTTACGCTCAAGATTGCTTGTCACATCCCCACTCATCTTTGCAATGCTGCTTGTCAGAGAGATACCTTCCTCGTCAATGTCATCTGTTCCCTCTAAGTATGCATATCTAGAAATAAAATATGTAAATGCAATCAGTCTTTTAAGGTACACACCAGCAAAACAAATACTGGGATATAATATTCAATCACAAACATTCGAAAGAAAGTGACATGAATCAAATGATGGAGGTAAAACCAGATTATACCAAAGGTGTTACTAATTCTGATATACAATTCCATGCCGCCTTTGGGTTCAATTGGCAACAAATACCTATTCTGAAACTCTAAAGATTCACCATAGGGGCTAGAGACTAATACACCAACAATCTAAGCCATATTCAACGATTAAATGACAACTTTTGTAAAAGGTATTTGTTGACAATTGGACTCGAAAGGGGCATGAAAGGTCCAGCTAACTAGAAATAAGGAATTTGGTAAGAAGGAAGTTTGTATTACTCCTTGATTTTATGGTAATGAACCTATTTCAATACAATAGAAACTCATCAAGGTAGAGTGTAAGAAGTAACAACTATTGAATAGGAAAGAAAGTTATAAAGATGTCTAATAGAAACTCACTAGTACATCTTCTATTTACAAGTTAAAAAAACCCGTACTAGTAATTCTAAGTTTATAGAATACACAAGATCACATAATCACCAAAGAGTGCAGTACAGATTACATCAATGAAATGAAAGGGTAAATTCAGAACAAATTTAGCTATTACACGTTACAACTGATATAACTAACTGTGGATTGACATTCGGACTAAAATTATACATAATATTAGCATACAACAACCAGATAACTCTTTTAATAACACCTTTCATGAAGATCCTAGCAAAGGACGTACCTGGTAGGGTTACGAGAAGGAGCCCAAAGGACACATATCACCACCAAGAGAGTATATGAAAGCAGGGACCATAGTGTGGGAATAATCCAAGCAATTTGCCACAGCTCACTTAAAGGATCAGTTGCATTGAAGTACAACTGGTTAAACACAGTTAACAAATGATCATTAACAATATTATCTCTAAATAATTTTATTTAAAAATGCTTAAATGAAAATCTGTTGCATCTGTAAAATTAGTTATTCCAATGCATCAAATATCCTTTGCAAAAACTACCTCAAAGCCAATCCATGCAATGGACAGTAGCACACACACTGCAAGAGTATTTGTAAATTTTCGGTAGATCTCCAGCTTAGCCAAGTTTCTCCTTGTCTACACCCAAAAATAAATAGAAATGAGAATAAGTAGTAATAGTATGGTCCACAAAATGCCCAAATTCCACATTATATAAACCATAAACCTTAGATCACAACCCAACGGAGATTAGAGACAGTGGTTAATTGGTTATTATTACAATCATAAAAACAGCACTGAAGAATATGGAAAGGAAGTGAAATTGGTAATTGCCTGCAGTTTCTCCAAGGTTTTAGACAAGGAAGAGAAAATCCAGAGAATGAAGCAGGAGTCAAGGCAAATAACAGGTAGTACCAACAACAACTTAGATTTCCCAGAGAAATCATTGATGTTGCCCAAATGGTCAACAAGCTCAAACGCTTCACATGCAACAAAGTACATCACCCCAAGAAGCAAAACTCTATTCACTACCCCCTGCGCACCAAGAGTAGGACGAACAACACCATATCCCATAGATACAACAAGCAGAAGCAGCCTGGAAAGTGTCTTCTTAACAGAGGTAAAAGTAACAGCCCATATCGTAATTCCCATAGGCCTAGTACCAGTAACATTGAAATTAGCATACTCAAAATACCATAAAGCCATCTCACACATCCCAAGAGCAATAACAGCAGTGATATGGTAATGAAGATGCACATGAACAACATCCTTCTCTTTCCAAAACTGAAGAAACCTCAAAAACCATAGCAGACCAAGTAACAAATAAGCCAAAGACATAAAACCATAAAGGGTCATAAGAGGTGCCATTTTTCCAGGAAGATAACCATGAGGGTTTCTCCACACAGTTTTTCCAGTAACAGTAGTCCCTTTCAGATTAGGATCACAAAACATAAAGTATAGATAATACATCCCAGTAGCATTGATTTGAACATTCTGAGTATCCATGTTAGCAACTTGTTCGACTCCTTGGAAGAACGTTCTGATCCGTTTCGGAAACTCGGGGTTATCGGGATTATTATGAACAATAACTTCACCAACATTACAGTTATGTAGTTTAGCAAGATCAGGAGTACAACAAATGAAATCAGATTTGGGAGTAAAATAGAACCCACCAATTCTGTTCCTGTCTTTGACCTCAAGAATAATAGCTTCAACAAGACCAGTGTGAGTTTGCATTTGGCCATAGGAGATGGCAGATTCTCTGGGTCTGGTGAACGACACCGTTTCGAACCTGAAATAAATAGAAATGAATGAAACCCTAAACCCTAATCCCTAAACGTGAAAAGGAAGAAGAGTGTGAAATGATTAGTATACCTGATGAAAGATGAAGAAGAGGAGAGGATAGCTTCAGTGCCGGCATGGAAGAAGAAAGAGTTTGAACGGTGAGTGAAAGGTTCGTGGTTGTAGTGATGAATTGAAGCGTTGATTTTCACAAGAAAGAGTGCAAAAACTGCATACATAAACTTCAATCGCTTAAACCCCATCATCATCATCATCATCATCACACTCACTCAAATGTTGAATTCTATTAACCTTTACACAAACATATCTCATCTTTTATATACATTTCATTATTTAATAAACTTGATAATTAAATTTATTTAAAGTTTATTGATTCATTACAAAATTTTATTGGCTCAATATAAAATTTCTATTAAAGTTGTTCTTGTTTATATCAATAATATTTTTTTCATATTTTATATAAAATATTTTGTTCAATTATATATATTTTTTTCTTATATAAATATTAGTTTCATTTCGATAATATTTATAAAAATATTTTAATCAATAATAAAGTTGTTCTCACGTATAACAATAACAATGTTTATAAAATAGTTAATCAATAATAATTTTTTGAGTTATTATCATTTTATCTCCTATCATATAGGTCGTTTCTGGTTTATCCCCGGTAAAAAATTTACTTTTATAAACAATTTTGTCATTTCAAAAAAATAATAATTTAGTCGCTAAAGTCAAAATATACGGATTTTGAATTTAGGGACTAAATTATTAGTTTTTTGAAATGACAAAGTTGTTTTTGAATTTTTTTACAGATAATTAAATCAGATATGACCTATGTGGCAAGGATAAAATGATAATAACCCTACTTATATTTACCTATAAAGAAAATTTTTGAATGACTAATTCCAATTTTCTTTCATATAATTTTTAAGAAAAAAACAATGTTTATTAAAATTTTATTACATTTAACTCACTGCAATTATTAAAATTCATCATAATTTTCATAATTAATTCCAACTAAATAATTAAATTTATAATTGACACAAATTTTGGTAAAAAAATTTTATTAATCAATTTATAAGTGTCATATATTTGAGTTTGTTATACCTTTTTTCATAATTACATTAATAAAACACATTTAAATAAGTTGATGTATTTAATCTAAAATTTTAGTATATTAACTTTTTTTCTTTCAAAACTATCAATTAATCAAAAAGCATTAACAATTATGCAAGGGGAATGCGTAAGTAAGACACCACATTCAGTGTATTTTATATTGGTAATTTAAGTGTGAGAAAGAATTTATAAATAGGTGGATATTTTTGTATGTTTTGTTGGCGTAGTTAACCGTGTAAATTTTTATAATTTTATATTACAATTGTTCATTTTGTAAATTAATTATTTATTTTGAAGAATATATACGTGCATACTAGCTATTTGGTGGAATGAAATTAAGTTGGTTAGAAAAAATATGAAAATAACTACCTATATGTGGTCTATGTGATGTTTAAAAACTATAACATATAACGACCTAAATATGGTCTGTATGATGTTGAAAAAAAATATGAAAAAATTAGGTATTAAAAAAATTACAGGGAATCCGCTGAAAAATAGTCAAATGTTTTACAAAAAAGCATAACATTTTACATCGGGCCACTAAGGCAACAGATATGAAATTTCATCTTTTACATCAGCCCATTAAGGCCACTGATGTAAAATATTGTGTTCATTTTTTAAAATAACTTGTATTATTTTTACATCATACTTAACTTGAAACTGATGTGATATGTGTATTTTGTACATCGGGTTGTGACCCGATGTAAAATATCTTTGATTTACTACATCGCTTGACGTTACATCAGATCTAGAACCGATGTAAAAGGTGCTTTTTGTCCAATGTAAAAAGTCTTTTCTGCACTAGTGATATCTCACTACAATTATTTGGTCGACCCTAATGGATATATAGAAGACTTTACTATACAACTTGTGACACCCCAAATTAATTCAATTATTAAATAATTAGAAATTTAATTTTTAATTTAATTAAAGGTTTAATTATTGGTATTTTTGAATTAAATGGATTTAATTATTCAATTTAAATAAAGGAAGGTTGGGGGTGTAAGGTTGAATTGGAGGTGTGTGGAGTAAAAAACTCTACTAAATCCTAACTAATTTGTTTCTATTATTTGGCAAATAAAAATGAATAAATAAAGGAATAAAAGGAAAAAGTGTGAGGAAAAAGAATTAGGATTGCATACTACGTGAAATTGGAAAAAGAGAAGAGAAAAGAGGAGAAAGAGCCAAACGCCGATAATTCGAAGATTCATCGCGAGGTAAGGGGGGATTGAATCTGATTATTATGCCTTATAGGTTTTGATAATCGATAGAATAATTCAATCCGTTAGGAATCTCGAATTCGGATAATTGAATATGCCCTAATGTTAAAATCCGACGAAAAACCATAATTGAGATTAGCAAGAACGATTAGATTGACCTAGAATGATTCTAGGTTAATTAGAAAATATGTTCCTATAATCAAAAGTATGTGAATTTTCATGAATTAATTATGTTTTGGTGATAGTATGTTGTTGGGTGATGATTGGAATTAATGGAGATTCGTAACAGTGGAGAAAACTGAGTTTTTGATGAAAAACAAACTGTATGAATCGACACAAGGCAGTATGAATCGATGCATGCTGTGAAAATTTGGAAAACCAGAAGCTTGGAAAAGCCATGCATCGACTCATAGAGTCATGCATCGATTCATAAGAAGAAAAACAAGGCCATGTATCGATGCAAAAGGGTTATGGATCGATGCAAGGGAGTTATGCATCGACACATGATGCGTATGTGTCGACACATACTGAACAAATTTAAAAAATGCATAAAATTTTATGTTATGCATCGATGCATAACAATTTTGGGTCGATGCAAGCTGATTATGTATCGATGCATAGCCTTATGCATCGATGCATACTGTGTTGGGTTGAATAGAATTTTTCTGAAACGATTTCGGTCATATCTTTTTAACCGTAACTCCGATTTAGGCATAGTTGGTATCGTTGGAAAGCTTAGAACAATTACTACTTAATGGAAATATTTTCAACACTAATAATTGAAATCTAGAAGGATTAATTTAGCTTCCGTAATCAGAACTCGTTGAAAATTTATGGTTCAGGTGTTGAATAATTGTGCAGAATGTTAATTTTATAGAATGTTATGATTGATGTTATTCATTTATAATTGGAATAATGCTGTGTGTTCATGTTCCATGTTTTGAATTGTTGCATGCTTTTGATGTGCATGCATGAACATTTGGTAATGGTTCATTCCCATTGTGCGGAATTGAACTTGCAGGGCCAATAAACTTACCTAATGGACAGAGGTAGTGAGGCTAGATTCTTGACCCGGTGATGTATGGGCGAATCATTGAATTGACGTTGTTTCCGAAGTGTAAGCGGAATAGGGTGTGGACTTGGTTCACGATTGGTACCACATGCATTTGAGTCTGCATTGCATATGTGATTCTAACATGTTAGGATGAATTCCAGTGTTTCAATTGCATTTAATTGTTGTTGTATGCATAATGTATGTTTGGATTGTGTTTGTGAATTGTATGTTAATGCTGTTAATAAGGGTGAATAATGAATTGATTGTTTTATTGTTCTTGAGAAATGTATAATGCATCTTAATTTTGATGAAATCTCACCCTTACTTTAATGATTTCAGATTCGAAGTGATTAGTTGCTTAGGAAATTGGTGAGGACAACTTTTAGAGTTGTGCTACTTAGTTAGTCCGCGTGTCAGTGTCATGCTCTGGTAGTTGTAACACTGGGAAACGTTTGATTGAAATTTTTATGGATTTAAAATTGGTTGTTTTGTTATGCTTTGGTTTATGTCTTGAAAACAATTATTGATTGAAGTATTCCGGATTTTTATGTTATATTTCCGCTATTTAAACATAATCCGTGTTTCCACTTTATTTGATAAGTTCTTCAGTAAAGGCATGATTATTGTTAGAAAATACAGTGGAACTTTTCGTTTCGTGAATATATTGTGTGGTCTGTGTAGACCTTGAATTAGTTATATGATAATTTTGGTTTGTTTTCATGATTTGGCTAAATTTCTACAGGTAACTATCGAGGTCTCTCAAATAATCTCTTCAGTATTTAAGAGAGGATTAGTGTCAGCAGCTCCATATAATGCTTCACGCTCATCACTAATAATGTGCCTCTTCGATACAAAATACATAGCAGCAACCCCGCCATACTTTTCCACTAACCTCTCGTATAAATAAACCCACATCACCTGTGTATTTAGAGTGATAATTCAAAAATTATTTGCATTTAATAACATGTTAGACTTAGTATAACAAACAGAAAATGATAAAAATAAATAAAAGGATGCAGCAGACAGTGCCCTTCTAATGGTTGATAAATCTTGCTTTGCAAAAGCCTAAACTAACACTAATACAAAAAGATTAATTTACATCCATTTTTTATTACAATTACACCCATTAAATTTAATAAAAATCGGGTGTATATTTATTGGGTGAGAAATGTCTACCTTACACCCGATTTTTATTAAATCTAATGGGTGTAATTGTAATAAAAAACGGGTGTAAATAAGTTCTTATTGTTCTTATGTACACCCTATTTTCATAAAAAAATATGTGCTAATTTACACCCTTTTAAATAAAAATCGGGTGCACCCAAAGCGAGAATCATACCATTAAACCAAATGCCCTTATATGATAATCTTGCATAAACTCATAATGGAGAACTATTTCAGGTGAATCACTAGCAACATTTAGAAACTTATTCAGTCCTTCCCTAGGTCCGTTGTCCACTGTGGATTAAGAATTTTTGAATTACTCCAATACTTTGTACTAAAACAATATTCTTACTTCTAAAGTCTTTGATCCTTTAGTATTGTATACCTATACCAAGAATTTACAAAGAGAAAAATATCTCATTATCCATTTTCTAGATAGTGAAAATTTATTTGAATTGGATCCAACTTCTGTGTGTCTGTTGGACTGTTATCAACTTTGTTGCTCAAGTCTTTTGAGCTCACACGGTCACGAAAAGTCAAAAGTAATTGAACAGCCTGTTGAAGAAAGAAATGAAAAATTAATAGGTTAATGAAACATTCACTAGAACCTCCGGGTGAACAAAAATAAACCCTATATTTCGGTAAAATATGAGCATTGAACTAGAATGTCCATATTAATGTGAAGAAATAAACTTAGTATTGACAGTCATTTAAAACATTCATCCATAAAAAGTATTTGAAATCTTTCAAAAGACTGACCTTTGCTGAACTTCTGTATGCAGCCACACTCTCATCGTAATCTTTAAGTTCATACTTAACTTCTCCAAGCAAACGAAAAGCATCAGCATCATTTGGTTTTTCCTTGGAACACGAAAAAATCAGTTCAACAATTATTCTATGATTAAGCAGCATGATTTGTGCAAAATGTATTTGAAAGAGAAGATTTTAATTGGAATTGCTTTAGGAAATCCTTAGAAGATTAAACGTATAATGTGATAACATTACAATCTCTAATTACATGAACCTAAAAATAAATCAGAAAATATAAAAATCAGGTTTCATTTCATCTGATAAAAAATAATACAAATCATGGCCTCATTATTAACAGTAAATTACAACTCATATATAGGAATTAGTACCCCCTAAATGGAGATACTTCTCAACACATAATATGCATCTTCGAAAACATAATCATGGTAAAAATAATACTAACCTTGATCAAATCATCGAGTAGAGAAGCAACTTTTGAATATTCCCCTAGTTCAGCCAATGTTACTGCAACACCCTCAAAACCCCTTTAATTGTATCTAGAGACACAAAAACTAGCAGAACATAACTATCACCCACTACTTACTTCGAGAGCTGTTGGATCTCTTGGGGAGTTACTTAATGTCGCTTCAAATTCCATAAGCCTACTCTGCCATATTTCAGGAAAGAAACCAAGGATTAAAACAAGTTATCAAACTTATTCTAAATGTGAGTGTCTAAAGAAGCAATTCCTGCAGACTATCTTACCCGAAGAGCAAATTTATCCTTCTCTGACAATTTATCATTGACCACGACAGTTTCTTCGTTGGGGCTAACACAAAAAAAGATATCCCAATTTCAACGACATACAAAGTAGGAAAAGTATGCAACAATTCTTGTTTCTTTCTTCATGACAATTGAAGGACACAAACAATAGTGTCTGTTTGATGTGAACAACTGTATTTTGTTTTCATTTTTCTATTTTTGGTCAAAATTTTGTTGAAGCTAAAACAACGTGTCAATTTTATAATCAAAAAGGAAAAAAAACAGTACATGAAAACATAGCAGAAAATGTTGACTCAAATGAAACTTGTCCTTAATTTATACAATTACAGTAGAGTGAACTTACAGCCTCCATTAGTTGCTTTATTTCATATTCGCTAAGCTTGGATCCCAATTTGGACAGTCCAGATTTTAGTCCTTCATATGTGATTGTGCCACTTCGACCTGTATCGATATTGTTGAACATTTGTTTCAAGCCCTTAATTTCTTCTTCTGCAACGTTTTCTGCTATTACCTTCCATATCAAAAATAAGAAAAAACATTAGAAGTATATTTTTATTTTTATCCTCTCATACTTTAGTCATATCAAGAAAGTATAATTGTTTAAGTGGTAATGTATATTCATGTTTGAGGTACCTTTTAAGCAAGTTTCTTCATCTTGTTCATTGCTCCGAACTGTTTCATCCGGATTAAAACAACATTGTCTAAGGGCCTGTCTGATGCCTTACCACCTTCTTTCATCCATGGGTGTTCTGCTTATAACCAATAATGTGAGAGACCTTATTAGTAACAAAACCCGATCTCTATAATTATAAATAAAATACAGCTCCATGTTAATCAACTGTAATTAACTAAATTGGTTTCTGTAAGTACTTACCAAGGGCATCAGAAGCTGTAATGCGTTCACTCGCAGCAAACTGAGAGATAAACAAATAGCTTAATACTATGATATGATTCAACTATGAAGTCCTCACAAGGCACTCTCCCCTAATGTCCACATCACATTCTTGCTAATTCTGAGTTTCTTAATCACATATTCCTTGATTGACCCGCTTCTATTCTTCCATTGGATGCCACCGTTGTAGGGCCTGCCTTGTTTCTTCCGGCGTTGAATCTTGAGGACTTAAGTTTGCAATGTCATAGATGTTTTGGTAAGTATTGTCATGCATTTAACTAGAAAATGAAATGCGATAGATGTTTTGGTAAGTATTGTCATGCATTTAACTACAAAATGAAATGTCAATCTACAAAAGTTCTTTTGACTAAAACTGTTGGAAGCCATATCTAGCAAAATTTGAATCCCGTTCAGATTGAGTACAATAAAATAAAAGTAGCTACTATGGCCCTGTTACAACACATTAGCAGCTCCACCATTCCAGCATCACTAGTTAGACAGGCCAAGTGAAGCACACTAGAACCCTCTTGTATGTCCTCCATTAGCTGAACTTTATTTGTAGAAGTCGTCTTCGAATCAATTGATGAAGACGTATTAGAAAAAAGGCCTGCGCAACAATTAATTATTCGTTACCCTTCTTTTTCGACTTTCCAGAAGTTTAGACTTTATAAGATTAGAAGACTTACTGGACAAAGCTTTTCCACTGGAAGAATTGATGACCACGTATGACTTGACGATATATCGGTACACGACTTTCTTGTCATTGGCGTATATGCATTCCAGAACTTTTTGTGCCACGGAAAAAAGATGGTGGCTTTTTGGCATCCGTCGAACAAAGATTTTCTCAGAATACTGTGATGATAAGAGAAGAGAAACAGTCAATTTCTGCCTTAATATTGTTTTCTAAGTAAGAAATAACTAGAAATAAGCATTAAACTTACCTTTGCATGAATGAATTTCTCCTTAAGTGAAATAGGATCATCATGTTCTGGTTTTTTTATATGACATAACTTGTTTTTAGAAGCTCTGGGTGAACTGCAATGCAGGTTGCGAGAATGTAGTAAAAGATTAGACGACTAGTCCTATCAATCTTTGCAATACTTAACATCCATATGGAGTGTCATCAGTTTGTGGACTACTTGTTGTGAGCAAAAGCTCCTCCCAAACCGAGTTTGCAAAGAGATTTCCCAATGACTGAAACATAGTTAAGACGGACGAATCCCACACTTTGACATCAAATTTCAGTGATCTTACCTACAAAAATGTCATCAAGATTTGGATAAGACATGAAACATACATATATATATATATATATATATATATATATATATATATATATATATATATATATATATATATATATATATATAACATCAAATACTTATTTTTGATTTATGTACACCAAGATTACGGTGAACACCAGAGCACTCAATGCATACAAGGATGCCGAGGTTTAAGGATGCCCAGTCTGGTTCAGGTTTACCGCAATTAGCACATTTGTCATTACTGCTAACATTTCTTAGAATTTCAATTGGTTGTTCAACTTTTACACTTGGTCTATTCTTTTGTACGTCTTCAGATGACTTATTAGTGGCGGAGTTCTTGGAAGCAAGTTCCCCACTCACTAATCGATCGTAATCTTATAAACTTTGTATTGAGTCAGTGTTACTTGAAGAGTCGGTTTCACCGCTTTCTTAGCAAAACTTTATATTGAGGTACAGATTCCCTCCAGTCAATTCTTAGCAAAACTTCGTCTTTGTTACTCAGAGAATCCTTCAACGAGTCACCAAAGGATTTTTCTATTAGAACAGATGGAATTACAAAATTTTCTATGTATCCGTCGGCATCAGTGCCCTCCTCATGTGAATCCATAGTTATCCATGTCTCATCAATACTGTCAGTTACTAACACAGCTACAGCTCCATCCAGTTGGGCATGCCATACCTTTAAGGCAAAATAACACTCTACAAATGCAAGTAACTTCATCAATAAGCAACAAAAAACTTGGATTCAAAGAATTAGAATCTGTGGATGGTTGAAGCTTTTAATTGAAGGCACTCTTTCTCAACTGACTTAACATGTTTACCGCAAACGTGATGTCAGGCCTCGAAATGGTGAGGTACATGATCTTCCCAATCAATCTTCTATATCCAGAAATATCAACTAATGGTTCACCATCAGTATTGTTAAAGGAAATTGAGGCATCAAGTGGAACATTGGCAGGTTTAGATGCCATGTATCCTGTGTCTTGAAGAAGCTGTATGGTATATTTCCTTTGACAAAGGTGTATACCTCTTTTTGATTTGGCAATCTCCAATCCCAGAAAGTAATTTAAGTCCCCTAATACTTTCAACTTGAAGTGTTGTTTCAGCATAGCTTCAACTTGTTTCAACCTCTGCATATTGGGACCTGCAAGGACAATGTCATCTACATATACAAGTAGAATGACAAGATTAGAACCAGTTCCACTAAAGAACAGTGAATGATCAGCCGGAGACTGTTCAAAACCTAATGAGCTGAGTGTGGAACTAAACTTTTGGTACCATTGTCGAGAAGCCTGCCGTAAGCCATATAATGACTTGTTAAGCTTACAAACCAAGTTCTCCCCCTGAATAGGATAACCTTGAGGCAATTTCATGTACACTTCTTCATCAAGATCTCCATTGAGGAAAGCATTGTTGATGTCCAACTGAATAAACTTCCACTGTTTTTGAGCTGCAATAGACAGAAGTATTCTAACAGTTGTTAACTTCGCCACAGGGGAGAAAGTGTCCAGAAAATCTACTCCAGCCTGCTGTGTGAATCCTTGAGCTACTAGGCGTGCCTTATACCTATCAAGTGATCCATCAGCGCGGTACTTTACCTTATATATCCACCTGCATCCAACAGTTCTTTTACCTTGAGGCAACGACTCAATTGACCATGTATTGTTAGCTTCCAAAGCAGCTATTTCCTCTGCCATGGCATGTCTCCATTTAGGGTCTGACACAGCTTGATGAAAGTATGAGGGCTCATATATTGTAGAAATCTGGTTGATGTAATCTTTGTATGAAGGTGTAAGGTTGTTGTATGACAAGTGAGCTTGGATAGGATATTTAACGTGGCATTGGTAATCTTGTAAATGAGATGGAGGTCGATGATTTCTGTTGGATCTTCTAAGGTTTTGAGTTTGTGTAGTTGATACAGGTATGTTGGCAACAGGTAAAGCATTGTTATGATGTTGATTGTCCTCATGAATCTGTGGCGTGTCAGGTGGTGTGACAGGAGGATCATGAAGAATTAACGGAGTTTGGGCAGTTTGTATGGGATGGTCATGAACAGTGTTTGGCAAAACTGTGTCAGGAAAAAGATTAGGTACAAAGGTGTCATCTTGAAGTGTGTGAAAAGGGAATATAGACTCATGGAAAATCACATCTCTTGTGATCACGATCTTTCTTGACTCAAGTACCAACAGTTTATAGCCCTTTGTTCCTGGTGGATATCCAAGCAGGATGCATGGCATGGCACGAGGAGTGAATTTATTTCTATGTGCAGGAATTGTAGATGCAAAGCACAAACAGCCAAACACTCTTAAAGAGGCATAGTCAGGTAGCTTACCATGCAATAGCTCATAGGGATACTTGTTACTCAGGCCAGGAGAAGGTGTCCTGTTTATTAAGAAAGCACTTGTGGTCACACAATCACCCCAAAACTGAATAGGAACCTTTGACTGAAACAACAAAGCTCTTGCCAAATTTAGTAGATGCTGATGTTTCCTTTCTACTACAGAGTTCTGTTGTGGTCTATGAGGACAGGATAATTGATGTAGAACTCCTTCTGTTTGGAGAAACTCAGTTAACTGCAACTCTTTGGCATTGTCACTGCGAATGACTTTAATACAAGCATTAAACTGAGTCTTAACATATTTGAAGAACAATTTAATCAACATTGTAGCTTCAGATTTATGTTTCATCAAGTGAATCCAAGTATACCTTGTGTTGTCATCCACAATGGTTAAAAAATTATGTGAGCCATTATATGTAGCTCTTTTAAAGGGTCCCCACACGTCACAATGTATAAGATCAAAAGCTAAATCAACACGATTATTATTGGAATTAAAAGGTAAACGATGCATTTTTGCAAGAGGACAAACACTACGTAATTCAGTATAAGATGTATTTAAAGGAAACAATTTAGGAATGACATTTTGAATAGTTTTCAACACTTGATCAGAAAAATGACCTAATCTAGCATGCCATGTCGAAATGGAAACATTTCTAACAGAATTACAGGTCTGCATCTCTAACACATGGTTATTATTACAAGCAGCTAAAGAAGATAGAGACTCCACTTTGAGGAAGTACAAGTTATGACTTTGATCACCCTTGCTAATCACCTTCCCCTTGTGAATGTCCTGAATAATGAATCCATTATCAGAAAACACAATGGATAGGTTAGAATGATGAACTAGTTGACTAACAGATAACAGGTTTACATTGAATTGAGGAATGTACAGTACATTATGCAGTGTCAAGTTGTTTCCTAAATTGACTGTGCCTATGGCAGATACAAGGACTTTGGTGTTATTGGGTAAAGACACATATTTGTTAGACAAAAATTTGTAAGAGCTGAACAAATTTAAAGTATGAACAATGTGAGATGTGGCTCCTGAATCAACAATCCAAACATGTTCTAAAGGGTAATTATTGTGATGTGATGAAGAGAATATCATACCAACTGAATCACCTAAGGATGCAGCTTCTCCAAGAGGGATTGTCGTGCCATTTGACCTTGAATGTATGCAATGAGTTGTTGATATTGCTTTGTGTTCAAAGGCGCTGTATCAGCTATGCTCTCTGCATTAACAGCATTAGCAGCAGACTGTGTAACTTTGTTCTTGCGATATCCAGGCGGATATCCATGTAATTTGAAGCATTTGTCTTTGATGTGACCAAGAATCCCACAGTGGGAGCACAAAGGCCTATCCTTCCTTCCCAATCTTGGACTTAACACCATTAGAATCATTGGCAGCATAAGCTAAAGCTTCAGTGTTATCACCCGTGATAGAATTAATCACTCTCTGTTTCTCTTCTTGGATTACAAGTGAAAAAACACGAGTAACAGATGGTAACGGATCCATGAGAAGAATTTAGCTTCGAATGGGATTGAAACTTTCATTCAGACCTAGCAAGAAGGTTAAAACGTATTCGCGATTGATATGTTCAATCAAAGAATTAACACCTCCACACACACAATTGTGAACCGGACGAAATTCAGCTAGCTCTTCCCAAAGTCCCTTGAGCTTAGAGTAATAAGCACCAACAGAGAGTGTACCTTGAGTGCAGGTGATGAAGTCTTTGCGAAGCTGAAACAGACGCGGTCCATTGTTCTGCAGAAATCGTTCTTGAAGGTCATTCCAAATTGCCGCTGCATTCGATGCATAGATCACACTTGCCGCGAGTTCTTTGGACACAGAATTCAAAAGCCAAGATGCAACGACATTGTCATTGCGTTGCCAGATAGTAAATTGAGGATCATCTTCTGGAGGTTGCGGAATCGATCCATCTACAAATCCAACTTTGTTCTTTGCGCGAAGAGCTATGAACATCGCGCGACGCCATGACGGATAGTTGTCTTCCGTCAAGAGATGCGATACCAGAACAAGGCCAGGATGATCCGAGTGATGGATGAAGAACGGATTCTGCTGTTGATCTTCCATGAGGATGAACGAAACGAAGCAAATCTTGATGAAACAGGAAATACGGAAGCGGGAATGCAAATCTTGGAGTGAGATTTGCTTCAAAAATCTACTGATACCATATCAAGTATAGCTCAATGATCAAGATGACTATGCTTAGAGCCATGGAAGCATTCAAGAATGAAGAAGAAGAAGAAGATGGAATCTAACATAATCCTAACTGAATTCTGTTTGTTTTTCTTTTATTCAAAAAGGTGAAAATGAAGTACATGCCATATATATCATTTTACAAGTGAACCTTATCTCTATTAGTAAAATGACTAATCTACTCTTAATAGACAACCATGAGCCTTTGTCAGGATAAACAAGTGATCCAAGAATATAGCCACCATAATTTGGAATTCCAAAGTTTCCTATGGCACCATCTTTTTTACCTCGTAATTTATGTGGTGATAGAACAGTTATGTTGTTTTTCTCCACTACAAAACGACCTTGAACGTAGGTTAGAATGAAGAACAAGACAAAGAGATGAAACATAATCATTAGAAGTTACAGTAAAGAGTAAATAAGGGAGCTTTGAAACTTCATAACAAAAACTCATTAACCACAATCCCATTCCTTACAGTTTTAATATTTATATTTGGTGACACTATGACAACAAACCCCCTACTTGAGCCACCTATATTAGTAACCATTGTCTCAATTCTGCACACAAACCATGAAACTGAAAACATAACAGGTTATTATCGTGACTCTGCTCTCAACTGTAATATAACCTAAACTTGAAAAGCTTTACTCACATCAGGTTTTATCTCTGGTTTTACCCAAATCACCAACTGTCATTGAGTCATTCATGATCCCCTAAGAACACAGAACCATTGCTGTTGAAAGAGCAGCTGCCTCGTTCAACAAGTCTTCTTGAACAGATATATGATTATCAACATCATTAATACCATTGGAGGTGTTTTTACTATCGTCTAGATACTCAGATTCTATATCAGAATCATCAACAGTTGTATAGTCACCTTGTTCTTCTGGGAATGATTAGGGTTTTCGGCATTAGATGAATCGGACCAACCGGAGAATCCATGAGAAAAACCTATCTACATCTTTCATGGGATCATAACATGCCTTATGGATCACCAGTGGTATGAACCAACTAATGGCTAACAACTTCCATTCCTTCAACAGACTGTATCACAAAAGTATTTTAAAATTTTTAAATTTGCACCTGAAAGAATGAACTTTTTGCTGCCATATAAATTTATATTTTTCATGAAGATAAAATAACTCAAACACAAACATGAAGATCATTTCAACATAAAAGTATCTTTCATTATTTTAGCCATTTATCATGATTTTATCTTCTGCAAGTAAAAGTATCTTTCAACGTTCTTTGTTTTTTTAATGCACAATGAGTTTCAAATATCTTTGTTTTTTTAATGCACATTGAGTTTTGAATATTCAAGAAATCAACATAAACATGAAAATTTTATTGATACACCGAATCATAATTTACTGGATTCTTAAGAATCATATACTTATTTTACAAAAGAATCACGTGTTTATTTTTCCATAACAATAACATGGTTTAGGAAGTTAATTGTACGATGATTGGACTCTTGACGTTGTGGGTGCCATCTGACCAAACAAGTGATGAAGAAAACTCGGTTTGACTTGAGTCTACACTCCCAACAACTGTGACAACAAATGACTTTGTCTCTTGTACTGATTTGAATGAGAGAGTATTTGGCTCCACTGTAATCTTGACATTTGGAATTGGAGTGACAATAGCCTTGTAGGTTGAAGTGGGAGAGCCAACATTTGTAACTGTTCTAGGAAACTTGATATTGAAAGATTCCTGAGGCGCAGCAGGAATGACTAGTGCAGGATAGTTTAGATCTTTTACTAAAGATCGGTTAGAAGTTCCACGACAACTTGAGGCTTGTCCACTAATTTGTTTAATTTTGTCATCATCGTAACCATAATTGCAAAGCATTTGCACATAATCGTCTTTCGTGATGTTATAAATAAGTCCTGGGTTAACAGCTAGTCGCGGATTGGCATTCCCCGATCCATAAGAAAACTCCCCAGCCAAATCATAAGTACCATTCACAGGATTTGATGTGGTCATGATAGCGGATTTTATAGCAGCAGGTGACCAATCTGGATGAAATGATTTCACATATGCAGCGATTCCAGAAATATGGGGACACGACATAGAGGTTCCAGACTGTATGCTATAACTAACCTTTCTCGTGTCATCGGCACTCCCAGACGGTGGGGCTAGAGGTGAATAAGCAGCCAAGATACTCACTCCTGGGGCACTTATATCTGGTTTCATTATATCCAGAACCACTGAATTTGGACCACGAGAAGAGAAATAAGCAACTCTAGGAGCATTTGTGTCACGTAAGATCTCACTTTTCAAAATTTCAGCTTCAGAGGATGTAGTAGAATTTGCGTAAGATTCAACAAGATCGAAGTCTTTTGAATTCAAGTTAGTTAAAGGAAAATGAGAGACAAAAGGCACTTCACTTCGAGACTCATCAACAGTTGTGACTATACCATATGCACCACTTAGAAAAATAGATTCTGCAAGTTCTCGTGCTTCACACAAAACAATCTTACCTTTCACCAAGCTAGTTGAGCAAGTACCCTCAGCTATGGGAACATTTGTTCCATTTGAGGGGAAAGCATTAATTGAAGTACCAATGAGAGTCTTTCCATTTCCAAGAATGAGCTTACTAATGAATTTACGATCTATGGTAGTTGCTGCAACACTAAATAACCAAGGTGCTACACTGATAGTAGTACCCGCGTCAGGACCACTGTTTCCTGCAGAATGTGATGTGAGTATCCCATTCTCCATTGCATGAAAAGAACCAATGGCAATAGGGTCATCCACAAAATCTACTGCAGCTTGACCCCCAAGTGAGACCGAGAGAATGTCAACACCATCAGCAATGGCATCGTCAAATGCAGCTAAGATATCACTAGTACTGCATGCACCATCTGCACCACATATTTTGTACATGGCAATCCTTGAAGATGGGACTCCACCTCTTGCGGTGCCTTTTGCAATATCAAAAAAGCTCACACCCTGCACCTCTCTTCCACCTGCAGTTGATGCTACATGAGTTCCATGACCACCCTCGTCTCTTGCACTATCCGAAGTACCATAAAATCTTGCTCCGATGAGTTTATTATTGCAAGTGAAGTTAGAACCACCTTTACAAACTCCCTTCCACTTCTTTGGAATGGGACCAAGACCTAATCAATCATACAAATAAGGAAGAGTGATGACAAATTTAGGCACTCATAATTGCTACTAACATCTAACATTATTAAAACATTATAACTTAAGTGATAAAACATATACCTTTATCATTGAAACTTTCGGACTCCGGCCATATCCCACCGTCTATGACTCCGATTATCAAATCACTCTCAATAGTCAGATCTCTTTTGACTGTTTGAGGTAATCCAAGAAAGTCCCACGATGCTGTAGTTTGTATGTGAAAGTTTTGATTTGGAAAAACTGAGACCACATCTTTCATGCTGAGAAGTTTTTCTCTTTGTTGATCATTGAGTATCGCAACAAAACCATTGAAACTTCTCTTATAACTTCTAAGTAATAGGTTTTCTACGTTGCCGCCTTCAAAGACTTGTTGCAGCATATTCAAATGCTGAGAGGTTGGAGAATAGGATACTTCCTTAGGAAGTGAGCCCATGTATACAATGTATTCATTACCATTATGAGTGGCAGCACAACCCAAAAGAATAATACAAGAGAAAACTAAACATGCAAAAGAGAATAGAAAAATATTATGCGTAGTCATGGTTTGTATTTTAGAAATGATGAATGAATGAATTGTTAGCTCAAACTCAAGCCATTATATACACTTAGGAAAAGATCAAATTATATCTTCTCTTGTATTCAAAGATAGTATTCCGTTTAATATATTATCATTAAAAGAAAATCATGAATTAAACAGGTAATATCAGTTTTATTATAACAATGGAATTTTGTTTAATTTGTTAAAAGATAATTATTTTAAAAAATATTTTTCTTTTAATGAGATAATACTAAAACTATATATTATAAAATAGTTATAATAACTATCAAAAACAAAAAAACTATCTATGCTATCCTAATTTTTATTGACAGTTGTATCATAAATATGTCGAATATAATTTTTACTAAAAAAACAAATATTTTAATAATAAAAAATAAAAACTTACTTATAACGTGAGATATATTTATTATAATCTATTTTGAGTAATATAGTTGTTAAGCTCTTAATATATTTTCTAAATTTATGATAAAAATAATTTATTAACTAGTATATAACAATTGAGCTAAAAAAAATATTTGTAATTAGTAATTTTTTAAAATCACAAATCAAAATAACAGTTTTAAAATTAAGAAATCATCTACCAAATCGTATCATTATGTAACAAGATTCAGTATTTTTAAATTTCAAATTTATTACATACCATAACTTTTTAGAATCTTAAATGTCTAGCATTGAATCCAAAGATTTTTTGTTATAATAGTGCATTACATTTTGAATTCACGTTATAAATTAAAAATAGATACTTTTACCCAAAAAAAGTTATTTTCTGAACTATGTTTACAATTTGAAATTATTGTGTCAATTAAATCAGATTTTCTTAGCTGTCCAAAAAAGGATTTGAATAACAGTCAAAGCTTTGAATGTTATTATTAATTTGTGTCAATTTTTTTAATGTCAAATTATTCGTAACGTAAAGAAATCCTTAATTAATTGAGATTTATTTCTGACTATTTTTCTATATAGATAACTTTTTACAATTTTTTTTCAACTTTTCTTTTTCTGTAAATAAATAACGTGATTATATTACAAATTTCAATTATTTTTCCTTTTTTCTAATCATAACCTTTCAATTCATTTTTTTTATTTTAAAATAAAATCTTCTAATTTTGTTCTATATATATAAACAAAATACAATGATATGGAATAAATGTCTTTAGAATATATATTATTTATCCATAGTAGTCATATTTATTTATATTTTGGAATATATATATATATATATATATATATATATATATATATATATATATATATATATATATATATATATATATATATATATATATATTAAAATGATGGTAAGTATTCTCTCCATTTTGTTTTTGGTAATGAGGGGGCCTAAGCCCAAAACAAAAAGAAAAACTACAAGATTACACCCCTATAAGTTGTAACCCCTACAGCCTCTTCATCGAACCTACTACGAAATACAATTAGAAATAATATAAAAAATAATTAACTCCTGATGACCACTCTTGACCAATTTAGCTAGCTCATTTGCATAGTTATTCGCTTCCCTATAAGTATGTTTAATAATCACTTGTTCATGCATGTCCAACAACAACTTAATCTGATAAATCAAGTTCCTACAACACTAACATGCAACTTTTCCATAGTAATAGCTTGAATGACTCCCATAGAATAATATTCAACTCCAACTTCCTGAAGCCTTTAGTCATAGTGATTCTCAGCCCTTCGACAACCCCATATAACTCAACCACGAACAAGTCGCATCTACCAATAAATTTGGAGAAATAACAAAGCCAAACTCCATTAGAATTCCTCACTATACCACCACAACCTGCAACATTATCTTGACCACTAGCCCCATCAACATTGAGCTTAACCATACCAATAATATGAGGTTGTCATCTTATATTAGCATTAACAATCCACTTATCTACAAAAACCTCCTTCACCTTCATTGCTTCATCATAATCCCAAATTTTTCCCTGATACTTATTGCACTTATTGCTTGATCTGCTAACATACGACTCACTCCCCAGCATCAGTTCTCCCGGATGACATCTTAAGCTCATCCCCGTGTCTCTTCTATTCAAAAGACACGGGGATGAGCTTAAGATGCCATCTTAAGCCCATCTCCGATGTTTCTCCTATTCAAAAGATGACTATGAGTCTAGCGTACGACTCGCCCTCCAGCAACAGCTTCTCCAAATGGAATCTATAAGCCCATTCCAGCATATCATCAACTAATGATCCAACTTCATACAACAGCGAGTGCAAATTTTCAGGTGAACTCGAGTGTTCAATCATCTTCTACTTTCAGGCTATGAAAGGCAAACATGTCAATCTAACCCTTCCAGCACAAGAAGATTGAACAGGGGAAACTGTTATACTCCAAAATTTGCCCTCTCACTCCTCAAGACATTTCACATATCTATACTCAAGGATTTCACAAGGGCTGACCAGACAAACTCTCTCCTAAGCAATCAATTCAAACTAGAGTTTTGGCATTCTCAATTCAAGATGGACATCCAACACTTTAAATGGTCATCATGCCTCATCATATGCTTCAAAGAATCTCCATGTCAAGTTTCAAGCCTTACAAGTCAAGTTTGCTCAGACAATTGCTCAAATGGTGGAAAATCAACTGTATTGGACAAAAAGTCAACTGTGGTCAACATACAGTCAAACTTCATAATTTTTGGTCAATACCAATATTTTGAAGTAATATTCATCATTTGATCAAGGGTTGATCATGATTCCTCAAGAAAAGTCAAGATCTAATCAAAAGTCAAAGTTTCTAAATTAGGGTTTTTCAGACAAAAGTCAACAAAACTTTGACCAAGTCTAACTTTCACATACTTTATCATAAATTTTCCCACCACAACTCATTTTAAAGAGAAATCAATTCTCTACAACTTCATGTCTCGCAAGCTTGGGCAGAAAATGCTTCATTTGGGAGTTATGGATCAAAACATTACAGGTCTTTTTAAAAGTCAACAAAAAGTCAACTTTTTCTAAAGGAGTGTTCATGAGTATGGAAACTTCAATGAAGATGAAACCAAAAGGGCTGTTTAGAAGACATCTTGAGCTTTCTAAAAAGTCCAAGAACACCCAAAAATGTCAAAAATTGAGCAAGATATAAATTGTGCAAGTTGAGCATTTTTGAGGAGGTGCATACAGAGAAATACATTGTAAAAGCCAAAGATTTCCAAATGGGCCTAAGCTTTTGTGATTTATACTTGATCATAAGATTATCCATGATAACCATACAACAATTCACGCCCTTTACCTTATTTATTTATTTTTGAATTTAATAGCTTAAATTCAAATTTAATTAAATAAAATGCAAAAATAAAAGATAAGGCAAGATGGGCTAGACATTTACATGGCTTGGGGTCCAAGATAGCTCATTACAAGCTGTCAATTTTGTTCAAGAAGATTGAGGGAAGATTGAGCAAATTTGGAAAGATTTTGTGAAATTTTTCAAATCAAATATTCTCCATTCAAGGAGAATATTTTCTCTTAATGCCTTGACCTATTTTCATTCCTCTATAAATACTTGGCTTTCTTACAAGTTCAGGAGGCTTTTTAGACAACCCTTACACGTGCTCCTAGCCTCTCTCAAACCCTAGAAATTTCATAAATTTCTTACAAAATTGGCAATATCGTGTTTGGTTTTCCAGCCAGTTTCAAGCAATTCCAAGCACTCCAACGTGTTCCAGAAGTGTTGTAGGAGCAGGTTAGATCAATCGTAGCAAGCTTTCCATGGCTTAATCATGAAACACCATTGTTAGGGTTCATAAACTGAGCAACCTCGTATCTACAGTTAGAGCCTATTTCAGGCAAACGCCACCATTAGATTCGTAGCATCCTAATTTGTGGATCTGGATTATTCTTGTTTGTGTTTTCATGCGTTTTTCATGTTTTTAGCATTTGAGCATGATCGGAGAAGACGATCGGAGCACTGCTCCGGTGCTTCTGATTCAGAAGTTTCTAACCCTTACCTATTTATGGGTTCAGAAGGATGAATGGATGTATCACCCGGTTCACCTTCTGCGCACACTCTGTCGGTCGTGGGTTTAAACCCCACCTTTGCAATATTTTTCTTTTTGCCTTGCAGGTTCCCAGAATTTCCAGAAGTTATGCCCCAGAATCTCTAGCTTCTGGATCCCTTCCAGCCAGAAGTGTCAACTTTTGGGCGTCATAAGCATCAGAAGCTCCAGCAGCGAAATCCCAGAAGTTCCAACTTTTGGATCCCCGAGCAGGGGCATGTCCAAGCTCCGACTGGATCCCATCATAAGGCGCCCGCTCCGACCAGATCCATCTCGTGAAAGTCCCAGAAAATTCCAATTTCTAGGCACCTCCAGCGCAGAAACCCCAGAAGTTCCAACTTCTGGGTGCCTCCAGCAAGAAATTGCCCAGAAGCTCCAGCTTCTGGGATGACTTCCTCCAAAAGCACTTATGTATTTTTTTATTTTTTTCCACATTTTTATTATTTTTGCTAATTTCATAATTAATTAAAATTAGTAAATTAGGTTAAACAATTAGGGCTAATTAGACAACTTCGCTAATTTTTTTCTTCATGCTTAAATAATTAATTTAGGGTTAGTATTAACTAATATTTCTTTAAAATTAATTAAAATCAATTAGACTTAGAATTATTCTCCACAATTTCAAAAAAATCCAAAAAATATTAGGATTAGTTTTCTATTCAGTCATTTATTTTAATTTTAGATTTAAGGGTACTTTAGTATTTGTTAATTTGTACTGTTAGTATCATTTAACTTGATCACCAATATTAAGTTTTAATTAGGTTTATGGGCATATCTATGTTTGTGCTTTTTTGTGTATAAATATGTACTTTTATTTCATTAATAAACATCAATCTTTATTTTCATACTCTTTTCATTATTCCATCGTTCCTTCTCTTTGTCTTTGTGCACCAACAATAATAATATATAAACAATAATATTTATAAAATATTATGTATTTTTGTATTCTTATCCACTTTTATAATCACCCTTAATTCTAACTGATTTTGCTTACCATTTTATCTATTCATTCTTTTTTAGGATTTTTTACAATATTTTCAATTGATTATAACTCCAATCAATAACAGAGTTATCTTCTAATAACTATTTGCATATTTGTTTATCTTATTAAGTTTCATGCTCAATGATTCTATTTTTATGTAAAATTCATAACAATTATACTTACATGCTCGAACACACTACCATAATTTATTGTGAAAATTTTCTTAAGAACGGTTTTGACCTCCCAAATTTAGATTTTCCTATTTTTAATTTACCATTTTCAATATTTTTTTTATTTTTATTTTTACCATTTATTTTATTTATTCTTTCATTTGTTAATTTAGTGGATTTGGTCTTGCTCTCCTATTATTGCAATTTACTTCTTCTTTTTTACTCCACTAATTATATATTTTGTTGATAAGATATGATTGAGTTTATTATTAATTTAAATCTAATTGAGGAGAAACAACAACTCAAAAATATTGATATGGTGTAAATCAATCTAATGAATAAAAAAGGAATTACTATAATAAATTCACAATATTTAAGGTATTTATATTATATTATATTATATTATATTATATTATATTATATTATATTATATTATATTATATTATATTATATTATATTATATTATATTATATTATATTATATTATATTATATTATATTATATTATATTATATTATATTATAATTAATATTTTTATTCACTTTTTAATGTGATTGTAATGAATATAATTATAAAATACAAATTATTATATATGGTAAATCCTTAATATATTAAAACAGAATACTTGTTTAGGCGCAAAATTTAAAATAAAATTCCGCTAAACACGTGCATCGCACGTGGTAAAGTACTAGTTATTAAATATTTTTAAATTTTTATATATAAAATAAATTCTAAAAAATAAAAAAAAAATTGATAATTATCTAAATTAGTATTTATTGATAATAATTTATAAAATTAGTCCACGCATCGCGTGGGTAGATGTCTAGTAATAACTAACAATCATAACCTTCAATCTCTGGTACATTATCATTGTAGTGCTCAGAAAACCTCACTCCACCATGATTTTCATGATTCTCTCTATTTTTAATTCAATAACGGAACATACATACACACACATAAATAAAAGTAATTACCGTGTCAAAACATGGAAATTGTGAAAAGTGAAATATTAAAAATAAATAGTTGAAATATGGTAAAAAATGAAGTCAATGATTTTGTCACATGCAATAATAACAAAATATTATCCTACAAAATAGATTTGCTAAATGTTATTCAATTTTTTATCTTGTTTTATTTGCTAGGAATGAGAAAAATCTATCTGCATCTTTCCTGGGAACATAACATGCCTTATGGATCACCAGTGGTCTGAACCAACTAATGGCTAACAACTTCCATTCGTTCAAGAGACTGCATCATAAAAGTATTTTTAAAATTTATGTAAAAAAGTTCCACTTTTCAAAAAGAAAAAAATAGATTAATAAAAAACTCCAATAATGTATCTACATCATCAACACTTTTATCTAATTAGCAATCCTTAACAAAACATGAATCTTGTGTCTCTTTGGATTGAAGAACATTTGCTTAAACATATTCTATTCATGATCGTTTTTTGTTTTTCTAATGCACATTGAGTTTTGAATATTCAAGAAATCAACATAAACATGAAAATTTTATGGATACACCAAATCATAATTTATTGGATTCTTGAGAATCATATATTTATTTTACAAAAGAATCACATGTGTATTTTTCCATATCAGTAACATGGTTTAAGGTGTAAATTGTACAATGATTGGACTCTTGACATTGTGGGTGCCATCTGACCAAACAAGTGACGATGAAAACACGGTTTGACTTGGTCCTACAGTCCCAGCAGCTGTGACAACAAATGACTTTGTCTCTTGTACTGATTTGAATGAGAGAGTATTTGGCTCCACTGTAATCTTGACATTTGGAATTTGAGTGAGAATAGCCTTGTAGGTTGAAGTTGGAGAGCCAACATTTGTAACTGTTCTAGTAAACTTGATGTTGAAAGATCCCCGAGGCACAGCAGGAATGACTATTGCAGGATAGTTTAGATCTTTTACTAAAGATGAGTTAGAAGTTCCACGACAAGTTGAGGCTTGTCCACTAATTTGTTTAATTTTGTCATCATCGTAACCATAATTGCAAAGCATTTGCACATAATCGTCTTTAGTGATGTTATAAATAAGTCCTGGGTTAACAGCTAGTCGCGGATTGGCATTCCCTGATCCATAAGAAAACTCCCCAGCGAAAGCATCATCATAAGGACCATTCACAGGATTTGCTGTGGTCATGATAGCAGATTTTATAGCAGCAGGTGACCAATCTGGATGAAATGATTTCACATATGCAGCGATTCCAGAAATGTGGGGACACGACATGGAGGTTCCAGACTCTATGCTATAACTAACCTTTCTCTTGTCACCAGCACTCCCAGAGGGTGAGGCTAGAGGTGAATACGCAGCCAAGATACTCACTCCTGGGGCACTTATATCTGGTTTCATTATATCTATAACTACTGAATTTGGACCACGAGAAGAGAAAAAAGCAACTCTAGGAGCAGTTGTGTCATGTAAGATCTCACTTTTCAAAATTTCAGCTTCAGGGGATGTAGTAGAATTTGCGTAAGATTGTACAAGATCGAAGTCTTCTGAACCCAAGTTAGTTGTAGGAAACTGAGAGACAAAAGCCACATCAATTCGATACCCTCCACCATCTAAGACTACACCATATGCACCACTTAGAAAAATAGATTCTGCCAAGTCTTGTGAATCAGACAAAACAATCTTACCTGCCACCATGCTATTTACTATTGGAAATTTCGTTCCATTTGAGGGAAAGCATTAACTGAAGTACCAATGAGAGTCTTTCCATTTCAAGGATGAGCTTACTAATGAACCTACGATCTATGGTAGTTGCTGCAACACTAAATAACCAAGGTGCTACACTGACAATTTTAGCCCTAAAGGACCATCATTTCCTGCAGAATGTGATGTGAGTATCCCATTCTCCATGGCATGAAAAGAACCAATGGCAATAGGATCATCCACAAAATCTACTGCCCTTGAACCGGCAAGTGAGACTGAGAGGATGTCAACACCATCAGCAATGGCATCGTCAAATGCGGCTAAGATATCACTAGAACTGCATGCACCATCTGCACCACATGTTCTGTACATAGCAATCCTTGAAGATGGGACTCCACCTCTTGCGGTGCCTTTTGTAATATTAAAAAAGCTCACTCCCTGCACCTCTCTTCCACCTGCAGTTGATGCTACATGAGTTCCATGACCACTCTCGTCTCTTGCACTATCCAAAGTACCATAAAATCTTGCTCCGATGAGTTTATTATTGCAAGTGAAGTTAGAACCACCTTTACAAACTCCCTTCCACTTCTTTGGAATGGGACCAAGACCTAATCAATCATACAAATAAGGAAGAGTGATGACAAATTTAGGCACTCATAATTGCTACTAACATCTAACATTATTAAAACATTATAACTTAAGTGATAAAACATATACCTTTATCATTGAAACTTTCGGACTCCGGCCATATCCCACCGTCTATGACTCCGATTATCAAATCACTCTCAATAGTCAGATCTCTTTTGACTGTTTGAGGTAATCCAAGAAAGTCCCACGATGCTGTAGTTTGTATGTGAAAGTTTTGATTTGGAAAAACTGAGACCACATCTTTCATGCTGAGAAGTTTTTCTCTTTGTTGATCATTGAGTATCGCAACAAAACCATTGAAACTTCTCTTATAACTTCTAAGTAATAGGTTTTCTACGTTGCCGCCTTCAAAGACTTGTTGCAGCATATTCAAATGCTGAGAGGTTGGAGAATAGGATACTTCCTTAGGAAGTGACCCCATATATACAATGTATTCATTACCATTTTGAGTGGCAGCACAACCCAAAAGAATAATACAAGAGAAAACTAAACATGCAAAAGAGAATAGAAAACTATTATGCTTAGCCATGGTTTGTATTTTAGAAATGATGAATGAATTGTTACCTCAAACTCAAGTCATTTATATACACGTAGAAAAAGTCTCTTGTATTCAAACATAGTAATTCGTTTAAAATATTATCATTAAAAGAAAATCATGAATCCGATCATATCAGTTTTATAATATAAATGGAATTTTGTTCAGTTAATTAAAAGATAATAATTTCAAAAAGTATTTTTCTTTAAATGAAATAATACAAAAACTATATATTATAAAATAGTTATAATGACTATCTATCCTATCCTAATTTTTATTGGCAGTTGTATCATAAATACATCAAATATAATTTTTACTATAATAACAAATATTTTAATGATAAAAAAAATAAAAACTTACTTATAATGTGAGATATATTTATTATAATATATTTTGAATAATGTAGTTGTTAAGGTCTTAATATATTTTCTAAATTTATGATAAAAATAATTTATTAACTAGTATATAACAATTGAGCTAAAAAAAATATTTGTAATTAGTAATTTTTTAAAATCACAAATCAAAATAACAGTTTTAAAATTAAGAAATCATCTACCAAATCGTATCATTATGTAACAAGATTCAGTATTTTTAAATTTCAAATTTATTACATACCATAACTTTTTAGAATCTTAAACATCTAACATTGAATCCAAAGATTTTTTGTTATAATAGTGCATTACATTTTGAATTCTCACGTCACAAATTACAAATAGATATTTTTACCCAAAAAAAGTTATCTTCTGAAGTATGTTTACAATTTGAATTCTCACGTCACAAATTAAAAATAACTATATTTTCTTTTACCAAAAAATAAATATAGGTATTTTTTTAGACAACCGGGTCTTAATTTGAAATATGCATTGGAGCAGATGAAGTTGCACACAAGTAAAATATGAGATAAGAGAATTTTGAAGTTAGGGATTAGGTATTCCTCAAGTTAACACCCCATAAAGAAGGTAGTTAGTAACTATACAGTGACAAATGATTTTCGTGACAATTTAGAAGGCTGTTAATAATGAGTGTTTGGTTAATTTGTTATTTATAGGGAGAAAAGTATGGAATGGTTGCAAATATTGCAGAGGCAACAATGTCTTGAGCAGAAGACTGAAACGAAAACCGGCATAGGATGAAATAGCTGAGGCCCTCGACGTGAATATTTCACCTGTAAAACTTGTTTTTGAAAGAAGCAGACAATTAATTTCATTGGATAAATCAGAGCAATTTAACACTTAAGAGCAGAATAAGCTACATGAAGACGATATGATAAGCTGAACCAAATTTGTGAGCATTACGCCGACCTTACAATCAACATCCCTATTAACAACATAATGGTTTGTAACATACAACCTTAATTCAACAATACCTTTTTCTTGTTTCCACATACTAACAAAGCAGTGGAATACAAAGATGTTGAAATAAATTCCATTGTATTCTGGCTGACTGACTCGTGCAGCTTACGAGAAATATTATACAACGATGCAATCAAATGATGATCAAATACATACTTAATATTAGCTACGTAAATCAAATCTTGCAAAAATCAACGGACACCATTTGATTCCTCGGAAACAAGTTTACAAGAAAAATCACAAGAAATAGCATGCACCCTTTTTGTCTTCAAATCATCTAGCGATTTGTTTTTCATCCATTTAGGTCTCTCCTGAAAAGAAGACAGAAAATTAGTTTCCTTTGCAAAATTGTTTGTGACAATTCAATCAATAAAATTGAAATTGGCCAACAGTTTGAACAGAATCATGGAAGAAGTAAAATTGGTAAGAGTTTAAGAAAATAAAGATCAAATAAGCATTTCCGCGTGAGTTTAAAAGCATTATAGAAAAGTCTCAAACAACAAGTGATTTATGGAAAAAGTATACATTAAGTCTCTGATATAGGAAACATAAAATGTTAATCCATGAGATGATATGAAAATGTTTAGAGACATGTTTGGATTGTGAAGAGAAATAAACAAGTATGAAAGATAAAATCATACCTGAAATAACATGAAGGCAGCTTGTGATCATATTGTGACTTGGTCATTTATTTGTATGACAGGAATGTGAGCAATTTTGGACCAATGTTCCTTCCTTTTATACCTTTCTTCTAACAATGGGCAATCTCTGATGTACAGTCGCTGTAAAGAGGTAGGGAGGCTGTCTTCTGGTAATGACTCTAGTCTTGGACACTTTTTAAAACTAAGTGATTCCAGCGAGAAGGGAAGGCAGTTTTCTGGCAATGACTTGAGATGTCGACAACCATAAAAGATGAGATTTTGGAGAGAGGAGAGGTGTCGAAACCCATTTCCTTCAAAGGACAGATTGCCATCGAAAGTAAGAGATACAAGGGAGATGGGGAGCAACGAATCCACTGTCAAGGTGTTATCCATTTCACCTCTTTCTTGAATTGTCAATCTTGAAAGAGCGGTTAGGTGTTGGAGACCCCATTCCTTTACATGCGGCTTTGTTCCTCCAAAAGAAATATCAATTAATTGTAATTTGGGGGGTAGACAAACTCCTTCACATAATGACAACTCTCCAACACAGCTCAGATACAAACGTTCAAGATTGTTGAGCGTGTCCAACCCAACATTGACTTTAAGTGATTCAACTGATTGGATTCTAAGTAATTGGAGGGTTGACTGCCGAAGTGAAGGACTTTCTGAAATATAAATGGAATTCATACTCCCACAATCAACAATGGAAAGTGTTTGGAGCGCAGGGAAACCATCAAGTGGAAATGATGTAAGTGAATCACAGCTATCCAAGATAAGAAGATAAACAAGTGACGTGTAATTTTGAAATGTTTCTACAGGAATGAAGGATAACTTCCTACATCCATGAATAGAAAGTGACTCCAATGAAGTGGGTAGACCATTTGGGGGAAATGCAGTGAGAGATTCAATATTCGAGAGTGTCAATTGAGTAAGACAAATACTACTCGTCATCATTTTACAAATAAACATTCGGTGACTTTCACCAGCTGCATGTTGCAAAGGAGAGTCCGTCACAAACATTTGAGCATAAGTATCTTCTTTAATTCTTACTCTTTTGATTCTCGATAGCCAATTCAAAGTATGGGGTGCTTCCAATATCTTATCACAACATTCTATTTCAATTTCTTCCATGCATGAAAGGTGGCTAGGCAAATCTCCCCTTAGTTCAGGACAATTAAGTAACTGCATAGTTTTAAGTTTTGGAAATGCAAAATTAACGCCTTCAAAGGAAATCCAATCCTTCCAATTTGGCATGCTGTCAAATTCCAAATGCTCAAGGGAAGGAAATGGTTGGAAGGTAGAATTGGAACGTTCTCCTTCCTCAACACAATAGAACTCTGGACCAATTGTCTCCAACAACAACAAATTCGATATTCTCAACTTCTTGAGAGAAGGTAGTTGCCCTATCGGTGGAAATGTGATGCAGTATTTACAATTATAGATGCGAAGGGACACCATGTTAGAAAACAAAGAATTTCCCAACCAACTCGGAAAACTTGTCCCGCCATACAAGTTTATTTCTAGGCTCTTCAAGCTTATTGGTGGTTGCAACATTTCAAGTACATCTTTCACTTTTACTGAATCTTCACTTTGTTTTCCCCATATCAACACTAACTCCTCAATTTTCTCTTTGTTTTTCAGGTTGGCATCTTCTGCCTCTTTGGCATCAACAACATTGTATAGGTTTTTTATGGTAAATTTTCCTTGTAGGTTTGGGAATTTCCTTAGCTCTTTGATACTTAACACTTCATGTCGCTTTCCCACTAAAAAAACAGTCAAAGTTTGGAGGTTTTCTAGTTCACCAATTTCCATAGGCAGCTCTTTTATGTCAGTCCCACTTATATCAAGGTGACGTAAACTGATTAAATTTCCCATATGGACTGGCAATTCAGTGAGGCTGTTGCAACCTGATAAATTCAAAGTTTGCAAATTGTAAAGGTTACATATTGTATCGGGCAAACATTTGATTTTAGTGTATGAAAGATCAAGAAACATAATTGCACCAAATTGCCGATTGAATCCAGTAGGTTGGTGATGTTTCTATATCGTGATAGAGATAACACGCAACCTTTTAAGTAGTGGTACCAAATCATCAACCACCTTGATGGATAAGTAATTAACTGAGCTCAGGAGGTAATGGGTAGGAAGCTTATGCATTTAAAATTGTAGAAAGAGCTAAACTTCATGAAAACGTCATACTTGTCTTGAATATATGATAAATGACGGACATTTTCAGAGATGTCGCCACATTCAGACCGACAACAAATTTTTCCAGATCTGAGATGTAGCTAAGTCGTTGATAAGGTCGTGCATGACAAACAATTTTCCACGAGCACCATCATTTGATTGTTGAATTAAGGACCTAGACAATAATTCAGCAAAGCAACCATCACCTACTTCCTCTGGCAATTTTCCCTCATTAGAATAATCAAGGAAGCCCTCTGCCATCCACAACAAAACCAATTTTTTCCTATCAAGTGGAAAATCCTTTGGGAAAATGGAACAATATGCAAAACATCTTTTCAAATGAGATGGAAGATATTGGTAACTCAAATGCAAAGCAGGCATAATATTATCATTTGGTAAGTTCCATACATTGCTGTTCAAAATATCAGTCCACGCCATTGTGTCTACTCTTGAACGTAGAAGTCCTCCTAGTGTTTTAGCAGCTATTGGCAATCCTCCACACTTTCTTGCAATCTTCCTACCTATCTCTTCAAGGGATGTGTTTTTACTAGCATGACATTCATCACTTCCCAATGCATGTTTTGAGAGTATAGACCAACAATCTTCATGTGATAGAGGGTCTAATGTATAAATAGGAAATGTCTTGGCCATCTCTGCAACTTTTTGTTGGCGCGTTGTTATGATAACCGAACTTCCAGGTTTTCCATCAATGAGGGGACTTACTAACTCATCCCAATCAATGTAATTGTCATTCCACAAATCGTCCAGCACAAACAAAAATCTCTTCTTCCTCGTGTTTTTATTTAATTCAACTCGAAGAATGTCAAGGTTATCGCTCTCCCATACCTTTGAAGCAGCAGATGTTGTATTTCTAACAACAGATTCAAGGAGAGACTTGGTTACTCTCACAACATCAAAGTCCTCTGATACACAAACCCAGACTTTGAAATCAAAATGCTGTTCAATT
This sequence comes from Vicia sativa, assembly GCA_021764765.1. Classification (NCBI taxonomy): domain Eukaryota; kingdom Viridiplantae; phylum Streptophyta; class Magnoliopsida; order Fabales; family Fabaceae; genus Vicia; species Vicia sativa. The sequence goes on along the minus strand of CM038796.1, from coordinate 22,349,626 downwards.
TTTTCATCGTTGTAAACAAGTTGTGCAAGGCTCGTTTTTCCGAGACCACCCATACCCAAAATCGCAACAACACCTAAGTTATTATTTTTGCTGGTGCCACAGTCTGATACAAGCATCTTGATGATTGTATTTTTATCATCATTCCTACCGACCATGACAGATTCATTAACTCCAGAACTTGAAGGCGGTCTTCGAGAAACTCTAGCACTTTTTGTTTGCAATCCAAGGGTATCTTTATGTTGTGCAAAAGGTTCAAGGGTTTCACACATGATCTTCAATTGGGAATTGATATCTCGATAGAAGTTTTTGAAAGGAGATGAAAGAAAACTCAATACCTGATTAGTTCTGCTTCCAGCTTGTGTATTCTCCATCTTGCATCGAAGGGAGTCGTAACTTATTTCATTGACCAAATCCTCAGCATCTAAGACAGCATCTTTCAAGCCATCTAGCCAATTTTTGACAGCAGGAGTACTGATCTGCTTCTCTTCTGCATCAGCCAGCACAGCCTGGAGCGTGAGCAGGTTTGTTTATAGCTTTCTCAAGAGGGAGACATTCAGCTTGGTGTTTCGGATGTAGTCAAGAAACTCTGTTGAAGCAAGTTTCTCAACTAAGGTTTGAAGAGTTGCAGAGAGAAAAGCACCTCCTATCATAGTTGCAGCTGCAGCCATCTACCTTGGATTGCTATTGTTAAAAGCAAATCAGCTAGTAAGGAAGATTAAGATCTATGGAGAGTGAGAGATAGCAGTAATAGCAAGTAAGTTGCAAAGACTCGCAAATGAATGAATATAGTAATAACACTTGTGTGAAGTTGCAAACTCAATGGACAAGTTGCACATTTTTAAAGTTTGAATCGTAAATTATTCGGTGGAATATTTTAAAGTTTTAATATGGGGTCAATTGTAGTCTAATACAATATAAATAAACATTAAAAACTTTTCACTAAACAAGAATATTCTTAAGATACACTTCATTTAATTTAATGTAATTTTTGTATTTTCTGTAATTCAGGAGACCTTGGCACTGCTGAGCAGTGTTTTAAAGATCGGACCGGATCGGCCGGTCGGACCGGTCGAACCGGGAATCGGCCAGATAACCGGCCTGGTTCAATAGTTGGATCGAGAATGTCGTTGAACCGGTAAGAACCGATAAGAACCGGTGAAAACCAGAAAAATTGGAAAAACCGACGGTTTTCTAAAACCGGTGGTTCAACTGTATTTTTAATTTTTTTATTCAAAATTTTTAAATTTTTTAAAAAATATGCAATTTAAAATTTTTATTTATTTGGATTATTTTATTAAAATATTATATTTAAATAAAAAATAAAATTAATTAATTATATTATTGACAAAGAAAATGTTGTTGATGCGGTTGATTTTGTAGATAATTTTGATATTGAAGAAGGATATCTTAATATTAAAATAATCTTTACTCCTTGAAACTAAATAGTAGATAATAAAATTATTTTGTTATAAATTATTCAATTATACTATGTTGCAATTATACTTTGTAATTTTGTACTATTTTATTATATATGATACTTATATTTAAAATTTAAATTTAAATTATCAAATTGTAAATTTATTTATGATATGATATTTTTAAAATATTTAAAATATTTAAAATTTAAATTTAAATTATCAAATTGTGAATTTATTTATGAAATGATATTTAAAAAAAAAAAAATTCTAATTATATTTTGTAGAGATTGAGTCATCTGGTTCGACAAGTTTTATACCTATATCATTTTGTTATAAAGGCCGGTTTAATCAATTGAGTTATTCGGTTTAATCCGGTTTAGTAATGCGGTTCGACGGTGACCGATGGTTCAACCAATAAACGATGACCACTACCTTCAGGTTTGATCTCCGTCCGATTTTTAAAACATTCTTCTTGAGTATTGAAGAAAAAAAGTCTACATAGAGGAAGAGATTGGGTGGATGACTCTATCATCAAGTATCTTCAACAGGACATATTACCTGGTGACAAGGAAGAAGCTCGACAGGTCAGAAAAATATCAGCTAGGTTTGTGGTAGTGGCTAATAAACTTTACAAAATGGGAAGAGCCTACTTTATCTTTGCGTTGTTACGAATATGATGTTAACTTGGTCATGAAGGAGGTTCACGAGGGCGTTTGCGAAAACCATCGGGTGGTGGTCCTTTGCGATGAATATTGTCTTGTAGGTATTATTGGCCTTCCATGCTGAGGGATTGTGTCCATTTCGTTAACCACTGCGCAAAATGCCAAATGTTTGCGTCCGACATCCACACACCAACCGAGCTCCTCCATTCTATGTTGGTGTCGTGGCCTTTTCACCAATGGGGGGCTGACATTCTGGGGTCGTTTCCCGTGGCTCCTGGACAGTTGAAGTTCTTCATTGTCGCGGTGTATTATTTTACTAAGTGGGTTGAAGCCGAGGATATAGCTCGGATAACAGCTGAGAGAGTATGTCGTTTTTACTGGAGAAATATTATCTTTCGATTCAGACTCCCGCGTGTCATCGTATATGACAATGGGACGAAGTTTGCAAGTTCCTCTGTTGTTGAATTCTGCAGAGACCTCGGAGTTACTAACAAATTTATTTCCTGTAGAACATCCTCAAGCAAATGGACAGGCGGAGTTGACCAACAAAGTAATTCTGAACGTAATAAAAAAGAAGCTGGATGAAGCCAAGGGTCTGTGGGAGGAACACCTCCACGAAATATTATGGGCATATCACACTACCGTTCATTCAAAAACCCGGGAAACACCATATAGGATGGTCTTCGGGGCATATGCTATGATTCCTGTGGAGGAAACCTTGCCCTGATGGAGACGGAAAAACTTTGAAAGTCATGCTAACGATCAAGGGATGAACGAGGAGGCTGACCTATTAGAAGAGGTAAGGAGTGCAACTTATATTAGGGAAATCGCCGCCAAATAGAGGATAGCATGACGGTACAACCTAAAGGTAAAACAACGAGACTTTGAGGTCGGGGATCTAGTTCTCAAAAAGGTTATCGATCCGACGAAGAAGAGAAAGTTATCCCTCAACTGGGAAGGCCCATTCCAGGTACTGGAAAAGTTTAACAATGGTTCTTACAAGTTAGAAACTTTAGAAGGGGTAGAAATACTTAGGACTTGGAATGTAGCTAGTCTTAAGCTTTATTTCAGTTGAACTATGTAAATTCATGAATAAATTTGGTGTACTTTTTTCCCTAGGCAAGGGTCGGGGTTTTTAATGAGTAACCTTAAAACAAGGCTTAGTCCGTGTAAAGATCAAATAGGTTGTAACTTATGAGTTCACTGCACCTCATTGGGCCTACTAAGGTACTAGTCCAAGCATCCTCCACAACCTCTATAGACATTACAAAACAAACAAAGTATTACAATTAAGTGATTAACAACCTACATTTACATACCAAGCGATAATGAAGTTCACTATTAGCGATAATTGGAGGAACCCTGTTTACACTCCTCACTTAATCAGACTACCCAATGACCTTTCTACCTAAGATACCACACTTAGATATGAGAACCTTAGCTCACTTCCAATCACCTCAGTGATGTCTATCAGCTACTATCTGTCATACCCCAAAATTTGCCCTCCTACTTCTCAAAACATTCCATACATCCATACTCAAGGATTCCTCGAGGGTTGGTCAAACAAAACCTCTCCTAAACAATCAACCCAAACTAGGGTTTGGCTATTCTCAGATCCAGATAGATTTCCAACCTCTCCAATGGTCATCATGCCTCCTCATATGCTTCAAAGAATCTCCATGTCAAGTTTCAAGCCCTACAAGTCAAGTTTCCTCAGACAATTGCTCAGATGGTTGAAAATCAATTGTATTGGACAAAAAGTCAACTGTGGTCAACATACAACCAAACTTCATGATTTTTGGTCAACATCCTCATTTTGAAGTCACATTCATCATTTGATCAAAGTTTGATCATGATTCATCAAGAAAACTCAAGATTTGATCAAAAGTCAAACTTTCCAAATTAGGGTTTTCTCTAGAGAAAAGTCAACTGAACTTTGACACTGAGCATAAATTCTTCATACTTTATCAGAAATTTTTCCACCACCTCTCATTTTGAAGGAAATTCAATTCTCTACAACTTCATGTCTCACAAGCATGTTCAGAAAATGCTTCATTTTGAAGATATGGATTAAAATATTACAGGTCATTTTCAAAGTCAACAAAAAGTCAACTTTTTGTAATAAAGTGATATTGATCATGGAAACTCCAATTGAGATGAAACCAAAGAGGTTGTTTAGAGGACATCTAGAGCTTTCTAAAAAGTCCAAGAACACTAAAAAATGTTGAAAATTGAGCAAGATACACCTTGTACAAGTTGGGTATTTTTGGACAATTGCACAAAGAGAGATACTTGTCAAAATCCAATTTTTTTCCAAATGGGCCTATAATTTTATGATCCAAACTTGATCATAATATCATTTGTGACCACTTGATGCCTTGCCATGACCACATTCTATTTTTTTGATTTATTTTTGAATTTAAAAGCATTTAATTCAAATTCAAATTAAATAAAATATGAAAACAAGGTATAATTTCAATTGGGTTGGTTTTTTATCAAGCTTGAGGTCCAAGATAGCCCACACAACTTGCCAAATTCGTGCTAGCTCTTGCAAGGGAAGAAAAATCAAATTTTTGAAAAGATTTGATTTGAATTAAAAGAGAAATATGTTTACATTGAAGAGGAGATCTTTTTTCATTCTTTTTACTTCCAATTCTTGCTCTATAAATACCAAAGCATTCACAAAGACAAGAGAACGAAACCCTAGCCCTTGCAAGCAATCCTTATTTTCTCAAATTGTTTCCAAAGTTGTCAGTTTCGAGTATTGTTCTTAGTCAATAGTCTTGGCTAAGTATAATAATGGAAATATAATCTTATTGTTGAGTTATTCTTGATACAGTCACTTGGATTGGGACTCTTATACATCATTGAGGTGATTTAGGAAGTAAGATGGTGATTTCTCATATTTATGAGGTTCTTAGGTAGAAGTTTCATTGGATAATGATTAGACAAGAAGTTGTAAACTAAGACTATTTAGCTTTGAATTAATACTGCTAATAGTGGACTTCCTTCATGGCTTGGTAGCCCCATTTCTAGGTGATATTGCATCGAACTAGGTTAATAAATCTATGTGTTATTTATCATTCTACAGTTTAAGTTTCAGTATCTGTTGTAACTTGATAAATTTGTTTAGGATGTCAAATCAGAAGTTGTAACATTTGTCTAAACATTGCTCTGATGTTGGAATATCAATATTACCATGTTTTGCTTGTACTAGAGAAATTTCCATTGGTATCAGAGCAGGCACCAAGGTCCATTGGGTGAGCTCCAAGGAGTATTTTTTTGGTACTAGTGTTCTTTGTGGAAGACTAGAGTGATAACATTCTGGTTATCAATAGACAATAGAGCTTGAAGAATTATTAGGATAAAAGATTTTTGGTCCTGAAGAGATAAAAGGAAAGAGTTTGAGTTGGTTCTTTGTCACTCTAAAATTATCACCTTCATGTTCTATGAAATTGATAAGTTCTCTACATCACTTGTATTGTAGCCAAAGATACTTGGGAATTTCTCAAGTCCACTCATAAAGGCACGTTTAAGTTTGTTTGGAAGAAAAGTATTCAGATGTGAAGATGGCCAGGAAGAAGTTTTCTCATGTTTCTAATCAAGAAGTTTGACAAGATAGTGACAAGCTATTGAAGAAAAACAAGAGCGTTCTTTTTCAACTTACAGAAAATTGTACCCTGGCCTCTAATGAAGGGTTTCTTATTATTATCGTGTAACTGGAAAGACAATCCAATCAGGTGTTGAAGAGTTTGAACAAGATGATTGTACCAAATGTCAAGAACATTTGTACTAACTTATGCATTTCTGTGATGCTAAAAGAAAAAGGATGGAACTGAAGTATATATCAAACAATGTCAAAGCATTCTCATGAGTGTGATGACCTTGGATCTTTGTAGAGCATAATGTCCTACTTTTTTCAAGAGAATCTGTAAAGGTTTTTTATATCTGGTTTGACTGGAAGATGGATTACTAATGAAGGTTTATGTTTTGAAGAATTGTATCATGATATGTTGAATGTTTTATTCAAAGATCTGTGTATCTAGAATGGTAGTGATTTTAACCCTTTACCTTGGCATCAAAACAAAAAATAAAAGCAACTTAACTCATCACATTTGTTTTTTCACCTTTGTGCGACTTCAAACCCTTTTCAAAACGAATGTGCATTTTCCATTTCAATACGAAATGAATACAAAGACTTAAGCTTCTCATACAAGCAAAATAGGTCGAAGTTCAAACGTTTAAAATGTCTAATGCATCATTCTTCTAAAATCAACTAACAAACTTTTTGTTTTCTAGAAGAACTATAGAGATTTGACTTTCCCATTGCACGAGGAAGTACGTAGGCAGAAGGTAAATGATTGTTGTTATTCATACCTGTAATAGATAATATTTGCTGATATTCTCGCTGTTAGAAAAAATGTAAAACAAATGAATCAGAAACAACTTTAATTTGAGGATGAACTAAAGAATTATAGATGAGAATGTGGTGAAATTCTGACTGTGGGAGGGGCTGCGAGAGAAGGGTTTCAACTCATAGCAGCAAATAGGGGAGAGTGAAAAGAGATGGGAACTATCAAAGAGAACTGGGAAGTTGTGCTGTAAAATGAAAAGTGTCCCAAATGCATTGAACTCAAACCAACTTTTCGTTTCCCCACAACAACCTTTAAATTCAAAAAGAGAGACTTTTGGATGTATGTATTGGGAAGTGGATGTAACGTGTAAAATAAAATAACAAAGCTAATACGTGATTAACGTTTATTAGGGTTGTTTTAAAATGCAATGGCTGTGTGAATTTAAAAAATAAAAAATGACAGAAAAAACAATAGAGTGACACATCATCCATGATAGATTAAATTATCCTTTAATTAAGACTAAATTAGAATTTACTAATTAAGTCATTAGTCTAATCTAATGGTAGATTTTTATTAGTTTATAATAGATTAAAATAAAAATAAAATTTCTTTATTTTTATTGTACTTTAAAATGGAATATGCAAATTTTGTGGCTAAGGTTGAGGCGTTAACTTTGGACCAAGCAAAAGGAAGAGGTGTTGAAAGAAGAACACGTGGCAAAACCGTTGCCTATGCTGATGTTACTATGTTAGTTAGTAGTTCCAGTTGGATGGATATCATATCATTTCATGGCTTCTTTGCTTCATCCAACAACTTCAACTGCAATCTGTTTCTTCTCTCCCTTAAAACCCACCATTCAACCACACAACTTTTCTTTCTTAACTAACACTCACACTAGTCGTTTCAACACTAACTCTAGCACAAAGTGTAACGCATTTTTGGACAATGTCGCCAATGTTGTTGATGTGGACCACTTTCCTTCTATCATCCAATCAGGAATACTTCAGTTTCAAGAATTACCAGATACACAAAGATGGGAGTTTCTTGTGTTTGGTGGCCTTATATGGATATACTTAACTTCAAGACCAGGTGTTCTTGTTGGTGCCATTGATGCTTACCTTCTTGCACCTCTTCAACTTGGTTTTGATAATCTATCTGGGAAGAGAAACTTGAAGACACGTGATTTTCTAGTTGGAGATAAAATTGGTGAAGGGTCTTTTGGTGTTGTTTATTCTGGTGTTTTGGTCCCAAAGAATGTGCTCGATGGAGACTTGAACAACAAGGGAAGAGCCAAGGCTGCTTTGATCCCAAAGCCAAAGATAAAGTCATTCTCAAAAGGTACCATTAATCCTTACTTGATTTGTTCATTGTAGAGTACCCATGTTAAACATGAGAACACATATAATATAATCTTACAAGTGTATATGTTTCATAGTTTTGCAATGTTAAACATGAAAACTGTTGGCAGGTTAAGGTTGAAATTCGAGGGGCCGAAGAATTTGGTGAATTTGAGGAATGGTTTAATTACAGGTTATCTAGAGCAGCACCAGAAACATGTGCTGAGTTCCTTGGAAGTTTTGTAGCTGATAAAACAAACTCAAAGTTTACAAAAGGTGGAAAATGGCTTGTTTGGAAATTTGAGGTGCCATGGTTCATATTTCTATTGCATTAACAATAATACCCTTAGAATTAGGTGGTTTTAAAATATTTTCCTTCCTTAACATACATTAATCGGAGAGGTGTTTTCTGTAACACAGGGAGATCTTACTCTTGCTGATTACATGAAGGGGCGTAGCTTCCCTTCAAACTTAGAATCTGTCATGTTTGGACGTGTCTTGGAAGGTGTAGACTCTTTTCGACGAAATGCATTGATCATCAAGCAAATCATGCGCCAGATAATCACTTCTCTTAAGAAAATTCACAATACAGGCATTGTTCATAGAGATATAAAGCCAGCCAACTTAGTGGTCACTAAACGGGGGCAGATTAAACTTATTGATTTTGGTGCAGCAACAGACCTTAGGATCGGAAAGAATTATGTTCCCGACCGCACCCTTTTGGATCCCGATTATTGTCCACCAGAACTATATGTGCTCCCAGAAGAAACACCAAGTCCTCCTCCAGCGCCAATTGCCGCTTTCTTTTCACCAATCCTATGGCAGGTTGGATTACTTATTATGTAGTCAAAGTTAAGATATGATCTGTATATACTGATTGAATTAACCACTCTCTTGTCGGTTTCAGTTAAACAGCCCTGATCTCTTTGATATGTATTCTGCTGGGATTGTACTCCTGCAAATGGCTATACCAACTTTAAGGTCTCCCGCTGCTTTGAAGAATTTCAATTTGGAATTAAAAAACTGTGGTTATGATTTGAAAAAATGGAGGGAGTGTACTCGCCTGAGGCCCGACTTCCAAATTCTTGATAGTGAATCTGGTAGAGGTTGGGACTTAGCAACAAAGCTTATCTCTGAGAGAGGTCCATTAAGAAGAGGACGTTTATCGGCTGCTTCAGCTTTGAGACATCCTTATTTTCTTCTGGGAGGGGATCAGGCAGCTGCAGTTCTTTCAAAATTAAGCCTAAGTAGAAAGTGACCGGCATGCTAATGTGAGTATAGCAGATTTATAGTTGAAAACTAAAGGCTGGTGCACTCGATGCCATTGACGCTTCTGATTGAGAGCGTGTCTGGTGTTTGACATGTGTAACCACTTATCTTCTTTTGTTGTTCATTTTTAATGCAAGTGTCTATTTTCATCAGGATGAGCACGTTTGAATTCAGAGGTGTCCTAGGAAGAGCTCACCTAACTTATGAATTGTTAACCATCACCTATAATATTTTGTTTCATTTTTAATTTGTTTTGGATTTCGCTCCTTGAATTTGATTAAGGGGAGATTTTGTGCAAAATTTCAGGCATGGAGTATGCCTGAGGAAGTTTATATCTCAAAGAAGGAAGTTTTATTCTGCCATATAGATTTATATTTCATTGGAACAAAAGGCTCAAACACTAGCAAGAGCACTTGTGGTTATAAGGCTTAATCAATCAGCAGCAAGCCAGCAACACAAGCATATTTGAAGACTAGCATCTTACAACAAGGAAGCATTTGTTTAGTTTGGGATTGAGAAGAATTTTCAGTGATGTGATTTTGAAACCAACTGATGGAGTTATGGCTAAGCTTACTAGGGTTGAACCACATGTTACCTATGGGTGTAAGAGATTTTGGTTTAATGTTCGTTATGTTGTATTATTTGTGTATGAGATAGATGATTATGAGTTTCTGTTATGATATATTAGATTTGTGCCTCTTTCATTTATTTGTTATATACTGTTCTTTTGTGAATCCTTATTTACTATAACTGTTGTTGAATAGTGGTGCTATAGTGTTGTCCAATTGTGGTGATATAGTGTTGTCGAATAGCGGTGCTATAGTGTATCAGAATTTGAACGATTTGCAACACTCGGCTATTCGTTTTAGGTTAATGGGAAGCTGTATGAGTTATATAAATATCAAAGATGATTCTATTGCGGTCTCATATAACCTATGATGCATAGGGATGAGTTCGGTGCTGTGTACGAAAAGAGAGCTAAATTGTTCAAAACATACTACTTATTAATAATATGAGTATCGTTTGGGTGCCGGTACTAGATACTTAACCATTTTAGTAGTGCTATTCACCATTCAATCAAAGTTCAAAAGCTCAAAGCAAAACTAAATAAGCAAAAAGTTCCTTTGACAGATAATAACCTTACTGAGCAGGTAATACATACTCAGTGTTTTCTAGATTAGTAGTTTTCCTTTGAGATCTTCTTAATTGTTTATGTAATTCTTCTACTTTTTGCCTTGCAGGAATTAGGAAAGTTCGGTATTGTTTGCATAGAAGACATTGTGCATCAAATTGAGAATGTCGGTCCACACTTTAAGGAAGTTGTCATGTTTATGTGGCCCATTTGAACTGAACAAGCCAGCAGATGGATTGAAAGGATTGAAAAACCGATTCAAGGATGGCGGAGATTCTGGCGACCTTGAGGATCTCATCAATAAAAAGAACTAATGCAGGTCAATGTACTATCAATGTTTTGAAGGTTTGTGTTATCCCTCACATGAGTTTTGAAAGTTTGTCACTAAGAATATACTACTGTTAGCCCCTGGTAAAGCCGAATTGAAATACTATTAGTATCTTTGTGCCTCCATTTTTTGTTTTATTTTTTATTTTTGTTCTTCTGACAATGAGAAGAGGGAGAAAAGGATTGGTTGACAGTATTTGATGGACTTGAAACCATGATCCAGTTGCTGCCTCTTCTGTCAAGAACTATGTTTATAGATCCTGAAAGGAAGTTACCATTTGATTTGAGGTGCTATTTTTGAATTGGTATTGTATAGTTTTAATATATTTCTAGTTTTGAAGTCAAATTTTTGCTGTAAAAAAGTTAAACAATGGTTTTGGTGTATACAAGCTGCCAAAATTACATGTGAGATTCAAAATACATATAGGCCATGTAAACATCCCAAGAGTAACACATAAATTACTATCATGTAAGGTAGCCTTGATTCCAACCCCAACTCATACTGAAATTCACACTGTTCCGCATAGTCTTGTAAGTCCAGGTAGATTAGCCAAATCAGACTTGCACAACATCATGAGCATAAACCGGTCATACAAGACTTAAACCATCCTTTTTAATTTTTAAAAATGACTAAGCTATGAACCACCGAGTTATGTACTCAATGTGTTATGAAGATTGAAGAAAAATCATGCTGCAGAGTGAATGACGAAAAATACAATAGAAACACAGTATAAAAATGTATGATCCGCATTCATACATAAACTAATATTCATGCATTCATTAGCTTTACTTACCCGTAAAGCCATCTTCTTTAGCTTATTCATTGCAGAAAACTGTTTGAGACGAGAAAGAACAGCAGGATCCAATGCTCTGTCAGGGGCAACACCATTCTCACATATCCATTGATGACCTGAACAAGCATAACAAGTAATGTCACTTGATCTACAAAATAGATGTAGTTACATATAATACTGAAGACTAGTTTGGAAGTTTGAGAAGTACGAGAAGAGTCGTACTCTAGAGCTCATAGTCTCTATTATTCATACATATAATAACATTCGCTGACTAGTCATGGTGACTAATCCAAAAGGAAAAGAACATCTGTTCTAGCCTTCTAGGGATTATCCTTGTTTATATAGAAAGTGTAATAGAAAAATGGATGGACATAGACAAAACTTCATGCCGAGAGCACAACATCTGGATAATCTGATCAAACAACTCACCACCAGAACTAAGCTCCTTAACAATATGAACATAGAGTGAATCCACTTAAGCACCCTTTATGGATGGTAACAATATTCTATTGACCAGCCAAATGATGCACAATCTCCTCAAAATCCTCTTTTGAAATAAGCTTTCTCTTGAAATAGATTTGCAAGCATACTCAATAGATGTGGAATTATCAACTGCTAAAAAGTAGTACCGAATTGACCCTGTCCGAGTTTGCACCCAAGAGTATATAGATCACGTATGTTGAGAGTCTTATGACCCAACACGAGCCTTTACCTAATCTGTAACAACTTACATGCCCCAGATATTACTTGTCTTAAGAAAATTCACGATACAAGCATGGTTCATAGAGATATAAAGCCAGCCAACTCAGTGGTCAGTAAACGGGGGCAGTTTCGAACTGATATAAATACTGTCAATCTTCTAATCATATTACATTTTCTTTCTTCAATATAAACAACAATATTTCTCTATGTTCTAAGATACTTATGACCAACACCATTTATAAATATGGATGTAAATACACTTTAAGTCGCAGCATATAAAGTAAATACACTATTGGCATCATTTTCTTACAAAACAGAATATTTTATAAGCTGTCGCGTCATTTTCGAACTGAAGTTAAAGCTCATTCTCCTGATAGAGTACTTTTTGCAATACTTTTTTCTTGTTACAACCCCAATGACATCTCTCAGAGCATAGAGAGTTGAATAGAGCAAGCCTTGTGGATTGAAGAGATATCATGCTTGAAGTTGAAGGAGCTTTTGCGAGAACAATTGCGTAACCGTCGTCCATGTAATCCGTTCCATCGGGAAAGAACTGCCACAAAAGGCTTCCAGCACCACTACCTCCTTTCTTTGTTGAGTTTAGAATTGTCTTGTAAACTGTATTTATAAGTGTATCTCTATATGTTGAATTATAACCTGGATCTTTTGCAGATACACCAAACTCACCAAAAACAACCGGCATTCCAAGATACTTTTCAGCATCGTCTATGTGGGATTCCATCCATGACTTCACAAATGGGATATGGCTATCACCAACTGATTGTGAAATCCTTCAATCAGCCCATTCATTCATTCATTCATTCTTAGTTAGTTAGAAAAATGTGATGAAATGATTTATAGAAGTTCTGTTGTATGATGATAACTTACCAAGAGTCTGGATATATGTGAACAGAAGCGAAATCGACCCCTAGAACCTGATGATTTCTTATAAAATCAGTTCCAACTAGTTGAGCAAATGAATTTGGGTTGAACTGAAATCTCTGAGGTGTTGAGGGTCCATAAAATCCTTCTAGGCCAATCTCTACTAGATGTTTTGGATCAACACTTTTCACATAAAATGCCATCTCTTGTATCCATTCCTAGAGAATATATAATTCAATCATGTGCGAAAATTAATATTATGGAAAAACTATCAGTTGAATTGAATGTAGTGCTTGTTAATGTGTTTCAATTTCAGTTTGAAAGAGTTTAATATAACTAACTCTCTTGGTTATGTTAGAAATCTTCAAACTGAAATCAAACACAGATATGATATTGTAAATGGCTTTTATTACGACATAACATTTTTCATGAAAAGCATATACCTGTAACTTATCACCTGAGGAATCAGAGGTGCATCGAGGTTCATTCATTAATTCCCAAGCAAAATTGTTGGATCATCCTTATAAGTGATATTTGTGAGTGTGTTAACTCTATTGAGTACTGTCTACACAACGAGAAATAGTATAGGAGCCAAGTAAAACAGTAAGCATTAATGTTTAGATAGTTGAGAATTTGCAGCACATCACACAATTAGGAACTTACCTTAACATGGTCTTTGTAGTAGCCTAGGAGAGTTGGATGTGAAAAAGTCATCATCAGAGGTCAAGTTAAGGCCAGCAGCATTACCCCATTTGACATATTGAGCTTTTCCACCATATGACTCCCAATTGTTAACCAATGATAATATGAGCCTGATTCTGTATTTCTTTGCTTCACTCACTACAAAATCCAGGGCCTTGAACACCTCTTCATCATAAACGGATGGAGATTTCTGAAGTGCTCTCCACTGACCATCATTGAAGGCCCATGTCCTACAAACTGACATACCAACTGAGGATGCATGTTTGAACACATCAGTGACCTTTCCTCGTGTGGACTCATCGGCAGCAAATACCATCATCCAGTATGTGTTGAATCCGTTTACGTAAAACGGTTGTCCATTCACTACAAACTGGTTTCCTTTCTTTTGCACCATCTGCCATTCAGCTTCCTCCGTTTCAGTCCTTCAACCAAAATCATAGTATATATTTAATTAAGTGTCTTAAAGTTAATTAAAATTAAGAGTTAGAGAGAGGGTGGAACATTTTAATAACAATACATACCCATAAGTTAAGATGGAGTTTTGTATATCAACATAGCTTTCCCAATCTTGATATTCAGTGTCATGAAATGCAGTTGAGGTTAAGGTTTGAGTAAGAGTAGTGAGAAAAATGAGTAAGGAAATAAGGCATAGTCGGAATCCGTTGAGTGGTTCCATATGTTAACCGGGCAGAGTGTGTATGCATGTAATGTAATGGACTCCATTGTGCTTATATATATATTTGTGATAAAAAACAGAAGAGTAGTGTGCAAGTTGAGATCAAGCTTAACTCAAACTTTGAAGCAAAGAAAAGAATATATATGCATTGTGTTGTGTTGAAATGAAAACAAGAGTAGGAGTAAAGCAGCAAATTTGTGAGTCCTAGTTCCTAAGGTTCAAGTGGGTTCCACAAACAAGCCAAAAACAACATGGAATATGATAGATATACTTGTGTCTGATTCTTTGTGTTGTGTCCATGCAGCTAGCTGTAGATTGATTGATCCTTTTCTAGCATTAACATGTATTGTTGATCAGAATAGTTCTTGAGTTTAAAGTCCATGCAGCTAGCACATTGTAAAACAATATTACACATTTCTTATAAAAAATAATCATTTTAATGTTTTTTATATTTCCGAAAAAACTCAATTTTTTTTTTTATTTTCGAAAAAAATTGATTTTCAAAAAATATGTTAATTTAATTTTTATTTTGGATATTAATGTCCAATGTGGTTAAAACCTTATTAATAAAATATCCAAAATATGTAAACCCAAACAAACTCACATCATAGGCCCATTAACATACACTAAATTATTTCAACAAAAAAAAAAAAAAAACCAATCAGTTGGAGCCGCTGAAATTCTCTACTGCCCGGAATTTCTCCTAAGCCGCCACCAGAAATCGTCCAGGTTTTTCTCTAATGTAATTTCACTGTATTAAGTTTAATAATCAAATCATAAATTGCGAATACTTTGCTCAAATCATGATTTTTATTCAAATTTGCAGAAGAAATGAGATTCGGAGGAGTTCTCAGGAACCTTTTACGCCCTCTCTCAGTCTCCTCCTCAATTCAGCCTGTAACTTCACAAATCTCCACTACATTGCCAGTCCGTGCACCTTTCCCATCTTACAGCAAACCACCCCAATTCCTTCTTCCCTTTTTCAACCACTTTCACAGCTTAACAGACACTCGTTTTCCCAAAAGACGACCGTCCGATAAGCCCCGCAGAAAGCGGGCTAGCTTGAGACCTTCTGGTGCGTGCCTTGTTTTTTTTTTTTTTGCTTCTTATGCTATAATTTTTTTTTGTTTTTGAATTTTGTCTCACTATTTAGTTTCTGATATTGTTCAGGGCCTTATGCTTGGGTTGAACACACAACTGGCGAAACCATACTTCCCAATAAGCCTAATGAAGGGAGTGTCAAGAGGAGGAATGAAAAGAAACGCATGAGGCAGCGCCGTGCCTTTATACTGGTGCGCTCTACCTTTACTTGTTGATTGCATGAGAAATACATGACAGTTTCAAAATGAATAGTAATTCTGGCCTAATTACATGTCATGTTATGAGTGTTGTCTTGTTTTTTAGTTCAATAAGACCCTTTGATTAGCTAAAGTATTATATGTTTGAGTCCTAATGAATATAAGAAAATATGTTTCAACTTAGAAATTTCTGAATATTCTCCACTAGGAAACATATCACCTTTCGAGGAGTATAAATGATAACATGTATGAGTTTGGAACAAAGGTGTTACCTGGAGTAGTTTTTTAGTTAGCAGTGACAGTTCCTGTGTAGTATTATCACTTTTCTTTTTAGATTAATAATAATGTTTTAAACATAAGCTATTGTAGCTATCTACATGCTCTTTCATGACAGGAAGAATGCCTTCTGTTTGCTTTACTGTTATTAGCACTAAACTTGTTGCTAAACTAGAAGCAAATAGTTATGAACAATAGATAAGGACTACACTAGTCCATATACTGACACAAAACTTTCCACTAATATGAATTACATTATAGTCAACAATAAATTATTATGATTGGAAGCATCCTTACAGGACTGCTTGCTTGTTTTCATGGCCAATACAGACAGTCCAAACTTTAAATGCAACTCTCTTAGTTAGTGAGGGAATTGGCCTATACTTATGTATAAGGTACTGTTAAGAAGTGTGGTTGGGCCTAACTCAACCCTACAAAACCGGCTTGTAGGGTGAGGATTGCCCCCACTTATAAACACATGTTCAGGCCATATATTGTTCGATGTGGGACTCTTAACACACCCCCTCACGCCCAGGACCTAGACAACTGGAGCGTGGAAATAAATGGTGGGTGGCCTGATAGCGGAAACCATAATAGGTGGCCCACCGGATCTTAAATCAGGCTCTGATACCAAAATCAAGTGAAACAATAACAAATTGATTAACAGTGACATCCTTATTATTCCTTAAGCTGGCATATCAAAAATGATTATGAATAGCCAACCAGTTAATACTGCTCTTGAAATACACACCACAATTATCATCAAGAGTGTTCTGAACCAGCTCCAAAATGCAAAGGGTCAACCGGGAAACTTTGAATATCTCTCCAAACATTACCATCGCCCGTACTTAGAATTCTGACTTGGCTTCTCTGTCCATGTCTATTGTAACGCGAGGCCACTGCCTTATAAGCGCCAGCAATCACACAATTTTAGCACCGCGCAAGAAATAGAAAACATCTACCATACTAGAATAGTTCCTAAAGTGAGAGAGAGCACATATAGTACTAGACAAGAGGTGGAAATTGCTTTGATTGCTGCTTGACCCTTCTTTTATACTCCACCGCATCCTGGATGAATAGATGATAGCTTTCTGTTTGGGCAGGGTCAGAAGGATTAGGCTGATCAAGCAGGTCCTGAATACCCACGAGAATTTGCTTCACTGTTATAGCTGGTCTCCACCCACTATCCTCATTAAGTATAGACAAGCAAACAGTTCCAGATGGGTACACATTAGGCTTTGGTACCATGTTAAGAAGTGTGGTTGGGCCTAACTCAACCCTACAAAACCGGCTTGTAGCGTGAGGATTGCCGGCCCCACTTATAAACACATGTTCAGGCTATATATTGTCCGATGTGGGACTCTTAACAGGTACCTTAATTATTGAACATACTTTTTTGTAACTAGCGATAAATCCTGATGGAAATATAAATTAATTCTCTCTCCTAAAGGTTAAACTTGGAAAAACAGAAAAAAAAAATTAACAAATTTAATACTACTACTACTACTACCAAATTTCATAAATCCGTGATTTAATCAATAAGGTCCTATATTTAAGCACAGAATGGAAGCATATCCCTAGATCAAACTCCAAGAATGAAGGCATACTTCCACCATATTTTAACCATATCCCGTCCAAAATGTCTTTGAAGTAAAATGAAAATAAAATATCAACCTTCGACACAAAACCCAATGCTCCTGAGAAATAAAAAAGTAGTTGCTGCCATGGCAATTCCAGTCAGTCTCAGAGTACTAATAAAACTTATAGTAAATATGTTCTAAATTCTATTACTAGTTAGTTACTTCCTCTGTCCCCAATACTGAGTCTTTTTGGCTTTGTATTTCTGTCTCAACCATTTACGGACAGAACCTCAAATTAAACATTGATAGCATGCACTTACCTGAACTTGATACCATTGGTTGCTTTGTATTTCTGTCTCAACCATTCAAGGACAGAACCTCAAATTAAAAACATTGATAGCATGCACTTACCTGAACTTGATACCATTGCTTGCTTCATCATTGTAGTCCATCTCCTGCATTCAAGCCTGTATTCAATTTGAATTTCTAAGTTATTTAACTCTGAAAGATTATGTATAAATCTAATTGGTTGAAGATCTTATATTCTCAAAAAGAAGTGAACAATTTTTTAAAGAATTCAGTAGTGGAAAAGTAAAAAAACTGATGAAGAAAAAGAGAAGAGACATTCTGAGTAAAAATGGATTCTGTTATTTCTGAATCAATTATCAGACTAATTTGCATCAGTTCATCACACGTAAGCTAACAGTTCATCACACGTAAGCTAACAGTTAGGCTAATAGCAAACGAACTTTGCAACTATAATGCTGATTCAGCATGAGATTGATAACGAGCCATGCAGTCTCACATGAGTAGATACTCCAATATTCCCTCCCCCGGAAACTCTAAGTGGATGGAGAAATTCTAATTAATCCAAAACCATGAATTTGATTGGATAACCACAGACCATGAACCAAACAATGTACTTAGTCCTCTCATGAAAATACTGGATTTCAGGCAATATGTAGTGTAGTTTGATTATCAGTATCACAAATTAGTGCATTTGTGTAACCTCCCCAAATCTAACTTCCTAAAAGTAATGACGTGAGCCAAATAAATAAGTTCCCAGGTAGCCAATACCATGACTCATCTTCTTGACCTTGTAACATTATGTGTTCTTACGTTCTAGTGGATGAAGTTATTCCCAATTAATATTGTTAGTTAGTTACAGGGATAGGGAGGTCAGTTACCTGTGTCGGGACTGTAGCATAGTCTTTGAGAGTTAGGATGAATCTACTCCCTTAATAACTATTGAGCCATGCTATCACACTTATTATAGAAATAGTCATATCCTGGCATCTTGTTGCAAATAATTGATTGTTATGTGTCGATTATAGCAAGATGGTTTGTTTCGTACAACTTCACTATTTGCTGAGGCTAAATGGAATTGGGTATGACCATTTATCTGACAGCTTAATTGGTTATGACCATCTATCTGTTAGCTGCTGTTTGTTATTTTTAGTGTTGTCCATGGCAGATGGCGGAGAACAAAAAATCCCGCCATACCGGACGCTTTGCAGCGCCGTTATAGCGGATTATGGCGCGAAAACACACAATATTGGCCGATATTTACCATTGCGGTGAGCCTAAAACCCGCCACATATATCCGCCATAGCTCTACATAGGGAGGTTGGAGTAAATTTCTTTTACAACCTAACAAAGTACATGTGCTATCTTTTTATTTGTATAACTAAAAGTTTCTCTACGGTACTTATCTAAAAATCCCTTATAGAAGAATTTAAAGTTCAGTTTTATATCAGTCAAATGACCTTTTGATAAAATTAATAGTGATAATAGGTTCTCACTTGATATATTTTTATGTTTTTTGCATACTCATGTAGGAGGAAAAGAAGAAAAGGAAAGCTCAGATGCAAGAGGCTAAGCGGAGGAAAAACATTAAGAAGGTAGAGCGTAAAATGGCTGCTGTTGAAAGGGAAAGAGAGTGGGCAGTAAGATTGGTCGAATTGAAGCGACTTGAGGAAGAGAAGAAAAAGTCTATGGCTTAAATTTGTTTAGGACCTCACCTGCAATTTGTAATATTGGTCAAGTTTTTGGGCCTCTTAATAATTTAAACTCGCTACAATACTTGTATCTTCAATTTGTTTATGTTTTCTAAAGATTGAGTGACTGCTTATTTTAAGCAATTATTTACCGATACTAGGAAGTGTGAACCTCCTTGCTTTTTGGTTCCCCATTACTCTGCACGGGTGTTAAGACTGTCCGTAGTAACATTACATGTGGGTTTAGATCTTTCCACATGCACGGGGAGCTTGTATCTTCCCTCTGTCATGTTATTGTTTTGAGTAATATAAGGTTTTGAAGTGATTGATAGACTTTTTATTATGAGTAGTTATTTTTATTGATGAGCAGTTATGGATAATAATTTTTATTGATGTGAGTTGTGTACAAGTTATGGGTTATGTGTGTTTCTGTTTTAGAATAAATAGAGAAGGGAAAAGAGAAATAAATTATGGTATAGTTATTGAATGATTTTAGGTGGGAGAGACCAAGCTCTCTAGTTCTTAGTTCTTGGAGGGACAGACCAAAACTTTCAAATTTATTGGATTAGTTTATGTGTATTATGTATTCTTTATAGTGTTTGTAATTGTGTCTGTTGTAATCCTTCCATAAATAAAAGTCAGTTTCTACCACTTTTGAAGGTGTGAAACGATTTAAAAGAGCAAAAATATAGCGGCTGTATAAAATATTCGAAATACGAAAAAATCAACAATTAAAATTGTCTCTTCAAATCATCCAAAAATAAAATATATTTAATTGTTTAAATGTGGCATTTAGGATATACATGGCTATTTTCTTAAGATAAAAAATAACATGGGCTTAATTTTCAAATATTGGATAAGAGAGGAAATGAAAAGAGAATTTCCTAAAAATTTCCATGAAGTTTCGGCGTGGGCTCCAAAAGTTGATATTAAAAGGATGCAATATGCTCGTCATTCTCTTCCATCATCACCCCATGTAATAGGCTGATTGCACCAAGGAAAATAGAAAAATCCTAATGCACATTTTTCCATTTTCTTATCACTTTAGTAATAATATTCTCCTTTCTTTTCTTTCCATAAGATGATGCTAAAGATTAAGAGTGTGCAAACCATAGTGTCCTTTTTGTTGGCCTTGTTGACCAACCTACTCTTGAAGCTGCAGAGGCAGCACAACCATAAGGCTCATCATCCTTCTCAGAAACTCCCGATGATGAAAATCAGATCCGAATTAGATTCTTGTTCGTCGGAGGTTGATGATGAGAGGTACGGTCTGAGCTGGAGGTTGGCGGTGGAGACAAATAATAATGTACGTCCGTGGAAGACGGTGCCACCTCGTTGCTATAAACATGTTGAGAATTACATCCTTGGAGGACAATACGAACTTGACATGAACATGATAGTAGATGAAATTATTTTTTATGCTAAATCTCAAAT
Organism: Vicia sativa; assembly: GCA_021764765.1. Classification (NCBI taxonomy): domain Eukaryota; kingdom Viridiplantae; phylum Streptophyta; class Magnoliopsida; order Fabales; family Fabaceae; genus Vicia; species Vicia sativa. The sequence goes on along the minus strand of CM038796.1, from coordinate 22,328,785 downwards.
TCTTGTTCCTAGTAGTAAAGATGCTTGGATATTGGACGTGGATGATACATGTATCTCTAATATTCCTTATTACAAAGATAAGCGATTCGGGTATGTATATATATGCTTTGTTTTGCTTCTCTTCATTAACATGTTTTTTTTTATGATTGAAAATTTGTTGTATATGAATCTTTGCAGATGCGAGCCGTTTGATTCAACTACGTTTAAGGCGTGGATCAACAAGGGAATGTGTCCTGCAAATCCTGTGGTACTAAGATTGTTTAAAACTTTGATACAGAAAGGTTTCAAGGTGTTCTTACTAACGGGTAGATACGAAGGAACCTTGGCTAAAATCACAATGGACAACTTACATAACCAAGGATTCATCGGATACCAACGCCTTATTTTGAGGTAATGAATTATCTATTAACAGCTTTTGTAAACTAGCTAGGCTCATACGTAAGATGTTTGTAAGTAGTGAAAAAGACAAGGGACAAACAGGTGATGTGAAAATGGATTCTAGTATTTATGTCTTGCGTAACTTCGTGGAAGGTAAGGTAGTATACTGCTGGTGCAATCGTTTCAAGATGATGTGGACGCCACAAATTCATTTTCAACTAGTACAGACAACATGCATACGACTTTAATACACCATGATATAACAATACCCAACATTGCACGTCTATAGAGTATTTTATTAAAATACATATACTGATATTAATTCGACACAAACTTGGCCGGTTGGTTGGAAGTATTAAATAGAAAATGAGGACAAAAAACAATGGTCAAACCATTGGCATTTGGTGTATATTTTTATAAACGGCTAGCTAGTGGAAGCAGGAAAGAAAATTCCTCCAACAATGGTGTGTACACATTTTCTATTGGACTAGTTCATGAGTAGTAGTAGTATTATTTTCTGAAAAACACACTAGAATTGGTCAACTATGGTATAAAAGTCTTGAATGTCACGCTGCTGACGGTGCCAAATTTGGCTTGCTTACTTGCGTATGTAATGTAAATTCAATTACTACTGCATTTTGAAAGGTCCTCTTAATTTACCTTTTGGGATTGAAAAAGTCTTATGTAATTGGTTTTGGCAGGAGTGATGAATACAAAGGACAAAGTGCAGTGAAATACAAGTCATCCATTAGGAAAGAGATAGAAAAGGAAGGTTATAGAATATGGGGAAATGTTGGAGACCAGTGGACTGATTTACAAGGAGACTCTTTGGGGAATCGTACTTTCAAACTTCCTAATCCTATGTATTGCATTTCTTAAGACACAAATCATGAATCTTGCTTAATTTCACATGCAAATGTTATTATTGTTATTATTGCCCCTACCTACCAGGTTGATGAATGGAAGCAACAATATTTTTAAAAACTCATATTTTGATTCAAGCTATAATATGTATGGTAAAACATTCCATCAAAATTTAATCATTCTCGCCTTATGTGGCTGCATTTGTAATAAATTTGTGGACCCTCATAGATATTGTATGTTACAAATGATCTAGTCAAGGGATGCAATGTTGAAAGAAAAATATTATTTTTCTTTACACCTTTATACCTTCTCCAAAGTTTCAAGTGAAAAAGGTTAAATATGTCCTTTGTTTTTAGAGATATATCTCGGGACGCACGGAATTTTATTTTTTTACTAAATTAAATTTGGAGATGCAATTGTGAAGATTTTTTAGAATGTGTTCAGAGATATATCTCCGAGCATGTCTGATTCGAGAAAACTCAAAAAACAAAAACATGATATAACCAAATTCAAAAACAAACCAACAACAACAACATTACATTAAATAAAAACATTCATTACATAGATAGTCATTAAAATAAATGCAATATTACATATTGTTTTCATTGGAATATTGCATCATAATGATTATATCTTTGACAGATCTTTTAATCTTCGCATTCACTTTAATCGGGTCCTTTAATTCATAATGGAGAAAAATACCCCACATAACCTTTAAATCTTCATGCGCAGTTCAAAGTTGGTGAAATGAATCTTCCCTTTGCTGTCAAACGAGGATAATTGATACTCGAACTTTTCAACTCTACAATTTTCTTGAAAGCACATGAGAGTATTCAATTTAGATATCATATCACCGTAAACAGAAGTGACGGCTTCTCGCCATTAAAATACACAAAGCAAGGTGGGGATATGAATTCATTCTCTGATTTTAGTGTGTTGTGTAGCAAATAAGGGTTGAGACACACCCTATTTATACAAGTTTTAGGTCACTTTGGACCTCAAATATCTTATCATGTATCAGGTGACATTTTAGAAATATGTCTCTAAATAAACCACACTATTTTTTACAAAAATGGTGACTTCAGAGATGAATATCCGAAAATTTAATTGATGGTTTTTTTTAAAATATGTGAGGTTAATTCAGATATGTATATCTAAAAACCCACCTGAACTAGAAAAATAAACCATAAACTTAGTTTTCAAGCACATACAATGTAAACCATAAACCAAATCAAAAATTTAATCAAGAATTACACCATCATTGTCGTGGTTATATTAATTATGTATTAAACTGTTTCAAGTACACCGTTGACGATAATACATACAAAAAGTGTATTGATTATAATCTAAAATGCATTAAAAGATCCAACAGCGCAATTTTTTTTACAGTTGGTTATGCCTTCTACTTTTCGTGATTTGATTCTCTTTCAAGCTCGCTCAATTTGGTCAACTCTAGCATCCTTTCCAAAAATTTAACTGGCCAACTTTCTGCCTCATTTGTTGAATGCTCATTCACATGTAGCTGTAGATTGGACACCCATATTTCAAATAAACCTAAATAAAGTTAAGTGATTTTGAAAGTCACCCGATGCACATGATGCGTCTGGAAGAGTCTTTATTTAGACCATTTTGTAGTGGAAAAAAGCCTTTGAGAATCCTTATCTTGTCAGATTGATATGCACTTGATATAAGGTGGCACATATCAAGGAATCACATCCATTTAGAAAATGGTGTTACCATTAACATAAGGAATAATTGCATCTTAAATTGAATCAAAATGGTTTTTGTCTCGTATAACTTCGTGTAGAATGATAACCCGAAAATGTATCAATTATTTGGATCAATTTACATGAATTTTATCCGCATTTTAATTAATTAAATTACTCTTTATTCGTATTATGCCGGTATTTTCTATGTTTTCAGGAATTTGATGATTACAAGGCATGTGCGAAGAAAGTCGGGAAAATCATACTCAAAATCCACAAAAGAGGAGCAATTATGCAATTCTGGGGTGTATGGAAAAATATGGGTGCATTACAAGTAAAAAGGCCTTGCAAATTAAATAAAATTAAAGGAACAGACCCAGCCCAATGCGCAAAGTCAACCCAATAGTCCAAGAGTAACAATCGTTACCACCTACCACGCGTGCCCTAACGGTCACGAGGAAGTAGGAGACTTCCTAAAGAAGGAACGTGTGACGACCGTCACGCCCTAGCTCAAAGGTCCTTAGCAATCGCTACGGAGGAGAAAACAGAGGCGAGAAAATCTCAACAGCCCAGTTACCTCAACGCGCCTCCAAGCCTATAAATTGGACTCTAAATCCTCATTTTTCACACGCTTTCTTTTCTGCTTCCTTTACTTTACTACTATTTTTCCAGTATTTATTTTCCTTGTCTTTTACTGATTCCGGTTTATTAGTTTTAGTATCTACTTTCATTTTCTCGTAGCAATTTCCACATTGGGGATTGCTGCGAACCTTTGCTGATTCTAACCTTACGTTAGAATCGTGCCTTTTTATTTCCTTCATCGAATTTAATTTTCAGAGCAACAAAGGGAAGATCTCACCGGCCTCTGGGAGACACCTGAAGTTAGCCAAATATTTTGCATTTCTATTTTCAGGTTTAATTTAATTATTTATTTATTTTATGCCAAAATTATCTGAAATGCGTGGTTTATTTGAATTGTCTAATATTGTTTATTTCTGTTGCGCTATGTTATACCCCAAAATTTGCCCTTCTATTTCTCAAGTCAATTCACATCTCCATACTCAAAGAATTTCTCAAGGGTTGACCATATGAGCCCTCTCCTAAGCAATCAACCCAACAACTAGGGTTTTGATTCTCTCAAGTAAAGGATGGTTTCTATTGCCTCAAGTGATCATCATACCACCTCATATGTCTCAAGGTATCACCATATCAAGTTTCAAGCCTCACAACTCAAGTTTGCTCAATCAATTGCTCAGATGATTGAGAATCAATTGTATTGGACAAAAAAGACAATTATGGTCAACATATAGGAAAACTTCATCATTTTTGGTCAACATCAATATGTTGAAGTCACATTCATCATTTGATCAAGGGTTGGTCATGATTCATCATGAAAACTCAAGATTTGGTCAAAAGTCAAAGTTTCTAAATTAGGGTTTCTTGATAAAAAAAGTCAACAAAACTTTGACCAGGCATAACTTTAACATACTTTATTAGAAATTTTTCCATTAAATATCACTTTGAAGAGAATTTAATTCTCTACAACTTTGTGTCTCACAAGCTTTGACCAAAAATATTTCATTTGAGAGTTATGGATCAAGACATTATAGGTCCTTCTAAAAGTCAACAAAAGTCATCTTTTTCAAAAGAAGTGTACTTGAACATGGAAGCTTCAATGAACATGAAACCAAAGTGAGTGTTTAGATTACATCTTGAGATTTATAAAAAGTCCAAGAACACTTCAAAATGTTGAAAATTGAGCAAGATACAACTTGTGCAAGTTTGGGAAATTTGAAGAAAGGCATGAAATGCCAATTGAGAAATTTTGACTTTTTGAGTTAATGGGCCTAATTTCTGAAATGTTAACGTGAATATAACATGTTAGAGGACCTCTAATCCCATTGGTGAATGGCCATGATTTTTATTTCACTTATTTTTTTTATTCATTTAAATTCAAAATAAATCAAGTAAAATATCAAATAAATGATAAAAGGCGCATGGGATTTGATTTGCAATCAGAAATCAATCAAATATCATCCTTGAATCTCAAGATATTAATTTAAACATGATTGGAAGAAGATTGATACCAAAATAGAAAGATTTGATCAAATTTTCAATCAAATTTCAATAATCATAATTTGCATATATTTGATGGCAATCACTTGACCTAATCCTTCCTCTAAATAAACACAAGAGATTCAGATCACAAGGATACAAATTCCTGCCTCCAAGAACCCTAGCCAAGTCTCAAAAAACCGTGATATACAAGTAACTTGTAGCCAAAGTTTCAAACTGATTCATGCCATTCCAAGGTCACCATTAGCTCCATCAGTGTCCTCTGATCCATCCCAGGCCCTTACAAGCAATCAAAAGCTTCTGAAACGTAAAAACACGATCACGGTTTACCAAAAAAATTTCAAATTCGATTTCACATATTCATGCATTGTTAATTGAATTTGATCATATATTTGTGTTTATATTGATGTTTCGATGCTTTCTGGATAGTGTGATTGGAGTTTAAGTGCAGGAATCGTAAGTTACCATTGCTATGGTTTAGAGCTCAGAAATAGGGCTTCACGAATTAGGCATAATTGGACGAAACTGAGGGCATGGTTGTGTTCAGAGGATCAAACCCAGTCGATCCATGTCCTCACAATTAATTTCTATTTCATATTTTGAGTTTTGTGATTTGCATGTCTTATAGCTACGGACATAATCTATAGGTAAAGCCTTTAGCAACGGACAACGTCCGTAGGTAAAAGTTTGGAATTCAAATGGGGACGATTACCCCCTTGGCGTGCGTTTTGGTTTGAATAAATCTTTGGAAAATATTTTCTCTTATATGCTTATTGTTTCATTATTCAAACAACAAGTGCAGGTAGCTCAGATGGCAAGGCGCGTGATCTCTCACCCCAGGGTCAGGGGTTCGATCTCTGGCACCCCCAACCTATTTTTTTGCCATTTGTTTACTAACCCTATTTTTCTTCTTTTTTTCAATTTTCTTCAATTAATTTAATTCTTTTAAAATGTTTTCTAAATCACAAAAATAATTTTATTTTTAGAATTAGGTTTTAAAAATGCTTATTTAATTTTTGACACAAAAAATTCTTTTTTTTATCTTTATTTAAATTAATTGTTTAATTAATCCTAAATTCAACTTTTAATTTATTTCCTCAAATAAAATCAATCCAGAAAATTCACAAAAAATATTTTTATTGCTAGTAGTTAGGTTTACTAATTTTAAAAATTCTTATTAATCTCAAAACATTTTTTCTTTATTTATTCCTGTATGCTTTTTAAATTCTAGAAATCATTGTATAGGTCGCAAAGTTTTTTTTGTAATAGCGTAGATTTACTTTTCTCGCATTTTAATTTCTGCACCTTCTATTATATAACTGCCCCAAAGCCATGTAATAGCGTATGACCTTTATCTTTCTGCTTTTACTTTCTGCACTCTCTTATAAACTGCATATACACTGCTTAGATGTATGACTAATAGGGTTGCATGGCAAGACTAATCAATGAACATAGATAACCCTAATTCAAGATTAACATATCTGAATTGAATCACTATCCCACACCTGCACCCCCTTAGGGTATCCTGTCTTGTTGCCTTACGAATGAAATGGTCATGTCCCTCGAATGTAGGGGTACCATTAGCAAAAGTCCCTCAATTCAATATCATCATAAAGATCATAGTCCCTCGATGACCCTCGATGTTGCCTACGAATATATGATCTCGTCCCTCGGTTGTTGCCTACGAATAAGTGATGATCATCCCTTCGATTTGCTAAGGTATCCTTACATGTTTCCTTCAATGACCATATGATGATCTTACGCTCGTCCCTTCACATCCAACAGATAAAATTACCTACCAACTAATGGTATGGATAACGTTGTCCTAAAGGAGAAGGAAAATAACAAGAATGACCTTTTTAAGTAGGTAATAAGACTCTAAATTGTTTGCTCCAATCAAAACAAATACTTTTCACACCTCACACTCTTTTCAAAAATACTTTCAAACAAACACTTTGTATACATTCATACGAGAATCATTACAAAGTTACATTTTTCAAACAAATATTTTCAAACACTTCGTATACATTCTTGAGGACTGATACAAGAATCATTATGAAGTCAAAGAAAAATACTTTTCAAAACACACACACACACACAAGAAGCGAGTTTTCAAAAAGTGAGCTAAGCAATTAAGAGCCCGTAGATAACTACGGATGGAAAGGGTGCTAATACCTTCCCTTTTCATAATTACCTCCCGTACTCAGAATCGATCAAAGGTATTTCCTGTTCTTTTCACCTTTCCTTTATTGGATAAAAGAAAAGTCGGTGGAGACTCTTCCTATCCATAACATTTGCGATAAAACGCAAAACGAACAAGTCAGTTCTTCCACCGTGTTACACGCTATAACTAAATTATACAACATGCTATGCTAAATTTAGTTATCAGTATATAAGGTCATATAGCAACGGGGTTTAGCAACGCCATTCGATTCATTCCATTTTAAAAAGAATAATTTTCTGGTTTCAATTACTAGTTCTAAATACCAACTATTTTGTTACGAGAGTAAAATACATATTAGAAGTTAGGATCAATAAAACGAGAGTTTGAGATAATAACTGGACAATAGTAATTGTGCATCAACTTAAAATACAGCGAGAGCGCTTTTAAATTGATTAGGTTTTATTTGTTTTCAAAAACTATTTTTAAACTCTAATTGAAACAGCGAGAGCACTCACTTAGGTTTGATTGTAGGATCTGATGAATCAATAAACACGAGAGTGTGAGGAGAGGATTTTCAAACAAATATTTCCTACCGAAACTGTTTTGATAATTCGAGTCCAAGTCGATGAGTTGCTAAGTCCCCAAAGTCCAACCATTACATACCGACATTCCCCATCTGAATCTAAATTAGATTATAATCAGTTAAGTTTCCTAAACCCAATTATTTACATTATTAGCCTTAGATTTATGTAGTAACCTTAGATAACGATAGGTTGACATTTAGTCTCTTGGGATTCGATAATCTTTAAAGCTACACGCAATAGGACTGTATACTTGCGGTCTAGATTCTTTAAGACACATAAAGTCGTGATCATAGAATTCCCTATGAGTCGTTGACTATTTCAAAAGTGTTATGCAGAAAAATTGGTGATCCGCCTCTCCTTTATTGAGCAATCCATATCCAACCCGAAAATCTCAATTACCATCATTCTTAATATTCAAATTCCGCTCAATGTGTTTGTGCATAAAAAGCGACATTTTATCAATGAAATCAATATCGAACATCGGTGGTGGATGAGATGGTTTTCTAATCGAGCACCCTTGTGAACTTTTTTTTATAGATTTTGGAGTTGAAGAATTTGGGAAATATGAATCAACATATTCAAATTATGATGGAGACTGCTTTGTTGAATTGTCATCTTGAGTAGGTTTTACCTTTTTAGGGGCACTTTTGATTTTAACCGGTTGGAAAGGAGGTTTAAAATATGTTGTTTCCGAATATGAAATCTTCCTCAACTGCTCTTTATGTGAAATTTCATGGTGTCATCTCCCTTCACAAATCTATCTTGAATTATTTTCCACTTGATAAAGATAGTTATGTCTGATTTACAATCCTTAATCACATCATCATCATCAAACTAGAGTCTTTTCTAGTGACTCTACAATTCATCCATTTGTATCGGAGTATTAATCTTTATTTTTTCCCAATAAAACAAGCACATGGAAGACCGCAATTCTTCCCAACTATGCATCCACACATTTCCTTATATGTACTTGTCTGTTCTGCTTGCTTTGCTTCGTGAAAGATGAATTTTAAACCCGAATGAAATACGCACCCAACCAATTGTGAATAGAGAATGTTATCTTTGAATAAATGGTATTGTTCCACTATGATTAAACCAAAAGTAGTTTGTATTTAGGTATGTTGGTTTTGGAGTATTTAGTTCACCTCATCCCAATCTCTAAAGAAATCACCCTTATAATCACCCAACCATTTCTTCAATGCCGAATATGTTGATTCGACTTTGTTAGTTATTGTGTTGTCGAGGTTTATAACATGATCGGTCCATGCATTGACAAAATTCTCCTTCACTTGGTCCAAAATAATACACTCAACGTATTTCAAGAAATCTGGATATTGGAAACACAATCTCCTAAATTGCATTGCGTAGGCAACATACAATTCTTCTTTTGAAGAGTTTAATATCCTAGTCCATGCATCCATAATATTTTCCATCACCCCACTAGGTTTGACCATTTTTCCGTCTTCTCCCGTGATTTTTCTGGTGCCTATCGCGGGTTTGAACTGACTCCTCACAATTTTAGTAATGTGATATCGACAAAGTAATGTGTAGGATATATTGAACACCTTTTCAATCAAACTCATTAGTGCGGTGTCTTGACCGATAACAATTACCTTCGACATGTTTTCTTGATCCTTCAATAAAGTCTTGTACACTTCTAAGACCCGTGTAAACATTGACCTCTTTTCGGATTCCACAAATGCAAATCCCACTGAAAAATTATTCTCTGTTGAAGTAACACCAACAATTTCAAGAAGCAGAAACATATACATGTTTGTCTTTTATGTTGCATCGATAATAAGGAGGAAAATTTGTTGAACAACTTAATAATTCCGAGATGAGTCCAAAATATATCACAAACAGTGACGTTATCATCAAAAAATGTGTAACTAAAAATATAGTGGTTGTCATCCAAAATTTGTTGCATTTCGAATGTTGGACCCCTTATCGACATGTTGTTTCGATGACACACATTGTGTACTTGCTTGATATTTGAAACACTTTCTGGGTGTTTTTGTTTTAAATCTGCAAGTATATTTTTTGGTGTCACTCTGATTAAAGACATGTTCGAAACAATTTCCCTCTCTTTCGGTTTAAGACGACATATAATGAGATGACTAACTAGATTTTTTTTTTGCAAGACATGGTTATGTATTCCATAAATTTCATTAAATTTCCACATCTAATCCACAGTACAATATCAGCGCAATTTAAATGGACGATCACATTTCATCGTTTTGGTGTCATCGTGTTTCAACTTCTGAATCAATTAGAGGTTGTTTGAAGTTCAAACTCACGTGTCATGATAAATTAAGGTTAAGGGTCTAATCGATTATGAACATCGTAAGTGTGTGCCCCAGAAATCAATCATCAAGGTTTATGACATCAACTAATCTAATCGACCATTAGAGCCAATAATTGATTAGTGGCAATATGTAAATATATATTTCTCCATCACTTTTATTCATCTCATCTTTTGCTTTCTTCTTTTTCTTCTTCCTAGTGTTTTCTTTATGTATGTATGCAAATATTACTTGCAATCCTCATCATCATCATGGCTCCGAAAAGAATCTATACATCTGGAAGCATTTCTTCTCTAGCTTATTTCTCAAATTCTTTCTCATCTCAAAAACAAGAAGATAGATTTAATAGAGACTATACAACAAGGATATTCTTCATTACTATCACTAGGAAAAAAAGTTCTTTGAAGAGTATGAACTTTTGAAACTCTTTGATGAAGTAATGCTAAAGAAGTTTCATCTACGACATTCCAAAAGAAATGTTTCCAACTTTAGTGAAAATGTTCTAATCCAACCTCATTTATGTAGATGGATTTCTCACAAGTGTAGTACCTAAAATCCAAGTAGATTTCTTAACCCACCCCATAAGGGGGGACGCACCTCATGAAAATCCAAAAATGTTCCTCGAAAATTGGAAATATACTTCCGGTACGCACCATATTTTGGAATTTGGGTGAAAATCGAAAATATTTTTCCGGTTCCAAATTTGGAATCACATACACGCTTTACTGAAATATTACATAGAGTTTAAAATCGGAAATATACTTCCGGTTCACACCCAACCCTTTTCAACGTGATTTGCATGATATTTGGGTGCTAACCTGAAATATATTTATGGTTCCAAATTTATTCCAAATTTGGTGTCACATACAAGCTTTATTGAAATATTACATAGAGTTTAAAACCGAAAATATACTTACGGTTCACACCCAACCCTTTTCAACGTGATTTCGATTTTTCGGGGGCAAAAATGAAATTTCGCAAGGGTGGGTAAGAAGGTCATGAGGTGGATTAAGAAATCTACAAAACCAATCAGACTATCTCTTGAGCATTTGTATAATTTGTTGCATTTTACTAACATTGGTATATGGCTTACCAACATTTTCTTTGACAAAATGGTCTTATTAACAAATGACTAATAACCACAAGGGTATGATTTAAAAATGACTTATTAATAATAAAAAATTCTTTAAAGTTGTTATCAAAGAGTGCAAATATTGTCTTGAAATCTGTTCAGGTTTTAAAATGGAAATTTCTTCACCCATCTAGTGGATTTCTCCAACACCCCTGAAAAATCAAAAATGTCTTTCGTAAGTTAACTTATGAATTCACCTTGTAGGGTGAATTCGTAAGTTCACTTACGAATTTAGCTTTCTGGGTGAATTCGTAAGTTAACTTACGAATTAATCTTATTTTTGTACGTTTTATTATTTTAAACATGGTTTAACACATTCAGAAAATGTTTTGTAAGTGAACTTACGAATTCACCCTACAAGGTGAATTCGTAAGTTAACTTACAAAACCTTACCTAAATGTGTTAAACTCTGTTTGAAACTATTATGTTATTTCACAAAACTCGGATTACGTTTCCTTTTCAGAAATTCAATTAAAGAGAAAAATTGTCAGAAAAGATTAATATATGCAATATCTATATATGCAAACCATGTAAATATTAATATGTTATAAATATTAAAGAGAAAAATTATCAGAAACATCAAATTACATAAATTGTTCCGAAAAAATGCGATCAAACAAAATCAACTAAAAAAATATAAAGGCTATTGGGTAATGCCTAATGCTGACCCCCAGCGCCGTGTAACACCCGTAATTAATTAAGTAATTTAATTTAATATTATAGAGTATTTTCTGATTAATTTGGTGATTAAGTCGAATTGTAGGTGGAATTGTTAAATTAGTAATCGGGTAAAATTAGTCGAAATGAAAATAATATTAGAATTTATTTTATCAAGTAGAATTATTAAATTAAATATAATAGATTAATTATGAGGGTAAAATAGCATTTTAGGAGTGTTATTTAGTAGACCAAATTATATTAGGAGCCCATTATATAATTGAGTGACCTAGTAAAATAAGGAGTTAACATTGCATGCAAAACCAAAACCAAGCCATAGTCACGTAGCAGCACTAAACCAGAAGAGAAAAAGGAAGAATATTTGGGAACAAGGGTTGCTAGGAGGAATCAATTGCCGTCCGAGAAGTCGTTATTTCCGATCGATTTCCGAGTTCCCTTCAATCCAAAGGTAAGGGGTGGGGTTCGGATTATATAATCGATTGTAGGATAATTTTATGTGGGGTTTAGGGCTGCATAATTACACTGTTAATCCTGTTTCGTCGATGAATTTACGTTGCTGGAATGAACTATATAGCTTTCTGTGTCGAAATTGCCTGATATATGTGTTACCAGTAATTGTTAATTGTTGTTATGTGTAATCGTTGCAATCTGTGTTGAACCGATGTTGTGACTGGAAAAAGAAGGTGAATTTTTGGCATTGTGTGGACTAAGGGAGGCGACCACCCCGTAGGTGAAGAAGAAAATTGGGACGGCCGCCCTGCAAGGGGAGTATGAAGAGAGGAAACATGTGTGGGCCCCACCATCCATGGGAGGCGGGCGCCTCAGGCCCTGGGGTGGGCGCCTCACACATGTTCTTTCTCCAAGTTGGCAGCTGTGATACGGTGAACTGACTTTTTAGTTTTTGTATCGCAAATGTGCGGATAGCAAGAGTCGCCACCGACTTTTATTTTTATCCAATTAAGGGAAGGTAAAAGTACAGAAAAAGACCTTCGTTAGATTCGAGACAGAATGGTTATGAAAAGGGAATGTATTAGCACCCCTTTCCATCCGTAGTTATCTACGGGCTCTTAGTTGCTCTTAGATCACTTTAAAAATGTGCTTTCTGTGTGTTTGACAAAATGTTTTGAAAAGGCATTTCGCTTTGACTTTGTAATGATTCATGTAGGAATGTATACAAAGTGTTTGGAAATGTTTCGTTTTTGAAAAGAGTTTGGACTTTGACAAAAGTGTGAGGTGTGAAAAGTATTTTGTTTGAGCAAGCAACTAAAAGTCTTATTACCTACTCAGAATGGTCGTTTTCGTGTTGTTTTACGTTCCTTTAGAATAGCGCTTTCCATACCATTAGTTGGTAGGTAACTCTATTTGTTGGATGTAAGCGGGACATTCGAAGGGACATCGTATGGTCATAGAAAGCAACTTGTAGGAAGTATCCTAGCACATTCGAAGGGACTATCATCATTTTTCGTAGGCGACAATCGAGGGTCAAGATCATGTATTCGGAGGCGACATCGTGGGTCTTATGATCTTTGTATCGAAGGGACTATGATGATTTGTTTTGAAGGCAACGGTGCTAGAATACCTCTACGTTCGAGGGACATGACCATTTGTAATCGAAAGGCAACGAGAGAGAATTACCCTAAGGGGTGCATGTGTGAAAAGAGTGTATTGATTCAGATATTTTATCTTGAAAATTAGTGTGAGCTATATTGATTTTATCTTGCCATACACGCCTAATACTAGCAATTTATAGGGTGCGGAAATTAAAATGCGGAATGTAAAAATGCGGAAAGGTAAATGTCCTACGCTATTACATGGCTTTAAATACTTAATTTAAACTGCGAAAATTAAAACCTAATTTAAACTATTACATCCCATAAGATTACATTATTGGAAAAGAATGAAAGCGGTAAAAGCGTCTGAGCGGAATAACTCGTGAAACGATAAGAGAAATCGGAAAATATGATGAAATCGAAATAAGAAAATGTTAGAAAAAATGCAAATTTTTAATTGGAAAAAATATGACATGCTGGAAATAACATAAATATGTTAAAATAATTTTTTGGGATTTTTTAAATGCAATTTAATAATTTAAAACTAATTAAAAGTGATTTAAATGCAAAATTATGAATAAAAATAAATATGCATGCAAAATTATATTTTTTTTTAATTTTATAAATTAAATAAAGATTTTATGAAAATAATGTAAAAATAAAAATAATTTTTGATGATTTTTTAATGCAGAATAAAAATTATGAAGTTAATTAAAATAACATGCAAAATATAAAAAATAAGAAAATATAGAAAATAATGCAAGTTTGGAAAAAGAATGAAAACCCGGTCCTAGAGGTTCGAATGAGACATGTGAGAGCATCCATCAACAGTGAATGCTTTAACCACCACGCCAGCTTGCACTTGTTGTCATGAATTGGAAGCGTGGGGTCATGGATATACACGCGTCGCCGTTTGGATGAGTCAAGAACACAGTCAGCTGGTGGACCTGGTCGAGAACGAATCGAGCGATGGATTGCGCCCGCAGCACGCTGTCAGCCAAGGTCAACGACGCCCTAGCTCGGTCGTCTTCTCCTGAGTTCGACGTTCAAACACGCAAAACAGCAGCGAATAAAAGGAAAAGGAAGACCTTGTCCACCTAAATCGGACCTTACGAGTCCATTAATGGCATCGGTTTTAGGCGAATCGGCAACAGGCCGGTTCAGCATCACCTGGAAACCTAAACATGGCCATACGATTCTTCGTTCAACCCCTCAAACGATTGCCCAGATCAGTCAAGTAGAACCTCATGAACACATTTAAATCATTAGAAACGATTAAAGCATGCAGGATAATAAAATGCAAAAATCAAAAAGTTTTGAATATGTATGTATGTATGTGCATCGATTCAGCTTGTTTTAACCATTGTTTTTTATGCAAACTTACTCATACTTACCCTTAGAGCACGATTGGATGGCTGAGAGAGGTTAAAAGTAGCTGGAAAACAAAACTCAAATTTTCAAGTTTCTTGAAAAATTTGGACAAAATAAGGGTTAGTGAAAAGTCTAGGGTTTCGTCCTTGTGGCTTGGCATATTGCTGAGTATTTATAGAGGCAATTGAGAGAGGAAAAAGAGTGAAAAAAGATTGATCCATCAATGTGCAATATTTTCTCTTTAAAAATAAATCAAATCTTTGAAAAAAATTGATTTTCCTTCCATGTAAGAGGCTAGCACGAATTTGGTAAGGATTATGGGCTTTCTTGAACTCCAAGCATGATATAAATCCAACCCATTTGAAAAAATACTTGATTTTCATATTTTATATAATTTAATTTGGAATTAAATGGTTTAAAATCCAAAATTAAATCAATAAAATAGAAAATTGTCATGGCCAAGCATTTATGAGTCACAAATAATGTCATGCACAAGTTTGGATCAAAATATTTTAGGCCCATTTGGAAAATTTTGCATTTTGACCAAAATGTCCTTTTGTGCAATTGTCCAAAATTTCCCAACTTCTGAATAGTGTATCTTGCTCAAATTTCCACATTTTTGAGTGTTCTTGGACTTTTTGAAAAGCTCTAAGAGTCCTATAACCAACCTTTTTGGTCTCATCTCACTTGGAGTTTCCATGCTCAATATATCTTCAAAACAAAAAGTTGACTTTTTGTTGACTTTGAAAATGACCTGTAATGTTTTGAGCCATACCTCTCAAATGAAGCATTTTTTGGACATTCTTGTGAGACATGAAGTTGTAGAGAATTGAATTTCCTTCAAAACAAGAGGTTGTGGAAAATTTACGAGAAAGTATGAAGAAGTTATGATCGATCAAAGTTCGAGTTGACTTTTCATCTAGAAACCCTAATTTAGAAAGTTTGACTTTTGAGCAAATCTTGAGTTTTCTTGATGAATCATGATCAAACCTTGATCAAATGATGAATGTAACTTCAAAATGAGGATGTTGACCAAAAATTATAAAGTTTGACTGTATGTTGACCACGATTGACTTTTGTCCAATACAACTAATTTTCAACCATCTAAGCAATTATGCGAGCAATCTTGACTTAAGGCTTGAAACTTGACATGGAGAATCTTTGAAGCATATGAGGAGGCACGAAGACCATTGGAGATGTTGGTAGTCCATCTTGACCTGAGAATTGCCAAACCCTAGTTTGGGTTAATTGTCTAGGAGAGTTTGTCGATCAACTCTTGAGGAATCCTTGAGTATGGATGTATGAAATATCTTGAGAGGATGGAGGGCAAATTTTGGGGTATGACAGCTGCCCTGTTCAATCTTCTTGTCTTGGAAGGTTAGATTGACACGCTTGTCTTTCGTGACTGAAGGTGAAGATGATTGAACACTCAATACTGAAAATTTGCACTTGTTGGTGGATGATGGGAATGGGCTTCGGATGCCATTTGGAAAATGGATACTTATTTGGGGGATGAGTCGTGCAGCTAGACTCGAGAATGCCGATAGGAGAATCGTGAGGGATGGGCTTAAGATGCCATCTGGAAAGATCGATCTTGGGGGTGAGCGTCGCTGGGCTACATGAGCGTTTGGAAGGAGCAGGAGATGGGCTTAAGATGCCATCCGGAGGAGTCGTATGTTAGACTTAGTTGCTCATTTTGAATGAAGTTATTGGTTTGCATTGATTTTAACCAAATATGCGGCATTCGAAAGTGGAGAAATGTTGACAAGTAGTCGGAGATGGGCTTAAGATGCCATCAAGCAACGGAGTAAATGCGCCAGACGCTGTAGTTGCGGTTGATAGTAAGAAGGGATCAGAATAGATCTTCGCGCTGATTACTCTGAGGGGAATTAGTAGTTGGAAAAAATGTGGATAGCTTCCTGTTGTGCATGGTGTTGATCCATTGCACATTATTGGAGGATAACCGATGGTCTTTCAGATAGTTTTCCCGTCGGTTCGAGGCTTAATCCTGGACCAGTCGTCGGAGGACAACCAGGGGCGGTCTTTTAGATAGTTTTCCCGTCGGTTCGGGGCTTAATCCTGGACCAGTCGGAGGAGGACAACCAGGGGTGGTCTTTCTGATAGTTTTCCGCGGTTGGGGCAATCTGGACCAGGCATCGGAAGTGACTTTCACCTGTTTTTTTTGGAAAAAACAAGAGAAACTTTGATAGAATATTTGTTAGTCTTATGCAAAGTGATGCAACTCGATTTTCAAAAATCTTTTAAATTCTCGAAAACGGTGAAATCACACCTAATTTTATTAGTTCTAAAAGAGCGGGGAAATATAGATAAAACCCAAACATGCGGATAAGGCGGTCTTGTGACCAAAAAGTGGAATGGAAGTCGGTTATGTAAGGGAAGGTATTAGCACCCATCCATCGTACTCGATGGGACCCATTAATTCTCGCATTTGTGTGTGTGTTTACTAAGTTATGGATACTAAAAAAAGCAATTTGTTTCTTATTATTTTGAGTTTGTACGGTTTCAAAACCGTGTGCCTACATATTCCTCGTGCAATGGGAAGTCAAAACTCTGTAGTTCCTCTTAAAAAGGCTTTAATTGGTTGTATTGATTTTATCCGAAAAATCGTGCGTTTAGGCGTTTCAAATGCTTTGAACTAGGACTTGTTTTGTTTGTTTGAAAAGCTTAAGTCCTGGCTCGCATTTTGAAACGACTATTACATCTTTATCCGAAAAGAGTTTAATGATCGCGTCTGGCGATAAAAGAATTTAGTGAGTTGAATTGTTTTTAAAGTGGATGAAAAAGTACGGAACAACGAGGCTAGCGTCTCACGATTCAAATACTAGAAACTTCATGAGCGAGTTCGCACAAGTCGTCTATCATCAAAAGTTTTCTTTATGAAAGAGTGAGGTGAAATGAGTTTCACATTGTTTAGAGGTCTTTAAGCAATCGACCTAGCGTCCGGCGACTTAAGACTTAAAGTTCAATTAGGACAAGTTTTTAAGCAACTGGTCTAGCGTCCAATGACTTATAAACTTGTATTTGATTATGAAAAGAACTTTTGAAAAGACACTCGACATTGGATCGAGGTTTGGAATTGTAATTATGAAAGTGTTTTAGATGGAATTCGGTAACGGACCGAGAGAGAAAGAATGATTCGGGTTGAATTGGTGCTTTTTATGTGGATGAAAAAGTACTGAACAACGAGGCTAGCGTCCCACGATTCAAATACTAGAAATCCGCGGAACTGGTGCTTTCACGAATCGTCTATCACCCAAAAATATTTTCTTATGAAAGAATGAGGTGAAACGAGTTTCACGTTGTTTAGGGGTCTTTAAGCCACAGGTCTAGCGTCCGACGACTTAAAGACTTAAGGTTCATTTGGGACAAGTTTTTAAGCAACTGGTCTAGCGTCCAACGGCTTAAAAATTTGTATTGATTATGAAAAAGGTTTTGAAAATGCACTCGACGTTGGATCGAGGTTTGAAATTTAATTCGAAGGTATTACGTCGCAGCGTCTTTGAGATGGAGTGGAGCGGGTTATGGTTGTCAGTATATGGACTTAATTAACCTCGTGAGGATAGGTGCTCCTATCTGACCATGAGACCACAGTGCATGGTGATTGGTATATAGACCAATGTTATTTTCGGGTTATGATCGGTTAAAGCAACAAGGGCTTTAACCAATCTAAATCGAGGATAGCCATGCCCATCCCACCATGAGACCCTTTAAGAAATCGGCGTATGAGCCAATCAAGATGAAATCGAATTGATTTTAATTTTGATTGTGTGCCAGTGTACAATGGTGAATAATTCTTTGAATGAGTAAGTAAGCAGAACAAAATACCATACAATACAATCGGAAATTTAAATAATTATTAGAGATGATTTTTACATTTGATGAAAAATCGGCTAATAGTTTAATCGATAAGTCGTCAAACAAAACTATCGGATCAATAACTATTATTACATCGCAACAAAATATTATTTACGACAAAATAAAATTAATTGGAAGAGATAAAGTTTAGAAATAGCACGATTATCGTGGTTACGAGCGGTGTATGAAAAGAAAACCATCGAACTTTGGTGGGTCCAATACCTCCACGTACTATGAACGGGTGTAATGCTTCCACTTCAAAATGATCTGATTGTTCCAAAATAGGCAAAAATCGCGCCACATGTTGATACTAGGCTAGTGCTAATATTTTTTGCTAACAATTTGTTTAGTAATAACAAAAATAGATTTTTGTTCTAAAAAATAAGGTGGTGACACTTGTCACCACCAGATTTAAAAAGGGAAATTTTATATAAAAGAAAATAAGGTGATTTATATATTATTATTATTATTATTTGGAAGAAATTAAAAAAATAAAATAAATAAAAAAAATAAAAAGTGAGAGTTGTTGTTTGATGAAATAACAAAACTCTCTCTTCAGTCAAAACCTCACGCGTTCTCCTGGGTTCCTCACCGCTGTTCCCTCATCATCTTCTCCGGTCCTTCGCCGGAACTCTCCTCGACGCCGCTCTCTCCTCTCGTTCTCGGCGATGTGCGACTGTCTCTCTCTCCGCGATACTCACCGATCTCTCTCGCTCTCGTTGCTCCGTCTCTCTCTCACTCATCGCGATTTCGCGATCTGTCTTCTCCTTCGCCGCCGCGGTTGCTTGCATGTTTATATTTCTGAGTTTCGATCTGTTTTCTGATGTTGTTTTCTGATTGCATGACAGATGGTTGGGAAGATGATTGGAAGCGAAAGGGTTCTGAAACCCTACCAACGATGCGATTAGGCCCGATTGTTGGACCTTGGAGGCGTGTCGGTCGAGAAACAAATTGAGGCGTGTGCTGGGTGAGTTCGTTCTAATTTCCTCTCCTCTTCTTCTCAAACTGCCGAACATAGGATTTACGAGAAAGATGATTAGAAGGCTTTAGGTGTAGGAACATGATGAGTTTTGCTTGCTACTTGTTTATGTTTGCGTTTTCGGTTGTTGTTGTTACGGGATTTTGGACTTGGTTGATTTACGGTTTGTGTTCGAATATAGACGGATTACGCACTTTGGTCTTGCTTGATTTTGGTTATGTTTTTGAACCTATGAGCTGGTTTTGTGTTTTGTCGGGCGATACTACATTTTTTTTGAGTTTGAAAACAAAGTTCTCTTTTTCTCTCTTCAATGTTAGTCTCCTCCCAACTGTTTCAGTTTTTTGGTATTTTATATCCTGAACAGATATATCATTTGGTCTTAGTCATCCTTGTTTGTTGCTTGCATTGTTGGTTCACAACCATGCTGTGAAATGATGACCTTCTGAATTCTGAGTTTCTTTACCTATTCTCTGCTTTCAGCTCTGAACATTGACTTTTGTGGCTTATTGTTGGGCTCAAAGCTGGCTGTGATGATTGCTTGTCAACTTTGTTGACTTTGTGGCTTATAACATGGGGCTCAATGCTGGCTGTCCTACTTCTTTTTCTCTGATTCTCTCAATGTCCCTGCTGCCTTAGATATTATCTTCTTTACCTATTTGCTTCTTGTTGCCTTGTTACTTCTTGTTTTTCTTGTTGCCTTGGCTGTGGGATTAATTGCCTTTTCTTCTTGTCCGAAACTTTAGTCATGCTCGTCGTCCGGAATAAGCGTAAACTTTAGTATGCTAGTTGCCTTTGCTGTCGGAATTAATCATTGTCGCCCGTATGCTTGTTTGTGAGCCGGGTTAACCCGCGATTTCGACAAAATTTCGTGATGATTAATCTTCACGATTATGAGGCTTTAATGAAAATCTGATTCCGCCTAACCGCCTAATGATGATGTTTCGACCGAAAAATCTTTGACAATTTCGCGCATTTTGCTTGAATTTATGCATTATTACTTCTAACTCGATTTCTTTTTGTTTCATGTGGCAATGGATGGCAAGCTTGAAAATGGCGAGGATGAAGAATAATGACATGAAGATTGAATGGCGATGTTAGCCTGAGCGGTGACGATCTGAAGATATTATAAACTTTGTAACTTTTAGTTTTAGGATTTAGGAATTTGTAGAAACTTGTAAACAATCAACTCTTATGATTTGAATACAAATGTAACAAATGATACAAATGTAAACCGTCTTGGATTTGAATAGATGTTGAATAGTTCTTATTACTACTTGTAACAAATCTTGAAATTTGGAATTGATATCAATGTAAACATTTGAGTTTGAATAGATGTCGAACAATTCTATCATTGTTTGTAACAAATCTTGTATTGATCCTTTGAAATTTGAATAGAATTTGAAATGACACGTGAAAATGTCTTACTTTACCTGACTCGCCATATTGGATTAATTCGAAACAAATATGCTCAAACTTCCTTTTTGTACCCATAACTGTTCTATGCTTGCAATAACATCACCATCGTTTGGAATTGGTTTGAATGGACTTGTATCGATTACATTCCTTGCGTTCCGTAATTGATATAGAACTTGATTGTACAAAATGGCCTAAAATTCAAATATTGCATAGATCCTAAAATCTTGAACAAACTTGAAAGACAACGAGGAAAATGGAGTGATTGAAACCAAAGATCATGAATTCCACAAAAACTCAAAACCATGAATCTTGACAAATTACTAGTTTGAGTCACTTGAATCAATCTTGAACCTTGAATGAATTTCGATAAAAAATCCAAAATGAGGTACTTGAAAGCGGTAATAATAGCGTATCCCAAAATTAAAATTTAGCAAATCTTAGCATTATTCACTCGAGTCACCAAACTTTGAGTACCAAGCAAATTATTCGCCTTGATCTCTTGAACTTTTGCATTTGGTAAATTCAGATTAACACAAACTAAGTTTCTTCAACTTCACAAAGCTTGAATGAACTTGATTTTTCAGGTAAGTGCGATATTGTATCTTGAACAAAGTTTGAATTAATTCTGGTTGAAACAAAGAATTAAGCATGATGGGATGTTCGAAAAATATGATAAGGAAGGTAAATTTTGGGTGCGACGATTTGCCCTATTCAATCATCTTAGACACAGTAAGTGAGAAGATTGACAATTTTCGAGCGTTACAAGGTGGAAGAGGATTGAATACTAGAAGAACCAATTTCCCAATGAAACAAAACCACAAAAGAAAACATATAACATATCTTGGTTACGGAGCCAAGAAAACACTTGAAGAAGAACTTACTAAGCATTAACGGAATGCTTTAACACAAAAGTACACGGTGAGAAATAACTAGGAATTTCACAACACTGGGATAACCGTGTAACGAAATGGGTTTGACAATAATTTTGAAAATGCTAAGAGAAGAAATGAACTTCTCAAGCGAAAGAAAAACAATTTATTAAAGTTTGACATGGTGAGAACTTAACAAAGAGTTCTCTGATAACTAAGGAATACCTAGAGACCTTGAACAGAATTGAAAAATGACACGGTTGAGAACTTAACAAAGAGTTCTCTGAACTAAGGACTACCTGGAGACCTTACACAGAATTGAAAAATGACATGATTGAGAACTTAACAAAGAGTTCTCTGAATGACATGATTGAGAACTTAACAAAGAGTTCTCTGATTGACATGATTGAGAACTTAACAAAGAGTTCTCTGAACTAAGGACTACCTGGAGACCTTAAACAAAATTGAAATGACATGGTTGAGAACTTAACAAAGAGTTCTCTGATTGACATGATTGAGAACTTAACAAAGAGTTCTCTGAACTAAGGACTACCTGGAGACCTTAAACAGAATTGAAATGACATGATTGGGAACTTAACAAAGAGTTCCCTGATTGACAGGATTGAGAACTTAACAAAGAGTTCTCTAAATAGATGGCTTAGAACAACATCGGAATTGTTGGTGCACGAAGGTGTGAGGAGCCATGGCATGCTGAATGTCTTTGACCGTGTAACTTCGAGTTACCATGGAACAAAATCATTAGCGCGCAAAGAATACAATTCTCTAGGGATAAACATAATAATATCCGGCACAGTGCGATATAGATGTTTACAAAGTCGGTAAATCTTGTTTCCGACATTTCTGCTGATGAGAGATCTTACTGAACATGTACGGACATGTTGAACAACTTCTGATTTGACAAGATCTTCAATTTGTATGCAGATAGCTTTACCGTTGATAGAAGAATCAGATTCAGTGCCTGTGACTGAAAAACTTCTAGGGTAATGAGCTTCAATTTGCTGACATTGTATGGACAATGCGTTGCAGCAAGTGGATATGTAGATCAACGTCTGAGTTGGAGAAATATCTTGAGATTTGAATAAACATCCCGCCGGGTGGATATTTATTTGTTGAGTAGTTGATAACTTACTGGGGAAATAAACGCACCAGAAGTTTGATGTAATTTTCTGAGAACAGCTCAGAGGAGTATATTGTGGAAGCCACTGCCAATAGTATTTGCTGAGAAGATTCTTGTCCGAAAGAAACCTTTGAAAATACCAAGAATAATGTTGTAGTAATCCTTTCTGAAGGAGATTCACTTGGGGAGATAAATAAGCTTCGCTGGGGAAACTTCGTAAGAAACCCGTGTGGAAAATTCGCTGGGGATTCCCGGTTGAATAATTTTGCTGACATTAGAGTCCTTTGAAAGAGACAACTGTTTCACTGGGGAAGAAGTCTCGATTGGAGAAACCATCAGTTGTTGAGGTCCATACAAGTATATCACTTGTGTCGGAGGATAGAGGATAGTTTTGTCGTCTGAGAACTAATCCTTCAATTTTGATCCTTACGAGGATATCTACGGTTTCAGTTGATAAACCTGCAAAACAGATAGCCGAAGCAAATGCATGAGTATGATATGCATGAGTATGATATGCATGATGATGATATGCATGATATGATTTTTTTCTAATGCAAATGATGCATGATTTCCTGACTGTTGAGAGAAGGAAGATATCACTGGGGAATCCATTTGAACGATCTTGTTGTCATAAGAGTTCACTGGGGGTGATCAATCGATTCTCTGGGGAAGAGACTTCATTGGAGAGTTGACATTATTGTCGATTGTCTTTCACCCAAGCATTCTCCTGGCACTGGGGAGAGAAATTGAATTGTCGTTTGAGACACGGTCTTTGACACCCGCATTCGACTTTATTCTGAACAGATCCCAAGTCTGGCGGAGGTTTATGCATGAACATATTGTATTTGATATGTCTGAGTAAAGCGACGTGATTGATGCATAACGATGACTTATGTAATGATTTATGAATGCATGTATGGATTATTGGATATGTGCCAAATAAAATTTGACCTTGAAAGAACAATCGTTAGACGATAATTGCCTGTAAGTTAAACCACCAGACAGAAACTGGTGAAATAATTTTGACCACCAGACGAAAACTGGTGAAGTGATTCTGACCACCAGACGGAAACTGGTGAATCGACCAGACGGAAACTGGTAAAAACATTCTGACCACCAGACGGAAACTGGTGAAATAATTTGACCACCAGACGGAAACTGGTGAAAACATCTTTAACCACCAGACGGGAACTGGTGAAATGATTTTGGTCAACCAGACGGAAACTGGTGAAACGATTCTGACCACCAGACGGAAACTGGTGAATCAACCAGACGGAAACTGGTGAAATAGTTTGACCACCAGACGAAAACTGGTGAAATGATTCTGACCACCAGACGGAAACTGGTGAAGTGATTCTTTAACCACCAGACGGAAACTGGTGAAATGATTTTAAATCAACCAGACGGAAACTGGTGAAACGTACCAAACAAAGTCAGATTTTAAATGGCACAGGATGAGATGCATGATTGACAATGCATGAAGATGCTTTGACTGTTTGACTGGTTAAGACCAAGAAAGATTCTTGAAACAAATTTCCCATCAAAAGGAAGTTGTTAGCATGATTCCCTGCCAATCAAATTGAACGCAACAGCTGTTGACACTTGAGAGGAGAATTTCAGAGCAGCCTGAAGACACAGAACGAAATCGTCCGTATATAGCAATCATTGCCCCAGCCTGTTGATTATCTGAAGAGGTTCTGCCTTGAGAAAATGCTGGAAACAGTTTACAGTAATCTGATACTGGGATGGCTTGCCCCAAAATTTGTGTTCTAATGCAGGATGCCCCTGATTAGCAAATCCTTTGAGAAATATTACTGTATCTCGATGTGACTGCCCCAGATTGACTGAATCTTGAAGGATTGACTTTGTTGTGCTATAGAAATAGCATGAACCAATATGCTCCTTGGACGCATTTCAATGTGTCAAAGTGACTTCTTCAGATTGACTATATTTGGATAATTGGCTTATGCAAACATAGGGAAGACTTGCCCCAAGATGAGCTTTAGAGAGACTCCGACGTCTCGAAGTAGTTGCCTCAGACCAACAGCATATGAGCAACTAACTTGATGGAACGAGAACTTTCTGAAGGCTTCAACATCTCGAAGTAAATGTCTCAGATTGATTGAATCGTGAAACGACGGTTGTCCCAGGTTAACCGCTCTTTGAGAAAGACCAAATCACCTGCTGATTGCTCTTTAAGGACCTGCCCCTAGATTGGCGGAAATTCGAGGAGCTGAATTTCAATTTGATTGCCCCCAGATTAACAGAATCTTGAGAAGACAACTCGTGATATGCTCAAAGGAGTCCTTAGGCGTCCTGCTTCTTGATACAAAGAGATGATCAAGTCTTTCTTCTTTGGACAAAGTTAAACTCTTCACTGATGTTCATTATGAGAACTTCTTTAATGTCAAACAAATGTTTTACATGTAGAAAAATGTTTATTGTGACAATTATAATGCAACATTTATGCGTCTTGAAGTTTTGTATGAAAAACATTTTGATTTTTTGTGAGTGAAACACTTTTGGAGTGCAACACTGAAAATTTTCTTTTTTGAAAGATAAGACGAGCATATGATACCAACACAGGTACTTAGCACACACTGTAGGAGTCAGGTAAACGCGATCTCTTCGTTATATGCTTTTGAATTAACCCCTGCTTCAATTAGGACTTTTGAGGGTTGTAACGTGGCTTGGTTCACGGTTTTTTTAGAAAAAAGGATTTTTAGGCTCAAAATATTTGGTGCCCGCCCATTCTCCATGATGTCCTTCAGTCCTAAGTTCAACTATCTTGATACGAGCACTCATCTCTCGAGAGGAGTTATGATGGTTGAGGAACCAATATGAGGTTTCTTGGACACGACAGACACCCACATTTTGTCTTTTTGGTGCTTGACCACACAACTTGTTCTTTGTTGAGAATTTTTCTTTTTCTTTGACTTTTGCCTGACTTTTGCCTAAGCGACTTATTACTAAGTTCCGACTTAGCGGGCTTTTTGTCTCTTTCATCTCCTTTTTTGAACAAGTCGTGGATCTGAACACAACCTTGATTTGTTAGAAGATGGTGACTGTCTGAGTCCTTAGGTAGATGAGGGATAACTGTTATGGTGTCATCATCCGTTGACCTTTCTGATGTGCGAGAGATACCCAACATGGTATCATTGTCCTTTGATGCACACTATTGATAGATGGAGGTCGACTACTGTGGTTTTGACCTTTCTCAACCTTTTGAAGGATAGCCATTGTTGTATCCTTAGATGTACACTCTCTTGATAAGTTCTGAACGCTCGATCAGAATAGCTGAACACTACCCGCCCCTGGGTTGAAAAAATGGGGTTTTTTTCTGAACAGAAAAGAAACTCCTACTTCAAGGCTCGAAGGGGGTTAACGAGGGTCTATCTCCCTTATAACTCCGGTGTTTGGGGATTTGAAACAAGGCATGTACATCATCAGCAGGGTTTTACTTGAAAACATCGACTAGAGACACAGGCGTTTTCAATTATCGTCATCCTCCCTCAATCTTTGCCTAGGCGAAAGGATTGGTAACGTTGGTATCAAAATGCTCGCAAATCAACTAAAGAGTGATAACGAATGGATTGCTTCAAGACAAACATACTCATTGCATTGAGATGAAAACAAACAAGTTTCTACATGCAAACAAAGTTTAAACAGTTAAACAAGATACACATGAAAATGCAGTAAAGATGTAAAAGATTGTCGTTGTTGAGGAGGCCTGGGCTCCGTCTTAACTTGTTGAATCAGATGACTTTCAGTAGTCTTGGCATTCACTTGAGTACCGGGTTGCCATTCACAAACAGAATCCCTCCTCGAAGAATCAAATACTTCTGGTCAATCAGTTGTTGTACTTTGGCTTTGTAAGGATTGCAATCCTCTGTTGAGTGTCCTACCGTACCAGCATGGTATCCGCATCGCGCGTTATGATCATAACCAAGCGGGAAAAAATTTGGTGGGTTAAGAAATTTGGGAACCACCAACGAACTTTGAACCAGGCGTGGCAGGAGTTGACTGTAGGTCAATGGAATTAGATCAAGAGGAGTATTCCTTCTTTCCAAATTACTTCGAGGTGTGCGTGGATTCTGATGTTGACTTTGATATCACGGTCTTGACCTTGTTTCTTTGCATGAGGTGCCCCATGGTTCTTTGTCTTGTGGATGAAGCGTCGGGTCTGATCTTGAGCAATTGCTACATACGGAGTTGACCATAAGGTATAGGAGGTGGAGCTTGCGAAGCTTCCCAAATTGCATTGGTTTCATAATCCTCCTCTTCCATTTGAGAAACTCTGAAGAACTCTTCCTCATCAGCTTGGCTACTTGAGGCATCTTGGATTTTTCCACTTTTGAGACAGCTCTCGATGCGTTCTCCCACCATCACCAAGTCAGAGAAACTTGAAGATGTACAACCTATCATTCTTTCAAAGTATGAATTAGGTAAGGTATTCACAAACAAGTCAACCAACTCCCTATCAAGCATTGGAGGTTTAACTCGGGAAGCCAACTCTCTCCATCTTTGAGCATACTCCTTGAACGACTCGTTGATATTCAGAGAAAGATTCTGTAATTGAATACGGGTCGGAGCCATGGAGAGGTTGAACTCGTATTGTTTCAGGAATGAGGAAGATAAGTCTTTCCAATCGTGAATATCCTCTTTCTCCAATTGCGTGTACCAATCCAGAGATGCCCCACTAAGACTGTCTTGAAAACAATGGATGAGAAACTTTTCATCATGAGCATATGCAGACATCTTGCGAACATACATCTTCAAATGAGTCTCTGGACAACTAACACCTTTGTACTTCTCGAAGTTTGGCATTTTAAACTTTGGTGGAATCACGACGTCTGACACTAAGCAAAGGTCAGCAGCATCTAGACCAATAATGTCGTTTCCATTCAATACCCTCAATTGTTCCTTCAGATCAAGACACATTCGTCTGGTTTCAGTATCTCGAGGAGCACTGGTGTTGACCATTGAATTCGTTCCTTGAGGATTTTGCACGTAGTTGACGCACCTAGGCTTCTTAGCAGCATGAAGATGTGAGATACACTCTTCTTGAACAGTTGATTGTCTTTGGACCGTAGGGATCGCTTTGGATAGAGCATTGAGCACCAATCAAGGTTGAACAGGATCATCCACATGCAGAGGAGAATCGTACATTGGATTATACATGACAGTAAATCCTGACGTGGAGTCTGTAGTAGCATCTTGGGCAGTGTCCTCTGAAGAAGCTAGCATGGCTTCCAGCATTTGATCCACCTTGTCTTTCACACCTTCTAGGTCTTCTCTTATCACAACTTGATTATGTTCCAATTGGTCCATCAGACTTGCCATGAGTGCAGGAAATCAGCTAACTGGCCAGGAACAAAAGGTGACATGAAGCTTTTGTAGTGGAGGAAAATGCATGCATGTCGATGAATGCAAATGCATGATAATGGCAGCATATGTAAAAATGCGATGTAATGGTAATGCATATAAGAATGCCATATATTGGTGATGCGTAAGAATGCAATGATGTAATTCATGTAAGAATGCGATGTGATGCGATACATATTGATGTTATGCGCAAAAACATGTAAAGTTAAGCAGACAAGGGTTTAAGAGGACGGTCGGACATGGTTTAACGCTACCACAATTCCCAAACAAGGTTGGTTCTAATGTATTTATGCTAAATGCTTCTTGGAGACTCAGATCCCTTTTAAAAATATAATCGTCATGGCGATAGTATTTTCAAAGTATACTCAAGCAGCTCTTAAAGGGATACTAAAAATCCTTTGAAAGCTTGTTTTGGACATCCTAATACTTAGAGTTATAGGCCCTTTGTCCAAAATTATCATCCCACTTTTATGCGATGCAATAATTCCCTTAAAAGACCAACTCTAAGTCGTGGTCTTCACGTCGATCCAGGCACGGATGTCCAATGGACCTAAGCTACTCAACCACTCTAACCTTATGTTTCCTAGAAGCACAGGTATTGGGCTTATCTATGAACCATAACCAAACAATTGATATCAAATATCCAACAGGATATAAAGAAATAATAGGCAAGGAATAATAAACACAAGCGAAAATTAAATTAGGGTTAACTCGCTAAAAAAATATTCTCCCCAGTGAAGTCGCCAACTGATGCAACTCGATTTTCAAAAATCTTTTAAATTCTCGGCGGTGAAATCCACCTAATTTTATTCGTTCTAAAAAGAACGGGGAAATATAGATAAAACCCCAAACATGCGGATAAGGCGGTCTTCGTGACCAAAAAAGTGGAATCGGGAGTCGGTTATGTAAGGGGAAGGTATTAGCACCCCTTACATCCATCGTACTCGATGGGACCCATTTAATTCTACGTTTGTGTGTGTTTACTAAGTTATGGATACTAAAAGAAAACAAATTGTTTCTTATTATTTTGAGTTTGCACGGTTTCAAAACCGTGTGCCTATATTCCCGTGCAATGGGAAAGTCAAAACTCTGTAGTTCCTCTTAAAAAGGCTTTAATTGGTTGTATTATTTTTCGAAAAATCGTGCGTTTAGACGTTTCAAATGCTTTGAACTAGGACTTGTTTTGTTTGTTTGAAAAGCTTAAGTCCTCGCTCGCATTTTGAAACGACTATGCCACCTCTTTATCCGAAAAGAGTTTAATGATCGCGTATGAGCGATAAAGAATTTGAGTGAGTTGAATTGTTTTTAAAGTGGATGAAAAGTACCGAACAACGAGGCTAGCGTCTCACGATTCAAATACTAGAAACTCCGAGGAACGAGTTCGCACAAGTCGTCTATCATCCAAAAGTTTTCTTTATGAAGAGTGAAATTGAAAGGTTTCACATTGTTTAGAGTCTTTAAGCAATCGACCTAGCGTCCGTGACTTAAAGACTTAAAGTTCAATTAGGACAAGTTTTTAAGCAGCTGGTCTAGCGTCCATGACTTATAAACTTGTATTTGATTATGAAAGAACTTTTGAAAAGAAACATTGGATCGAGGTTTGGAATGTAATTATGAAAGTGTTTTAGATGGAATTGTTAGCGGACGAGAGAGAAAAGAATGATTCGGGTTGAATTGGTGCTTTTATGTGGATGAAACTGAACAACGGCTAGCGTCCCACGATTCAAATACTAGAAATCCGCGGAACTGGTGCTCGCACGAATCGTCTATCACCCAAAAATATTTTCTTATGAAAGAATGAGGTGAAACGAGTTTCACGTTTTAGGGTCTTTAAACCCGCGAGTCTAGCGTCGACGACTTAAAGACTTAAGGTTCATTGGGACAAGTTTTTAAGCAACTGGTCTAGCGTCAACGGCTTAAAATTTGATTGAAAAGGTTTGAAAATGCACTCGGCGTTGGATCGAGGTTTGAAATTTAATTCGCGAAGGTATTATCGATACGGCGTCTTTGAGATGGAGTGGAGCGGGTTATGGTTAATCAAGTATATGGACTTAATTAACCTCGTGAGGATAGGTGCTCCTATCCCCAACCATGAGACCCTGGTGCATGGTGATTGGTATATAGACCAATGTTATTCGGGTTATGATGGGTTAAAGCAACAAGGGCTTTAACCAATCTAATGAGGATAATGCCCATCCCCAACCATGAGACCCTTTAAAATCGGCGTGAGCCAATCAAGATGAAATCGAATTGATTTTAATTTTGATTGTGTACAAGTGTACAATGGTGAATAATTCTTGAATGAGTAAGTAAGCAGACAAAATACCATACAATACAATCGAAATTTAAATAATTATTAGAGATGATTTTTTCTGTTTGATGAAAAATCGGCTAATAGTTTAATCGATAAGTCGTCAAACAAAAACTATCAGATCCAATAACTATTTATTACATCGCAACAAAATATTATTTACGACAAAATAAAATTAATTGGAAGAGATAAAGTTTAGAAATAGCGATTATGTGGTTACGAGCGGTGTGAAAAGAAAATCTCGAACTTTGGTGGTCAACAATACCTCCACGTACTAGCGAACCGGGTGTAATGCTTCCACTTCAAAATGATCTGATTGTTCCAAAATAGGCAAAAATCGCGCCACATGTTGATACTAGGCTAGTGCTAATATTTTTTGCTAACAATTTGTTTAGTAATAACAAAAATAGATTTTTGTTCTAAAAATAAGGTGGTGACACGTCACCACAGTTTAAAAGGAAATTTTATATAAAAGAAAATAAGGTGATTTATATATTATTATTATTATTATTTGGAAGAAATTAAAAAAATAAAATAAATAAAAAAAATAAAAAGTGAGAGTTGTTGTTTGATGAAATAACAAAACTCTCTCTTCAGTCAAAACCTCACGCGTTCTCCTGGGTTCCTCACCGCTGTTCCCTCATCATCTTCTCCGGTCCTTCGCCGGAACTCTCCTCGACGCCGCTCTCTCCTCTCGTTCTCGGCGATGTGCGAACTGTCTCTCTCTCTCCGCGATACTCACCGATCTCTCTCGCTCTCGTTGCTCCGTCTCTCTCTCACTCATCGCGATTTCGCGATCTGTCTTCTCCTTCGCCGCCGCGGTTGCTTGCATGTTTATATTTCTGAGTTTCGATCTGTTTTCTGATGTTGTTTTCCGATTGCATGACAGATGGTTGGGAAGATGATTGGAAAACTGAAAGGGGTTACGAAACCCTACCCACCGATAGCGATTAAAGCGATTGTTGGACGGAGACGTGTCGGTGCGAGGAAACAAATTCAGACGTGTGCCTGGGTGAGTTCGTTCTAATTTCCTCTCCTCTTCTTCTTTCTCAAACTGTCAGAACATAGGATTTCTGAGAAAAGATGATTCTGAAGGCTTTAGGTGTAGGAACATGATGAGTTTTTGCTTGCTACTTGTTTATGTTTGCGTTTTCGGTTGTTGTTGTTCGGGATTTTGGACTTGGTTGATTTCGGTTTGTGTTCGAATATAGAGCGGTTCGCACTTTGGTCTTGCTTGATTTTGGTTATGTTTTTGAACCTATGAACTGGTTTTGTGTTTTGTCAATGATACTACATTTTTTTGAGTTTGAAAACAAAGTTCTCTTTTTCTCTCTTCAATGTTAGTCTCCTCTCACTATTTGATTTTTGGTATTTTATATCACACAGATATATCATTTGGTCTTAGTCTGTCCTTGTTTGTTGCTTGCATTGGTTCACACCATGCTGTGAAATGATACCTTCAGATTACGGGTTTCTTTACCATTCTCTTGCTTTCAAACTCGAACATTGACTTTTGTGGCTTATTGTTGGGCTCAAAGCTGGTGTGATGATTGCTTGTCAACTTTGTTGACTTTGTGGCTTATAACATGGGGCTCAATCTTTGTGTCCTACTTCTTTTCTCGATTCTCTCAATGTCCTGCTGCCTTAGATATTATCTGCTGCCTATTTGCTTCTTGTTGCCTTGTTACTTCTTGTTTTTTTGTTGCCTTAAACTGTGGGATTAATTGCCTTTTCTTGCCCGAAACTTTAAAACGTCACATGCTCGTCGTCCAGGTAGCGTGCTTTCATATGCTAGTTGCTTGCTGTCGGAATTAATCATTGTCGCTTCGTATGCTTGTTTGAAGACCGGGTTAACATGATTGCGAGCAAGCTGTTCGCTGATGATGATTAATCTTCACGATTATGAGGCTTTAATGAAAATCACGATTCCGCTAACCGCTAATGATGATGTTTCGACCAAAGAAAAATCTTTGACAATTTAGCGCATTTGCTTGAATTATGCATTGTTACTTCTTTCGATTTCTTTTTGTTTCATGTGGCAATGGATGGCAAGCTTGAAAGAAAATGGCGGGGATGAAGAATAAGCAAGCATGAAGATTGAATGGCGATGTTAGCCGAAGCGGTGACGATCTGAAGATATTGTCCTTTGTAACTTTTAGTTTTAGGATTTAGGAATTTGTAGAAACTTGTAAACAATCAACTCTTATGATTTGAATACAAATGTAACAAATGATACAAATGTAAACCGTCTTGGATTTGAATAGATGTTGAATAGTTCTTATTACTACTTGTAACAAATCTTGAAATTTGGAATTGATATCAATGTAAACATTTGAGTTTGAATAGATGTCGAACAATTCTATCATTGTTTGTAACAAATCTTGTATTGATCCTTTGAAATTTGAATAAATTTGAAATGACACGTGAAAATGTCTTACTTTACCAACTCGCCATATTGGATTAATTAAAACAAATATGCTCAAACTTCCTTTTTGTACCATAACTGTTCTATGCTTGCAATAACATCACCATCGTTTGGAATTGGTTTGAATGGACTTGTATCGATTACATTCCTTGCGTTCCGTAATTGATATAGAACTTGATTGTACAAAATGGCCTAAAATTCAAATATTGCATAGATCCTAAAATCTTCAAACAAACTTGAAGACAACGGAAAATGGGTGATTGAAACCAAAGATCATGAATTCCACAAAAACTCAAACCATGAATCTTGACAAATTACTCGTTTAGTCACTTGAATCAATCTTGAACCTTGAATGAATTTCGATAAAAAATCAAAATGAGGTACTTGAAGCGGTAATAATAGCGTATCCCAAAATTAAGAATTTCAGCAAATCTTAGCATTATTCACTCGAGTCACCAAACTTTGGTATAAGCAAATTATTCATATGAATCTCTTGAACCACTTTTGCATTTGGTAAATTCAGATTAACACAAACTAAGTTTCTTCAACTTCACAAAGCTTCGAATGAACTTGATTTTTCCGTCGTGCGATATTCGAATGTATCTTGAACCAAAGTTTGAATTAATTCTGGTTGAAACAAAGAATTAAGCATGATGGGATGTTCCAAGAAAAATATGATAAGGAAGGTAAATTTTGGGGTGCGACACAAAGTATGATGCATGACAATGTATATGAATGAGTAATGTATGAATGATGACTTTATGAGTAATGTATGAATGATAGATGTTGTGGTATTTCAAAACATATCCATCTTGAAGAAGATCGGATGTTCTGTTTGAGGATTTCTGACTTCTGCTTGGGGATTTGGGAGGTGAGAACCACACTTTTGAAGGAGAGAAAGATATCTGTTCCTCGTGCTACCAATGATCTTGGGCCTAGATATTGTTGAGGAAGGTAGAATTGAGAACTCGTTGTTGGAGATCTCATACATAGACCCTGCTGGGAAAAGAGTCTGGGGAGGCAATTTGTTGGGGATGTATGTAGATCTGTTGGGAAAAAGGAGTGGGCTACTTTGGGGATTGGTGTAGATCTCATGGAGAGCATTTGATAGGTTGCTGGGAGACCGGG
This sequence comes from Vicia sativa, assembly GCA_021764765.1. Taxonomy (NCBI): domain Eukaryota; kingdom Viridiplantae; phylum Streptophyta; class Magnoliopsida; order Fabales; family Fabaceae; genus Vicia; species Vicia sativa. The sequence goes on along the minus strand of CM038796.1, from coordinate 22,294,452 downwards.
TTGGGGCCCGTTGGAATCTCTGGCTGGGAATAGGAGATGTATTTTCTCCGGCGTATCTGACCAAGTTTCGAGTCTGGATACAGCTGCTTGGAGAAAGGGGAATTGAGGAGGCATCCGCTGGGGATAAACATCTTAGCGGGGATGAAGTGTTCTCGGAGCTGATGTAACATTGCTTGGTTGGTGGAATCACTGCTCGTGGATTAACATATATACTCCGCTGGGGGAGGTTTGTGAGTGACACCTCTGCGGGATCATGTTCTGCAGGGAATGTTTTGGTGACTTTCGTCGTCATCTCAATTCAGAGCACAGTAGTAACTACTTTTGTATGTTCACTTTTTGTATGTTTGTGATTAGATTCTTATTGTCAAATGCGTATAGTCATTCAAAACAAACGTTGGACTTATTGCAAACGACAACAACAAAAATTGTAAAGAGAAAGAACTTGTATTTATTTGAAAGGTGGCGTATGGCCAAGTAGTTTGTACACAAGAAAGGTAAAAAGCTATGCGGAAACAATCTCGTTAAGTTCCAACTATGCTAGTACTCATATATTTCGACTATCTCATCTCCTTGCTGTCGGTAGAAAGTGAGTAGGTGATCTTCGCCATTTGAATCTTGAATCTTTAGTAGTCAAGCGGTGATGGAAGAGACATATCGTGCGCAAATCTAACTTTTGCCTAGACCGCCCTTTGGGTTTTAGTCTACCGGATACCCTTTTTGCCCAAACCGCCTTTTCGGGTTTCGACTTGCAGGTGTACATGTTTTGTATATATCCTTAACTTTGCGAACCTTTTGGTTCGCAGGATACTCCTTTTTTCCTAGGTCATCGACCTAGCGGGTCTCTTTATCGTAGTATTTTTGACTATATGCTGCGTTCACGGTGTGGAAGTCTTCACCATCCATGGTGCTAAGTATCATAGCTCCGCCAAATACTGTCTTGACTACAAATGGTCCCTCATGGGTGGGAGTCCATTTGCCCACAGATCACCTTGTGGAAGAATGATGCGCTTGACTACTAGATCACCGACTTGGTAGACTCGGTGCTTGACCTTCTTGTTAAATGCTCGATCATTCGTTTCGATAAATGTCCATGGCGGATGGATCGAGTCGTTTCATCAATCAAATTAATCTGGTCAAAGTGATGGACCCAATCGTCTTAACCTTTCTGCGTCTGGAGGACTACGGTTGAGGTATCGAACCTCGATGGGTAGGACGGCTTCCATACCGTATACAAGAGAGAAGGGGTTGCCCTGTTGATGTTAATCTGTGGTCACGATAACCATGAAGAGCAAATGGTAACATCATGCCAATCTTTGTAAGTCACATCATTTCTGTATAATCTTCTTAATGTTCTTGTTGGCGGCTTCCTGCGCCATTCATCTTAGCCGATAAGGAGAAGAGTTGTGATGCTTGATCTTGAACTGCGTGCAGAGTTCGGTGATCATCTTGTTGTTGAGATTGGAGCCGTTATCTGTGATAATCCTTTCGGGAGTGCCATACCGACAGATAAGATTATGTTTGATGAATCGAGCCACAACATTCTTGGTAACGGTCTGCAAAGTGCTTCTACCCACTTGGTGAAATAATCAATTGCCACAAGGATGAAACGATGTCCATTGGAAGCGGTGGGCTTGATTTCTCCGATCATGTCAATGCCCCACATTGCAAAAGGCCAAGGAGAAGTTAAAACATTGGTCTTGGAGAATGCGTGTACTTTATCGGCATAAATCTGGCACTTGTGACAAGATCGAGCGTAGCGGTGACAATCAGCTTCCATGGTGGACCAATAGTAACCTGTTCTCAAAATCTTCTTAGCCATGGTGTGTCCACTGGAGTGGGTACCAAATGCGCCTTCGTGTAACTCTTCCATGATACGTATTGCTGTTTTCGGTCTACACAGCGGAGTAAGCACAAGTCGTGGTTGCGCTTGTATAAGATGTCGTTGCTGAGGAAGAATTTGGATGCAAATCTTCTCATGAACTTCTTATCATTGACAGATGCCCCTGCGGGATATTCCTGAGTCTCAAGATACCTCTTCACGTCATAGTACCAAGGTTTCTCTTCTGTATCAAGCTCATAACAATATGCTGGTTCGTCAAACTTCTCAATGATGATCTGGGGAGCCTCGTTGTCCCATCTGACCTTGAACATAGATGACATAGTAGCCAATGCGTCTGCCAACTGATTCTCTTCTCGTGGAATGTGATTGAAAGTAATCTCTTCGAAGTAGGGGATCAAACTCAGAACATGCTCTCGATGGAGATGATTTGGATGCTTATTATCCCACATAATCGGTGATCACTAAAGCTGAGTCTCCATACACTTGCAAGAACTTGATTCTTAAGTCAATAGCGACTTTATACCATGATGCTGCCGTATTCGGCCATGTTGTTAGTGCGCGAAACATAATCTGGCGGTGAAAGCGTATGTCCGCTGCGAGGGATGTAATGATGGCGCCAATGCCATTGCCAAGTGCGTTTGAGGCTCCATCAAGACCATAGTCCATCGGGATCCTTGTTCGGGTCCTTCGTCCGGGCTGGTTCTTCACAATCTGTAACTAGTAAACATCTTCATCTGGAAATTCGAGCGCATAGGCGATAGTCATCTACGGCTTGATGAGCCAAATGATGGCTACTACACTTCCTTTGATCGCTTTCGAAGTGTCTTGGATGTCATATTCGGTCAAGATCATTTGCCATCTTGCTATTCTTCCGGAAGCTGGTTTCTCAAATATGTATTTTATCGGATCCATCTTGAAATCAACAAAGTGTGAGTCAACATATCTTGTCTTAGTCGTGACAGCCAAGCCAAAGCGTTGCAAGTTTTCTCGATGTGAGTATCTTGTTTCACGTCGGTAAACTTTTTGCTAAGGTAGTATATTGCATGCTCTTTTCGACGGACTCGTCATGTTGCCAACACACACCCATTGAATTCTCTAACAACTGTCAGTACATGATAAGAGGTCTTCCTTGGTGGCATCGGGATAGGAGGATTACATGGGTACTCCTTGATTTTGTCAAAAGCGATCGGCAATCGTCGTTCCATTCCACTACTTGATCTTTCTTTAGTAACTTGAAGATTGGCTCACAAGTAGCGATTAGTGTGCAATGAATCGGCAATGTAGTTCAATATTGAAACCTCGACTTCCTTCTCGGTGCGGGGCTGGCATCTCTTGAATAGCTTTAACCTTGGCGGGATCAACTTCAATACCTTTTCGACAACAAACCCTAGGAGTTTTCGGATCGACTCCAAAGTGCACTTGTTAGGATTAAGTCTCGACACATACTTCTTCAATCTGTCAAACAGTTTACGCAAATGATCAAGATGTTCTTCTTGATCGTGATCGAGCTATCATGTAAATCGGCGTAGACCTCTATCTCGTGATGAATCATGTCATGAAATAATGTCACCATAGCGCTGATAAGTGGCGCCTGCGTTCTTGATCGAGCGGCATAACCTTGTAGCAAAAAGTGCCCCTTGTGTAACAAAGTAGTCTTCTCCATGTCTTGAGGAGCCATTTTGATCGATTAACCGGAGAAACCATCCATGAAGGAGAAAACCTTATCTGGTGTTGTCAACGAGAACATCAATATGAGGAAGTGGAAAATCGTCTTCGGACTCGCTTTGTTCGAATCTCGTAATCCACATTCGTACCTTGCCATCCTTCTTAGGCACGGTACCACATTTGCAACCCACTGTGATAGAAGTAACAGTGACTAGAAACCCGTTGAACTGCTTCATAACCGGCTTTGATTTTCTCGACATCTCGGGACGATCAACGAACTACATTTCCTTTGGAGAAAACCTTCTTTTGTCGGCAATCGGTGTACCACAATATCAATGTCTAAACCGGCATGTCTTCGTATGACCAAGCAAAAACCTCAATATAGTCTCGTAGCATCTGAACCAACCTTTCTTTAATTGTTCTCAAGACCCGCTCCTATCTTGATCTCTTTTCTGTCTTCGTCAGTACCCAAATTCACAACCTCAACTTGCTCTTCAAGTGGCTGTATAACTCGTTCTTCTTGCTGTAGCGATCGCAGGTTCTCACGGCACTTCACAATCTTCCTCACTTTCGTCTTGACTTGGTAGATCGGATTATCGAAGTCATATTTAGCAATAGCATAAATTTATTATACGAGATTCGGAGTGATTACGAGTGTATCCGTGGGTGTGTGTAAGAAACACATAGCTTTTGAAGGGTGATAAAGTAAAGAAGAAAACAAACAATTGAATGCAAAAGTCAACGAATTTATTGAATGAAAATACGCAAACAGAGATAATAACCCTCATAAGCGAGCCATGATGCCCGGGCAAGGCACTAGGCTTTCAAAGTTTATTGTTCAAAACATAAAGAAATACGAAAAGCAAAACAAAACAAGAGCAATTACTCGACTAAAGGAGATTGGTATAGCGTCTTGATCTTCAATTCTTGAGCCCTTGATCGGAGTTAGGAAGATCCACTTGATGTCGAAGTCGTTGTCGTCGTCTTCTATAGCATGGATTCCACTCTGGCGATCACGGAAAGGAAGTTGGCCGCACGTTCGCGTATCATCTTGACCCTTGATGGTGAAGCCTAAACCCGGTCTTGTCGGTTTGAAAGGAAGATCGGGGCTGACCCCAAATAGTACTACCTTCTTCAGCAGCAGCAGGCATCTTTCAATGAGGCCATCCTGGCGGAGTCTTAACAACCTCGGAGTGGCAGGAGTCAACGGGCATGACTACGGGTATTGTTTCAAAAGCTTGACAAGTCTCGAAAATTCACCCTCCATCTCGGGTATCGGAATTGTAGATGGTGACCATATATTCTTCTTCACCACATCTTGTAACAACCTTCCCTTTCCGGGTACTTGACACGATGTAAGGTAGAGTAACGCACCTGCCCCATGTATCAAGGGCGTCAAGTAGGCAAGAATAATTTGGACGGATGTCCATGACAAAGAATGTGGAATCAAAAGTAAGAACCGACTTTAAAGATGATGAGCTCTCAATCTGTTCGCTTAGAACCATCAAAAGCTCTCACAATAATGTCACTGGGTCTCGAACCAACCCTTGACATCAAGTCGATCAAAGCGATCTTGGAAGGATATTGAGGCGAGCGGTATCACCAAAACATGAGACAATGTAGCCCTTGCATTCCACGAGAGATGTGCAAGGCTTTGTTGTGTTCTTTCGGAAGGAGTCAAATCGACATCGAGAAGCCTAGGCCGTTGTTGGCAGCCGAGGCTAGCAATACAAACTTCAAGCGGTCGGTGGTAGTGTCTTGCGGTACGTGAGCATTCTTGAAACTTCACCAAGGCGTTAGCATGAGCCTCGAGCACAAAGCGAGCAAGCATGGAAATCTTGGACGAGTTTGTCCAACATTCCACAACATTGTAGTCACTCTTCTTGATAATCTTGAATTTCCTCCATTTCTTGTTTGGAGGTGTCTTGATAACTTCCTTTGGTATACTTTGAGCGGGATGAGTCCTTTCCCTTCTTGGGAATGGATTGAATAGGCTGGAATGCGAGTGGAGTCGCGGTGTCTTTTGGAGGAGATATATCGGAGAGAATACCCTTCGGTTACGGTCACCTTACTTGATCGGTGATGTTGTCAATGTCAGGAATGGTAGCTTCAATTGTAAGATCTTCAATGGTCAGAGGGTCTTGCTTGACGCCATGATAGTAAACATCAGCTCCATAATTCCAAGGATAGCCTTGTCAGAGGAATATGGAACTGGTCTTGGAGAAGTGATAATGAGAGGTGCCACTCTGAACGGGATCGTGAGAGGAAATCCTTATTGTGTTAACATCGGCATAGTCTTGGAAATCGTCACCCCATCCGGTCGCCTTAACATCTTCAATAGGAATCTTGTAGCTCTCAGGAACAGTGTACTTCACCATGTAATCATACTTTCCACTTGGCTGCCCCAAGGTATCCCACACAGATGGTTCAGTTTCGTTTGCATTGTCAATCTTCAACTTAGACATTTCTTCACACGACTTCGCAGGTGGTTTTAGGAATAGTATCTCACGGTTATCCATCATACCTGAACCGTCTTCTCCCAAGCACAACCATCAGTGCGGATGGGCACCAGACAATTCTGGGCATCACAGGTTGACACCGACTTGCAACAAATTCTTCTTAGATCATCGGAGGAATGGTCAAGTCATCTATGTTGAAAACATAAGTATCATCACCAACACCGTTGGAACTCTTGTCATGGTTAGGCATAGGCGCGTTGATCACATTCGGTCTCAGCGGGAGGATCAAACTCAATGCTTAGCTTGATCATATCTTGAATCTTGTTCTTGAGCCCAACAATCATCGATTACTATGTCACAGGCTATTGGAATGGTAAGCACACTTAGCATTAGGATTGTATCTCGGAGAGGAGTGTTGACATTCTGAGGAGGATCCCTCAAGGTAATCAGCTCTGCTTTCAACATGTGTTGCAAGGCTTGCGACAATGGCATGTTGATCTTCGTAAACTGTCTTCGTGGCGCGTTCTGGCTACGCGCGTTGTCTCGTTGAGGTTGTGCTGATGTAGGATTGGAGATCTGGCTGCCCCCACAGTTGAGCACGGTCGGTCTTGGCTCGGCTTTTCTGACCATACACGGCATTAGCTTCTTTCTTACCACCAAAGATCTCTTGCGGCATTTGAAGATGACTCTACTGAATCTTCCACTCTTGATACCGCCGATCGCTCTCTGTCAATATCAGCTCGGTGAATCCGGTGAAGAGTTTCAATCGGATGATTGAAGAATGGGCTGTCGGTGTTCCCATGAACATATCAACCAACTCCTATTGGACAAGGGTGGTTGAACTCACTGCTAGATCTCTCCATTTACGAGCATACTCCTTGAACTTCTCATCGACCCATAGACATGCTTTGTAGTTGCATGCGGTGGGTGTCAATTCACATTGTACTCATCATGCATGAAAGCATCGCTAAGTCACTCCAAGTATGGATACGGTCATTCTCTTGATAGTACCATTCAATTGGGTTCGGACAAACTCTCTTGAAAATAATGCATCCACACTTTACATCATCGGTGTGGGGATTGATCTTACGGACATAGGACTTCAAATGCGACTTAGGGCAAGACATGCCATCATACTTAGCAAAAGTTGGAACTTTGAACTTGGGAGGAATCACAACACCAGGGACAAGACTCAGATCATCAAAATTCAGCCGGACATCTTGGGTTTTCCACAGCATTCAGACGGTCTTCAAGTTGCTTGTACTTGTCATCTTCATCAGAGTATTGGCCATCATCATAGTTCTTCTCAAGTTCAGGCTGACTGCCTTCACCACCACCTTTGTTACTTTGCTCGTCCTCCTTCTTGACACTTCCTTGAGAGCTCAATTCGACTAACCACTCTAGGACCACCTTTGTAGCGTCGCCCATGTTGAGAAGACCAACAACCTTCTTCTTCTACGTTGATGAGCTTCTTGGATCTTCTTGGCCTTGGACCAAGCTGGTGAACATCTGTGGCCGAGCATTCGAGCTTGAAGATCTTTGACGGTGTTCAAGAGCCATTTACGCTAAAATAAATAGCGAGCAAATGAAAACCAATCTTCAATGTACAGTGATGCAATGTTATGCTATGATATGCAATGTTTATCGAATGCAATGCAATGTTTTCAAGGACCTTAGAGATTTAAATTTGTTAAACAAGCAATGAACAAACATTTATTAGTACTTTTTATTATTCTTTTTTTTTTAAGTACAAAAGATAGTTCAAAACAATAAAGAAAACATAAAAATCCTAAAGCTCTAAGTCTCCATGGGCGCTTCCTCTTGGTGCCGATGTAGCGTTGATGTTTCGCTCCTCGTGAAGTAGCTTGGTCAACTCTAGCACTTTCTTCTCACTTGCATAACACTGAGCTTCAAAGGTATCCTTTCTTCTTTGAAATTGAATCCGGGATCTCTTCAAGTCTTCAAAATCGATAGGCATGTCGGGATGGAGAACGGTATAGGGTCGTCACCTATAGCAGGTTCCATAATTCTTGGTAAACAGGCGTGAATGGCATCATGAGGTTTTGAGCTCGAGCTCGCACCCATTTGAGTAAGGTTCCCAAGGAATGGAGTTACGGTGCCCCAAAGTCTTGGTATCGATCTTCTTTACCATGCCCAGCGTGTATGAACCTTCGTCGGTAATGCAGAGATCGTGATTGTAGTCGAACACAATATCTTGGAGAAGCATATCATGTGGACCATCTCTTCGAGCAAAACCAAACTGACGTAGAGCTAAAGAAGGGTTGTAAGTAATACCTCCCTTATACCAAGTAGTGGTACATTAGAATTCTCCATGCAGCTCAATGAAGGTGAAGTCCTTTTGAGAGAAAAGATTCCAACGGATATCGGAATGAGAGAGTGACATTAACCTTTGAGACCATCTCAACCTTTGTTCATTCTTCAAAACTGATGGAGGAAGGTGCGAAATAAACCACCAGAAGTAGCGGTATACAACACATGAGTTCCTTGTCTTCTTAGTAGTACGAGTGTGGAGAGAATGTAGAATATCTCCAAGTAAAGTAGGCACAGGATTGCGGGTAAGAAACAACTTGATGGCGTTGACATCTATGAATTGATCCGAGTTAGGAAATAGAACCAAACCATAGATTAGCAAGGCCACAATGTCTTCGAATGCATGGAAACTCATAACTTTGAGGAATTCTCGGGCTTTCTTAATTAGGAACTTGGAAAGTAAACCCTTAACTCCACTTCTAGTTTCCCAATTGGCTTCAATGTCTGAGCGCTTAAGATGTAAGGCTGATGCAATGTCTTCGTACTTAGGAACCTTTTCTAAACCGGTGAATGGCATTTGGTCAAGAATAGGTATCCCAGTAGCTTAGAGAACTCTTCAAGGTAGGAACCAGCGATAATCTGGAATGTAAAGCAATGGTGTTTGGATCAAAGAAGCTGAATAGGACATGCATCATATCTTCTTCAAAACCGGAGATAACCAAATCAAGTAGATAACCATGTCTTTTGATGGGCTGAGCATGGTCGGGAATTTGAAACCAATTCTTTGGTGAGAAGGTATACCCATGAAGTTGATTCGGATAGTCTTTCTAGAAGCCATAATCCCTACAAAAGCAGAGCAAAGATAAATCCTAGGTCCTTGAAATAGTTAGAAATGATATGCAATGCGAATGATGTCATGATGTCATGTTTAGCACACACAAACAATTCACACAATGAGCCTAGGTTTAAGGCTTGCATGAGGTATAGGTGATTACCCACCAAAAGTTTGAGTTGGTTCATCTGTCCTATAATAATAACAGGTTCTAGGAATCTCACATCATTGATCTTTCTCGTGGCGCTTATTTCAATCGACTACCAAGTGGTCGACCGAAAATATCCCAAAGTCTGATCTCAATGGCGTAGCATCGGTATCAACCAACCTCGGTCTACACAAACCGGCCATCTCACTACCTTAATGGCCAAGATGGGTCAATTAAGGTTCTAAAAGTTTAGTTAGCGCTTGATGACACCACGCGAAGCCAAATACTATCCTCAACTTGGGAATGAAGAGTATCGGGACAACCAAAGTGTCACGCTAACGTAGCCATCATGTTGACCGTTTTGATATCGTCTAGCGGTCGCGACGATTTATTACTTACCTAAAAGGAAACCGGATCCGGGTGTAGGATCCCCAACATAATACCCAAGCAACCCTTAAAGATAAAGCAAGCAAGTCAAACAAAAAGCAATAAATGTTATCTAGAAATCCTAAGGCATTCTCTCTTTTAGGGTGTCTCCCAGTAGATCGATTACGTGATACGGTGAGCCGACTTTGTAGTTTTGTATCGCAAATGTGCGGATAGCAAGAGTCGCCACCGACTTTTATTTTATCAATTAAGGGAAGGTAAAAGTAGAAAAAAGACCGTTAGATTAAAGTAAGGGAGAAGGTTATGAAAAGGGAAGGTATTAGCACCCTTTCCATCCGTATTATCTACGGGCTCTTAGTTGCTCTTAGATCACTTTAAAATTGTGCTTTCTGTGTGTTTGACAAAATGTTTTGAAAAGGCATTTCGCTTTGACTTTGTAATGATTCATGTAGGAATGTATACAAAGTGTTGGAAATGTTTCGTTTTGAAAAGAGTTTGAACTTTGACAAAGGTGTGAGGTGTGAAAAGTATTTGATAGAGCAAGCAACTAAAAGTCTTATTACCTACTCAGAATTGGTCGTTTTCGTGTTATTTTACGTTCCTTTAGAATAGCGCTATCCATACCATTAGTTGGTAGGTAACTCCATTCGTTGGATGTAAGCGGGACATTCGAAGGACATCGGATGGTCATAGAAGGCAACTTGTAGGAAGTATCCTAGCACATTCGAAGGACTATCATCATTTTCGTGGGCGACAATCGAGGTCAAGATCATGTATTCGGAGGCGACATCGTGGGTCTTATGATCTTTGTATCGAAGGGACTATGATGATTTGTTTGAAGGCAGCGGTGCTAGAATACCTCTACGTTCGAGGACATGACCATTTGAATTAAAAAAGAGCGAGAGAATTACCTAAGGGTGCATGTGTGAAAAGAGTGTGTTGATTCGGATATTTTATCTTGAAAATTAGTGGGCTATGTTGATTTTATCTTGCCATACACGCCTAATTACTAGCAATTTATAGGGTGCGGAAATTAAAATGCGGAATGTAAAGTGCGGAAAGGTAAATGTCCTACGCTATTACATGGCTTTGGGGCAGATACATAATTTAAACTTGCGGAAAATAAAACCTAATTTAAACTATTACATCCCATAAACAGTTACATTATTGGAAAAAATGAAAACGGTAAAGAAGTGCGTAAAGCGGAATAACACAGAAAGAGATAAAAATCGGAAAATATGATGAAATCGAATAAGAAAAATGTTAGAAAAATGCAAATTTTAATTGGAAAAATATGACATGGAAATAACATAAATATGCTAAAATAATTTTTGGGATTTTTAGATGCAATTTAATAATTTAAAACTAATTAAATGTGATTTAAATGCAAAATTATGAATAAAAATAAATATGCATGCAAAATTATATTTTTAATTTTATAAATTAAATAAAGATTTTCTGAAAATAAATGCAAAAGGAAAAATATTTTGATGATTTTTAATGCATAAATAAAAATATGAAAAGAATTAAAATTGATGCAAAATATTAAATAAATAAGAAAATAGAAAATAATTAAAATAATGCAAGTTTTGTAAAAAGAAAAGAGAATGGTCCGGAGGATTGAACTGTGTACAGGTGAAACCTTAAACTTGCCTCTACTCGCCAAGTGTGCAAGCATGTTATGGATCGAAACTTGGGATGATGAGCAACACGGCGTCACCGTGTGGAAAGTCAAGGCCGGTCGGTGGTGGGGTCTAGGTTGAAATGAGAGAAGCGGTCAGAGCGTTAGCACGCGGCCTGGCCGGTCAAGCAGCGTCAGCGGCGAGGCCCCAGCTCGGTGTCTTCTCGGCCAACACGAAACGGAACAAGCAAAATCTGAGCGATAAATGGGAAAGGAGACCTACCCCCTAAATCGACCCTCCACGAATCCATTGGTGGTATCGGTTTTGGCTAAAAGTGTCATGTCGATTGGTTCGATTCAAAGCAGTTCATCGAACCCTAGCCATGGCAGCGTATGATTTATGCGTGTATGCTTGCATGAGATGCATCATTCGATCTATTGAGTGTCACGAGTTCATTCAAACACACAAAGCGATTAATAACGTATGAAATAAGAAATTCGATTTTCAAGTTTTTACCAAATCGGAGCAAACTCTAGATCGAGTTACGGCCTTTGCTTGTAAGGATGGAATCGATTCACAGAGACCTCTGGGAGATGTTTGGATGGTGGAAGAGGTGAGAAGAGGTGAAAATTGAAATTGAATTTCTCAAGTTTCTGAAAAATTTTGACAACATAAGGGTTCTTTCTTGGGCTAGGGTTTCGTGTCTTTGGCTTGTGATCTTGCTGAGTATTTATAGAGCAAATTGAGAGAGAAAAAAGAGTGAAAAAAGATTGATCCATCAATGTGCAATATTTTCTCTTTAAAATAAATCAAATCTTTGAAAAAATTGATTTTCCTTCCATGTGAAGCTAGCACTAATTTGGTATGGATTATGGGCTTTCTTGGACTCAAGCATGATATAAATCAACCCATTTGAAAAAATACTTTATTTTCATATTTTATATAATTTAATTTGGAATTAAATGGTTTAAAATCCAAAATTAAATCAATAAAATAGAAAATTGCCATAACATTTATGAGTCACAAATAATGTCATGAACAAGTTTGGATCAAAATATTTTAGGCCCATTTGGAAAATTTTGCATTTTGACCAAAATGTCCTTTTGTTAATTGTCCAAAATTGCCCAACTTCTGAATAGTGTATCTTGCTCAATTTTCCACATTTTGAGTGTTCTTGGACTTTTGAAAAGCTCTAAGAGTCCTCTAACCAACCTTTTGGTCTCATCTCAATTGGAGTTTCCATGCTCAATATATCTTCAAAACAAAAGTTGACTTTTGTTGACTTTGAAAATGACTTGTAATGTTTTGAGCCATACCTCTCAAATGAAGCATTTTTGGACATTCTTGTGAGACATGAAGTTGTAGAGAATTGAATTTCCTTCAAAACAAGAGGTGGTGGAAAAATTTCGAGAAAGTATGAGAAAGTTATGATCGATCAAAGTTCGATTGACTTTTCACCTAGAAACCCTAATTTAGAAAGTTTGACTTTTGAGCAAATCTTGAGTTTTCTTGATGAATCATGATCAACCTTGATCAAATGATGAATGTAACTTCAAAATGAGGATGTTGACCAAAAATTATGAAGTTTGTTGTATGTTGACCATAGTTGACTTTTTGTCAATCTGTTGATTTTCGACCATCGAGCAATTGTGCGAAACTTGACTTGTGAGGCTTGAAACTTGACATGGAGAATCTTTGAAGCATATGAGGAGGCATGAAGACCATTGGAGATGTTGGAAGTCCATCTTGATGAGGAATACCAAACCCTAGTTTGGGTTGATTGTCTAGGAGAGTTTGTCGATCGACTCTTGAGAATCCTTGAGTATGGATGTATGAAATATCTTGAGAGGATGGAGGGAAAATTTTGGGGTATGACAAGTTCAAAATCAAACATCATAATTCTTCTCCTTATCGGCCCTAGAGATGAATGCCTGATGGAAGCCGCCAACAAGAACATTAAGAAGATTATCTGAAGATGGCGGTGACTTACAAAGATTGGCATGAGATGTTACCATTTGCTCTTCATGGTTATCGCTCTGATAAGACGTCCTTGAAACCCCTTCTCTCTTGTGTGCGGTATGGAAGTAGTCCTACCATTGAGGTTCAAATACCCTCGACGAGTCCTCCAGGCCTTGAGAGTTAGGCGAGCGATTGGATCCAGACTCGCCTTGACCAGATTAACGATTGATGAGAAGCGACTCGCATCCATCTGTCATGGACAGATCTATCGAGCGAATGATCGCATTTAAGAAAGTCAAGCACCGAGTCTACCAAGTTGGTGATCTAGTGGTCAAGCGCATCATTCTTCCACAAGGTGATCCTAGGGAAAATGGACTCCCACCTCGAGGGACCATTTGTAGTCAAGCAGTATTTTCCGGTGAACTATGATACTTAGCACCATGGATGGTGAAGACTTCCACACCACATGAACGAGACATAATCAAAAATACTACGCATGAAAGAGACCGCTGGTCGGCGGACCTAGGCAAAAATAAGGGCATCTTGGCGAACCAAAGGGTTCGGGCAAAAGTTAAGGATATATACAAAACATGTACACCGGCAAGTCGAAAACACGAAAAGCGGCTTGCAAAAGGTATCCATGGTGAAAACCGAAAGGCGGTCTAGGAAAAAGTTAGGGATTTAAGCGTACGACTATGTCTCTTCCAGATCACCTGCTTCCAGACTACTATCAGCATTCAAGATTCAAATGGTGAAGATCAATTCACTCACTTTCTACTGACAGCAAGGAGATGAGACAGTTGAAATATATGAGTACTAGCATAGTTGGAACTTAACGAGATTGCTTCCGCATAGCTTTTTACTTTTCTTGTGTATAAACTACTTGGCCATACGCCACCTTCCAAATAAATGCAGATTCTTTCTTTACAATTTTCACTATTGTCGTTTGCAATAAGTCCAACGTTTGTTTTGAATGATTATATGCGTTTGACAATAAGAATCTAATCACAAACATGCGAAAAGTTAACGAACAAAAGTAATTACTACAGGCTCCAGGAATTGAGATGACGGCAAAGGTCACCAAAAACATCCCCCATGAGAACATAATCCCCTGAGGTGTCACTCCTTGAACCTCCCAGTAAGTATATGTTAATCCGGCGATGATTCCACTCAATGAGCAATGTTACATCGATCTCAAGCGGTAACACTTCATCCCCGGCCGGTATTTATCATCGTGAGAATATCTCTCAACAATTCCCTTTTCTCTCCGGTATCGGACTTGAGACTTGGTCGAGATAGTGCAGGAGAAAATCTACATCTTCTATTCCCCGGTCGGAGATTCCAGGCCCTGACCCGTCTCCGGCAACCATCAAACACTCTCCGGTGAGATTTGCGCTCAACATCCCGATGGGCGCCTCCTAATTCTTCCCAACAAGGTCTACATACAAGATCCCCAGCATTCCCTCGGACTCTCCCGGCAGGTCATGCATGGGACCTCCAACAACGAGTTTCTCAATCTCTACCCCTCAATGGTATCTAGGCCCAAGACTTGGTGGGATAGTGCAGGAAGGAATCAAAGTTTCCTTTCTTCTCGGGGTTTCCGTCCCCAAGCAGTCAAAATCTCCAAGCGAACATCGCATCTTCTTCAAGATGGATATGTTTTGAAATACCACAACATCTATCATTCATACATTACTCGTAAAGTCATAATTCATATATGTCATTCATATACATTTTCATGCATCATACTTTGCATAAGACTAACAAATATTCTATCAAAGTTTCTCTTGTTTTTCCAAAGCAATTGAAAGTCATACGGCATAAGCAGGTCGAGTTAAGCCCGAATCTCGGCGGAAAACTATCGAAAGACCGCCTAGTTGTCCTCCGACGGCTGGTCGGTTAAGCCCAATCTCGGCGGAAAACTATCGAGCGACCGCCCTCGTTGTCCTCCGAAGCGGATCGGGATTAATAGAATCTAGGCGGAAACCCTATCTGAACGATCACAAGTTATCCTCCGATAACAGGCAGTGGATCCACACCCGATGCACAACAGGGAAGATATCCACATTTTGCCAGTTATTATCCCCTCAGAGTAATCAACACGAAGATCTATTCTGACCCCCTCTTATTATTAGACTCTGATCGACATACGACTAAGTTGCCCTGGATGGCATCCTAAGCCCATCTCCGACTACTTATCAACATTTCTCCGCTTTCAGAATGCTGCATATTTGGTTAAAAATCAATATAAACCAATAACTTCATTCAAAAATGAGCACGAAGTCTAACGTACGACTCCCTCCGGATGGCATCTTAAGCCCATCTCCGTGCTCCTTCCATAAACGTCTACAGAGCCTAGCGTACGGCTCACTCCCCAGCATCGACCTTTCCGGATGGCATCTTAAGCCCATCACTGTCAATTCTCTTGTCAGCAACCTCGAGTCTAGCATACGACTCATCCCCCAGCGAAGTCTCTACCTTCTCCAAATGGCATCTGTAAGCCCATTCCCGCATCATCCAACAGCGAGTGCAAATTTTCAGGTGTACTCGAGTGTTCAATCATCTTCTACCTCCAGGTCACGAAAGGCACGCATGCCAATCTAACCCTTCCAGTACAAGAAGATTGAGCAGGGGCAGCTGTCACTACCCCAAAATTTTCCCTCCATCTTCTCAAGATATTTCATACATCCATACTCAAGGATTCCTCAAGAGTTAATCAGACAAAACTCTCTCCTAGACAATCAACCCAAACTAGGGTTTGGCAATTCTCGAATCAAGATGGACTTCCAACATCTCCAATGGTCTTCATGCCTCCTCATATGCTTCAAAGATTCTCCATGTCAAGTTTCAAGCCTTACAAGTCAAGATTGCTCAGACAATTCCTCAGATGGTTGAAAATCAGTTGCATTGGACAAAAAGTGAACTGTGGTCAACATACAGTCAAACTTCATAATTTTTGGTCAACATCCTCATTTTGAAGTTACATTCATCATTTGATCAAGGGTTGATCATGATTCATCAAGAAAACTCAAGATTTACTCAAAAGTCAAACTTTCTAAATTAGGGTTTCTAGGTGAAAAGTCAACTGAACTTTGACTGATCATAACTTTGCAGAAAACTCAATTCTCTACAACTTCATGTCTCACAAGAATGTCCAAAAAATGCTTCATTTGAGAGGTATGGCCCAAAACATTACAGGTCATTTTCAAAGTCAACAAAAAGTCAACTTTTTGTTTTGAAGATATATTGAGCATGGAAAGTCCAATTGAGATGAGACCAAAAAGGTTGGTTAGAGGATTCTTAGAGATTTCCAAAAAGTCCAAGAAAACCCAAATATGTGGAAAATTGAGCAAGATACACCATTCACAATTTGGGCAATTTTGAAGAAGTGCACAAAGAAATACTTCTAAAATCAAAAACTTTGCAAGTGGGCCTACTTTTCTTCATCCAAACTTGTTCCTTGCACAATTAGGAATATCCAAGCCCAATGCCACGAATTTTTATTTTATTTTTCTATTTAATTTGGAATTTATTCATTTAAATACAAATTAAATTCAAAAATAAAGTATAAAATCAAAATTAATTACAAACTTGATTTTTATTTCTTCCTTGAGATCCAAGCAACTCATTAAAGCCAGCAAATTTCGAAATTTGGATTGATATGGCAAGATTGGATTGAAAATTGATCAAGAATTGAAAATTTGATTTCGTACAAAAATCAAATTTGATTTGCATTGATTAGTGATGATTTCTTCCTCAAATCAGCTCCAAATCCATCCACTATAAATGTATAATGCATAGCACATGATTGAGAACGAAAAAATTGGCTCAAGAACCCTAACCTAAAACTCAAAAAACCGTGGCAAACAAGCAAACTGCAGCCCTAGTTCCAGCTGTTTTCAATCGATTCTAAGGTGTCCATTGCATTCCTTGATACCTCTTGAGTCGATCCAGACCTTCACTCTGCTCAAAACCATCCAGAATTAAGAAATAACGAATCGGTTTGTTCTTGTTTTTTTCAAAATCGTATTTCAATCATCATTCATTATTAACATGTTTTGTGTTTGTTTTTGTGATTAGTAAGAAGATTGCAAGCTTTCTGGGAAATTTGATTGAATTTCCATGGCCAGAAACACGTATCACCATTGTTAGGGTTTCCTATGCCGTTTTAGGGTTTCACAAAATAGGAAAAATTGGACCACGAGACCATGTCCATTGCGTTCGGAATGATGTCTGGAATCGAACCATGTCTTTAGAATTTATTTATATTATGTATGCTTGATTTTCTATTTAGCCAGGGCCTGTAGCGTCGAAGAAAGACCGACGCTAACTTTTGAAAATTCAAAACGAAGAAGACGATAGTTGGCGCGGAGACGAGGCAATGGGAAGGAGACGACGCGTGTTTGTAACTTACTCGCTCCGGTTTTCAAACAGCTTGCACACCTGGCTCAGTTGGTTAAGGCGTGGACTGTGCATAGATGCTCTCCCAGTTCCTCAGTTCAAATCTCCCCAGGACCGGTTTTGAGTTTCGTTTTTCCAAACTTGCATTTTTTTCAATTATTTTCTATTTTCTTATTTTTTTTAATATTTGCATCAATTTTAATTCTTTTCATATTTTTATTTCATGCATTAAAAATCATCAAAATATTTTTTTCCTTTTGCATTTATTTTCAGAAAATACTTATTTAATTTATAAAATTAAAAAATATAATTTTGCATGCATATTTATTTTTATTCATAATTTAGCATTTAAATCACATTTAATTAGTTTTAAATTATTAGAATGCATCTAAAAAATCCCAAAAAATTATTTTAGCATATTTATGTTATCTCCAGCATGTCATATTTTTCTCATCTAAAAATTTGCATTTTTACTAACATTTTCCTCTTATTCGATTTCATCGTATTTTCCGATTCTCTTATCTTTTCACAGGTTATTCCGTTTCAGATGGTTTCTTTTACTGTTTTCTTTTTTCCAATAATGTAACTGCTCATGGGATGTAATAGTTTAAATTAGGTTTTTTTTATGAAGTTTAAATTATGTATACGCCCCAAGCCATGTAATAGCGTGGGACATTTATCTTTCGCATCTTTACATTCCGCATTTTAATTTCCGCACCCTATCAACTGCTAGTAATTAGGCGTGTGGAAAGATAAATTGAACATAGCCCATTAATTTTGAAGATAAAATATCTGAAATCAACACTCTTTTCACGTGCACCCCTTAGGGTAATTCTCTCTCGTTGCCTTTGCGAATTCAAAATGGTCAAGTCCTCGAGCGTAGAGGTATTCTAGCATCGTTGCCTTCAAACAAATCATCATAGTCCCTTGATACAAAGATCATAAGACCCGATGTCGCCTCCGAATACATGATCTTGACCCTCGATTGTCGCCTCGAAAATGATGATAGTCCTTGAATGTGCTAGGATACTTCCTACAAGTTGCTTTCTATGACCATACGATGTCCCTTCGAATGTCCCGCTACATCATCGAATAGAGTTACCTACCAACTAATGGTACGGATAGCACTATTCTAAAGGAAAGTAAAACAATACAAAACGACCAATTACGAGTAGGTAATAAGACTTTTAGTTGCTTGCTCTATCAAAATACTTTTCACACAACACACTTTTGTCAAAGTTCAAACTCTTTTCAAAGCGAAACATTTCCGAACACTTTGTATACATTCCTACATGAATCATTACAAAGTCAAAGCGAAATGCCTTTTCAAAACATTTTGTCAAACACGGAAAGCACAATTTTAAAGTGATCTAAGAGCAACTAAGAGCCGTAGATAACTACGGATGAAAAGGGTGCTAATACCTTCCCTTTTCATAACCTTCTCCCTTACTCGAGAATCTAACGAAGGTCTTTTTGTACTTTTTACCTTCCCTTAATTGGATAAAAGAAAAGTCGGTGGCGACTCTTGCTATCCGCACATTTGCGATACAAAAATCACAAAGTCAGTTCACCGTGTTACATGATGGACGTCAGAGGAAGATTCACCAAGAGATACGGTTTAGAATCACGGCGTAGGAAAATTAAAGAGTTAGCATCCTTGGTAGAAGATCCCTCGGTTTGACGTTTGATGATCCGATCTATCATTGTTTCACTTTCCACGACTATCGGTTGATGCCTACTTTGGAAAATGCAGCACATACTAGGTATCTCAGTATCAGACAAAGTGCCTTTCAATGGTTTGGAAGCCATTCCTAAGTCACCGGTCATTGCAACGATGACTCATTTAAAGAAATCTGAGATAGACAAAAACCTAACTACAAGAGGAAAACTCTTAGGACTGACTTCAAAGTTCCTAATGGAGAAGACTCTTAAATTCTCTAAGGCCGGTAGTATGGTAGCCTTTGAAGCTTTATTAGCTTTACTCATCTATGGATTGGTGCTGTTTCCCAATATCCCAAATTTCGTTGATATCAACGCCATAAGGATCTTTCTGATTGGAAATCCCGTTCCCACTCTGCTTGGTGACACTTACTTCTCCATTTATCATAGGAATCGTCAAGGAGATGGAACTATCGTGTGCTGTGTACCTCTGTTTTTCAAATGGATTACCTCACACCTGCCTAAATCTCCTATCTTCCGCGAAAACAAAGACGATTGGCATTGGTCAAGAAGACTCATGTCTCTTACAAACGACGACATTCATTGGTATACCTTGGTAGACAATGAGATGGAAATCATTAAGAGCTGCGGAGAGTTTGCCAACGTACCTCTCATTGGTACAAAAGGAGGAATCAACTACAACCCATTCTTGGCGAGACGTCAACTTGGATACGCAAACTCTAGTAAACCTCTTGGTTTTACAGTAGAGAGTTACTTCTATCATGAAGGGGAGGGTTCTCAAGGTTTGAAGGCTAGGATGATCAGAGCTTGGCATCATATCCGAAGGAAAGAAAAAGGTAAGGCAAAGAATTGTGTAGCCATGGAAATCTACACTTCTTGGGTAAAGAAAAGAGCGAAGGAATTCCGAATGCCTTATGCTTATAAGGAACCCATGTTCTCAATCGCTTCCAAATCAACAATTTTTCCCGTCGAAACTATGGGAGAATACCAAGAAGCTCTTGGCCAAGATGAGGCTTGAGAAAGAAGCTTTGGAAAACAAATTCCTTAAGACTGATCTCGAGAATGAAAAGCTTAAGAAGCAAGTCAAAGATCATGAAAAGACGCTCTACTTCCAAGATGAATGGCTCATGGAGAAAGATGAGAAGATTCGTCAGAAGGATAACGCGATCAAAAGATACATCAAAGAAAGGAAAAGAAAGCTTGAGGAAATGACAACCAGCAATCCTGCTCCCGACGAGTGGAAGAAAGTCATTAGCAAGCTAAAAGCCGAGAAAGCTGAACTGAAAGCTCATTACGGAAAGGAAATCCTGAAGTTGAAGCTACATCAAGCCTTTGGATCTTCATCCGACAAGGACGATTAATTAGTTTAGATTACAATTTTTATCATTTATTTTATCATTTGTGTGAGCAATGCTCAAAAAACTGTTAGTAATCTTCTTTCAATAATCAATAAAATGTGTGTTTTCCATCCAAATATTTGCCAAGAAATTTCTCTTTTAGCGTAAATTCTTTGGAAATCTTTCTTTACATTCATAATCATGCATCATACTGTCGCGTCTTAGAGTTTCTCGACCGCGTCCACAGCCTACTCGAACATACAATACACGTTCAAGAAGAAGAAAAGTAATGGAAGGATTTGAGCAAGAAAATGTTGAGCTTCGAAGCACAGTAACAACACTGCAAGAAGAGGTGGAGAGACTCACTTCTTTGGTCAATTCATTGGCAGCAGCGCAAAGTCAACAAGCAGCATCGAGCATTCAAAATCAAGCAACGATTTCAGAAGACACTACTAATCCAGTTTCAACTGTTGCAGCCAGTAGTTCAATCTTCAGTATGCCAGAAGGCTATCCATGGGGCATGCCTTTCAACTTTGGCATCGGATTTCGCCAACCGACTTCTCAAGTGCAAACAACCTCGCTTGAAATACCTACTTTGCAGCAAAACTCTACATTTACCCCACAACGTGGAGTAACTCTTCCACAGGTAACAATGGCGGTTTCTCAACCAATCATGCGAACTCGATTACAGTAGTGCACTACCATAGGCGAAGAAGTTCACCATATTAGGAAATAAAACGAATAGTCGTGGTTCTGTGGAGAATCTCCAGGAACAACTCCTCAAAATGCAGCTTGAAATTAAAACAATTCGTGGAAAAGAATTGTTTGGGAAAAATGCTCAAGATCTGTGCTTAGTACCTCGCGTAAGGATACCTGCAAAATTCGAAGTCCCTGACTTTGAAAAGTACAAGGGAAACTCCTGTCCTCAAAGTCATCTCACGATGTATGCCAGGAAAATGTCCACATACAACGGCGATCACCGATTGTTAATCCATTACTTCCAAGCAGATCTTACAGGTGCCGCGAAGTGGTACATGGGATTAGGCAGTATAAGTATCCAAACCTTCAATGACTTAGGTGAAGCTTTTGTACAACAATATAAGTTCAACTTGGACATGGCTCCAGATCGGGATCAACTCCGCTCCATGTCCCGAAAGAAAGAGACCTTCAAAGTGCGCTCAGCGATGGAGAAATGCGCCCAAGTCAACCCACCATTAGAAGAAAGAGATGACTAAAGTATTCTTAAACACTCTTGGCTCATTCTACTACGAGCGAATGATCGCTAGCGCTCGAGATTTCACGAGATGGTAAGCATGGGAATGCGGCTAGAGGAAGGAGTTCGAACCGACAACAACAAAGAGGAAGGATCTTCCAGTGGAACTAGGAAGGTTGGGACCAGTTTCCCAAAGAAAAAAGAACACGACATAGGAATGGTATCCCGAGGGAAACCGCGAAGAAATGTCAGTCAACAGCGACAGGTAGCTACCGTAACAGCCGCTGTTAACACAAGTCCAAACACCGGAATTGCTCCGCAATTTTAACAAATTCAACAAACTCAACAGCCTCGTCAACAGGCTCAGCAGTTTAACAATCAAAATCGTGTGCCTCGGGTCTCACAATTCGACCCAATTCCTATGACGTACACAAAATTATACCCTGCATTAATAGAAAGGAGTCTAGTACAGACAAGGTCACCACCTCCGATCCCAGAAAAATTGCCATGGTGGTACAAAGCGGATGTATCTTGCCCTTTTCACCAAGGGGCACTAGGCCATGATCTTGAGCATTGCATAGCGTTAAAAGCAGAAGTGCAGAGATTAGGGAAATCTAATCTTCTTTCCTTTAGAAATACAAATCCCAACGTGCAAGCAAATCCACTTCCCAGTCATAGTGGACATGCCTTGAATCTGATGCTAAGAATACAGATAGGTATCTCGTCACGGACGTGAATCTGATCAGAGGAAACTTAGTACATCTCCATGATACGTACAGTACAATGGGTGCCTCCACTAAACACGATTACGCAGCTTGCGACATCTGTTTCAAGGATATTCGAGGGTGTCCCACCATAAGAGCAGACATTCAACGATTGTTAGACATTGGTGACATACAGATCTACAGAAATAGAGATGACTATGACGTAAATACAGTAGGGCATTTTCCGCATGAGCTTTTAGTCTCAGATATCAACTCGGAAAAGCCCGAAGTAAACGTTATCATCCCCTGTTTCAATATACCCAAGCATGTGGAGATTGAATATGACGGTTCCAGCATCCCAGAGTCTCCTTTGGTGATTTGCCTACCCGGTCCTTTTTCATACAGTTCTAGCAAAGCAATTCCTTATCAATACAATGCAACTGTGATAGAGAATGGAAAGGAGAAACCCATGCCAACTCTTCCAGCTAATGTCAACATAACTGAGATAGGACGAGTAACACGAAGTGGACGAGTACACACTCCATTGCCACCAAGACCAGCTACCGTTCCTATTGCTAGACGAAATCCAGTTAACATATCTCCCGAGAATCCCACAATGATTCCCGATGTTAATCCAAGCACAAATGTTGGCCCCGATGGGACCGACCTGATTTTGATGAGATCTTGAAATTAATCAAAAGAAGCGAATCTTAGAGTCGTGGATCAGCTGATGTAGACTCCCTCCAAAATTTCAATATTGTCTCTACTATTGAACTCCGAAGCTCACCGAGAAGCTTTAATGAAGGTATTAGACCAAGCCTATGTAGACCATGATGTGACTACAGACTAGTTTAGAGGTATTATCGCCAACATAGCGCTTGTAATAATCGAGTTTCGATGATAAGGAACTTCGGAAGAAGGAAAGATCACAATTTGGCTTTGCACATCTCGATGATTTATCAATCGATTCCTTGTCCAATGTATTGGTGAATCTTGGTTCATCTTTGAGCGTAATGCCGAAAACGACACTCGCTCGTTTGGCTTACAAAGGGACACCAATGAAGTTCAATGACATAGTAGTAAGAGCTTTTGACGGATCACGGAAGTCAGTTATTGGGGAAGTAGATCTCCCGATGACAATTGGTCCGCATACTTTCGAATCACTTTCCGGTCATGGGCGTGCGGTTCTACGTTGTCTACTAGGAAGACCTTGGATCCACAGGCGGGGCAGTGACATCTACTCTCCATCAGAAACTAAAATTCACAGTAAATGGGAAGTTGGTGACCATCATCGGTGAACAAGCTTTGCTTATAAGCCATTTGTCCATTTTCTCTTTAATCACAGCTAATGACGTTGAAGGGATACAGTTCCCAGGACATCCGTTAGAAGATGAATCTACTAACAAAAGTAGATCATCTATCTCTTCTTATAAAGAAGCAGCACACATAGTGAAAGATGGCAATGCTGAAGGTTGGGGACAAGTAATCAAACACATCAACAACGAGACAAAATCCGGACTCGGTTCACACCCATATTCTCCAAAGACAAGCAAAAGGATGGAGCACTTCGTCCAATCAAAGAAGTATTCAACAGTGGGGGTTTCTTAAATCCTGTTCTCGAAGAGGTTAACGTTGTTACCATTAAAGATGATGAAGATGATCTCTCTAGATCTGAAGAGTGGAGCACTTATCTGAACAGCCCTGAATATGTGTCTCAGGAAGAATCCTACGCACCATACTATCCTCCGACTGATCAATTCTAAGACATGTCCCTGCAAAGGCATGAAAATCCACACTTCCTTAAAAGTTTGGGACACCTTGGGAGAACCAAGTGGTAAATTTGACTACATGGTGAAATACACTGCGCCAGAAAGCTCGAAAATCAGAATGGAAGATATCCAGCCCACTGGATGGGGTGATTCTTTTGAGTATCCTAGTCAATCGGAAGAGATGTACCCATCTTCCCAATCTAATCAGCCGATCGAGATTCCCAACGAAGATTTTTGCTTTAATACACCTGTGGAGTTTGTTAAATCAGATCCTGATTACCACTACATCAATGTGATCACTGAAGATCAAGGGTATGATTCGGGATACGAACTAGAAAGTGTTGCCGACAATGAGTCCCTTCACTCAGAAGATTGGAGGGTACATCCCCAGAATTCAACACAAAGGCCAACAGGAAGCACATATGCTGTATCCCATACTTCCCGATCTATTCATCAAGCCGAAGAAGGCGGCAGCAAAAAGGCAAGGTCCGTCGTCCAGAATCTTCAAAGCCTGCTCGACCAACGACCAAAGTCTACTCGAGGATTAAGCCAAGCGGAAAATTACCCGAGTACCTCGACTTCCAAGGAGTTCGCCACTACTGGAAACCTGTTGAAGTTCGGACTAACGCTCCTAGTTCTAAGTAGTTCATCTTTTGCTTTTGTTTTGAACTCTCACTTCGCCCAAAGTGAAGAGATGTTTTATAGGGCTTAGCTTTTTAAATAATTTCTCTTTGTCTTGCCCAAGATGAATGAGTTTGTATTTTAGGGCCCTGTTTCATATTATGAATCATAAATAAAACGCGTTGTTTTGATTCCACACTTTGTGTTTATTTTCATTTTTACCCTTTCTTGGAAATGATAAAAACAAACACAACGATAACAAAAAAAAATCTTCAAAAAAAAAATATATAAAATTAATCTGCATACGCTTTCACATTGACTTTTTCAAAAAAAAATGATTACTTAATCAGACATAAATCAAATATGCAGATTAACAAATGGACAAATCCATTGAAAGCAGTAGCTCTGTACTCTCTCCCAACTTTGAAATCCCCTGTGAAATCGCCAAGGAAGAAGTTGAAGAAGAGATCTCGGATGAGATTTCTCGATTACATAAGCACGAGGAAAGAATCATTCAACCTCACAAAGAACCTCTGGAAGCAATCAACTTGGGTTCTGAAGAAGACAAAAAAGAAGTAAATATC
Organism: Vicia sativa; assembly: GCA_021764765.1. Taxonomy (NCBI): domain Eukaryota; kingdom Viridiplantae; phylum Streptophyta; class Magnoliopsida; order Fabales; family Fabaceae; genus Vicia; species Vicia sativa. Next base: position 22,268,960 of record CM038796.1, on the reverse strand, counting down.
GGAGCTTCACTCAATAGCAGCGTCAAGAGCAAACTGATAGATCTTCTCAAAGAATATGTTGATGTGTTCGCTTGGTCCTACCAGGACATGCCAGGTTTAGATACCAGCATCGTGGAGCATCATTTGCCATTAAAGCCGGAGTGTCCACCAGTTAAGCAAAAGCTGAGAAGAATTCACCCTGATATGGCCGACAAAATAAAAAAGGAAGTTCAAAAACAGCTCGACGCAGGCTTCCTTGTCACTTCTGAATATCCTCAATGGCTAGCCAACATAGTGCCTGTTTCTAAGAAAGATGGAAAATTCAGAATGTGTGTTGACTACCGGGATCTGAACAAAGCAAGTCCAAAAGACGATTTCCCACTACCGCATATCGACATGCTAGTGGATAGCACCGCAAAGTTCAACGTCTTTTCCTTCATGGACGGTTTCTCTGGCTACAATCAGATCATAATGGCTCCCGAAGACATGGAGAAGACATCCTTCATCACGCCATGGGGCACTTTTTGCTACAAAGTAATGTCGTTTGGATTAAAGAATGCAGGTGCAACTTATCAAAGGGCAATGACTACTCTCTTTCATGACATGATGCACAAAGAGATCGAAGTCTACGTGGATGACATGATAGCAAAGTCGGATACTGAAGAAGAGCATATAGAGCATCTCTTGAAGTTGTTTCAACGACTAAGGAAATTTCAGCTTCGCCTGAATCCTAACAAATGCACCTTTGGGGTAAGATCTGGAAAACTCCTAGGTTTCATCGTCAGTCAAAGAGGTATTGAAGTTGACCCTGACAAAGTCAAGGCTATTCAAGAAATGCCTACGCCACATACAGAAAAGCAAGTAAGAGGATTTCTTGGATGATTGAATTACATCTCCAGATTCATCTCTCAGATGACTGCTACCTGTGGGCCGATATTCAAGCTTCTCCGCAAAGATCAAGAGGTCGTGTGGACAGCCGACTGCCAAAAAGCGTTTGACAGAATCAAGGAATACCTGTCAGAACCACCAATATTGATCCCTCCAGTCGAAGGAAGACCATTAATCATGTACCTTACCGTACTAGAAGAGTCCATGGGCTGCGTACTTAGACAGCAAGATGAAACCGGTAAGAAGGAGCATGCCATTTACTATTTGAGTAAAAAGTTCACAGACTGTGAAACTCGTTACTCCATGCTCGAGAAAACATGTTGCGCTTTGGTGTGGGCTTCAAAACGTCTCCACCAGTACATGGTCAATAACACAACTTGGTTAATCTCCAAAATGGATCCAATCAAGTATATCTTTGAAAAGCCTGCCTTAACGGGAAGAATTGCTCGATGGCAGATGCTGTTATCAGAATATGACATCCAGGTACCGTGCTCAAAAGCAATCAAAGGAAGCATTCTCGCCGATCACTTGGCTTATCAGCCGCTCAACGAATACCAATCTCTTAAGTTTGACTTCCCTGACGAGGATGTTATGTACTTAAAAATGAAAGATTGTGACGAACCGCCACCCGAAGAAGGCCCAGATCCAGAATCTAGATTGGGCTTAATTTTTGATGGAGTCGTTAACGTTTATGGCAATGGAATTGGGGCAGTCATCATCACTCCCGAAGGTTCTCATATCCCGTTTTCCGCCAGATTGCTATTTGATTGTACCAACAACATCGCGGAATACGAAGCTTGCATCATGGGTATCGAAGAAGCCATCGAATTGAGGATCAAGATCCTTGACATATATGGAGACTCAGCCCTTGTGATCAATCAAATCAAAGACAAATATGAAACTCATCATCTTGGTCTGATTCCTTAGAGAGATTATGCAAGACGTTTGTTGACTTTCTTCAACAAAGTAGAACTGCATCATATCCCTCGAGATCAGAATCGAATGGCAGATGCTTTGGCTACTCTATCTTCCATGTTCAAAGTCAACCATTGGAACGATATGCCTAAGATCCGTATCAGACGCCTTGAAAGACCTGCGTTGTATTTACAACTGAAGCAGTCCTCGATGATAAACCGTGGTTTCACGACATCAAACGTTTCCTTCAAACGCGAGAGTACCCACTCGGGGCATCATACAAAGATAGGAAAACTCTAAGGAGGCTTTCTAGAAATTTATTCCTGAATGAAGATGTGCTATACAAAAGAAACTTCGACATGGTCACCTTTCGGATGTCGACATACGAAGCGAACACGATCATCCATGAAGTGCATGAAGGATCCTTTGGAACCCATTCAAATGGGCATGCAATGTCCAGAAAAATCTTAAGAGCAGGATACTATTGGATAACGATGGAATCCGATTGCTGTAAACATGTCAAGAGATGTCACAAGTGCCAGATCTACGTAGATAAGATTCATGTGCCCCCGACTCTACTCAACGTTCTCTCCTCTCCTTGGCCTTTCTCCATGTGGGGCATCGACATGATTGGGATGATTGAACCAAAAGCGTCCAACGGACATCGCTTCATTCTAGTGGCTATTGATTACTTCACCAAATGGGTCGAAGCAGCGTCTTACGCCAACGTTACAAGACAAGTGGTTGTGAGGTTCATCAAGAACAACCTCATTTGTCGATATGGAATTCCAAGCAAGATCATTACAGACAATGGATCGAACTTGAACAACAAAATGATGAAAGAACGTGTGGAATTCAAGATCGAGCATCATAACTCATCTCTTACCGGCCAAGATGAGCACCGTTGAAGGCGCCAACAAGAACATCAAAAGATCGTCGGGAAAATGGTCATTACTTACAAAGGCGGCAAATCTCGCCATTTGCTGCATGGGTATCGTACTTGATCACTTCAACGCAACTCCTTTTCTCTAGTATCTGGCATGGGCAGTGCTCCCGTAGAAGTTGAGATTCCATCAATGAGAGTTCTCATGGAAACTAAGTTATCGAGGTGAATTGTGTCAAAGCGGATCGACTGCTTGAACTTAATTGAAGAAAAGCGCTTGATCGCTCGTGTCATGGACAACTATATCAAAGAAGGATGAAGAAAGCATTCGACAAAAGGTCCGACCTCGTGAATTAGAAGGCGACCTCGTGCTTAAAAAGATTACATCTTTTCAACCAAATTCTAGGGCAAATGGACTCCTAATTACGAAGGCCCATACATCGTCAAAAGCTTTTCGGCGGTGCTATGACCCTCACAACCATGGACGGTGATGAACTCCGCATCCTGTGAATCTTGATGCGTCAAGAAATACTTTGTCTATAAAAAAAAAAACATTTCGGTAAGTCGAAAACCGAAAAGGCGACTTAGGCTAAAAGCAGCGTCTCGGTGGATTGAAAACCTGAAAAGGAGGTGCAGGCAAAAATTTGAGACAATAAACAGAAATTATCCTGATAGATTGAAAACCTGAAAAGGTAATCTAGGCAAAAATAAGGATACAAAGAAAATGACAAAGTAACTGCAATCAGTCCATACTTCGTGAATTTGAAGAATCTTCCATCAACAGATCTTCAATCAAGTCTTCTGAAGCAACAAGCACAGTTGGAATTCAAAGTTGTTAGGGATAATAGTGGATATTGCTTTCAATGTAGCCTTTTCCCAATAAATTATCATTTCCAACTTTTTGTAAATAGCTCATGGAATCACGCCTTTGGCTGATTACCATTCTATCAATAAATTTGAGCCTTGTACCTTTTTGTTTGCAATTCTTGCTTTATTCTGTTTTGCAAAATAACGCTTTTTATTATAAAAATCACTTTTTGAAACTAAAAAAAAAAAGGGTTTTAAATGAATTTTTACTTCAAAATCTTGAAACAAAAGCGAAAATTCTCCTTTGAACTCTGAACACAGAAAGAATTTCAACAGTTTTCTCCATAAGTGTTTCGATCTCTGAAAGATAGAATGGCTGCTACGGAAGTCTTCTTCTCCTCAGCAGAAATTATCAAAGGACGGTATTCTTATCCTAAAAGAATTCCCAGCAAAAGTTGCCAATGAAATGCCTTTCCCCAAAAGTTTAAAGCATGCAACTCAGATCCTTCATCAGCAACGTCTACACTATTGTTGCAGTTTTTGAGTATTTGTTTGAACTGTGACGTGGTCCTTTTCCCCAAATACCTCTTTAATTGTATTGTCAAGTATCGTCAGCATGCATATGACATTCATAACATTCATGACATTCATACATAATAGCATCATTCGTGCATTTTTGCATTCCTCAAAATGTTTGCTTCCATATCACTGGTTTAAATCACACTTACTCATGTAGGTACGATTACATCCCCAGCAGATTATCCCAAAGCAGAGAAATACATCTTTTCTCTCTCCTGTTCCCTAGCTGAGATCATTCTGCATCAGGAACAAAGTCTTGATTGACCGTTTCTTTCCAGTTCTTTCCTGGATAGAACCTCGTCTCTAGCCAACAAAACAATAAGCAATAGCCTCGTCATCCGAGCCGCTTATTTCCTTTTCATCTTTAAACTTTTCATAAAACAATTGTTCTTCTCAACAAGGTCAAATCACGACTGTACGAGAAATTCCCCAGCATTTGTCTTTCTGTCTAAAGAAAACCTGTGTCTTTAAATCAAGTGCCCGCATCTTCTTGAGAAAGAGATCCTTGGCAAGATTGCATCCTTGAAAATAGAAACTCATTTGAGATCTGTTTCCGCTATTAACTGTTATTCACGAGGCTGAATAATCAGTAATACTTTCTCAAGAATTACCTTGTTATAGTTATCACTTTGCTGATAATTGGTAATATCTTCAGAATTCGTTTAAGATCCGTTTCCATCATTTGTCTGATATTCACGAGGCTGAATACTCAGGAAACTTTTCAAAGATTTACCTTGTTATAGTTATCACTTTGCTGATAATTGGTAATATCTTTATAAATCATTACCATAAACTATCACAAGGCTGATAATTGGTAATATCATCTTCACTTACCTTAGACATTGTCACAAGGCTGGCAGAAGGTAATCTCTTTGTTTCCCAAAGCGAGACAAATATTCACATGTTTTGTGGAATCTCTTTTTCCCCAGCGAAACATATTACATGTTTCACAACAAACAGGATCCTCTTTTCTTAAACAGATCGAGTCGTCCTCACAAATTTTTCCCCACCATGTCATTTCTTTGATATCATCTGGGCGAAACTTTTTACAATCATTTTGCATCACTCGCGTCTTTTGGTATCTTAGGTCCAAAATTGCATATTCTGATATTTAAGTCTCTTTACACCTATCAAAACAAAGATATTCATCTTCATATTTCAGGTTAAAGAAACTTAAATAGGGGCATCTGTCATACCCCAATTTTTGACCTAATATACCACCTTACATTTGCATCATTGCATCACTAGCAGTTCAGAACAGAATTAATTGGGTGTAACATTCACAGGTCAAAATTAGGGTTTCATTAAATTTTCATCTGATTTAAGAGGTAACCAATTAGGGTTTGAGTTTTGCTCACTTCATTTGACCTATCTTGATTAAAAAATCAACCTTTGATCCTCAGATATCCAACTTTTCTCATTGATCAATCAAGGAACGACCAATTAGGGTTTTGGTCGAGCATGAGTATTCTCTGATTTTTTGAGCAAGGAATGACTTTTTTGGTTAGAGATTGGTCATTATATCTTAGATACAACATGTTGACCTAATTTTTGGATTCAAAACATCACAGAAGTTCACAGACTTCATCAGTCAATTTCTGAAACATCTGATGAAATTTCATCTGCACAGAAAAGTCAAACTTTGACTTTTGTTCAATTTTTTTTAAAACAAAACTTTTTCCATCATAAAAATACTTCAAATGGTCCATCTTGATCATAAAAAATCAAAGAATTTGGAAAAGTCAACAAAAAGTCAAAATTTCCAACACTTCGAAAAATTTTCAAGTGTTGAAATTTTGTACTTTTTTCCAAACTTCATGGCATTTTTTCACATAGTTCCACTTTGATTTGGAAAAAAATCAAAACATGAAAGTTGTAGCCCTTGAAACAAGCTTTCCAAAATGTCCAAGAACTCTCAAATCCATGGAGTCTAGCTATTCTTTTGAAATTGAAACATAAGGCTCCATAACCATGGATTTCAAGTTTAAAACTTCAAGATTATAGGTCTTTTTTTTTTTAATTTCTTCTTCTAGAAGCAATTCCACCTTGCCAAGATAAGTGAGAACTGATAAATATCAGTTGAAGGTAATTATTGTAGGATAGGATCAAGTTGGATTTTCACACATGGTTAAAAAGGAAGTTTCCTTTTCCTTTTGCAAAAAGACTTCCTTGCCCTCTAAGGCAAGTTTGAATTACCAATGCCCATTCTTTGTGCCTAACATTTCAGAAATCTTGACCTATAAATAGAGGTATCATTTTCAAGTTCAAACTACACCAAAGCCATGCAAGTACATGCTTTCATTCTACTTTCTCAAAATTCATGAATCATAGTTCAAAGTGATGAAAACTTGCAATTTTGAAAACTAATGAAAAACTCTGATCAAATTGGTGTCTAATATGTTTTAATATCCATTTGAAACTTGTTTGAAACTTAAAAACAACATAGGCAAAGCTAAAACTCATAATTACATGCCATGTTCACTAAGCTTGGAAAACTGCCATAAGATTCGAATTCATGGTTTGGCTTGAACATCTTGAGTTCTGATCATCCAAACACCATCCATATACATCATAGACATGATGCAGACCCTCGACAACAATCTGTAACAACTCTAACATCAATTTCCAGTTTCATTTGAAGCTCTATGCAGGTCGACTTGGTTAGGTTGGTTCAAGCAAGCTCATAAAGTGCAGACCACTCATACACCTTCCACATAGGCCGTTGGTGCTCAAACAATCCTCAAAACTCAATTGGAAACACTCTTTCATTGAATTCGATTCCAGCTTCAACAGGTAAGAACTTCAAACTCAAACTCTATGATTGCTTGCCTCTAATCAAAAAAGCTCTTGGCCATTTGTTTTCTGCACCATTCACGATCATTAACCCTCGATCAATTGGAAAAATCATCAACCATACGATTTCAATTAGGTTTTTCGGTTTAGGGTTCTTCGTGTTCATCGAAAAGTATGTTAGGCTTAAAATAAACGAAATCAAGTGATGCCATCATGTTCACGGGCTTGAAGCGAGCAAGTTTCATGTTTACATCTTTAGTTTCATCAAAGCGAAGATTCTAGCATGGATTGAAGGATCGGGAAGAAGAACAAAGGCGTTTTCAAATTCAAAAATCCGTTTAAAATATAATTTCATTGTTTAAACACAATACACGGATGTATTGCCGCCTAGCGGTTGCCACTCACTCGTAAGTGTTTGTGCCACGTATCGCCCTAACGGTCCCAGGTTCAAGCCTCCATGGACCATTTTTTTCAAAACTTTCATATTTTCTTACAAACTTTGGCATTTTTTAACCAATCAAAACTCCTCATTTTGAGGTGATTTTTGTACACTTGTCAATTAATGTATCTATTTTGTGATAGTGCAAAATTTTAGAAAAAACTTTCATCCGATTATATTTTAATCGGGCAGCGACACTTGAGCACTTTTCAAAACCACTTAAAGGTGAATTTTCAAACTTTTGAATCGATTCTTTTCAAAACTTCTTATAAGTAAACTTCACATTTCAAAAACACTTTCAAAAAATCATTTCTTCAAAACTTTTCATCAAACTTACATTTTTTTTCCATGATCGATCCGATTAAACGATAAAACCGATTCGTTTCTCTCGAATTTGAACCGATCATGGGCCTCCTACTGTGTAAGTCCCAAACCAACATTCTTTATGTACATACATATTTTCCTTGTACATATCAAATTCTTTTCATGTACATACAAATTTTTACCTGTGGATAATACAGATACCTCTGTAAATACTCAAACACAGACAAACTTTGATCCTTTGTTTTCATTTGTACATACACTAAATGCCATTGGTATTAAAAGGAGCATTATTCCCGGTGAAATTGCTTTTAAACCAATGGGTCACCCTTATGGTGTAAGTCCCAACCCTTCTATGTACATCCATCCCTTTCTGTACATAAATACTCGTTCGTGTACATATTTACATCCTTGTACACAATTCAAACTTGTAAATAATCAAGTTACGCTCTTTTTAAACGTTCGTTTCACAGACACTTGTTTATATTTCACAAATCATAAACTCTTGTAAATAAACATCATGCATTGTTTATATTTCCTTCATAAACTCCTGTGAATATATATCACCCACACACTTGTTTATACAACTGTCTAGTTATAACATAACAACTAGTCTAACCAATAGGTTCCCCAGAGTTAGCCTCCTCTTGGGCTTTATACAAGATAACTCTCCCCATAGAGTTAGCCTCCTCTTGGGCTTTGTACAAGGTAACTCATTCATCTGAGTTTAGCCTCCGCTTAGGCTTCATATAAGACAACACTCCCCTGTTGAGTCAGCCTCCTCTTGGGCTTCGTTCAAAAGAACTCCTCATTGAGTTTAGCCTTCTCTTGGGCATCATACAATGAAAGAGATCAGGAAATCACTTAACAGCCTCCTATTGGGCTTCCAATACAAAGAATCACCCGCGTTAGGATAGAACCCTGAGAGTATAATTTCCCGGTGAAATTGCTCTTAATTCCAAAAGGATGGTTTCCCGGTGAAATCCCTTTTAAAAACAAAGCCAGCCATACCTTATAGCTTCCTCTTGAGCTTCATACAAGGACCCTCGATGACCCTCGGAATGCCTCCTCTTGGGCTAACAATACAAGGACCCATGGGCTTCTTAAAAGCATCCCTTTAATCCAATCAATTTCTCCTCGAGATTTAGACGTTTATCATCTCTATGGAAGAAGTATCTCATCTATCACATCACATACAATCAAAAACTTTTCAAACTCTTTTCAAACAAAAAAAAACATCTCTTAATTGTAAGTGGTAACGCTTGTACACTCAAGCAAAACACCCAATGCTTACAGTTAAAAGATGCAATCATCTTTTTCAAAACATCTTTCTTAAACATGTAAGTGGTAACGCTTGTACACTCAAGCAAAATACCTGTAACTTACGACGAAAGATTTTAATCAGTCAAACATTCAAAAATGTATGGGATGAAATAGATTAGATACATTTTTAATTAAGATGACATTCGTCTGTGTCTCTTACTAACATCCCGTTGCTTTCCACTAGCATAAGTGGGAACTACGATTGCTCTGACTTTCTCAACTTCCTTTTGAGAATACGTAGGCACAAGGTCTCATCCTTGCCGAGCAAATTTCTATCTCCCTCAGACCAAACAAACCATAGATCCCTTTAGATCCGAGCTACAAATGCTCTGATTCCCAATAGGGGATATGTATGCAGAAGATCCACAGATCTTTAAGAGCACAATAATAACAAACACTAGGATCCCACATAATCTATCCTTCTTAAAATCCCAAAGGAGAAACTTTCCCAATCATAGAAATATCAATTTAAAACACACAAACATATCAAACATATTCATATATAAAGCTGTAGATAAATATATATATTTAGGGTGCTCCATGTATTCCCTTTATATAACAAACCCCCTTACTCAGAATCTCCCCAATGCGTTGCGTCTAGTTTGCGCTAGTCGTTATGCATATCAAAATCAATTGAGGGTATTAACAGCTTTCCCCTTTTTCATAATCATTAAATCATCTTTTCTTGTGTTGAAAATAATAAAGCTTGATGCTCGCGGCATCTTTATAAACAAATCAAAAGAGTAAATCGTTTCGAGCCAGAGAATCTGAATTCTGATTCAATTCTCTAGCACGACACATTTTAACGCGAACAGGTGGTTAGATGTCTTGTCTTTGGATGTGACATTCTAGTTTGCTTCCCAACCTAACATTCACCACAGACTCTTCCTTCATCAATCTGAAAGCTTTGGAATCCCTCTGACAGCCTCCATGGATATGATCTTTTTCATTCCTCTAAGATGTAAATGGCCAAGTTTATGGTGCCACAGCTTCACTTCCTTTTCTTCTTTAGCTCTTGAGCACACAGAAGAATAGTTGGTGTCCTTAGACTCCCATAAGTAACAGTTATCTTTTGATCTGACTCCTTGTCATACCCCAAAATTTTCCCTCCTACTTCTCAAGACATTTCTCACATCCATACTCAAGGATTTCACAAGGGTTAACCAGACAAACCCTCTCCTAAACAATCAACCCAAATCAGGGTTTGGCAAATCTCAGATCAGGATGGACTTCCAACATCTACTATGGTCATCATGCTTCCTCATATGCTTCAAAGAATCTCCGTGTCAAGTTTCAAGCCTTACAAGTCAAGTTTTCTCAGACAACTGCTCAGATGGTTGAAAATCAATTGTATTGGACAAAAAGTCAACTGTGGTCAACATACAGTCAAGCTTCATGAATTTTGGTCAACATCAATATTTTGAAGTGATATTCATCATTTGATCAAGGGTTGATCTTGATTCATCAAGAAAACTCAAGATTTGATCAAAAGTCAAACTTTCCAAATTAGGGTTTTCTAAGGAAAAGTCAACTGAACTTTGACTGAGCATAACTTTCTCATACTTTATCAGAAATTTTTCCACCACCTCTCATTTTGAAGGAAATTCAATTCTCTACAACTTCATGTCTCACAAGCATGGTCAGAAAATGCTTCATTTGGAAGATATGGATCAAAACATTACAGGTCCTTTTCAAAGTCAACAAAAAGTCAACGTTTTGTAAAGAAGTGTTATTGAGCATGGAACTCCAATTTAAATGAAACCAAAGAGGTTGTTTATAGGACATCTAGAGCTTTCCAAAAAGTCCAAGAACACCCAAAAATGTTTAAAATTGAGCAAGATACACCTTGCACAAGTTGGGCAATTTTTGAAGAGGTGCACAAAGAGAAATACTTATCAAAATCCAAAATTTTGCAAATGGGCCTAACTTTTCTTGGTTCAAACTTGTTCCTCAGCTAATTTGGAACCTCCAAGCCCAAGGCCACAAATTTTATCTTTATTTTTCTATGTAATTTGGATTTTAATTATTTAAAAGCCAATTAAATTAAAATAAAAGGTAGAAAATCAAAATTAAATGCAAATTGGATTTTTCTCTCATTCTTGAGGTCCAAGCAAACCTCCCAAGCTGGCAAATTCGAAATTGGCATTGATTGCAAGAGAATTGATTGGAATTTGATCAAAAAGGCAATATTTGGTTTTATACCAAATCAAATATTTTTTCATTGATTGGCACATTATTTTCTCTTGATTCTTGACCTAAATCCATCCATTATATATACATGAAGCATTCACATGACACAAGGACGAATTTTCAGCCTCTAAGAACCCTAATCAAACTCAAAAATATCGTGTTGTTCAAGCTACTTGCAGCCCTGGTTTTGCTTGGATTCAGACAATTCTAAGCTTGCCAATCGATTCCTGGAGGTCCGTGGAGTCATCCCAGACCCTTACAAATCACAAAACCATCAAGAATCGTGAATTCCAAATTTCGGTTTGTCCATTCTTTTTTCAAAATCGATTTTTGATTTCCATGCATATTTAAAATGTTTTGATGTTTGTTTTGTGTTTAGAATGGAGTTTCGAAGCTTTCTGCATTGGTTAATTACATTTTAGGTACCTAAATCGAAATCCACCATGGTTAGGGTTCATCTGCTCGAATTGGGGTATCTTGAAATAGGCAAAATTGGACCAAACCGAGACCACCATCGTGTTTAGAATGATGTTTCCAATCGATCCATGTATTCATAACTAATTTATATTGCTTGTGCTTGATTTTTGAAAATTGCAGGGGCCTTAGCGTCAAACCAGGCCGACGCTATCCGTTCAAAAATTCAAATGAAGAAGATGAAGATCTTCGCGCGGTTTCTGGGTTCTCAGAACTCAATTTCGTTTCATTTGTTTTTGTTTCATTTGCCTAACACAAATACAGGCTAGCTCAGTTGGCAAGCAGCGGGCGCGTGTATCCAGGGGGAACTGAGTTCGAACCTTGGCTGCCACAATATTTTTTATCACTTTGAAAACTAACATCTTTTTCTATTTTCTTTTCATATTATTTTCTTTTAATTTAATTTATCTTCAAATATTTTTCTCATGCATTTAAAAAACACCAAAAATATTTTCCTTTTGCATTTTAATCAGAAAAATGTTTATTTCATTTTTGACATTAAAGTTAATATTTTTGCATGCATATTTTAATTAATTGTTAATTAACCATTAAATTGACTTTTAATTATCAAAAATGATCTAGAAAGTTCCCAAAAAATTTCTATATCATCTAATCAGCATGACTAACCTAAAATCTTTTTCCTCATTTAAAAACCTTATTTTTACTAACATTTTTCTCTTATAGAACTTCTTACATTTTCGATTATGTATCGCTCACGAGTTGTAATTGTTCGGACTATTTTCTCTTTTCTTTTCAATATTATATAGCTGCTCATGGGATGTAATAGTTTAATTAGGACTTTTACTTTCCGCACTCTATTATGTAGCGCCCCAAAGCCATGTAATAGCGTAGGACTTTATTTTCCGCAATTTACTTTCCGCACCCTATAAACTGCTAGTAATTAGTGTATGGCAAGATAAAAACGAACATAGATCACTTCTAATTTACAAGATAAAATATCTAATTTGCGCCTCTTTTCACATTTTGGGTAATTCTCTCGTTGCCTTTCGAATAAATGGTCACGTACCTCGAGCGTAGAGGTATCCTAGCACCGTTGCCTACAAATATATCATCATAGTCCCTTGATACAAAGATCATAGACCCACGATGTCGCCTACGAATACATGATCTAGTCCCTCGATTGTTGCCTACGTGATGATCGTCCCTTCAAATGTGCTGGATACTTCCTACAAGTTGCCTTCTATGACCATCCGGCGTCCCTTGAATGTCCCTTCTACATCCAGAATAGGGTTACCTACCAACTAATGATACGGATAACACTATTCTAAAGGAACGATAAAACAACAACGACCATTACGAGTAGGTAATAAGACTTTTAGTTGCTTGCTCAAACAAAATACTTTTCACACCACACACTTTTGTTAAAGTTCAAACTCTTTTCAAACAAAACATTTCCGAACACTTTGTATACATTCCTACATGAATCATAACAAATTCAAAGCGAAATTCCTTTTTTCAAAACATTTTTGTCAAACACACAGAAAGCACTTTTAAAAAATGAGCTAGAAGCAACTAAGAGCCCGTAGATAACTACGGATGAAAGGGGGTGCTAATACCTTCCCTTTTCATAACCTTCTCCCTTACTCAGAATCTAACGAAGGTCTTTTCTTGTTCTTTTCACCTTCCCTTAATTGGATAAAAGAAAAGTCGGTGGCGACTCTGGCTATCAGCAACATTTTTGCAATCAAAAGCAAAACAAATTCTCAAAGTCAGTTCACCGTATTACACTCCTCTCATTACGACTTCTTGTTTTTCATTTGTAACAAGGCATTCAGACTAGGTGAAGTTGACTTTGAATCCTAGATCATATAGTTGACTAATACTAATGAGGTTGGCTGTTAATTCATTTACCAGTAACACTTCATTCAAGTTTGGGACTCTAGGGCAGTCCAATTTTCCAACACCTTTGATTTCTCCTCTAGCTCCATCTCCAAAAGTGACATAGCTGGTTGAATGAGGTTTGATGTCACTCGTGATTCTTGATCGGTCATATGTTTAGAACATCCTTTGTCAAAGTACCGGTTGTAACACCCTTTCTAATTTCCCATGATTTATATATTTTAATCGAGTTTAAAATTCAAAATAACCAAATAAAAATCGGTATTTATGCATTTCTTGAAGAACTTATTAAATATAATTCAAAACCAACGGTTATGTTTTACAATGGAAAGAACATCAAAATCCATAATAACTCAATTCATAGTTATTTCAAAACATAAACTCAAAAGAAACAAGTTTAACAATCCTTAAAATTCCAAACAATCGTTCCCAGTGTTATATCTACGAGCATGACAACGACACGCATCTAAATTTAAATAGCATAGCTCATAAGCCATCCTCACCAAATCTGAGCAACTAATCACTTCAATCTTAAATCATCAAAGTAAGGGTGATATTTCATCAAAATTAAAATGCATTATCGTTTCTTTAAAATAATGAAACAATCAATGCGTTATTCCACCCTATTAGCATCATCGAATCGATTCACAAATATAATTCACACATATCATTATGCATACAACAACAAACAATGCAATTATAACCTGAAACCATCCTAACATGTTATAATTACATATGCAATCTGAACTCAAATGCATGGTACCAGCGTGAACCAAGTCCACACCACTGCCTTACACCTCGAAAAAGGTCAATCAATGATTCGCCCATACACACTTGGTTCAAGAATCTAGCCTCACCACCACTATCCATTGGATGCGGTAATTGGCCTGCAAGTTCAATTCCACACAATGGGAATGAACCATCAACAAAATGCTTATGCATGCACATTAGAAGCATGCAACAATTCAAATACGGAATATGGTCATACAACATTATTGAATTCATGATCAATAACAGCAACAACACATGCTAACAGTGAAATCATGAACATAACGTTAATCACAATACATGCAATTAACATACAACAAGTATCATAGCGAATAACTACGAAACTACAACGTATTCTTACTACAAAAACCATATTAATTCCTCTAGATCTCAATTACTGGTTTTGAAAATGTTTTAAATAGATAGTACTCGTTCTAAGCTTTCCAACAATACCAACTGCGCCTAAATCGAGATGTGATTAGAAAGATATGACGAAACCGTTTTAAAATCATGTTCATTTCTATACAACATGTATCGATCCAAATCCCATGTGTCAACACATAGGCTGCAGTGTCGATCCATAAGTGAAGCAACTCGTTTTTTTTCCAAAAATTTTAAATGAATTTTCAAAAAAAACAAACAGTGAAATCGCCACCTAATTTTATTTGTTCTAAAAAGAGCGGAAAATATAGATAAAACCCACGAAAGAGGATAAGGCGGTTTACAATTAAGAGATATAGGTCCGGAGTTGGTTATGCAAGGGAAGGTATTAGCTTTACCCATCCATCGTACTCGATGGTACCCATTTAGTTCAAAGTGTGGTTGTGTGTCATTGCGAAAATTTTACGATCTTCTAAGGTTAAAAAGATAAAGAAAGGGAGAAGAAATGTTTTTATTATTTTTGAGTTTGACACGGTTTTGAAACCGCGTGCCTACGTACTCCCTCGTGCAATGGGAAAGTCAAAACTCCGTAGTTCTTCTAAAAAATGATTGTTTGTTGATTGATTTTAAATGAAAAGACAAGTCGTCATGTTTAAAGGAGAAGACTCGTCTAACGTCCACAAGGTGTGATAAAGAATAAAGGACTACGCACCAACATGAGGGAGGGTTTGAGAACACCTCTAGTACTCAAGTGGAGAAGTCGAAAACCTTGGGAATAGAGGAAGAAACATCTCATTTATAAATGAATCATGTCTAATCTTGAAAAGGTTTAAAGGTAAAGGGTGCTTGGACGCACAAAAGATATTGAGTGTGTTGAATTGATTTTAAATTGTGGATGACAAGTACCAAAACGTTGGGCTATCCTCTAATGATTCAATACTCGAGATTGGTGATTGAGGTCAACCGATCATCTCTCATCAAAATCTTTATTATGAAAAGAGTGAGGTGAAACAAAGTTCACTTTTATTAAGTGTATGGAATAAAATATTTAAGTCATTGGGTTACCCTCTAATGGCCCAAATACTTTACATTTTAATTAAATCGTCGGGATATCCTCTAACAATTTAATTAAATACCATGGCACTATTTTTTTGTTTAGAACATGGATTTGAAGTTTCTCAATTTATTGGGTTACCCTCTAATCAATTAGAAACTTCGATTTGTTTTAATCGTTGGGCTAACCTCTAACCATTAAAACAAATCTTATCCAAGTGTTCTTTTTTTGTAGAAATTCATTTTTGAAAATAACTCGACGTTGGATCGAGGTTTGAGAAGAAGACTCGACGTTGGATCGAGTTTTTATTGAAAAGTGTTTTAAGTACTTGGTGAATGGAGAAAGAATAAGATCGAGATAATTGTAAATCACAAGTAAAATCGACAAAGCCCATACAAGGTGGCCAACCTAAGTATAAAATAATTAAATTACATGTGTACTAGCAAAGTGGGCTAGTCTACTAAGGCGACCAATTGGGACAATTGATGAAATAGGCTCCTTGTAAGAAGGCCGAGGATCAAGCGTACATGTGTGCATGTGTGGTCATCGCGACGCTTCGTAGCTTTGTCGGCTTACGAGTTTAAAAATGATTTACAAATATTAGTTTTAAAAAAGATTTTTTTGGTTTTTGTGTAAGTGATAGTTAAATTAAATAAAATAAATGTGCACTAAATTATTACAAGAATTATTTTTGGGAGAGGATACATGAATTATAAATGGGAAATTAAGCAGTAAAATAAAATAGAAAAGCGGTAAATTAATTACAAGCAAACAAGGGAATTGGGATACATTTTTCCGAATGGGGATAAATTAAATTAAAGAAGAAATGATAAATTAAATATGTAAAAGCATACAAGCAATGAATGCGGTGAAACTTAAATATCAATTATTGTATTTTTATTAATTAGAATAAAGTATAGAAATTAATTCTAAGAAATTAAAAATAATATGTATATAGTATATATTTACAATACTAAATATAAAAAATAAAAATAATATGTATAATAATATTTACAGTATAAAATATAATAAATAAAAATACTAAGTATATTGTATGTACAATATTAAATATTAAATAAACAATAATAATATGAATATTAAAACGCTAATGATAAAAATGTAGATGTGTTAAAAGAAATTGAATGTTCCGATCAATCCTCGGATGTCTACACAAGTAGCAAAATACATTAGTAGCACAGGTGTAAAATAAAATTGCAATGAAAAATTTGTAACAATTAATATGCATTAGTAAACAAATTTCTCACCCCCAAGAATGAACATATAATAGACAAACGAAGGCATGGATATTGTGAAGTGAACTTATTAAAGTAGTAAAAGTCAAATAGCACCAAGAATTCAAGAACTTTTAAGTTTCAGAACAAACTTAAACACTTCATAGCTCCAAGCAATAGATAACTCAATACAAGCCATGGGAGACGAAATCCAACCAACATCGGGTATATAATCAAAACAATTATCACGGCTGTAGAAGAAGATTGTCTATGCATCAAATACGTTAAATTACTTATTGTCAACTTCAAACATTTATTCCTAGAGTTTTCAATTAATGTTATTATCTATCATGAATCATCAACTGAGGCATAAGTCAAATTGCAAAAAAAAATAACATAATTAGTATAATCCTGTTGTACAGGATCCGAAACACAAATTACAATAATTCAACTCATCATCATTAACATATAAGCACAAATCAATACTAACTTTTAACATGAACTCACAAAAATTAAAAATCAACTTTGACTTAAGGTTCCAAAACAATATTATCTCCATCATTTCAAACTTTATAAAAAAAGTGCATCTTTCATTATAGGCTCATATATTCAATAAAAGACTCAAAATCCTCTTCCATAAATTTGTCAAAAAAAACAACACCACCAAAATCAAATACTAATTTATCCTATAACATGTTATCTTTCTAGATTTAATCAAAACTAAACTCATATTACTAACAATGAAGCAATTTCTAAGGATAAGAATAACAAAATAATCGGAAATAGAAAAAAAAAGTATTTCTAGGTGGTGTCTTGATGAAGAGAGACTCACGGAACTAGAGGCGGAAGCTAGCGGGAGTTCACCGGAATGGGTATGTGTCGGTGATGGTAAGGAAGGCTCTTGTGGGATGTCGGAAGGAGATTAGCGAGTTGCTTGGAGGAGTCACGATGAGAATGGGGCCTTGACAGTAGTGGTAGAAGGGTGTTGAATGGAACAAAGGTGGTGAGGTTCCAGCGGAGATGGAGGTTAGGTCGAAGGTGTGAGGAAAGTGAGGCAGCGGGGTAGTGGTTGAGAGACACGAGAGGGAGTTAGCTGAGCGGAGATTCTGTAGCGAGGAAGTG
Organism: Vicia sativa; assembly: GCA_021764765.1. Classification (NCBI taxonomy): domain Eukaryota; kingdom Viridiplantae; phylum Streptophyta; class Magnoliopsida; order Fabales; family Fabaceae; genus Vicia; species Vicia sativa. The sequence goes on along the minus strand of CM038796.1, from coordinate 22,250,952 downwards.
GCTTGTGAGGTGAAGGAGGACACATGGGGTTGTTATGAAGGTGAGGGTGAAAGATATGGATTTGGTTGTTCGGCGGGTGACAGCGGAGGAGATGAAGAAGATGAGTTTCTATTTTATAATTTTGTTTTTGTTTTCCGCCTCACTGTTTCGGTTTTCCAAATTGACCTCCTCCCATTGTAACAATATAACACATATATATATAACATAATTAGGGTTAAACAATATTTTTAAAATGCCAAAATTGCCCTTCATGATAAATTGGGCCACAAAAATGGATTGGGTAAAAAATAACAAGCCCAATAATATTTGTTTTGATTTTTTTTGAGATAAAAAGTGGACACCTAAAATTGTCGAAAATGGTAAAAGTTCGGACAATAAATTATCCGAAAAATAATATGAACACATTAAAATAAACTACGAGTCTTGTAAATTAAAGAAAAATTATTGAAATGGTTAAAATTAAAATAAAATGATAATAAAGAATACCCGATTTTAAAATACTTACAGTTAAATATGAGTCTTCAAACTGTATCGAAAAATTAGGGAGAACACATTTTCATGATCTACGCGACACGTAGATTCATAAGACGATGAATAAAGATGAAAACTTGAAATATTTTCCCGCTAATTTTATACGATGTCGAATTGCTTTTGATCTGTTTATAAAATCGAAATATCGATATCACCGACATATAAATAATTTAAAATCAATGCAATAAGCAGAGAGGTAAAAATGCATGAAGTAACATAACGGTATTTTACAACTAAAAGCGATGCAAACATCAATTTAAACTAACTTTTGGTCAATTTAAATCGACGAAATGATGCAAATGCAATGAGTGAATATTTATTTTTTTAATTTTAAATATAATGCAAGTAGAAAAATAGCGAGGGTAAAATTTTGCAACTTGCCCTATTTAAATATCTTCCACGGATGATATGAAGATGATCAAGCTTCATATTATCGCGATGGAGATAATTAAATATCAAAAACAAAATTTTCCACGAGATGCAATGAGCATGATGAATGACATATGAAGAAATCGATGAATGCAACATTTTTGATATATATTTTTTAGAATGATGTATGATACGAGGCAGACTTTGCGGGAACACATCAAAGACATTCGAGAAAAATCATTGAATGAACTTGAAAAAAGATTCGAGTATATTCGAAGCGCATGAATATCGAGAAATAAGACATCGAAGATATTGGAAAAATCATTGAACGGACTCTGGAACACATCATTAAAGACATTCAGAAAAATCATTGAATGAACTTCGGGAAAAAAAATTCGAGTATATTCAGAAATGCATTGAATATACAGGAAACAAAACATCAGAGATATTCAGAAGGACATTGAACAGACTCTGGAACACATCATCAAAGACATTCAGAAAAAACATTGAATGAACTTTGGAAAAAAGATTCGAGCATATTCAGAAATGCATTGAATATACAGGACACAAAACATCAGAGACATTCAGAAGGACAATGAACGGACTCTGGAACACATCATCAAAGACATTCAGAAAAATCATTGAACGAACTTCGGAAAAAAGATTCGAGCATATTCAGGAATGCATTGAATATACAGGAAGCAAAACATCAAAGACATTCAGAAGGACATTGAATGGACTCTGGAACACATCATCAAAGACATTCAGAAAAATCATTGAACGAACTTCGGAAAAAAGATTCGAGTATATTCAGAAAAATCATTGAATATACGGGAAACAAAACATCAGAGACATTCAGAAAAATCATTGAACGGACTCTGGAACACATCGTCGAAGACATTCAGAAAAATCATTGAATGAACTTCGGAAAAAAGATTCGAGTATATTCAGAAATGCATTGAATATACAGGAAACAAAACATCAGAGACATTCAGAAAAATCATTGAACGGACTCTGGAACACATCATCAAAGACATTCAGAAAAATCATTGAATGAACTTTGGAAAAAGATTCGGGCATATTCAGAAAAATCATTGAATATACGGGAAACAAGACAACTATTTTGGTAGGTACCGAGTAAGTTGGACTTTGACCGCAAGGTAAAATATTGACTGTAACAAGACCTCGGGAAATGCAAATGATGATAAAACACTCTTGTTATGCATGGTATATGAATTTTGTGATGCATGATATATGAATTTTGTGATGCATGATATATGAATGATCTATGCATGTAGTATGTAATGCAGCGTTTATGACAACGATTGACTCTTTTGTGGAGGTAAGATGGGAACTCGATTCCTTAACACGGAGAACACGCCAACTCTGCTTAGAGAAAATGTCTTGAAACACTAACACACTTGTGAATTGCATTGAAATGATGATCCTTGGAGGAAGGATGAGCCTTGGGATTGCCGATTAGGTGATCGTTGAGGATAAGCGATCATGGCTTCAATTCTTGAAATGGTGAGGAAAGGTGCCCGGTATAAGTCTTGAAAAGATCTTGATTAAAACAATTCGATAATGACTTGCTGAGCAACAAATCTTGAATTGATTCACAGCGAGATCGAAGATACTTGCGATTAGGATCAACGACTAAGTTTCCTAACAGTTTGGACTTCCTTGATGAGGAAAACTTGTTTACAAGCAAAATTGTTTATTCAAACATGGTAAATTTAATGTAAAGTTCATGCACAAGTTTTGAAATAAAAATCATTTTGGAATGATGTAATTGTTGTATAGAAAATGGATCCTTTGGTTAAAACACGATGGTTTGAAAATTTAAAAGTGAAAGAGAAAACAACGGTATGGATATACCAAGACAATTGATTTGCAAAAGACCTTAGAGTCATATTCGCAACCTTGCTGTAGTATACTTTCAAAGGCGGCTTCAATTAGGTCTTTTGAGGGTTGTAACGTAGTGCAGTTCACGGTTTGAAACAAAGGATAAAGGCTCAAAATTTATTTGTACCCACCCATCTTATTGATGTTCTTGGTCCTACGCTCGATTAACTTTCAGATTGTGCATTTTAGTTCCAATTGATTTTGGATTGTACAGCGATAGTGATGATGGCTCGAAGTTGATAGATTCTTGAAATAGCGATCCACATCTTTTGCAACATTTGTTGTTTGAGGACTTTTGTCAACTCTTGTTTGAATTTCGTCATCCCTAACTTTTGCACTGAACCGTTCCTTTAGATTACGATCGGTGGGATGCTCTAATTTTTTTAATATATTTTGGAAAGCGGTGGTGCTTGACTTTCATGATTACGGGGAACCATCATCACCATTTTTAGACTTGAGGACATCCTCGACACTTCTTTGATGTGTGCGAAGGAAGCTTGATTGAATACAGCTTTTGTTTAAAGGCGTCTTGAATGAATGCACATCCGAATTAAGCGAGGAATTACCACGCGGGTTAAAAATGCGGGTTTTTTCGTATAGAAAGAAACTCCAACTTCTAGGCTCGAAGGGGTTGACAAGGGATTAACTTCCTTATTTCTCCAGTATTTGGGAATTGAAACAATGCACTATATCATCAGCAAAGTTTTATTAAAGCACACAACAACAAATATGGGTATCTTGTTTTTATCATCCTCCATCCAATCTTTGCAAAAACAAGAGTTCGGTAAAGAAATTAAACAGGGAAAAATATATATTTGAAAGCGATAAATGTAAATGATTTAAATCAAAACCATGCAATGCTCATTTTATTAAAATTAACATGAAATTACAAACAAGATTTAAAAGCGGTTTAACATAAGGAAAATACAAGCTGGAAGAAACATGGCCTAGTGACTAATCGATTACAAGGATGAGCATCTGTAAAACAACGGCTTTAGGAGGTGTCTTGAAATATTACGACCCATCATGGTTGATCTCATCTCTTAAAATTATTGGTCTCCTTGAAGTTCTTCCATAGTTTTCGAACCATGCTTCAAATCAAGATGTTGAGAATCGGTGTGATGATGAGCGACCAGCGAGATGGAGCAGATGAAATGAGTTCTTGGGAATGTATGCATGAAATATGCGATGGATGCAATGAAATGTAATGTCTTCAATGCGAAAGATGTGATGAAATGCAACGTCACATATACAAATGGAATGCAACATAATGATAATAACAGTTCACGAGGCGTGAAAGCAGGATGATACAATAATCGAACAACTTATTGGCGGGCTCCTAGATAGGATGGCTCTAAGTTTTCTACCCAATAATTCCCCAGGATGGTTCTAAGGTTTTTGCTAAATGTTCCTCGAGTCTCGGATCCCTTTTAACAAACACTATCATCGCGAGGCCTACGTGGTAATAGTATTTGGAAAAGTATACCCAAAGGCTCTTAACGGGATGCTCAAAATCTTGAGTGGTCGGTCCGGTTTGGATATCATAAACAAACTTAGAGTTATAGGTCATTTGTCCAAAGATTGATGTCCTGCTTGCTACTCGCGAACCAACAACCTCCTTAAAACAATCAACTCTAAGCCGGGTCTTCGCCGGGCCAACAAGACAATGGAGTCGGTGGACCTAGGCTCACCCCTCTATTCCTAAAAGGTGACCTAGAAGCTGGGTAGTGGGCTTATGTATCAATAATCCCATCAAGAATTCCCACCCAAAGGATATATAAACAAGATAATAAATGAAGTATAGAAAAATAAATAACCGAAACATAAACATAAGATAAAGTACAAGAAGAAAGTAAAATAAAGCGATAAACACACAACCACACAAAGAACTAAACTAGGGTTAACTCGCTTGAGAAAATATCCCATGATCGCCAAGCTGAAACAACTCGTTTTTCAAAAATTTTAAATGAATTTTCAAAAAACAAGCAATGAAATCGCCACCTAATTTTATTTGTTCTAAAAAGAGCGGGAAAATATAGATAAAACCCACGAAAGAAAAGGATAAGGCGGTTTCGAAATTAAGAGATATAGGTCGGGAGTTGGTTATGCAAGGGAAGGTATTAGCACTTACATCCATCGTACTCGATGGTACCCATTTAGTTCAAAGTGTGGTTGTGTGTCATTCGAAAATTTACGATCTTCTAAGTTAAAAAGATAAAGAAAGGGAGAAGAAATGTTTTATTATTTTTGAGTTTGACACGGTTTTGAAACCGCGTGCCTCGTACTCCCTCGTGCAATGGGAAAGTCAAAACTCCGTAGTTCTTCTAAAAATGATTGTTTGTTGATTGATTTTAAATGAAAAGACAAGTCGTCATGTTTAAAGGAGAAGTCGTCTAACGTCCAGGTGTGATAAAGAATAAAGGACTACGCACCAACATGAGGGAGGGTTTGAGAACACCTCTAGTACTCAAGTGGAAGTCGAAAACCTTGGGAATAGAGGAAGAAACATCTCATTTATAAATGAATCATGTCTAATCTTGAAAAGGTTTAAAGGTAAAGGGTGCTTGGAGCAAAAGATATTGAGTGTGTTGAATTGATTTTAAATTGTGGATGACAAGTACCAGCGTTGGGCTATCCTCTAATGATTCAATACTCGAGATTGGTGATTGAGGTCAACGATCATCTCTCATCCAAATCTTTATTATGAAAAGAGTGAGGTGAAACAAAGTTCACTTTTATTAAGTGTATGGAATAAAATATTTAAGTCATTGGGTTACCCTCTAATGGCCCAATACTTTACATTTAATTAAATCGTCGGGATATCCTCTAACAATTTAATTAAATACCATGGCACTATTTTTTTGTTTAGAACATGGATTTGAAGTTTCTCAATTTATTGGGTTACCCTCTAATCAATTAGAAACTTGATTTGTTTTAATCGTTGGGCTAACCTCTAACCATTAAAACAAATCTTATCCAGTGTTCTTTTTGTAGAAATTCATTTTGAAAATAACTCGGCGTTGGATCGAGGTTTGAGAAGAAGACTCGACGTTGGATCGGTTTTTATTGAAAAGTGTTTTAAGTACTTGGTGAATGGAGAAAGAATAAGATCGAGATAATTGTAAATCACAAGTAAAATCGACAAAGCCCATACAAGGTGGCCAACCTAAGTATAAAATAATTAAATTACATGTGTACTAGCAAAGTGGGCTAGTCTACTAAGGCGACCAATTGGGACAATTGATCGAAATAGGCTCAATAAGAAGGCCGGATCAAGCGTACATGTGTGCATGTGTGGTCATCATGACGCCGTAGCTTTATCGACTACGAGTTTAAAATGATTTACAAATATTAGTTTAAAAAGATTTTTTGGTTTTTGTAAGTGATAGTTAAATTAAATAAAATAAATGTGCACTAAATTATTACAAGAATTATTTTTGGGAGAGGATACATGAATTATAAATGGGAAATTAAGCAGTAAAATAAAATAGAAAAGCAGTAAATTAATTACAACGCAACAAGGGATTGGGATACATTTTTCGAATGGGGATAAATTAAATTAAAGAAGAAATGATAAATTAAATATGTAAAAGCATACAAGCAATGAATGCGGTGAAACTTAAATATCAATTATTGTATTTTTATTAATTAGAATAAAGTATAGAAATTAATTCTAAGAAATTAAAAATAATATTATATAATATATATTTACAATACTAAATATAAAAATAAAAATAATATGTATAATAATATTTACGATATAAAATATAATAAATAAAAATACTAAGTATATTGTATGTACAATATTAAATATTAAATAAACAATAATAATATGAATATTAAATATTAATGATAAAAATGTAGATGTGTTAAAAGAAATTGAATGTTCCGATCAATCCTCGGATGTCTACACAAGTAGCAAAATACATTAGTAGCACAATTGTAAAATAAAATTGCAATGAAAAATTTGTAACAATTAATATGCATTAGTAAACAAATTTCTCACCCCAAGAATGAACATATAATAGACAAGCGAAGGCATGGATATTGTGAAGTGAACTTATTAAAGTAGTAAAGTCAAATAGCACCAGAATTCAAGAACTTTTAAGTTTGAACAAACTTAAACACTTCATAGCTCAAGCAATAGATAACTCAATACAAGCCATGGAGGCGAAATCCAACCAACATCGGTATATAATCAAAACAATTATCACGGTTGTAGAAGAAGATTGTCTATGCATCAAATACGTTAAATTACTTATTGTCAACTTCAAACATTTATTCCTAGAGTTTACAATTAATGTTATTATCTATCATGAATCATCAACTGAGGCATAAGTCAAATTGCAAAAAAAAATAACATAATTAGTATAATCCTGTTGTACAGGATCCGAAACACAAATTACAATAATTCAACTCATCATCATTAACATATAAGCACAAATCAATACTAACTTTTAACATGAACTCACAAAAATTAAAAATCAACTTTGACTTAAGGTTCCAAAACAATATTATCTCCATCATTTCAAACTTTATAAAAAAAGTGCATCTTTCATTATAGGCTCATATATTCAATAAAAGACTCAAAATCCTCTTCCATAAATTTGTCAAAAAAACAACACCACCAAAATCAAATACTAATTTATCCTATAACATGTTATCTTTCTAGATTTAATCAAAACTAAACTCATATTACTAACAATGAAGCAATTTCTAAGGATAAGAATAACAAAATAATCAGGGAAATAGAGAAAGAAAAAAAGTATTTCTAGGTGGTGTCTTGATGAAGAGACTCACGGAACTAGAGAGCGGAAGCTAGCGGGAGTTCACGGGAATGGAGTATGTCGGTGATGGTAAGGAAGGCTCTTGTGGGATGTCGGAAGGAGATTAGCGAAGTTGCTTGAGAGGAGTCACGATGAGAATGGGGCCAGCAGTAGTGGTAGAAGGGTGTTGAATGGAACAAAGGTGGTGAGGTTCCAGCGGAGATGGAGGTTAGGTCGAAGTGTGAGGAAAGTGAGGCGGCAGGGGTAGTGGTTGAGAGACACAGAGAGAGTTAGCGTGAGCGGAGATTCTGGCGGCTGTTGTAGCGAGGCGGTGGCTTACGTGAGTGAAGGAGGACAACATGGGTTGTTATGAAGGTGAGGGTGAAAGATATGGATTTGGTGTTCGCGGGTGATGAGGAGATGAAGAAGATGAGTTTCTATTTTATAATTTTGTTTTGTTTTCCGCCTCCTTGTTTGGTTTCCAAATTGACCTCCTCATTGTAACAATATAACACATATATATATATAACATAATTAGGGTTAAACAATATTTTTAAAATGCCAAAATTGCCCTTCATGATAAATTGGGCCACAAAATGGATTGGGTAAAAATAACAAGCCAATAATATTTGTTTTGATTTTTTGAGATAAAAAGTGGACACCTAAAATTGTCGAAAATGGTAAAGTTCGGACAATAAATTATCCGAAAAATAATATGAACACATTAAAATAAACTACGAGTCTTGTAAATTAAAGAAAAATTATTGAAATGGTTAAAATTAAAATAAAATGATAATAAAGAATACCGATTTTAAAATACTTACAGTTAAATCGAGTCTTCAAACTGTATCCAAAATTAGGAGAACACATTTTCATGATCTACGCGACACGTAGATTCATAAGCGATGAATAAAAGATGAAAACTTGAAATATTTTGCTAATTTTCGCACGATGTCAATTGCTTTTAACGATCATTTATAAAATCGAAATATCGATATCACCGACATATAAATAATTTAAAAATCAATGCAATAAGAGGTAAAATGCATGAAGTAACATAAGTATTTTACAACTAAAAGCGATGCAAACATCAATTTAAACTAACTTTTGGTCAATTTAAATCGGCGAAATGATGCAAATGCAATGAGTGAATAGTATTTTTAATTTTAAATATAATGCAAGTAGAAAAATAGCGAGGTAAAATTTGGGGTGCAACAATAAGTCGTATGCATCGATGCATACGTTAAAATTCGCATTTTTAAAAATCGATTCGGTATGTGTCGATGCATACACGTATGTGTTGATGCATAAGTTTGATTTTTGGCCTGGTCGATGCATGGCTCTATGAGTCGATGCATGGCTCTATGGTCGATGCATACATTTTCCACGCCTTTGGTTTTCCAAAATTTTGCTTCTTGCATCAATTCATAAGGCTATGTGTTTGTGTCGGTGAAGAGTTTGAGATTTTTGTATCGCAAATGTGCGGATAGCAAGTCGCCATGACTTTTCTTTTATCCAATTAAGGGAAGGTGAAAAAAGCAGGAAAAAGACCCGTTAGATTACGAGTAAGGGAGAAGGTTATGAAAAGGAAGGTATTAGCACCCTTTTTCATCCGTAGTTATCTCTGGCTCTTAGTTGCTCTTAGATCACTTTAAAATTGTGCTTCGTGTGTTTGACAAAATGTTTTGGAAAGGCATTTCGCTTTGACTTTGTAATGATTCATGTAGGAATGTATACAAAGTGTTGAAAATTTTATTTTGAAAAGAGTTTGAACTTTGACAAAAGTGTGTGGTGTGAAAAGTATTTTGATGAGAGCAAGCAACTAAAGTCTTATTACCTACTCGAATTGGTCGTTTTCGTGTTATTTCGTTTCCTTTAGAATAGTGTTATCCATACCATTAGTTGGTAGTTAACCTTATTCGTTGGATGTAAGCGGGACATTCGAAGGGACATCGGATGGTCATAGAAGGCAACTTGTGGAAGTATCCTAGCACATTCGAAGGGACTATCATCATTTTCGTAGGCAACAATCGAGGTCAAGATCATGTATTCGGAGGCGACATCGTGGGTCTTATGATCTTTGTATCGAAGGGACTATGATGATTTGTTTGAAGGCAGCAGTGCTAGAATACCTCTCGTTCGAGGACTTGACCATTTGAATTGTAAAGGCAACGAGAGAATTACCTAAGGGTGCATGTGTGAAAAGAGTGTGTTGATTTCGGTATTTTATCTTGGAATTATGAGTGATCTATGTCCAATTTTATCTTGCCATACGCCTAATTACTAGCAGTTTATAGGGTGCGAAATTAAATTGCGGAAATGTAAAGTCGGAAAGATAAATCCTCTGTATTACATGGCTTTAGGGCGAGATACATAATTGAAAGTGCGGAAAATAAAAGTCCTAATAAAACTATTACATCCCATAGGCATTTACATAATTGGAAAAAGCGATAAAAATCGTCAAACGGTATAACACGTGAAAAGATGCAAAATCGGAAAACGGAAGAAATTGCATAAGAGGAAAATGTTAGTAAAATAAGCATTTTGAATGAGAAAAAGTTTTTATGCAAATAATGACATTAATATGATAAAATAATTTTTTGGGAATTTTTGGAGTTAATTTGATAATTTAAAAACAATTAAAAATTCATTTAAACAATTAATTAGCAATTAAATTAAATATGCATGCAAAAATAATAATTTTAATTTTAAAAATTAAATAAACATTTTTCTGATGTGTATGCAAAAACTAAATATTTTTGGTGTTTTTTAAATGCATGATAAAAATTATTAAAGCTAAATTAAATTGAATGAAAAAATATTAAAGAAAATAAATAAGAAAATATGAAAATAGTTAGTTTTGTAAAAAGAGAAAAAACATTGGTCCTAACGAGGTTCGAACCGGGACCATGAGCATCTTTCCTTGCCGACACCACTACATACGATTGCACTTTGTGTGGAAAATACAAAGGATGCATTATAAGTGATACATGTCAAGAGGCGAAGGCAAAATAGCCAAAATCAAAGCACAAGGAGAACCCTACCCCTAATTGACCCAAATTCAATGGTGGTATCCATTTGCGTTGAATCGACTGGATTGAGTTTCGAAGAAGATAGCGCCTAACATGGCGTTCTTATTAAACCTTGCATGTTCGTCAAACCACGCTCTAATGGGTGCCACGTTCGAATAAACAATAAAAAGCAGTTAAGATGCATGGATTATGGAAATTGAAATTGAGAGAAATACCAAACCGGTGTTTGAATTCTTGATTACGGGCAGCTTGGGCTTGATGTATGGATTGGTTTTCGATTCTTTGGAGACCTCGGAGTAAGATAGAATGCTCAAAACACCTCGAATTTGGCTGGGTGGATCGATTTTTGCAACTTTGAGAAAAATTTGGCAAAATAAGGGTTGTTGTTGGGCTAGGGTTTCATGTCCTTTGATGTGCAACTTGCTTGGTATTTATAGAGTGAAAATAAGGCAAGAGTGAAAAGATTGGATATTGAATGCAAAAATATTTCTTTCAAATAAAATCAAATTTCTTTGAAAATTTTCCTTCCATGTGAAGCTAATTTGAAATTTGGCATGTTTCATGAGCTATTTGGACCTCAAATGATAAAATCCTCCTCTTGAAAATATATCTTATTTTCATATTTTATTAATTTAATTTGAATTAAATGGTTTAAATTCAAAAATAAATCAATAAAATAAAAATTGGTCATAGCAAGCATCAATAGGTCCAAATAATATTATGAACAAGTTTGGATCATAAAATTATAGGCCATTTGGAAAAATTTGGATTTGACAAATATCTCCTTTTGTGCAATTGTTCAAAATGCCCGACTTGAATGGTGTATTTTGCTCAATTTTCCACATTTTGAGTGTTCTTGGACTTTTAGAAAGCTCTAAGGTCCTCTAACCAACCTCTTTGGTTTCATCTCAATTGGAGTTTCCATGCTCAATATATCTTCAAAACAAAAGTTGACTTTTGTTGACTTTGAAAAGGACACTGTGTTTTGATCCATACCTTCAAATGAAGCATTTTTGAACATTCTTGTGAGACATGAAGTTGTAGAGAATTGAATTTCCTTCAAAACAAGAGGTGGTGGAAAAATTTACGAGAAAGTATGAAGAAGTTATGCTCGGTCAAAGTTTGGTTGACTTTCCACTAGAAACCCTAATTTGAAAGTTTGACTTTTGAGCAAATCTTGAGTTTTCTTGATGAATCATGATCAACCCTTGATCAAATGATGAATGTAACTTCAAAATGAGGATGTTGACCAAAAATCATGAAGTTTGTGTATGTTGACCACGATTGACTTTTGTCAATCTGTTGATTTTCGACCATCGAGCAATTATGGGGAAACTTGACTTGTGAGCTTGAAACTTGACATGGAGTCTTTGAAGCATATGAGGAGGCATGAGACCATTGGAGATGTTGGAAGCCATCTTGATCACGAAAATTGCCAAACCTAGTTTGGGTTGATTGTCTAGGAGGGGTTTGTCGATCACCCTTGGGAATCCTTGAGCATGGATGTATGAAATGTCTTGAGAATAGGAGGGCAAATTTTGGGGTATGACATCGCCTGTTCAATCTTCTTATACTAGAAGGGTTAGATTGGCATGCCTTTCGTGACACAGGTGAAGATGATTAAACACTGAATACTGATTTGCACTTGCTTGTTGGCGGATATTACGGAATGGGCTTAAAGATGCCATTTGGGTAGGCTGGAGACTTGTGAGGAATGAGCGACACTAGACTCGAGCGTCGCTTTGATTAGGAGAATTTTACCGGAGATGGGCTTAAGATGCCATCTGAAGATGATCTTTGAGGTAATTAATGCGCTGAGCTCATTAGATGTTTACAGGCTAGAGCATGGGATGGGCTTAAGAAAAAAAAAGATGCATAGGGATGTCATTGAACTGCCTTTCGACCTTGAATAAGTTATTGGTTTATTGGTTTTTAACCAATATGCAGCGTTACGAAGGTGGAGAAATTGTTGACAACTAGTGGAGATGGGCTTAGATGCCATCAGAACCATTGAGTCGATTAAGCTAGACTACATAGTTATTGTTGATAATAGAGAAGTTAGAATAGATCTTGTGCTGATTACTACGAGGAGATAATAGTTAGCAAAATGTGGATAGCTTCCTGTTGTGCTTGGGTATTGGTCCAATGCAGTATCGGAGATAACATTGTACGATAGTTCCGTCACGGATTGGGTGGTAATCACGGATCGTTGTCAGAGGACAACGAGGCGTTCGTTCGAGATAGTTTTCTGTCTGGCGGGTGTTAATCATGGACCGGTTGTCGGAGGACAACTAGGGGCGATCGTTCGAATAGTTTTCCGTCACGGCTTGGTAATCACGGACTGATCGTTTCAAAGTGATTTTCACTGCTTTGGAAAAACAAGAGAAAATTTGATAGAATATTGTTAGTCTTATACAAAGTATGATGCATGAAGATGTGTATGAATGATATATGCATATATTATGACTTTCATGAGTAATGTATGAATGATAGATGTTATGGTATTTCAAAACATATCCATCTTGAAGAAGATGTGGATGCTCGCACGAGGACTTCGACTTACGCTTGGGGATGAAGCGGATGGAAATCTGAGAGAAGGAAGATGACCTTGATTCCTGATGTACTATCGACCATCTTGAGCCGGATATTGTTGAGGATGGTAGAGATCAAGAGATCGCCCGGAGGATCTTGTGCATAGACCTTATCGGGAGAATCTAGGAGGTACTCTGCTGGGGATCTGCGTGTAAATCCTATCGGAGTATTTGGTAGTTGTTGGGAGGCCGGGTTAGAAGGATGCGGGCCCGTTGAAATCTCTGTTGGGGAATAAAGGCGTGGGTTTCCTCCATGCTATCGACCAAGTTTCAGTGCGGTTATTGCGCTGGCAGGGAAAGGGGCTGTGAGAGATATTCTGCTGGGATAAATACCTCGGTGGGGATGAAATTTCTCGAGCTGATGTAACATGATTTAGTGAGTGGAATCACGGCTTGGGGACTAACGTATACTCCTGCAGGAAGGTTTGTTGTAGTGACACCTCTGTGGGGATCATGCTTTGGAGATGCTTTGGTGGTATCGTCGTCATCCCAATTCCTAGAGCATCGTAGTGCATGTTCACTTTTAGCATATTTGTCGATAGATTTTTATTGTCAAATGCATATAATCATTCAAACAAGCGTTGAAATTTATACAAGCGACAGATGAAACTTGTAAAGAAAGAAACTTGTTATTTTGAAATCGGTATGGCCAAGTGGTTTGTACACAAGAAAAGTAAAAACTGTCTTGGAAACAATCGTTAAGTTCCAACTATGCTAGTACTCATATATTTCAAATATCTCATCTCCTTGCTTATGGTGAAAGTGAGTGAATTGATTTTGCCATTTGAATCTTGAATCTTGATAGTAGTGCGGAAGTAGATAGGCGATGCGGGCGAGACATGATAAATGCGCTTAAATCTAACTTTTGCCTAGACCGCCCTTCGGGTTTCAGGTCTGGGATACCCTTTTTGCCCAACCGCTTTCGGGTTTCGACTTGCCGGTGTACATGTTTGTATATATCCTTAACTTTTGCGAACCCTTTTGGTTCGCCGGATGCCTTATTTTGCCTAAGTCGATCGACCTAGCGGGTCTCTTTATCGTAGTATTTTTGACTATATGCGTTCACGGGTGTGGGAAGTCTTCACCATCCATGGTGCTAAGTATCATAGCTCCATGGGAAAATCTTGTCTTGACTACTGACGGTCCCTCATGGGTGGGAGTCCATTTGCCCTTGGGATCACCTTGTGGAAGAATGATCGTTTGACTACTAGATCACCAACTTGGTAGACTGGTGCTTGACCTTCTTGTTAAATGCTGCGATCATTCGCTCGATAGATCTGTCCATGGCGGATGGATGCGAGTTGTTTCTCATCAATCAAATTAATGCAGTCGAAAGTACGGATCGATCATCTTCCTAACTCCAGTCGTCAGGAGGACTGGTTGAAAGTATCGAACCTCGATAGGTAGGGCCTTCCATCACGTATACAGAGAGAAGGGGTTGCCCTGATGATGTTCGTCTTGTAGTCCGATAACCATGAAGAGAATGGTAACATCTCATACCAATCTTTGTAAGTCCTTATCTTGTATAATCTTCTTAATGTTCTTGTTGGCGACTTCCTGCGCCATTCATCTTAGGCGATAAGGAGAAGTTGTGATGCTTGATCTTGAGCTGCGTGCGGAGTTGGGTGATCATCTTGTTGTTGAGATTAGAGCCATTATCCGTGATAATCCTTTCGGAGTGCCATACCGAAGATAAGATTATGCTTGATGAATCGAGCCACAACATTCTTAGTGTGGATCGACGAGGGCATACCCATTTGGTGAAATAGTCAGTTGCCACAAGGATGAAGCGATGTCGGTTGGGTGTGGGCTTGATTTCTCAATCATGTCAATGCCCACATGCGAAGGCCAGGACATTAGAACATTGGTCTTTGGAGTGCGTGCACTTTGTCTACATATATCGGAATTTGTGACAAGATCGGCGTAGCGGTGACAATCGGCTTCCATGGTGGACCAATAGTAACTTTGTTCTCGGTATCTTCTTAGCCATTGTATGTCGGAGTGGGTATCAAATGCATGCCGTGTAACTCTTCCATAATATGTTCATTTGGGGTCTACACAGTAGCCTGTCGTGATTGCGCTTGTATAAGATGCCGTTGTTGAGGAAGAATTTGGATGCAAATCTTCTCAAAACTTCTTATCGATTGACGAGATGCCCTGCGGAGATATTCTGAATCTCAGATACCTCTTCACGTCATAGTACCAAGGTTTCTCTTACATGTCAAGCTCACAACAATCGCTGGTTTGTCAAACTTCCCAATGATGATCTAGGGCCTTGTTGTC
>CM038796.1:22154665-22235375 GCA_021764765.1 Vicia sativa | reverse complement strand
CTTTAGATCAATCCTCTCAATGGGCATGAATTGCCTGCATGGCTATAGTTCAGATCTTTTTTCATCTTCTACCCACCTTTTCATGGAGTTGGGTGTGGAAAGTGGTGTTTTTGTTGTTTCTTGCATTGGCTTATTCCCTCAAAAGTCATAAGGGATCCATAAGTTTTTCAACCTTTGGTGTGTCTGGTGCCTCCTTTGCTGTGGCATTTTTCTCTTGCAAGGATCCTAGAATCTTTCTCACCAGTGATTTTTTTTGTGTTGGTGTTGGTAATTCCAAGATATTCATGTGGAACTGGTGAATAGTCTCATCTTTTTCCTTTCAAATTGTAGTGGTATATGAAGTCTTGACATTTCATGTTGCAGCAGAGGTCCCAAACATCCTTGGTTAGTTTGGCATGTTGATGAATATTTTTCAAGGCTGAATAATTGAATAATGTATTTGGAGAGTTTTAGCTAGCTCTCTTTCTTTGCTCTATTCTTCCTCGTGTTTCGCATGTGTTCTATCTTTTTTTAAGCAGGGATGTTTCATCTTTGTCGGGCCGTGCTTTAATATCACGATTTTAAAAGGTAATCATGAGGTTTTGCATGGTAATTAGACCCATCCATTTGCATAGTGGTTTCTTCCTTATCCATTACGCTAGAAACTATTATCCCTAGATTTTGGAAATAATGTGTGTGGTCGATGCTACTAGGGCAAGAGCATGTGATGTCACAGAAGGACATACTATCTCGGACACTCTATTAACAATTTACAAGTAAATATAAATAGCAAGAAGAACACAATAAGTTGTTATATTTTGTTGTCTAACTACTTACATTCGGGGCTACCAAGCCGGGAGGAATTCCATTATTAGAATTAATTTGTAATAAACCAACAGTTATTTTCTACTTAAACCTACCCAATGCAACTCAACCTAAGTCCTACTTAGATCCTAGTTCTACTACTTTCAATCACAAAGTAGTGATATCAACTTATTGAATAATTGAAATTAAAGACACACTTCAATAAACTATCTTGATCTTGCTTCAAAGCTTTCAATCAAGAGACACAACACTCGTGTTCAAAGCTTTTGAGTGATAAATTACCCTTACAACAAATTCTAGTTCAGGCACTTATCAATCGAGTAGTTGCTTGCCTACAAAGATACTAGAATTACAAATACCAATCATACAAATCCTACGCATAGTATAATAAATAACAACTCGCTATACATCTTCTAAGCTGGGGTTTCCATAAAGATAGCTTAGTTCACTTAATTTAATCCTAAAACATGGTCTTTTCAACAACCAATTTAGGTTTAATTAAGATTAACCTTAGTAGCCACGTAGCATGCTTTCTAATAATGTAAAACAATATTTAGTAGCTCAACAAACTTCTCGGAAAGTCTCAGAAAATGATTTCCGCAGTAATGTATAAAACATGACCGAATGTCATAACATCCGTTATGACATCGATCGCAGTATCTCCAAAGACAATTTTAGCTTCAGCTTCGAAATGTTTTTAACATTCTTAGGTGGATTTATCTCAATCAATGTCATGATATCATCAAGATATCAAGTAAAGCTTAGTTTTACCAAAATTAATGCCAACTTAAAACACTAACACTTAGTGAAAACTTTAACCTTCTTTCTCAATGTTAATGTCCATTTAAATTAGCAAACGGTTAAGCATTTAGTTATCAAGAATTATTCTCGTTATTGTAGGATTAGCCAAGTCTGAGGTGAAATCTTTAACAATATTACTTTTTAGAAAACCTTAACACGACTGGTCCTATTACTATGTTAAATAGTGAAACCCATGTTCTCTGTGGTGTAAAACTACAAATTACTCTAAATCACAAAATTGATGCGTGAAAGAATCTAATGTAGATTAAAACAAAGAATAAGATTTTAATATAGCAAACTAGGACACCCCTAGCATTGGTGGTTTAGCTTCTCATTATTTGTACAAATTACACATAATAAAGTAAACATTATAATAGTTGGATTGATTGATTTCTCAATCGCTTCCACTCATGAAAGAGTCTTTCCATTCTCCTTGAATGGTCCAACTTTCTCGTGTAATCTCTCGCAATGATCTTTCCTGGTTCTCACAAAAAGTAAAATCACCGCGAGGCCTTACTCACATAAACAAGTTAGACAATTATTAGCTAGAATAAAACAAAATATAAAAATAAAAGTAAAATTGAAATTTTAGTCATGAGATCAACTTTATTTTGGCAATCCCCGCCATTTACACCAAAAACTTGATCGAAAATAGCAAGTGTATTATTTCTACCGATGTAGTAATAATGGGTTTTACCTCAAGGATATCGATCTCGAGGATCATGAGGGAAATACTGGTAAGTATGACTTACCAATCGAACAAAAATAATAGTTTAATGTTGATTTTATAAAATCCTTTAAGTAAATATAAATTTGACAAAATGTAAAATTAATTGACTTGTTTGACTTACATGCTAGGGTGAGTGTATAATTTGCTATGTAAAACCTTGCTCTTGGTCTATTCACAAGTTCATATGCCTCAACTACCGATTCTCAATATTATCTTTTCCCAATTTCTTAGTGAAAACATCTAACCTTCTTTCCCAATGTCAATGTCCATTTAAATTATCAAAGAAGTTAAGCATTTAGTTATCAAAATTATTCTCGTTATTGTAGGATTAACCTAGTCCTAGGTGAAACCTTAACAATATTGCTTTTTAGAAAACCTTAACACGATCATCTGAAACCTCCCAAAATCAATCCAATCACAAAATTGATGCATAAAGAACCTCATCGTTGATTAAAGAAATCAAGATTCTAAATATAGTAAATCAGGATTTTTAATTATATATATATATTATATTCATTCGATCGATATATTTTATATTTATAATATTTATATTAATCCATATATCCGATAATATATTTGGCTTAATGCTTGCTCGGGTCCGCTTTTATTCTGCTTGGTTCGTAAAATATTATTCGGACCGATATTTAATTCTCGGAATTATTTTAATTGATTGAGTTAATAATATTATTAGATATTATTAAGGTGTTAATTAATAAAAATAAGTGAGGGGTATGAGGATTAATTGTGTAGAAATGGGGTTTACACCTTAACCTTACTAGTATGAAAATACATATAAACCATTTTCCTTATTCTTTCCATTTACTACTCAAAAAGCCAAACTTAGTAACCTTGGAAGAAAGAGAGGTTTTTGGAAGAAGAAGAGAAGAGCAAGAGCAAGAGCTTGAGGTTGGAGTGGTTGAATCTTCTATGAATCATCCAAGCATTTGAGGTAAGGGGTTTGATTTCTTCATCTCATATAGTAGTGGTTTTGGTTGATATATTTTGGGATTTAGGAAAAATAGATAGTTGTTCATGAGTTTTGATTGGGTGATGGTTGAAATAAATTAGAGAGGTTGAGTTAGGAGTATGGATTGTAGGTATTTTATTTCTTGCTTGAAGTAAATAGAAGTTATAATGAGAAAACTAAAACCGCGTGAAAAATAAGAAAACGAAAACATCAACAAGAGGAAAATCGTGGATTTAAGATGGATTGGAGGATGAACATGGGGAGGCACCCACCTCCAAATAGGTCCGTCCCTTCTGAGGCCCCGCCCAGCCATATAACCAAGGGTGGACGAAGCGTCCCACATTGCAAGGGAAGGACACCATTTTTTCTCAGCGCTATGCGTCAGATAGTTCTGCTTTCCGCAGATTTATTTTTCGTAATTTTTCCCCTCGCTTTCTTAAATTCTAATTCAACATACTACTAGTTAGTATTAATAAAATATAATTAGGACATAAGTTAGTCGATTAAATTTGGGATCCGATTATGTTCCGATTTTCCGATTGGAGAATTATGATTAAGTATGTGCTTTAAATTCAACGAAAATTGACGCTAGCTAAATTGACGCAGTAGAATATAGTGGTGAGGTTAGTTTTCAAATTACGAGTTTTACGAGATCTAATCAAATAGGCCAAACCACGCAAATTGAATTGATTATGCTTTTAGTATATTTAAGACACGGATGGACAATCCGATCATGATGTTGACGATTATGATTAATGCCGTTATTAGGAATGGCTTTCGCGACGATTATAGGTGTTTTGACTATTTTCCGTATTTGGAATTTAGTGAATGAATCGATAATGATGTGGTGTGATTAAACATGATGTTTCGGCGATGTATTAATTAATGAATACTTGATGATATGCGATGCGATGATATATGTCTTTGTACATGATGATGGATGATTATATTGATGTTGTTAATAAATGCTTTCGATTTGGAATGCATGACTTTAGATGATGATGAATTATTGGTGATGTTTGCATAATGCAAATATGATGCGATATATTTATCTTGTGGATAATTATGGCGATGCTGGGCTATACGCCAACCTTGATGAGTGATGATGATGTTTTATTGTGGTTTTTATTGTCGAGTCACATACATTGCATTGGCGATCAGGGCTTTTGGCATGCTTATTCCAGGCTTTTATGCCAAGTGTTCCTAATTATGAACAAAGCGATTGTACCGCATGCATAATATAGTGGTCTCATGGAGTCGGTTATGTTTATGTTCGAGTTGTTTCGCGCTGGTTTTAATTGATGAATGATGTTTTGTTTGGTGATGATCTTTATGATGAACATGAAATGAATATAACTTGATAATTTCATGATAATTAGGCGATGAATATAAATGATGAGTTTTGTGATGATGTTTTATGATTTATGGGCTTTAGCTCAATTAGTGATGATTTTATTTATGTGCTTATGTTATTAGCATTGTTCGATGTTGTTGTCTCGATGTTGTTGTTTATGATTGTCGTTGATTAGTGACGATTGACTTGTGATTATTTTGTGGTGATGGAATTTATGTGTGTTGTGATGATTTATGCCCATGAGGTTATGGGCGATAAAGTGTAGATTATACACATTAGAATGACGATAAGAGTAAGTGAGTTTTGATATGTGTGGAATGCACTTATTAATCTATATCCCTTTATAATTCGAAACTATATATATATGTTATCATGCCTTTAATTATATGTTTTGAGTATCTCTACCTTTACTTTATTTCTTGGCCGTACTTTATACGGTAACGTAAGGTGTTATGAAGACGAAGATTATAGGTAATTAGTTGAGTCGGTGTCGCCCGATACGAGTACTTCTGGGAATATTTATTTCTTTCTTGTTGTTGTTTTTATTATTATTCCTTTTGTGAATAAGAATCATACTTTATGAAAACATGATTTGATGAGGAAGTTTAATAAAGAAGATGTTTTGATTTTTAAGAATCAATTTATGATTTCTACTGATTGCTATGTATCCTAGATTTATACTTTAAAGCAAACTTAAAGTGATTTGGTTTTGAGGTGTGATGCCTCAATATTGAATTTATGAAATTTTAATTTACTCTAATTTTGCATATAAAACCTTGGGTAATATTGGGTGTTATGTGTTTAGCCTCTCATAATATTTGTACAAATTACAATAAGAATAAAGGTAAACATTACAATAGAGTTCAATGGTTGATTCCTCAATCGCCTCACTCTCATGAAATAGTCTTCTTCCAATTCTCCTTGAATGCTCCTTCTCTCGTAATCTCTCGATCAAAAGTAAAAAAAATCCTTTTTAAAACTCAAAACTAACTTAAATAGTCTACATACAAATCTCACCAAGGAATGTCCAAAGTGCCCTTCAAAGTTCGATTCACTTAAAAATCTAAAATATAAAACCTTGTTCACATCTCGTGACACTAAGTCACCGCACGTAGCCGAGCCTTTAATTATAAAGAAATTTTAACCTTCAGCTTCTCGATATTGGTCAGGTAAGGTTGCACGGCACCGTCATACCCCATGGATTTTGTATTGTACTCCAATTCTTCTTCTTGTACGGACGTTGTCATGTTGCACGAGCCGCAAGCGGCTCTTAAATATTCCAATTTCTTTCTCTGTGATTTTGAACTCTTTGTTTTCGCATTTTTGCCTTTTTCTCTGCTCGATTTGTCATGTTTTATTCTCAAGGAACTCGAAAACACTAAACACAAAACCAAAGCATAAATTGCAATAAAATGAAATAAAAACTCAATAAATAAAAGAAACAATAACTAAAATAATCTGTAAATATATTTGTAAAACCACTAATCATATACCTAAATTAAATCTTATCCATTTAAATCAAATTTTATTTGACACATTATTCGAGACTATGAATTACAATTTAACACCTAATACACCATTCTAACTGCATAATTTTCTGCATAGTAATTCTATGGATAGTATCCATAGTTTTTTTTTTTTTTTTGTGTGTGTGTGTGGAAATAACTATAGATCTTGATTACTCTGATTTGATATAATTGCAATAAGGACATTTAGATGCACTGGTTGGTTAGGTATATGTCGGTATTTCACCATTTTAGAGAATCAACATTCATTGCTAATTGCCTTTTACTCACTGGTGCTTTGCTTATAAAAGCCAAATATTGCATCCGTACAAGGTGGGAAAAGAGTCCTCCTCCCTACTGTTTTATGATCAATTATCACACTGTTACTAAATTACTTTAATGTAAAATATGATTTATCACACTATATTTTATTGCAATGTGAAGTTATAACAAGATTATCAATAGTAATAGTACCACACATGCCATGTAATATCATGTAATAATTAATATTTAATTTTTCATTTAAAAATTAAGACCATTGTTTCATAATTCACTATTAGAAAGTTTGATTTAAAGATTGATGTAGTGATCAAAATTTTATATTAAAATGATCAATTAAACACCAAAATTTAATTTTAATTAGTTAATTTTAAATTTGTCACTAAATCACTACTAAAATAAATCATCCACTAATATAGAAGATGAAATTTTGTGACTTTGTTATTTATATATATTTTAAATACAATTTAATTTATATTTAAAAATCAGAGTCAAAATTTCACTACTAATTTTTTAATCCTCTTTATTGTTTAATGATTCTCCTTCAATTGTTTTAAAATTAATTCTATTTAAATTTTGAGTAAAAGTTTCATTTCTTTAAAATAATCTAGATTTTATATTTATATACGCATTAAAGTGAATTTTATTTATTATATAATTTTTATGTGTATAATAAAATTAAATAATATATTTTATTTAAATTTTCTTCTTTTATTATATATATATATTTAAACATAGAATATAATAATATATATTAAATGCTCTAGTGGTAAGGTTATGTTAAATTTATAAATTTGTGAAAATAAATTTGATTCTAAGTGTGACAAAGTGACAATTTATTTTTATTTTATAAAAGAACACAAAAAACGGTTATTAAAAATCGCTTATCAACACATAAAACTTAGCAATTAGTATTTTTTTCAAATGAAAATGATAATTGTTAATTGGTCATTAATCGCTTTATTAACCGATTTTTAAGTTTTTGTCTCTAATTCGATCACTAAAAACAAATTTTCATTATTTCATTTCTAATTCGATCACTAAAAACAAATTTTCAAATAATAATTGTTAGCTATTTTAATTTAATTTAATATTATGTATAGTTATGTGTTTTTATTATTGTCTCATACTACACATTTAATTTTAAAAAATCCTTCAATGAAAAACATTTTGATAGTTAAAACTACAGTGCATCTTGATTTGTTATTGTGTTTCTTTCCCTTTATTATTTTGGTATTTTGGTTGCCTTTATATTCTTTCAAAATTTAAATAATGGTTGATTGAATTTCGCAAATGGATATGGATTGTGTGACTTTTGCGCGCCAAAATCACGTAACTTTTGCTTATTTTTGTTCATTCGATTCATCTAACATATAGGAAGGTGCCACATGGAAAACTCATCTCTTTCTTTTTCTATTAAAGATAATTTCAATTGCAGCCTTATCTCTATGGTTGTTGTTATAATCGACCAAGGATTGTCAAGTCAGTCGTCACAACAATTTCTCCAATGGATGCCCTTCGACTCTTCTAACTGTAGTTTAATGTTTATTAGATTGACTACCATAATTTAAAGATGAGGCTATTAGAATCTATCATGAAAACACATTTCGTGTATCCCCTATTTTATTGAGTTTGGTGAAATAAAGAAATACGAAAAAGTTGTTCATATCAACAATAAAGAGAATAATTTTAGTTTGTGTAATTTATTAAATTTATTATAATTTTATTTCCTTTATGATTCTCGTATGATATCATAAACCTGCATACATGTACTTTTCAATCTAGATAATGAGAAGATTGTGTTGAGTAGAGACATTGTAATTGATGAAAATTCGCCTCGAATCGATTCTAGTAATTCAATTAACAAGCCACTAATGAGCTCGATTTCCACGAAGAAATTGATGAGATCGACGCTGAAGGAATTACTCAAACCCAAATAAGATGAAGCAATGTCGATATTCTAGACAATGTTGAAGTCAAAGAGTGCGTAATAGCAAGCCATAGACCTCAACGAAATAGAGTTCTCCAACAAGACTTCAAGATTATGAAGTCACCGTGATGATGAAGTAACACCAAATGGAGAATTAGTTCATTTTTCTTTACTTGTAGGTAATAACCAATCAACTATAGCAAAGCTTTAAGATTAACGAGTGGTTAGCTATGGTCGAAGAGTTACATGCAATCAAAAGAAACAATGCATTTCAGAGTTAGTCGAATTGCTGTAACATACAAAAGCTATCAAAGTGAATCGCGTTCAAGTTGAAACACAATGATGATGGTTCGATAGCTGACATAAAGCAAGATTAGAGCTCGGATGGTTTCTTCAAAGAGAAGGACTTGACTACTCAAGTATTTACTTCAAAGAGCAAGATTGGAGAGACTGCTCGACTAGTAGTAGTGTGACACCCTTAAAATAATGCAATAATTAAATACTTATGATTTTTAATTATTAATTTAATTGAGAACATAATTTATTTAGTATATTGGATTATTGTTTAATGATGGAATTAATTGAGAATGAGAAATAAATAATTATTTTATTTATGTTAAAAGGAACAAAAGGAATTAAATAAGAAAAGAGGAAAAGGAATCATTTGGGAGAAAACAAGATATGGAAGTGAGAGAAAGGAAAGAAGGAAAAGACCCAGAGCCGAAATCGAAGAACCCACGTAAAGGATTTCGATGGTTATTGCTTATTATAGGTTTTGATGTTAATATTATAGACCATGGCATGTTAGGAAATCTATGTTTAGAATTTCTAGGTTTCATGGATGTATACCTAATAGGTCACCATGTCGATCGAGTCCCGATCGCTATTCGTAATGTACGTAATATGATTAGAGGCGAGATGAAAATAGATGATGGAATATGTTGTTTGACGAGATAGATGATGCCAAATGATGTATTTTAGTGTTCCCCTATGTTGAGTTCAGATGGGTAAAATGGGTTTAATTGAAAATGGAAGGATGCAAAAAGCGTAAAATGACATTTTAACATCGGGGAACCGGTCCTCGATGGTAGTGAACCGGTTGCCTTTGAAAATTCATAAAAACTGAAATACACGGGAACCGGTCCGTGATGTGTCGGAACCGGTTCCTGCTACATTTTTCCGGCCAGGTTTTGCTTTTAGAACCGGTCTCTGATATGTAGGAACCGGTTCCACCAAATTTTGAAAATGCCAAACTTTGAAAATGTAACTTCCAAACCGTAAGTCCGCTTTGACCCGCTGGACGTTATTTTCTAAATTCTAATGCTCTATTTTATGAACTGAAAATATTTCCCAAAACCTTGAAGTTATTTCGAAAAATGAGCCAATCGATAAGTGACTTTGACCCGACGACAGTTAATGGTGTGTTGGAGATCCCGTGTTGATGGATGTACCGATAATGATAGATGTATTGGCACGTTTAATCGGATGTTAGATGCATGCATGATGATTGATATATCATGTTGATTGGTCCGCATGTTTATGTCGATGTTGATTGTATGCATGATGGTCGAGATATCATGTCGATGGTTGTTTCGCTTATGTTGAATTGATGTATTATATGATCGATTAATGCCGCATGCTATTCGATGTGCGTGCATATGCATTGTTTTGGTGAAGTTAATCCCATTGTGCGGAATTTGGCTTGATCACGATAACCGATACCCGGCAGGATGGGTGTTAAATCGATTCGTGTCCTGCGGTTATGGACGAATCGATGGTACCGTATCCGGCCGATGATGGATCGTGGGTGACTGGTCACGAGTCGGCACCGCATGCATGAGTCCTGATTATATTTGTATGAAGAGGTAACATGTTAGATGATGTCTTCCGTTACTACCGCTGATTGTTATGATTAATGATGAATATGGTCGCGTGTGTGAATCGAATTTATGTTATGGGTGAAATACGCCTGCGATATATTATTGATTGAAAGATTTATAATATGCTTTAATTATGAGAAGTCTCACCCTTACTTTACCATTTCGCATTAAATTAGCAACCGAGGAGCTCGGTGAGGATGGCCTCTAGAGCTTATCTTTAGTCCGTGGTCGCTGGCTGCTCCATTAGATTGTAACACCGGGAACGCGAAGTTAAGAAATCACCACGCTTAATTATTTTGGATTTGAATTCTTGATGACCTTGATGTCTTATTAATTTTAATTTTGGTATTTCACTGTAAGACATGGTTTTACAATTATTGAATCGTTGGATGATGATCCTCGGTAGCATGGCTATTGTTTGATGAAGTTTTGTTTTAATTATTAACCGTGACATCCCGTGAATACCGTGTTAAACTCGATTAAAGATGATTTAGATATTAATTTAATTAATATATTCGTATTTAGATGGGTGTTATAATAGTGGTATCAGAGCATAGTCGGTCTTGTCTCCGTGTCGTTATCCCGCTAGTATGCGATTAGTGTGAAGTGACACCGCCGATACTGTGTGCTGATGTAGATTGTTTTGTTATGTTACGTAACAATGGCCGAAGAGGTAACGGAAGGAATGATGATGCCATTGATGAGGCTTTGGGAATGTTGGTCGGAGTGCTCGAGGGAACCAGCAGGGAGTCGGATTGGCCGATGCATAATTGGGGAATTTTCGAGGAATAATCCTCCATTGTTCAAGGGCACGCATGATCCCGAAGGTGCTCAAGGGTCAAGGAGATCGAGATCTTCGTGAGTGATTGATCGTGAAGAGGGTCAAGGTGAGATATGGAACTCACATGTTAGCCGAGGAAGCGATGACCCGTGGGTTGCTACCGAATCGAATCGGAGGAAGATGGGGTCAGACCGATCAATGGGTTCGTAAGAGTTTTTCCGAGGAGGTATTTTCCGAGGATGTCGAGGTAAGAAAGAGATTGAGTTTCGAGCTGCTGCAGGTAGCAAGACCGTAAGGAGTATGCTTCCAAAGTTTCTCCGAGTTAGCCAAGTATTATGCTCATTACCCCAACGATGCGTATGGAGAATTTTCCAAATGTATCAAGTTTGAGAATGGTCTTCGTGACAAGATTAAGCAGGTATCTGACGTCAGATCCAAGATTTTCCGATCCGTTGATTGTAGTAGGATTCTAGAGGAGGATCTTGCCAACACTAAGTCGAATGCCCGAGGGTATGTTGATAGGAAAGGTAAGCATATGGATCGTGGTAAGCCTTATGATAGGAATAATCGAGATCCCGAGGTTGGGAAGTCCGTGGAGGAGATTCTAGTTCTTCCGCTAGGTGCTATATGTGGTGAGACAGACATCGATGGTGGACCGAAGAGCAATGATAAGAAGTGTTTGGTGGAAAGTTCGCCATGGGCCAATGACCGCAGAGTGAAAGTGGTGACTCTACAACCTGGTGAAGAGGGTCACACTTCCTCGCACAAAACCCAAGAAAGAGCAAGTCGGTGGTAAAGTGTTTGCATTGTCCGGATCGAAACTAAACCATGATCGCCGATTAAAGGTACATGTTTTATTAATGGCATACCTTTGATTGCATTATTGATAATCGAGCTACGATTCTTTTATTGCGTTAGACTGGTGCAAGAGATTGAATTTGGAAATTTCTAATATGGATGGAAGTATGGTTATCGATACCCGCTTCAAGGATCACTCAGATGTTTGTAGGAATTGTCCTGCTGTGATTTTTGATGGGTTTCGTGATGGATTTAGTGTGCTCACCGCTAGAACAACTTGATATCATCCTTGAATGAACTGGTTGAATTCAACCAGTTCATATCAACTGCTTTGAGAAGACGGTCATTTTCCCCAAGAGGTTAAGGTCGAAAATGAGATTATGTCGCCAAGCGATGAACCTAGTGGAAAGAGGGTGCGTGGTGTTTATGTTGTATTCCTCGCAAGAAGCGGGGGAAAGGCAAAGAGTGATGGATCGCTGCGCAGAATGAATCTCGCAGGTGTTTCCCAAGACTAGTGAACTGCCACCGAGAGAGAGTAGAATTTACTATAGATCCGATTCCCGAACTAGTCCGTGTCGATGGCGCCTATCGCATGTCGGCATCCGAACTAGTCAATCAAGAAGCAAGCTGAGGAATTGTCGGAGAAGAAGTTTATTCGTCCGAGCCGTCATCGGGGGCCCGGCATATTGTTAAGAAGAAGGAAGGTTCAATGAGGTTATGTGTCACCACCGACCTTGAATAAAGTTACAATCAAGAATCGTATCCTCGCCGAGGATTGATGATTTGATGGATCAGCTGGAGCTGTGTGTTTAGTAAGATTGATCCGAGATCCGGATATCACGATTCGTGTAGTCGAGGATATTCGTAAACCGCATTCGTAACGAGGTACGGACATTATGAATATTCTGCTATGCCGCTTGGAGTTACTAATGCACCGGTGTTTTCATGGAGTATATGAACAGGATATTTCATCCAGATCTTGACAAGTTCGTAGTAGTGTTCATCGATGATATTCTCGATTTATTCAAAAGCGGCGAGGAGCATGCGTAACATCTCGTAGTTGTGTTGGAATTGTTGAAAGGAAAGAAACTTTATGCGGTTGTCCAGTGTGAATTCTCGTTAGAGGAGGTGAGTTTTCGGTCATGTAATTTCCAAGAATGGAATTGTTGTGATCCCACGAAGGTAGTTTTAAGAAGCGCCAAGAATGCTTCTGAGTCGTAGTTCTCGGGTCTCATGTGTTATTACCGAAGTTTATAGAAGGATTTTCCAAACCGCTGCTATTATTAACTAAGCTGACCGTGAGGGTCGATATTTGTTGGGATGTGAATGTGAGAAAGGATTTCAAGAGTCAAGAGGAGGTTGGCGCGTCTGGATCTTGATTTTGCCGATCCGACTAAGTCTTTGTGGTATATGGACGATCATTAATGGGATTAGTGGTGTGATGCAAGATAAGGTGTCAGGGCTTATGCTTCACGCATACTGAAAGTGCATGAAAGGAATTATCCGACCCATGATTGGAGTCAGTACCGCCGATTTGTTCTCAAGTGTGGAGACATTATTTATATGGTTCTGTTTGAGGTGTTCTGATCATAAGAGTCCGAGGTATCTTTTGATCAAAAAGAGTCAATATGAGACAGAAGATGGTTAGAATTCCTAAAGGATTATGATTTCGGTTTGAATTACCATCCCGGTAGCAAACGGGTGCAGATGCTAAGTAGAAAGTCCTTGCATATGTCGATGTTGATGGTTCGCGAGTTAGAATTGGTCGAAAGGCCCAGATTTGAGTTTAGTTTGTGAAACTACTCCGATAGTGTGAAATTGGGTATGTTGACTAGTAGTATTCGGAAGAGATTAGAAATGATGTAACTGATGTTGGTTTAGTTGATAAGTTGACATTGATCAACCAAGGTCAAGGAGGCGAGTCCGAATCGTGAGAATGGTGTTATGAGATTTGGTGATCGAGTGTGTTCTTGATGTTGTCGAGATTAGAAGAGCATTTTGAAGAAGGACATCGAAGGGTCGAGTATTCATCCCGGTGCTACTAAGATGTATCATGATTTGAAAAGTTGTTTTGGTGGCCGGAAGAAGGAGATTGCCGAGTTTGTATGCTTGTTTAGTTTGTCAAGTCGAAAATCGAGCATCGAAACCATCGTGATTGATGGAACCGCTGTTTGTTCCGAATGGTGGGATGGAATCTATGGATTTTGTGTCTCGGTTTGCCAAGCGCCTAAGAATTGTGATTCTATCTGGGTGATTGTGGATGTTGACGAATCGCTCACTTCATTCCGATAAGAATGGATTATCCGATGGAGAGATTGGCGAATCTGTACGAAAAGATTGTAAGTTTGCATGGTATTCGTCAGTATTGTGTCGGATCGAGATCCGGGTTTACATCTAAGTTCGGACAGGATTGCAAGAAGCTTTGGGTACTAAGTTGCGCTTTGAGTTCCGCTTATCATCCGCGGCATGATGGTCGACGAAAGAACGATCTACCGTTAGAGGATTTGCTAAGAGCTCAGTGTTGAGAAGGGTGGAGCTTGGGATAGCTATCCGCCATTGATTGAGTTTACTCTACAATAGCTTTCACTCGAGTATTAGTATGGTCCGTTTGAGGCATTGTATGATAGAGGTGCCTGGACACCACCGTGTTGGTATGAAACGAGAGAATGCTTGGATTGGACCGAAATTGTTCAAAAACTTCGGAAAGATTAAGATGATTCAGGAGAAGATGAGGACTTCTCGAGTCGCCGTAAGAGTTATCATGATAAGAGGAGGAAAGACCTTCGAGTTCGGGAAGCGAGAGTATGGTTTACGGGTTACTCCGATGATCGGTATTGGTCGAGCTTTCAAAGAAGTTGACTCCACGCTTTATTGGTCCTTTTCGCATTACCAAGAGAAGGTTGCATATCGATTGCTTTGTCACCGCCACTGCGAATCTGCATGATGTTTTTCATGTGTCTCACCGAGGAAGACATTGTCGATCCGTCCCATGAGATCTGGTAGATATATGTGTACGAGAATTTGACGGTGGAAGCAAGACTGCGAGGATCGAGGATCGAAGTTGACATGGCGAGGCAAGAGATTGCATTGGTAAGAGTGGCTTGGGAGGACCAAACATGGAAATGTTACTTGGGAGCCGGAGAGTCGATGAAGGACTCAGATCCCGAACTATTCGTTCGAGGTATGTTTTCGAGGACGAAAACTCTTTTAAGTTGGGGAGAGTTGTGACACCCCAAAATAATGCAATAGTTAAATACTTATGATTTTTAATTATTAATTTAATTGAGATCATAATTTATTTAGTATATTGGATTATTAAGTTTAATGATGGAATTAATTGGAGAATGAGAAATAAATAATTATTTTATTTATGTTAAAAGGAATAAAAGGAATTAAATAAGAAAAGAGGAAAAAAGGAATCATTTTGGAGAAAACAAGATACGTGAAGTGAGAAGAGAAGGAAAGAAGGAAAAAGACCTCAGAGCCGTAAATCAAGAACCCACAAGGTAAGGGGTGATTTCGATTGGTTATTGCTTATTATAGGTTTTGATGTTAATATTATAGACCATGGCATGTTAGGAAATCTATGTTTAGGAATTTCTAGGTTTCCATGGATGTATACCTAATAGGTCAGCTTGTGTCGATCGAGTCCGATCGGGTTTAATATGTATGGAATATGATTAGAGTGTCGATAGATGAAAATAGATGATGGAAATATGTTGTTTGATGAGATAGATGATGCCAAATGATGTATTTTAGTGTTTCCATGTTGGAGTTCGTATGGGTAAAATGGGTTTAATTGAAAATGGAAGGATGTGTCAAAAGTGCGTAAAATGACATTTTAACACGTGGAATCGGTTCTGATGGGTAGGAACCGGGTCCCTTTTGAAAATTCATAAAATCTGAAAATACACGGAACCGGTTCCTGTATGTGTCGGAACCGGTTCCACACATTTTTCCGAGGTTTTGAAGCTTTTTAGGAACCGTCCTCGTGATAGGAACCGGTTCCACTCCAAATTTTTGAAAATGCCAAACTTTGAAAATTCGTAACTTTCAAACCGTAAGTCCGAGCGCTTTTGGACGTTATTTTCTAAATTTAATGCTCTATTTTATGAACTGAAAATATTTTCCAAAACTTGAAGTTATTTTGAAAATGAGCCAATTTCGAGATAAGTGACTTTTGACCCGACATAGTTAATGGTGTGTAGTGGAGATCCCGTGTTGATGGATGTACGATAATGTATAGATGTATTGGCATGTTTACACCGATGTTAGATGTATGCATGATGGATTGATATATCATGTTGATTTGGTTCGCATGTTTATGTTGATGTTGATTGTATGCATGATTGGTTGAGATATCATGTTGGATGGTTGTTTCAGTTATGTTGAATTGATGTATTACATAGACTGATTAATGTTGCATGCTATTGATGTGCGTGCATATGCATTGTTTTGGTGAAGTTAATTCCATTGTGCGAATTTGGCTTGATTGCCGATAACCGATAACCGAGTGAGGATGGGTGGTTATCGGATTCGTGTCCGAGTGGTTATGGACGAATCGATGGTACTGTATCCGGTTGATGATGGATCAGTGTTGGGTGACTTGGTCACGAGTCGGTACCGCATGCATTGAGTCTGCATTATATTTGTATGAAGAGGTAACATGTTAGGATGTCTTCCAGGTTACTCTGATTGTTATGATTAAGCATGATGAATATGGTTGTGTGTGAATCAATTTATGTTAAGGTGAAATAATATGCTTGTGATATATTATTGATTGAAAGACTTATAATATGCTTTAATTATGAGAAGTCTCAACTTTACCATTTCGATTAAATTAGCAAAGTCGGTGAGGATGGCTCTAGAGCTTATCTTTTAGTCCGTGTGTCGTCATGCTCGATTAGATTGTAACATCGGGGAACGCTTAGTTAAGAGAATCATTATCATTTAATTATTTTGGATTTGAATTCCTTGATGACCTTGATGTCTTATTAATTTTAATTTTGGTATTTACCGCGGTAAGACATGGTTTTACAATTATTGAATTGTTGGATGATGATCCTCTGTAGCATGGCTATGTTTGATGAAGTTTTGTTTTAATTATTAACCGTGACATCCCGTGAATACCGTTAAACTCGATTAAAGATGATTTAGATATTAATTTAATTAATATATTCGGGTATTTAGATGGGTTATAAGATTGGCATGCAACCAAGGTCGGTGACATTTATTTAGATGTGAAATCGGATTTCGAATGGTCCTTTAGAAGAAGAGATTTATGTTACACAACCTCATGGGTTTGTGATTCATAAGGAAGCGAAAAGTATATAATTTGCATAAAGTGCTCTATGGTCTTAGCAGCACTGTGGCATGGAACAAGAAGATCGACTCATACTTAGTCTAATTGAGATTTGTCAAATGCAAATCGGAGTATGGTGTCTATGTTCAGGTTGTAGCACAAGATATAACAATCATTTGTTTATATGTTGATGACTTGCTAGTAACTGGAAATAGCTTGTAGAACTTGTCGAAGTTCAAAGAGCTGATGACGAAGGAATTTGAAATGTCGGATATAGGAATATTGTCTTATTTCTTAGGCATGGAATTTCAAATAACGAATCAAGGTATGGTGCTACATCAAAGGAAGTATGTCAAAGAGATACTCAGATTCATAATGGATGATTCGAATCCTGCATCCTCACCGTCGAACCAAATGCAAGTTGGAGAAGAATGGAGAGGAAGAAAAGTTAATGTAACTTTGTTCAAGCAAATTGTGGGATCTTTGAGGTATTTATGCAACACCAACCGATATAGGTTTTGTCATTTGATTATTAAGAGATATATGAGTGAACCAAGAGTGTCACAAATGAAGGTCGCAAGAAGAATCCCGAGATATCCAAGGGTTCGATAAACCGTGGAATATTATCTCGAAAATTTTGAAGATAAAGAAGCAATAGTTAATTGTTTTTAGATGCTGATCTGTGTGGATAAGGAAGATCAAGAAGCACAACTAGATATTTTTCATGTATTTGGTGCCCCAATATCATGGTGTTCAAAGAAGCAACTTGTGGTGGCATTGTCATCTGCTGGTGAATATATAGCAGGATCGCTACTTGTCAAGCAATTTGGATCAAATCAAGATTTGAAGAAATGATCGTCAAGTGAAGAAACCATCGTGTTGCAAATCGACAACAAGTCACCTATAACCGCGATGAATCCAGCTTCTACATGGAAGAAGTAAACATATCAAGCTAGGTTTCACTTGAGGGAAAAGGTAAGTCGAGGTGAACTTGAAGTTAGGCATTGCTCAAGTGAAGCATTGCCGACATCTTCACCAAAGGATTGAAGATTGATGATTCTCGAATTTGAGAAAGAAATTAGGAATAGTTCAGATTGACTATTTTTGAGGATGTTTGACAACTTGGATTATGGGGGTGTGAAATATTAAATTAGATTTGGTAAAATATTAGATTATATTTGATTTGATTTGATTTAATATTTAAATATAATCCAAGTTGTGTAGACCCAAGTCCAATTAGTTGTATATAAATAGTCCTAGGTTGTATCATTATTTGTACAATTCAATAATACAACTTATTTTCTTTATTATTCTCTTTCTCCCTCACTAAAAGTGTCTCACGATTAACAAAGAATAAACCTTCCGATCTATATAGTCGACTATCCATTTTCCTAAAAAAGCAAAGCATGAAGTTTTATAACCTTTAGAAAAAGGTACTAATTTGTCCATATATATATATATATATATATATATATATATATATATATATATATATATATATATATATAGAGAGAGAGAGAGAGAGAGAGAGATCAAATTACACTAAGAGTTACACCATGAGTTACCCTCGCTCAAAAATGTCACTGATTTGAAATATACCCAAATTTTGACCTAATATACCACCTTACATTATTGCACAACAATAAAACAAGATTAATCTGTATAGCATTCACAGTCAAAATTAGAGTTTCATCGATTTTCATCGATTCAAGAGCCAACCAATTAGGGTTTGAAATTTTCTCATCTCATTTGATCTATCTTGACCAAATCATCACCTTCAATCTTCGATATCAAATTTTCTCACGATCAATCGAGGATCGACCAATTAGGTTTTGATCGGCATGAGAATTCTCGACTTTTGAACAAGAAATGATCTTTTGGATAGAGATTGGTCATCATATCTTAGATACAACATCTTGACCTAATTTCGGATTCAAAACATCACGAGTTCACGTAATTCATCACGCTTTTAAACATCCGATGAAATTTCATCTGCAGAAAGTCAAACTTTGACTTTTGGTCAAATTTTCAAAACAAAACTTTTTCCATCATCAAAATACTTCAAATGATCCATCATGATCATAAAAATCAAGAATTTGAAAAGTCAACAAAAGTCAAAGTTCTAACACTTAGAAAATTTTCTAAGTGTTGAAATTTCTTATTTTTTTCAAACTTCATGCCATTTTTTCACCTACTTCCAATTTGAATTTGAAAAAACTCAAAACATGAAAGTTGTAGCTTGTGAAAAAAGCTTTCCAAAATGTCCAAGAACTCTCAAATCCATGGAGTCTAGCCATACTTTTGAAATTGAAACATAGGGCTCCATGAACTTGATTTTCAAAGTTCAAAACTTCACATTATAGGTCATTTTTTGGATTTCTTCTTTCTAGAAGCTTGCCACCTTGCCAAAATGAGATAAGAACTGATAAAAATCAGATGATATAATTGTGATAAGATTGGATCAAAGTTGGAAATTAACCATGGTTAAAACAAGGAAGCTTCCTTTTGCATTTAATGCAAAAAAGACTTCCTTGCCCTCTAAGGCAAGTTTGAATTACCAATGCCCAATTGCTTGCCTAACATTTCAGAGACTTTGGCCTATAAATAGAGGTACCATTCCATGATCAACCAACACCAAAACAATACAAATCCATGCTTTCATTCTTCTTGAAAATTAAGCAACATAGTGCAAATTGAGAATTATTGCATTTTTGAAAACCAGTTGAAAACATGTTGAATTTTGGTGTCAAACATGCTTCATGATCACTATAAAACTTGTTCAAAGCTTAAAAACAACTTGATCCAAGCTGAAAAACAAAAATCACATACCATGGACACATGCTTGTACAAACTGCCATAACCATCGAATTTCTAGTTTGGCTTGAGCAATTGTTGTTTTAATGATTCAAACATCATCCATGAACCTCATAGACATGATCCAAACCCATAGCAAGCAACTGTAACAGCTCTAACACGATTTCCAGTTTCCATTTTTGAGCTTATGCGGGACAGTAGTACGATCCAATTGATTCAAGAAGTGCACCATCCATTTAGCTTACATACATGCCAACAAGCTCAAATGATCAAGAAACCGCTCGAAACACTCTAGCATCGAATTCGATTCTCACTTTTCCGGTTAGAACACCTAACGTGATATCCATTCTCTTTGATTCTTTTTGAAAACTCACGGCCGTCTTTACACCTAATGATCAATAACCCTCAAAAATCCAAGAATCATGAAACATACATCATTTAATTTGAATTTTTCAGTTTAGGGTTCATAGTGTTCTTCGAAACCAAAAACGTTCTGGGCTTAAAATAAATGAAATTAACAGTTACTATCATGTTTGTGATGAAAAATCGAGCAAGTTTGGTTTTTACATCACTCAATTTCGTTGAGAAATGAAGATTTTGGATTGAATTTGGCAACTGGAATCAAAACCACGAAGAATGTTGCGTGTTCTTCATTTTCAAATTTTCAAAAATACCAATCTCATATCAACACGTGTTCTAACCCACTAAACAACCCAGCGCGTTTGGCTTAGTGGTAGCTTGCTTGCCTTTAGTTCTCTCTGACACGTGGTCACCTCTTTGGTCATGGGTTCAACTCCCATCAGGACCATTTTTTTTACAACATTTTCATTTTTTCATGTTTTTTCATCAAACTTCCATAATTTTTTTGACCAATCAAAACTCTTTATTTTTAAGTGATTTTTTGGACACTTGTCAATAAATACATCTATTTTATGATAGTGCAAAATTTTCAGAAAAACTTTCATCGATTATATTTTAATCGAAAGCGAAACGACGTTCTGAACACTTTTCAAACCTCCTTTTAAAGGTGAATTTTTCAAGTTTTCGACTTCCGATTTTTTTCCAAAACTTCTTATAAATGAACCTTACATTTCAAAACATTTTCAAATCATTTTTCAAAACTTTTCATCAAACTTGCATCTTTTTACCATGATCGATCCGATTTAAATGATAAACCGATTTCTCTTCTCTCGAATTTCGATCGATCATGGGCCTCCATTCGTAAGTCCCATAAAATTCTTTTATGTACATAAATTTTTCCTTGTACATAAACAAAAACATTCTTTTATGTACATATCTTTTTACCTGTACATAATACGGACAAACTTCTTCCGTTTGTTTGCATTTTACACTGCATTCCATTGGTATTGAAAGGAGCATTATTCCCTGTGAAACTGCTTTCAAACCAATGGGCCTCCCTCACGGTGTAAGTCCCATAACATTCTTTTGTGTACATAATATTTCTTTGTACATAACAAACTTTCTTCAAACACAAAATTTCATCCGTATATACATGATACTTTTTATACTCAAGTATGACAAACTTCGATCGCTTGTTCTCACTTCACTGTATACTTAAGCCAACATTCTTTATGTACATATTTTTTTGTACATAACAATTTCTTTTCAAAACAAACTTTTATCCGTACATAACACGGATACTTTTTGAAAATACTTTTCACGATAAAACTTGATCATTCGTTTCTTCATGCATTCATTGAATACCATTGGTATTGAAAGGAGCATTATTCCCGTGAAACGCTTTCAAACCAATGGGCCACCCTTATGGTGTAAGTCCCAACCCTCCTATGTACATACATCTCTCGTACATAAATACTGCTCGGTACATACTTACTTCCTTGTACACAAATCGACTTGTAAATAATCAAGTTGCTTTTAAACGCCTGTTTACGTACACTTGTTTATATTTCATAAACTGCTGTAAATAAACATCATGCATTGTTTATATTTCCTTCATAAACTCCGTGAATACATATCACACACACACACACACTGTTATACAAACTGTCTAATTATAACATGACAATTAGACTAATCAATAGGTTCCCACATTTAGCCTCCGGCTTCATACAAGATAATTCATCTCCAAAGATGAGTTAGCCTCCGCTTGGCTTCATACAAGATAACTCATCCCAGTTGAGTTTAGCCTTCGGCTTTGTACAAAGAAACTCTCCTACGTAGTTTAGCCTCCGCTTAGGCTTCATATAAGACAACACTCCTGAGTTAGCCTCCTCTTGGGCTTCGCTCAAAAGAACTCCTCATTGAGTTTAGCCTTCTCGGCATCATACAATGAAAGAGATAGGAAATCTCTTAGCCTCCTATTGGGCTTCCAATACAAAGAATCACCCGCTAAGATAGAACCTCAAAGGATGGTTTCGAAATCACTTTCAAAATCCCAGAGTAAAATTTCCTTGAAATTGCTCTTATTTCCAAAAGGATGGTTTCTCGGTGAAATCCTTTTAACACAAAGCCAGCCATACCCTATAGCTTCCTCTTGAGCTTCATACAAGGACCTCGATGACCCTAATGCCTCCTGTAACAATACAAGGACCCATGGGCTTCTAAAGCATCCTTTAATCCAATCAATTTCTCCTCGAGATTTAGACATCTATCATCTCCATGGAAGAAGTATCTCATCTATCATATCACATACGTTAAAAACTTTTCAAAACTTTTCAAACTCTTTTCAAACTATTTTCAAACAAAACATCTCTTAACGAAGTGGTAACGCTTGTACACTCGTAAAACACCCAATACTTAGTTAAAAGATTCAAACATATTTTTTTCAAAACATCTTTCTTAAACATGTAAGTGGTAACGCTTGTACACTCAAGCAAAACACCTATAACTTACGATGAAAGATTTCAATCAGTCAAACTTTCAAAAATGTATGTGATGAAATAGATTAGATACATTTTTCATTAAGATGACATTTGTCTCTCTTACTAACATCCCGTTGCTTTCCACTAGCATAAGTGGAACTACAATTGCTCGACTTTCTCAACATCCTTTGAGAATACGAGGCACAAGGTCTCATCCTTGGCGAGCAAATTTCTTTCTCTCTCAGGCCAAACAAACCATAGAACCCTTTAGATCCGAGCTACAAATGCTCTGATTCCCACTAGGGGATATGTATGCAGAAGATCCACAGATCTTTGCGAGCACAATAATAACAAAACCTAGAATCCCACATAATCTACCATTCTTGAAAATCCCAAAGGAGAAACTTTCCCAATCATAGAAATAGCAATTAAAACACACAAACATATCAAACATATTCATATATAAAGCTGTAGATAACTACATATATTTAGGGTGCTCCATCTATTCCCTTTATATAACAATCCCCTTACTCGATCTCCCCAATGTTTACGCCTAGTTTGCGCTAGTCGTCACGCATACCAATATCAATTGAGGGTATTTCACTTTTCCCTTTTCATAATCATTAAATCATCTTTCTTGTGTTGAAAATAATAAAGCTTGATGCTCATGCATCTTTATAAACAAATCAAAAGATTAAATCGTTACGTGCCAGGGAATCCGAATTCACGTTCGCATCCTCTAGCGCGTCACCTTTTAACGTGAACAGGATTAATATTTTTTAAAATTGACTGTTGGATTGAAACATACTATCATATAGATCATACCTATAAAGTTTGAGACTAATCTATAATGGTTTACTATGTCATTGAACTACATCAAAATTAACGTTATATGAAAGTTTATTTTGACGTTAATTTTTGGATATCTTGATCGTATAGTAAATCATTATAGGTTAATCTGAAACTTTATAGGTATGGTCTATATGATGGTATGCTTCAATCTAACGGTTAATTTAAGAAATATTAATCTGAAGTAACGTTTTTGAGTAAGTGTAACTCATAGTGTAACTCTTCGGGTGTAATTTGATCCCTCCTCATATATATATATATATATATATATATAATGATGATGATGATGATGATGAAGTTGTATCCCAAAATACTACAATATTTAATTATATGTGAGATTGGGGTCCAACATATTTGGTCAAAGAGATTAGCATCAATTGCAATTGGTTGGTTCCATACTCTATATAAGGGTTTTGAAATCCTACTAGACAAGAAATTGAGGTGGGATTATCCAATTGTTTCTCTTGATGTTTTCTGACATTGTTTCTCAAAAGAGTTTCAAATACCATAAGTGCATTATAGTGGTAAAGGAAATTTTCAAGTTGTGGATATTTACCAACATAACCAACACTAGTCTAGGTGTATTTAAGGCTTATGAATAGAATGTCGTAATTGGTCTGTGAATTCTGTAAGTATGAAATGCGCCTAAGAGGGGGGTGAATTAGGTGTTTAAAAATTTATCCGATTTTATGAATACTTGTTCTTATTTTTCTGGTTTGGTTCAAGAGTTTAGATACGTGCTTATTTCTTTCTTGGTTATGATTTATGATGAAAGCGATAAAGTGCATAAAAGTAAAGAACACAAGGATGTATCCTGGTTCCCCTCACAGTCCGAGAGTACTCTAGTCCCCATACAACATCCAAGAGATTTCACTATAGTTAGAATTATTGTACAACCTATTCACACCAATGGTGAAGCCTACTATATAACCTATAGGGAGACCAAAGACTCTTAACACCTTTAAGGTCTAATGTGACACCCCAAAATAATTCAATTATCAAGTAATTAGAATTTTAATTATTAATTTAATTAGAAGTTTAATTATTGGAATTTTGGATTAAAAGATTTAATTAATTAATTAAAGGAAAGAAGAGTTGGTGGTGTGAGGAGTAATTAGAGGGTGTGAGGAGTAAAATACTCTACTCTTACTAATTACTATTTTATTTATTTTATTGGAACAATAAAAGGAATATTAAAAGGAAAAGAAGGAAAAAGAGAGTTATTTGGGAAATTCATCATACGTGAGATTGGAGAAGAAAAGAGAAAAGCCAAACGAGAATTCAAGAATCATCATGAGGTAAGGGTGATTTCATTCAATTTTTATGCCTTATGGGTTTTTAGAATCCAATTGAATGATTAGTGTATTAGGAATCTTGAAATTTGATAATTTTAGGTTTATGGAATCAATCCCAAAATGCGTCGAATTGTATGAATCGGAACCGTAGTAATGTTATGGAGTATTGGAATTAATAGATTCATGTTAAGTGGCATAATATTGGTGTATTTGGGATGATTTTGAGTGTTTTGATGCATGGGTTCGTAATTGGATGGAGGGAATTGAGTTTGGAACAAGTTGCTGTCAAAAACTGAGTATTTTGGTTCTGCAGGTCGCAGGAACCGGTTCCCATGTGGGAGGAACCGGGTTTCTGGTATAAAAATCAGGGAAGCTGAAATCTTGGCTTCGAACCGGTTACTCCTGGGGAGGAATCGGGTTCCCAGTTCAAAATTTACAAAGAAAACAACTTTTTTTGTGGGAACCGGTTCCCAGTATGGAGGAACCGGGTTTCCCATACAAAATTCTAGGGGGCGTGTTTTTGAGAAAGGTGGGAATCGGGT
Organism: Vicia sativa; assembly: GCA_021764765.1. Lineage (NCBI taxonomy): Eukaryota > Viridiplantae > Streptophyta > Magnoliopsida > Fabales > Fabaceae > Vicia > Vicia sativa. Next base: position 22,209,901 of record CM038796.1, on the reverse strand, counting down.
TCTCCCTGGGAGGAACCGGTTACCACTGTGTTGAACTTCAAAATATTTAAAACTTTAAAAATTCATATTTTTCAAACCGTAACTCCGATTCGAGTGTCGTTTTCGGCAGTATTTCTTAAATTAAAAATACTATCTTATAAAATAAGAAAAATATTATTTTATGAAAACTATTTTAAAAAGAGTCGAATCCCCGATTTTTGTAAACTTTGGTAGTTTAGGGACGGTGGAGAATTGGTTGTGAATTGTTCTGATTTAGTGGATGAGAACTAATACTTATGGGTTGAGCCTGCTATCCATTATGATTTGAATTGTTATCATGTGATATATTGGTGTTGGCATTATGTGGATCCGTGTTGTGATCATATTTCGTTGATTGGGTGTGGTATGCTTTTACTGTGCATGCATAAACATTATGGTGATGGTTCATTCCCATTGTGTGGAATTGAACTTGCAGAGCCAATAACCGTACTCAATGGATAGTGGTGGTGAAGCTAGATTCTTGACCCAGTGGCCTATGGGCGAATCATTGATTGACGTTGTTTTCCGAGGTGTAACGGAACAGGGTGTGGACTTGGTTCACGTTTGGTACCACATGCATAGAGTCTGCATCGCATATGAAATTGTAACATGTTAGGATGGCTTCCAGTGTTATAATTTTATTGATTGTTATATTTGTATAATGACTTGTGTGAGATGCATTTGTGAACTGAATTATGATTATGTTATTGATAGTGAACTAATATATTGAATTGTTCTGTTGTATTTAAAGAACGTATAATGTATTCTATATTGAATAGAAATCTCACCCTTACTTTAATGATTTCAGATTAAAGTTAGAAGCTCAGGAGTCGGTGAGGATGGCTTATAGAGTCGTGTCGTATTTTATCCGCGTGTCGGTCATGCTCGATAGTTGTAACAATCGTTTGAATGATGAGTTTTATTTTATACTCTGTTGTTTTAATTTATGTTGGGAATACTTATGAAGTGAAGTTATTCCGGTTTTGTGATATTTTCCGCTGTGTAGAACATGATGTTAATTTTGAATAATTTATTTTAGTAATTCCTTCAGTTGAGCATGAATATTGTTTTGAAGTTGAGACTTTCGTATTTATTTTTAATTGTGACATCCCTGTTTTCCATGTTACTCTGATTTAATCTAATTTAATTCAATTTAATTAATATATTCGCGGGTTAATTAGAAGGGGTGTTACATCTAACAACACTAAGTGCAAGAAGAACAATCTTCTTCAATGCACAACTTGCTTCCAACAATCTTGGACATCAAGAATACAACAAGAATGTATGATTTTTACAAGAGTTTTTGAGTTTTTAAGATTGTAGAACAATATCACTTTGAGTGATTTATCAATATACTTGATCTTTCCTTCCAATAACAATAATTTACAATGACTTAGAGATATAGATTGCTCAAGATTTTCTGGTTTATGTAAAGTGAAATTATGCAGAAAATCTTATATGAAAGATGAATACTTGAATGTGAATATTTGAAATTTGAATAAATTTTGATTGGAAGAGGTAAGAAATGAATTTGAAAATTTGAGTATTTATATGTTCATGGCACCTTTAAAAATATCATAAGTCTCTTCATTTTAATCATGAACAAGTGTCAAGATTAGAGACAAACTTTTAGTGAAAGGGTGCATGAAATGGTGCATGCATGAATTCTAATTTTTCAAAAACGTGCAGGGTGCAATCGATTGCACCTTTATGCAAATCGATTGCACGGCTCTAACTGAATGAAATTTCAAAAACATACAGTAAGAAATCGATTGCACCATTGTGCAAATCGATTGCACTTAGTTAAAAAGTGAAAATTCTTCAGCATGCAATCGATTGCACCATTGTGCAAATCGATTGCAACCTCACACATAAGCATTTTTAAGAAATTCATTCAGTATGCAATCGATTGCACCTTTGTGCAAATCGAGTGCACAGTAAGAAAAATGTAACTTTTACTTTGAAACTTAGTGAAATTAAATGTGTATGTCATGCAATCATGTTAGGAACTTTGAGCATCTAAAACCTAAGTATTTGTGAGGCATTGTTATTATACCTTCTCAAAGTTTGTTAAATGTCTTGAGTCAAAGTCTTGATCATGATGTTTTAACTTTAGAGTGTATTTTTCCTTGAGAAATATCTTTGCCTTCTTGCCATGAGGTTTGTCTTCATCAAAACATGATATCTTTATTGAGATTGAGAAGCTTGATTCTACAAATTCCTTTTACTAGGACAAAAGCTTCCCCTCGAACATTAAAGATGTTTTTATGCTTACATCCTCTGAAGCATTAAAGATGTTTTTATGCTTACATGATACGGTTGTAAGATGATACTTGTAGCATTTAAATTTGTTTGAATGCTTCAGATATCCTCATTTCCATATGCACTTTCTTAAATTAAAGATTAGACTGGTTGTATGTTTTGTTCTATATCGGGTGCTTCCGGAGTTATCCACTCCTAAAATATTAAAATAAGAATTACAAAGAAAAATGTACTTGTTATAGGGGAATCAATTGGACCTAGACACACCCTACTATTATATTGATAGGCTAACTTTGAGTAGCAATTTTTTTATCTTAATTCCCTTGAATTCCTTATATGATAGATGTGAGACACCTGTTATTAGAATTAGATCATGTAGTCTCCAACTCTCTAGCTTATTAAACCTCTTATGAATCATATATTTTACAATCTTATCAAACTGTTAAAGATCATATACATGTTTCATGCATCTTCATTTCATATTATTATGTAATGAAAGAATTTATCGTTGTCATTGGTTCCTCGGGTGAATAAACTAGAGCAATTGGAGAAGGCATTATTGTTAAACTTTCCATTATTTGTGGAAGTTCATTTGGTCGTTGTTGACATGACCTTTTCATTGATGAAAATAATGGTAGATCCATATTATATTGGCCATTGAATCGTGGCATATGCACTAATGACGTGACATTTAACTATTTTCAAGTGTAATACGTGAGTGATATAGGAGTATCTCTTTAAGATATATGGTTCCCACGACCGAGTAGTTTTCTTATCTATATATTTCCATACTTAACACATGCATTATTACTCATATTATGTTTGTGCGTTACTCTTCAATTGATGTTAGTAGCATCTAAAATTATGGAACAAGATCAACTACCAATATTTATTGGACTTTTGACTTTCTTATGTCTCACGAAAACATTTGCGAACCTAAAAAATAAATAAACAAAAGGCTTAGCATTCTCATTATGTAACTCTACTTCAATTGAGAAAGATCAATTCTAAAATTACGTGAGTAAATTTAAAATAATATTTTAATAACTTTTACCTATAAATCATATTTAAGCAATTGGAAATTTAAAAACTATGTAAGATAGAACAAGCCTATCTTCTAGGAAAATTTGGAATGTCGCAATAATTTTGATTAATGAGGCAGATGCTAGTCCCATCTCAATAGCTATATTTTGAATTTATATTAGAATCAATAAATGTCAAAAAATAAAGAATTGGAGTATAAGAAACAAAAACAAAAGAACAAAACACTAACAGACAGGGACGAGGACGGAAAACAGCAACACCATTTTGTGCAACTAAATTCAGAAATTTTAGAAACACGACAAAATACGTAACTTTGAATAGTACTATTACTGTAGTAGTAACAACCTGCACGACAATGTCAATTTCCATTTACTATCAAATCAACCCCTCTTGTGATATCTAAAACTAAATGTAACAATAATTACCATAACCATATTTGTATATATTCAAGTACATTAGGAGTATTTAATTCAGCTATACATATTTAATCCTATTTAAATATAAATTATTATTAATTAAAGTTATGCTACTAATAATTTATAAATAATTTTTAAATGATTTAAATATAATTTATTTTTTACACAAAATTTTTTGTAACCTCATATTAAATACTATGATGGCAACAATTTATTTTTTAGAAATGTGGTCCAAGTACATAAGTGTTTTTTTCCCAATGGAAGCTTATTATAAATTCAGAAGAATATTATAAAGCATAGTCATTGTTTCATTGGAGAAGTGCAACACCACTTTCAGCTCCCAAATCCCCAACTCAGTGGGACCCACACATCATTTTCAGACATTAATAACTGGGTCCCTTTTTGATTGTTATATCATGTTGATGAAGATGCATTATGTGACAACAAGAGTATGGACCCTCTTTCTTTTTCTATGCAACTTATAATAATGACTCAAAAACAATGCATAATATCATCATATCTTACTTTTCAAAAACAATAGCACGTGGAGACCTCTAAAGTTATGACAATGGGGGGCACCTCATTGATTGGATGCTAGTAGTACTCATCAATTTGCAGAGTCCCCCCCTTCACTTCTTTGTTGGTTGTTCTACTTGCATGAATCAATTGGGTGATATCTGCTCATAGATTATGATGGATCATATATGTGCTACTTATGGATTACTAATTCAAACAAGAAAAAGGAGGAAGAAAATTTTAAGTAGTTTTTTCGTATTTCCATTTTTATATAATATATGGATGCATTTTGTTTTATATGATTCATTCACATATCATGTTAAAAATATTTTTATTCATGGTTATAATTATAATTAGTTTATTACTCAATATCTATCCGAGTTGAATCAATGACCCTTAAAGTTAAAAAAATCAATGACCCTTTTTTAATTTAAATTGGTTATTTACAAAAAAAAAAAAGATAAATATATAGAAATTATATATAATAGGTGAAGAGTAATCAAAAATTCATAAACAAATTTTGAATTATATTTAATCGATTGTGCTAATCGATTAGATTGACGCTAACTTCAGACGCAAGACAAATTAAAAGCACTCAGATTTTATACAACGACTATATATCTATTTTTCATATTAAAAACTTATAAACGTTTGATTTTCAAACATTAACAAATTAGAAAAGTGTCAATCGAGTAACAATGATTATTTTTTTACTTAAATGATATTTCCTTTTTTAGGGAATCTCAAGTCTATAAATAGAGGCTCCACTTCTAAATTCAAATCATCCAAAACACAAATTTGTGTATTGACTCTCTCTCTCTCAAGTTTTATTATTAACTTTCTCTCACTAGTTATTATACCTAAATGCTTTTGTGAGAAAAGTACCGTTTATGAGTGAAATGATTTATTGTATAAAGTTCACCAAGAAAATGTTATTTATATACCTTGGATGAATACAATCCATTTAAGAATAAAATATGTGGTTCGAAAGTAAACATGTTAAAAGCTTATGATTGGGTATTGTGTGATCAGTTCCTATATTATATATAGGTTGAAGATCATCTAGATTTGAAGATCTTACCTTGGTTCTTGGATATCATGTTTAAAACCATGATAGGATGAAGATTATCCTTGTTCTAAAATCTTCACGGGTTTGAGGTTCTTCTGATTAAAATCTCAGAGGCTGTTTAGTTATCCTATTAAACTAATATTTAGCTCAAATATGTTATGGAACTGGAAAAGTAACCTTTACAAGGTTCGTGCTCATGGAGATAAGACTAACCGCTTTAATCTACATTTGAGAAGGAAGCTTGGTCACCCCAGTTTCGACAAGTTATTAGAGAAAAGACGCAAACGCTCATATCATTCTTATTAGAGAAAAGGCGCAAACGCTCATATCATTCTTCTTGTAATGTTTTGGTTGTATGACAACCACCATTTCCTTGTATAAGGGGGTTTATGAGTCTTTCTTACTAAAGGCTCTCAAGTATTATTAGAAAATCTCAAGACCAAGTTTTGAGGAAAGGAGTATGTCAATTTTGTTTTTGATCAAACCTCTATAATTTTTGGTGTTCCTCTTCTTCATTTAACTTTTTAATTTCCGCATTTTAAATATTTTAATTTCTATTTCTTAGACTTAGAAAATTGTTTCAAACTCTGATTTAAATGGTCAAAAGTTTTCAAAACCATATTTTTCAAATCACACAATTCATTCCCTCATGTGTGTGAAGTATCAAGTCCAACAAATGTCATCAGAGTCTAACTCTTGTTTAAGGACTAATCATCTCAGGAGGAAGATGACTTCCAACACAAGATCGTTTTTAAACACACCACCACTTTTTGAAAAAGATGTTTCTTTTATTTGGAAAATCATATTTAAAAATTTTCTTCAAAGTATAAAACTTGATTTATGAAAAATCATAATCAATGGTCTAGTTTACCCTGCTCGTCAAGTAAATTATGAAGGAATGAAAAAATATTTATTCTCTTTGGAACGAAGAAGAAAAGACAAAAAACAGATTTAGATCTCAAATCCAAAAATTCTGGAACGCAGAAAATACAAAAAAATAGATTTAGATCGTAAATCCAAAAATTTCTTAATAATGTCTTTAGATGATGACAACTATTTTTATGTTTATCATTGTAAAAATTGCCAAGAAAATGTGTGATACTCTAGAAATGATATATACTTCTCTGAGTTTCAAGCTAGAAAAGATTAACACACAAGGCAAATATGTTAACTTAAAATGTTTTCCTAACACTAGACTCATAGGAAACTCTATTAGGAAATATTTTTCTAACATATATCTAAGAATTAAGATTTGGAGATTTTATCTAACTCTTAAATCTATAGATGAAAACCTTAATGAATTTCAAAAAAAAAAAATCAAGAACGAAGGAAAACATAATAAAGATGGATGTGTTGATTCAACTAATAAAATATGAACATACCAAAATGAAGAATCATCATTTTCAGCCTGTTCATACAGCTCAAATTCAATCCTTTGAAAAAACATACTCTATCATAGAGCAATCAACATCGGACAAAGGATTCACTTGTTCAAAGAACAACAAATAAAATGCAGAAGTTTTTTCAATAGTTGAACAAAGAAGAGTAAAAACATCAGCCTTGGGGAGGAACGTAAAAGAATCATCTTCCAAAGAAGAGGATAAGATATGCTCAAAGGAACCTTACAAAGAAGACATATTCTGGATAGAAAAGGAAAAGTTTTCAGTGTATAAATGTACCTACTGGGTACTAAGAGCATCATTTAGAGGTGTTAAGGAAGCAACAAAGCCCAACAAATCAACCAAGGCACCAAGAAGACCTGAACGAATAATTATAACTGATTAGCACAAGTTGCTCACTGATTATAATTTTTTGAAACACATTTTTTCAAATCAAATCCAAGTAAACCTAACACACCTAGAAGGTCAAATCTCAGCATTAATGAAAATGTCAACAAAATCTTAAATACTGAGAAATACAATCGGTTAAAACAAAATCCAATCGATTAGAAGACTCAAATTTGGCGAATTTGGATAGGATTTTTGGACAACACAATCCTTATTCAATTTTTGCTCTGAATACAAGCCCAAAGTCATCAGAACACATACTATAAATATGTATTATATTCTTACTGTCTCTTGCATCTCACTCTTATCTCCTATAAATTTTTCATGTGCCAGTATCTTGCTGTAAAGTTTATCATGGGTTCCTCCAACCAAAGACCTAAAATACCTCCAACAAAAGAGAGATATCATTCTAGACACTATAAGATATAATCATGAAGAAGATAGAAATATGATCCTAGAAAAGAGAATCTTAGAACCATGGTTCATGGAAGACACCTTCATGAGAGGGTTCAAACTCTGCTACCACATTTGTCAAGAATCCGTAAGAGAGTTCTTCATAAAAAATACATGATAGAGTATGCCTAGATATAGTAAGAGAATTATACACCAACCTACTCATTGTAGGAAAAACCCTAATATCATCAATTAAGAGTGTGAAAATAGTGATTAAAAAAGAATTCTTCGTAAAAATATTTGAAACACCCTTCCTATGAGCCTGAGAGAAACCCACATGACTCAAAAACTTCAAACAAAATGTATCCTTAAACTCTCTAGTAACAAATTCCATGAAGGAAGGAAATCTTTCATTCTAGATATACCTCCTAAAATGTAAATTTAGAATTCTTCATTACCTCATAACAAGTATCTTACTCCCAAAAAACACAAACAACAACCACATCATCAAAAATAACATTACTCCCATATGGCTCTTGACACAAAACATATCAACCTTGAATAGAAGAAATGTTTTCTCACATGACCAAATCAAAATAAGAACCATCAATGGATACACCATATGAATCAATGATCACCACTCTCCTAAAAGTCTTCAAAATCGACTTCCTAGGAGAAAAGCCAATTTCATCCGACAATATAATCAACTACACCATTCTCAAACTGCTAAAACTCAATATCAAATATTTTAAACTTAGAGATGATTGGGTAGATGAGGAGGGAGAATAGATTGAAAACATAAACTTAAGATAAGTTTGTTAACTTTGTCAAAATATAGCTAAAGATGTGAAAAATAACTAAGTCAAAGATGGGATAAGATAAACTAAGAGTTATTAATTTCTTGTACTTTATTTTCTATCTTGCTTTTTCTCTTCTGTACTACATTTTTCTAATGTACTGTGAATTCAATAATATAAGTATGTATTTCTCTTCCTAAATGTATTTTGTTCCCTTGAAATACATAAATTGACAAATATGATAAATATGATGACTATATATTGCTTAAGAACATTTAAACAATCCTTGTTTTGCATAAATACACTTGACTCGCACACTTTGGAACATACCTTGAGACAAATGTTAATGTGATATCTATCTATTGTTTGAAAACACCTAAGAAAAATTTGTTCTTAACCATTAAAATTCCTATACAATACTTAATGGCCTAATATGATATCTATCTATTGTTTGAAAACACCTAAGAAAAATTTGTTTTGCATAATTACTCTTGCTTGACATATTTTAAAACATACTGTGAAATAATTATTTATTTTATATTAAAAGATAATTATTGGATTAGTCGGTTGCAATGATATTTCCAAAAAAAAGTATAGATTGCAAGAATATATTTTAAATGATTCTTGCATGTAATGAAATCTTGTATTTAATGATTTTCCATTAAGTGGTGTTTTCTATGAATGTCTATACTTGTTTATTTTAAAGAGTAAAAATAATATGATATTTTTGTCCTCTCCTCAAAATAAATGTTGGTATATTTAACCTTTTCGTAATTGCATCCTTTATCCATATTTTTTTTTTTTTATAATGGGGGAGAACTATACTCTTAGAGAGGGAGGGTATATATTATATCTAACTTATCTAAGTCATGCTTCCTAAAAAGAAGATTTTTTCATGTCACCACTTCTTTTATAACTGTCACCTCCTATTTTTCGAAAGAAAAAAAAATTAGCGTTATCAAATTTATAAAAAGGCAAATTTTCGGTATCTCAGACCGAATTTTCAGTATCTTCTTTTTGTTATATACCAGAAATTTTTTATATTTTGAAAATTTCCTATATCTTTTTATCGGATATTTCTAAATTTATGGTGCAATTTATAAAAATTTTAAAAAATCCGGTATATTTTACGAAATTATTACACGTACTGGAAATATCTCAAATTTCCTGTATAGAAGCAATACCAGAAATTCTATATTTTCGGTATATTTTATTCAAGTATAAGTTTATACATTTAAAAAGCAATAAAAATTAAGTCCCAATATTACCGGAAATTTGAAATTTACGGTATATAAAAAAATACCGGAAATTTAAAATCTCCGGTTATTTTTTGTACTGAAATCATACCGGAAATTTGAAATATCCGGTATTTTTCGGTACCGAATTTTTTATATATGTTCTACACACCGGATATTTAAAATTTCCAGTAAGAATTTTAACTGATTATGCATTCCGAAAATTCAAAATATCCAGTATCGAAAATTTTGAATTTCCGATACGAAACATGTGACACAGTAAAAATGGTAAATCTCATAGAATTTTTCGGTATTCTTTATGAAATTTCTGGTATGTACTGAAAATCAGTAAATATCCAATATTTTCTAGAAATATTTTGGTAAAAACACCATATTTAAGGGATGGCGGGTATAAATTTGGGGTTGACAAGAAAAATTCTCCCAAAAAAGATACAATATGTATTTGGGGAAACTCCAAATCTATAAATAAAGGGTCCATTTATCATTTCAAATCATAGGAATACAAATTTGTATATTTACACCCACTCTCACTCTCTCTAAAGCTTTATTTTTAACTTTTTCTCGCTTGTTCTTGTAGTCAAATACTTTTATGAGAAAAATATCATTTGTTTGTGAAGTCTAAAGTCTAACAATTTTGTGATTCAAATATGTACAAGTTGTAAAATATTATTATGAGTCTATTTTCAAATATGTATATTCTCTCAGTGTATATTTTGGATATATATAAATTTGATTTTGTAAACAATGTAATTTTTGTATGTGATAAAATGTTATGATTCTGTACAAAATTTGAAGTTTAAAAAAATTACAGATCAATCAAATTGATATCTAAAATAAATTATAAATAACAAATAAATAAGTTATACCCCTCAGTTAATATATATAACCTATGTAGATACATTCAATCTTCCTCAAATATATACAAAAACCAAGAGGTACGTTATGCGCATTTTATAGTTTTGAAAATGAAAATGTTGTAGTTGGAGGTCGAACTAATTACATTGATTACATTTACAAGTGTTCTCGAAGCCTATCACAGCCATCTGTTCCTTGTGCTCTACATAATTCAAAACAGCCTTATCCTGACTTGAAATTCAATCAAGTAAAGACTAAAGAAGTAAAAATGCATGTCACATACATATAAAACTAAGTTATAATATTATTCTTTCATGAAATATTTACAAGCTTTGCGCGCCTAGTTTTTTTATCAACCTCGACCCGAAGACCGAGTGCAGAAATTTCGGGCATATCAGCAGATCCCTGCAGCTGCAATTCAGAAACTATCTTTTGATTCTCCTCATTTCCCTCCAACATATTCCTAACAGACCATATGGCCCATTCTCTCAGGAAAGGATTATCTTCATCAGTAACACATTGCTGCAATAGCAGTAGAACTCCATTCCTATTCCTCAGTTTATCTTGTGCATGCTTTCTTCTGTGTACGCAGTTGCCAATAAGTGCAACTATGTCTCTCCTAAAGCCCTTGTAAGGGCATGCTTTCAAGGAACAACTAGCACCATCTTGATTCTCAGTTTGTTTGATTCCTTTTCTGATTATTGCCGGAGGTTCAAGGTCCCCAAGCACAATCAAAAGCAACTCGATGAGACCGTAGGACAATAACACATCGACAACATCGTTTGCCTCCTTTGCATTGCCTCTCACACTATCATGAGCACAGATGTCCCTCAATATAATAAGCGAGTAGCCAAGAACATCCACTGCAGTAATGCCACTCGGAAGACCAGACTTGACTCTCGCTGCATGCTCCAGAACTCCAATCGATTTCTTGAATATGCCATAAACAAACGACGCAACGTCCTTCGAAACAGTAACATCTCCGATTCGCTCATTCAAAATTTCTGATAGGGTTTGCAGAAGAAACACTTGTTCAGATGAAAATTGATCATCTTTTGACTCACTCTCTTCACCCTCGTGAATATCCTTAAATCGTAATTTAGAAAACAATAGAGACAATCGAGATTCTTCAAAGCAAATTCTTGAGAGAAGCAACTTTATCCAATCCTCACCAAAACTAGCTGGTTTCAATAGAAGAAGTAGAAGTCAGTGTTAGATCTTAAAAACCATAAGAAACAAATATGACACTCATATCATGAATCATGGCAGCATATATAAGTAACTAAACTACCTATCTATCTAGGACCAACACTTGATCTTGAAACACAAAACCTACACACGTGGTTACAATCAATTGTTCCATTTTTATTATTATCAGTGTTGATGTGTGCTTCATATAGATAAGGAAACCAAGTAAATAATAAAATCGTTTCAATTCAACATAAGAGAATGATCCTAGACATATAAAACTACCTAGCCAGTTATGTATTTTGTTTTCTTTATGGAACATTATGGACTACCTATGTTCAAAAAGGTTGCAACTGTACACACGTAGTCATCCAGGCACAACTGTTCACATTGCTGCAAACTACTTGTGACAATCGAATAATCGGGGGGTAACATCCATATAGATACATGTTCTTGTACTGTTTCATATTTGTACCATAATCTAGCCTAAGAAACCGATAACTCAGAGAATCGTTGTGATGTGATCTTCTGCAAACACACTCCGAACAGCTTTAGAATACCAACACAAGAAAAAAGTACACCAGCAATCCATACAAGTGTTTGTTGGCTATAAGGAATAGACTTTGAATTGAAACGAATGCCGACACTACAATACAACATAAGAGAATAATCCTAGACAGCAGCAGCATAATGAAACAAACATATAAAAGTACAAACTAACCAGAAGAAGCAGTTCTCACTAGTTCTGCCACTACAGGCCAACCACAGTCACTACAAAGCTCAACAAACCATTCAGGATTTCCATCACAGCATGCATAAATCACCATACACAACGGATCACAAACCTCCTTGGTTCCAAATCTTGCAAGAGACAGAAAACCATACGGAAACAGCACTGTCCAAATAGCCCTCTGATGCTGTTTCCCAGCCAAACAAACATTTGCCAAAACCTGCAGACCCCACCGAACCAACATGATATCGGATTCAGACCCAACCTCCAACTTGAAAATCCTTGAAACAACAGCATCAACCCCATCAAGCTCAAGAAACAGATTCTGGTTTATAAGTTGACCAGCACAGAGGTTTCTGAGAAGCTTGAAGCATAGAGATAGATTGTGGTGATTGAAAAGAGGGGTTTGTGAGTGAAGTATAGTGAGGAGTGAAGGGAGAATTGTTTTGGAAGTGAGGTTGGAGCGTCCAGAATCGGATTGGGAAATGTGGATGAGAGTGTGTAAGGAGTTTTGTAAAGTGTTGGAGTTGGAAACATCAAAGAGTAACTTGAGGGCATCGTCACCACTCATTGTTAGGGTTTTGAGGCAGCGACGGAAGAAAATGACGGAGGAAGCGGTGATGGAATGCAGGGACGGTGGAGGCAGGCAGTTTGTGTCGTGGGTATCCAAATGGATCGGTTCGGTTTTTTTAATGGTTTGGTTATTAGTGTTGTTTTGAAGAACGTGCTTATAATATTTTCTTTAAAACTAATAACAAGAATGGTAATGAATTGAAAGTAATGAAAAATTGGATGTATGTTTGATTGTAGAGCACATAGATAGATTTGTTTTGATATTTATAATATTGAATGATAAACATAATTATATAAGAAATTAATGATATTCATTATATAAAAAATTAATGATATTTATGAGTTTGTATAGATTAAAATAAATTTGTATAGTAAATTTTTATTCAAATGCATATTGAAAGTAATATTTATCAAAAATAATTTTGCGTGAATTTAACTGGTTGTGTACTGTTATAAGTTTATTTAATACGATATAGATTTTATCTAAATATATATGTATATTTGAAATGAGTTATTTAATTATAAAATGAATAATAATAATTTAAATTTAATTTAAATATTTGAAAAAAGGTATACAAAATTATTTTATTGATAGTGCCCCGTGAGAAAAATAAAAAAGTTTAAATTTTGTGTCTCAAATAAGTATAATGTTAACTAAATAAAATAAATATTTTGTTCATAGTTGAGACTTCTGAAGAGGAGTTAGAAGTTGCAACTTCTGAAGAGGAGTCAGAAGTTGCAACATCTGAAGAGGAGTCAAAAGTTGAGACTTCTGAACAGGAGTCAGAAGTTGCAACTTCTGAAGATGAGTCAGAAGTTGCAACTTCTGACAACTTATGAAGAGGAGTCATAAGTTGCAACTTCTGACACGTGTAGCTTTAGGGTTTGTTTTGATATTAGATAATTGTAATGATTATGAAAAGATAAAACTAACCTTTTTGATGTGTAAATTGTTTGAAAGAGAGAGGTATTTTGAGTGGAATGATGGACTATTCTTTTAATGGCTTGATAGTTGACAAATAAAATAAGTTAAATTTTTGGTTGACACCAATATTCTCATCAACTCAACTACCTAACTAACAAAATTAAATCCACCAAACACTCTTAATCACCCTTCTTTTAAAATTTAATTAAACTAACAAATACCTTTAATGGTAACTAGTCGAAGACTCGTGCATCCGCACAGGTAATTTAATTTTCACGAATAAGTGTTAATTGTAATTGAAATGATATATAATATAAGGTGGACTTGTTTAGTAGAACTTAGAATTACCCAATCTATAAAATAGTAATGTAATGTTGTAGTTCATAATCACATTACAATAACCAAAAAGTCATAGTCTCAAAAAGTCATGACAAAATAGTTACAACAACCACCATGAAGAAATGTCGTTCATGCCTGAAGAGAAAAAAAATTAATATTTGAGATCTTGTAGTTATAGTCAAAGAATAGCAAATAATGTAGTATGTGAGTCATAGTTAACAAACATAAAAAATGTGCATATGTTAATAAAGATTACCTAAACAACATTGTGGAAGACTTCTTTGAAAACCACTTTGTTGTATGATTTAACGGGAGTTTATCTTTGTCATGGATTAAAATATTTAGACCTGCTTTGCTCTTTACTCTTGACATGGCAACATATAACTGGCCATGACTAAAGACATCCTTTGGTAAATATAAACCAACAAAATCTAATGATTGGCCCTGAGACTTGTTTATAGTCATGGCAAAAGAGACAATAATAGGAAATTTCCTTCTAATAAGCTTGAAAGGCCAAGGAGATTGAGAAGGAGACAACGACATCCTTGGGATGTAAATAGTATTACCAACATGGATACTAGAAATGGTTTAAGCCTTAATGACGTGATTTGCAAGTCTTGTTACCGTCAATCTTGTGCCGTTGCAAAGACCTTCAGATTGATCCAAATTTCTTATAAGCATAATTGTTGTGTCAATCTTCAATTTCAAAGAATGGTTTGGTAAACCAGAAGTCTTTAAACAACTCATGAATTCAGTGTCAAATGCTCAAAAGCTTCATTGTCATTAACTTCTGATCGATCTATTGAATTACTACTCAAATAGTCCTTTACATCACCTAATTATAATAAACTTCATTAGTAACATGAATTTAATAATATAAAATATTGTAACATGAAATTAATAATTTTTAACAATACAGTAATACTAACCTGGTAGTAGATTAGTAATGTAGTCGTTAATCTCATCAACAATCTCTATAGTTGAAGCTAAAATGGCTCTACTTTTTGAAAATTAGAATCTTTGTAATTTTGAATGAGATTTGCGTAAGATTAGAAAAATAATAATATATTATTCCAAACATAATAACTAATAAATTTAGTGTATAAAGAAAATGTTTATAGACATGGTAGAGTTGTGTATTTAGAAACTGAAATGATTATAAGTATATGGTAGGCTATGTCAATTTAGTAACGTATTAAATGTTATATTGTAACGAAATGTTAAGTGACAATCTCCAATAGAAATTATGAAAATAATAAGAATTTTTTATTAGTAAAGAAAAATAAAGTAAAAGTAAGAATATACCATTGATAGAAATTATAAAAATACTAAGATTTGATGATTACTAAAATAAAAATAAATTTAAAGTAATAATATAATAGCTATCATATATTGTAACCAGATGAAAAGAAAGGAATTAGTATGTAACCATGAGTTTCTTATTTGAAGTATTAACTCTAGTTAAGTTGTATGGTACAATTTTACTTATAGCCAAAATCCCAAGTTATACTATATATTGCCCAGCAAGATGTACTTCAAGGAGGCAAAGTAAAAGTTCATGCTACACAATAACTGGGCCATGGTCAATATTGATATTGTATGCACAGGTTTCAATAAGAGGGTTGCAGTTTTTTATGAGTTGTTTGGGCAGTTCTTATACTTGATGCAACAGGTTATTTAGCAGACGCCATATACTGCATTTAATGTTTATGCAGCAGGCTCATGAGTAAGACAAAAAGTTTTTACAGCTATATAGGTAATGTGCAACATATAGAAAGGAATGTCTCTGCTATGACATATTATTTTAAAGTAAGATTGTAAAGTACATGGTAGGTAATGATAATGTGAAGAAGAACCTCCTTAAATTAAGTGATACAAAAGGCCTTGTAATTCAAATTCTGATGCAAAACAAAAATAATCGTGTAAGTGTAATTGCAGATGAAGTTCTGACCTTGAAAAGAAAAGAAGTTTTTTTATCTAAACCTTCAGACGTTCTGATAGCAGAAGAAGATTTTGCTCTGAACCTACAGAAGTTCTGATACAATGGATTTATTAAGACTCTGATCTAAGCGAAGTTCTGATACGTTAGAAGACTCTGATCTAAGTGACGTTTTGATACGTTAGAAGACTCTGATCTAAGCGAAGTTCTGATGCGTTAGAAGATTCACGCTCTAAGCGAAGTTCTGATGAACTTCTAAAAGCACCAAAGGTTGCACCAAACTCTGATGTAAACCTTGTCAGTTGATATAAGAAATCTTAAAGCTCTACTACATCATCTTCTGATCAATACATCAAGGATTCAAGCCAAACTTCTGAAAGCACCAGACTACTCTACAAACTCTGATATCCATGTTCTGGATGCAACATTCTGATGCGTTCCTATTCTTTAAATAAAGTTTCTTAATAAATGACTAAATATAAAAAATAATTTAGTAGCACTTCTATCAGAGGTTGCTTTGGTGCTTCTATCAGAGGTTGCGTTAGCATGCTTCCTTCAGAAGTTGCTTTCACGTGCTTGACCAGAAGTTCCATTCTTCATTAGAACTTATAATATTCATGGTCTTCTTTAAGCCTTATTGAAAACATCTTCTATCAGGGGTTTACATATGGTGCTTCTCTCAGAGTTTGTATTTCAATCTTCACTCAGAAGTTTTCTTTACAGCGTGCGTGTTCCAGAAGTTCTTCCTTAGAACATTTAAATTCATCTTCTGCTCAACATAGTATAATGTTCAATTTTAAGCGCTTGAGTCAGAACATCTTCTGAAACTAAACATATGCATCTTCTGAAGGAAGCATGTTAACGCAACCTCTGATAGGAGCACCAAAGCAACCTTTGATAGGAAGCATGCCTACCAATTTTTTATATTTCATTAACCAATTTTATTTTACTATTAAAAAATATATATTATTATAATAATATATTATTGTTCATAAATATATATTTTTTATTAAAAACACTATTCACCGAATAAATACGATGAATAGTGTTTGATGTAAGTATTGGTGTAGGATTTTGGTGTATGAATAGCAGTACTCTTAAATTTTTTATTGACACCAATATTCTCATCAACTCAACTACCTAACTAACACAATTAAAAGCCACCAAACACTCTTAATTACCCTTCTTTCAAAATTTAATTACACTCACAAATACCTTTAACGGTAATTTGCTAAATCAAATTTTATTCCAACCAATCATCTTTTACCATTCTTCCAAGTAGTACCCATTTCTCAATTTTTCTATTGGATATTTACTAATCCATGCATTGATCCATGCATTAACAAATTAACACAAAACATTGAAGCTTTATTGAATAGAAACCCCAATTGTTCACATTTCATTGGTCCTAATTAAAATTATTTCCACCATGTACTACTTTTTTCTCTTCTTCTCTCTCTCTCTCTCTCTATATATATATATATATATATATATATATATATATATATATATATATATATATATATATATATATATATATATATCTTCTCTCTTCTTCTCTCTCTCTCTCTCTTTCTCTTTCTCTCTCATTTAATTTTTTTCTCTCAAACAAAAGCTATATTGTTCCACTCTTCGCCTTTACTCTTTTCATCTTCTTCAACATGTAACATTTTTTAATAGTTAATTATTAATTATTATTATTTATTTTATTATGTGATAATTAATTTAATAAGGTGAGTTAAATGAAAATTTAAATTATTTGAATATGTGTGTTATTTAAATAATTGAGTTTTGTGAGTAGAAATGTGATTATTTGGTACTGGGCCTAACTTTATGAATATAAGTAATAAAGAGGTGTTAAGTGTTAAGCTCAATTTAAGTTTACTAGTTAGTAAAGGGTTAAAGGAAAAACATAGTTAGTGTTGTCATTGAGTGAAAAAGAAAGAAAGAAGAGAAGAGGAAAATAGGAGGAGAGAAAAGGAAACCCTAAGAAGTGGTTCAAGCGATTATTTGATTTGCATCGTGGTTACACGCTTAGCGAAATGTTCTATAAGTTGGGGTTCTTTGTTAAGAAGTGGCGCTTAGCGCGATAGACCGGGCTTAGCGTGATCTGGAACCAAAAATGCTATTTTTAGGATCATTTGACATGAAATCTTATATGATTATATTTTATGGAGTATTTTCATGTATGTGATTAATTGATCCGATTAGAATTAAATGCATTTTGGATTGATTCAAATGTTATTTCAATGTATACTTGATACTTGAGTTAGTATGTGTAAGTCTTGATGGAATGATGAGAATAACATATGTTGAAGTGTATGTTATGTGTTATTTGTGATGTGTGGTGATAGTAAATGCTATATGTATTGCTTGTTGTTGTTGAAAAATGATGTTGTGAAAATGGTGGATAATTCAAATGTGTTGAATTATTGTGATATGCTTGAGTAATTAAGGTTGGTGAATAATCTTAATTTGCATATGATGTTAATGAATTGCACATGCATACATGGTTGACCTTGATCCTTAACGGGAAATATTGGATGGTAAAACTTTGGGTTCACAATGTGGCTTGATCCTTGAATGGAAACAGTAGCGGTGAGACTTTGAGTTCACAATGTGGTTTGATCCTTGAATGGAAATAGTAGCGGTGAAACTTTGGATTCACAATGGTGACTTTTATAACACCGCAATTCTACCCAATGTTTTATAAATCAGAGTGCCAAAAATTCAACTTAAAACTTGAGGCATTACACTTTTCACAACTTGAACCAATGGTAAAACAACTTACTTATAGCAGATACATAGCACATAATGATTAAGAAAACTTAGAAACACATTTAGTCTTCAACAATTCAACTTTAATAAATTAAACCGCAGTGGATTCTCAACGGAAATAATTGCAAAATAAACGTAGCATCTTTTAACAACTGAAAATCACTAATACTTCTCAAAACCACAACTGTTAATCCAACGGAAGAAATAATGTAAACATAAAACAAGCGTTCATTCCCCCTGAGTGCTACGTATCAGAGTGATGACGCCATAAGCTACTAAATCTTTTACTCCTCGTTACCTGCATGTTACCGATATAAAGGTAACGACGAAAAAAATAGAAAGGGTAAGATATCGAAAAATATAAGCAAAAGTGTGATAATTCATATATTAGGTAAAGAATCATATGATAATTACTACTTCAACAAATGCAACACGACATTCAGCAAAACAACGTAATAGCCAACAACAATTCAGAATGCAACTCAAATGAGACTTGATTATGCAAATTCATGTGGATCCATTTGGAGTAAACTCACAACTTAAAATCATGTCAGGTTATCGAGGCATTCAACAAGGCATATGCCTTCAACTTTCAACTTGTGTCAATCCAGGCCAACGTGGTGAGCATAGCTCCAACTTAGAAAATGCAATGTATGAATGACATACACACCACAACACCAACAACAATTCAACTCATAATAATGAAACCAACTTCAACTTTCAACTTTGGCCGCTTAAGCCTACAACTCAAAATTGTCCAATTCGGGGACCAAACAACTTATTCCGACAGTACCTGCAATTACAGTAATCGACGAGAAATTCAACAAAATAACACGACTTTATTTAAGTACTCGTATACGCGAACTTCCCTGAGCATTTTCGTCCAATTCTGAGTAACTAATTTTACCGCTTAATTTGACTAACTGTCTAATTTTCGGCACTGTTTTACCTCCTGCAGTAGTACTACTCAATTACATAAATCCTGTTAATTTAATTCTGCCACTATAAGTTATTTTCCTGCATTAATAGATTATTTTGCTATACTAATTTACACTGCCTGTTAGTAACTAGAATAATATTCTACTATTAATTTTCCAGTCTGCTAGCTATTTAACATTCTTGTTTCTGCATAATTTATCTGCTAAGTTTTGTTCTTCTGTACTGCTAGCATACTTGATTCACTATTATGGCTACCATGTAGTTCCAATTACACTACCATTAGGCTAGTTAATTTATTTAGAATTCAAGATATATCTAACTAGCCATTGCCTAACAATACCCAATCCACACTACTATCCCTCACGTGGCCAAAGTGAAACGGGAAAAGTGTGAGGCACCCACCCCAGTCCGAGGCCGCCTCCTCAGTGGGGCCCCACACCAATTTTGCCTTCAAGGGTGGGACGGTCGTCCCTTCAGCCTGTTCCTTCGTCAATCGTTTCTCATTCCAACACCGCGTGTGCTTATAAGTTTTACCAGAATTGTATATTTCTCCTAGAAAATAGATTACTACTAGCATTATAATACACACAATAATCATCATCATAGTGCTAACAGAATTAATATAAACAATTTCAACACATTCCAGCAACACAAATTCGTCGCAGAAAACACAATTAGCAGTAAAATTATATAATCCTAAGCCCCACATAAAAACTATCATACAATTGATTATAGTAATCGAACCCCACCCCTTACCTTTGGAACGAAGGGATCTCGAAAAATCAACCGGAAAATGCCAATCTCGGACAGCCAATTGACATTGCTAGGAACCATATTCCCTCTTTTCTCTCCTTCTCCTTTCTGCTACGTGACTTTTTCTTCTTTTGTTTTTATGATACTTGTTTTAATTCTCCTTTTTATAATTGTTACCATAAGTTACTAAATAATAACAATACTTGTAATGGGCCACTACTTTAAATTGGGTTTATTAACTAATACCCTTAAAATGCTAATTCATCCTTCTAATTAATTAATCTTCCACACTTAATTTAATAATACTAAAATAATAATTAAATTCTAATAATATTTTTCTTCCGACTAATTTACTCGACTATCAACTCTAGAGATCCACCCTCAAATTCGACTTAATTACGAATTAATCAAAAATACACAATAATATTGGATTAAATTATTTAATTAATTACGCGTGTTACAACTTTGGTCTTGTCTGGATCGGAAGCGTGACTTTGATTCTAAGTTATTGAATCAGAAGCGAGGTGAGCGGAATATTTATGATAGTACCACATGCATGAGTCACATCGCATTGTTGTCTCATGAGTCATTGAAGAATGTGTGTTGTATGTGGAAACTGTGGTAGTTGACTATATTGATCATTGAATTGATTGTATTAATGACATTTATACTATTTGTGATAAATGTGAATATGTTATACTTGAAATGTTTGTATAGTCATATTATTTGGAATATCACATGAAGTGTGCAAAATTCTTAAATAGATGTTGTTTCTATATTGCTTCCAATTTATATACATTTGGATTATGATGTGAATTCTCAATCTTATGTTGTGATGTTGCCTCTATGTGGGTAACGTGTAGGTTCCGAAGATAGCGGTGCTTCACACGAGACTAGTTGAATAATTTATCTAGTTATTCCTTATACTAGATAGTGAGCCATTGCTCTGGTCATGTAACACGAGGATTATCTAGATTTATGCTTTTATGAGATATTTGTGATGTATTCTCATATATTTTGAATTTGTATATTGATATACTATGTTGATGTGACCTTGGTGCCGATGTATGAATTCTTATGACTTGATTATGTTATAGATTTATTGCTATTTCATTCAATGGTTATATTATGGGATGCAATTATTGATAGTATCTATGAATATGAAATATTATCGTTGTGAAATGCATAGTTTTATTTTAAAGCATGAGATTCAAATATGTGTTATGATTATGACCAGGTGCATGTTATATTTGTTTTGTTAGTTTTCTATTCTGTGGAAAATGACACGTGACACCCTTTATATGTATGCATGCTATTTTACTCTGGTCTATGCTATACTTTAATTGGGGTTAGAAAAGTGGTGTTACATTAGTGGAATCGAAGCAATGGTCGGTCAGATTTATTTGGCCAGGTTATTAATTAATTTAATTCTTGTTGTATTTGATTTGTGTATCTGACAAGATCAATGTTGTTGTCTGTTGTAGTTGGATGTCTTAGGATGATGGTTGCAGGAAGGAATGATGATGTTATTGCTGAAGCCTTGAGGATGTTGGCTGGATCTCTTAGGCAGATTCCGTAGGCGAATGCTGGACACAGAGGTGAGGAAGATGAGTTCCGTGCTTTGGGGAAGTTTCAGAGGAACAATCCTCCTATATTTGAGGGTGAGCATGAACCTGACAAGGCGGTGTGGAAGGGAATCATACTTTTGATTATGGAAAGGATGCTGGAACGTGCTTTAGGTGGGACAAGTCGGGTCACAAAGTTGTTGATTGCAAGTTTAGTGCGAATGTGACTTGTTATAACTATGGTGAATAAGGGAACGCTAGTACTAAGTGTAAGAAGCCGAAGAAGGAGCAAGCTAGAGGGAAAGTGTTTGCATTGTCTGGTGCTGAGACTCCGGTTGAGGATTGGCTTATCCGAGGTACGTGCTTTATTAATGTTACACCATTGATTGCTATCATTGATACTGGTGCAACGCATTCTTTTATTTCTACGGATTATGTTAAGAGGTTGAATCTTGAATTTTCTGATATGCATGGAAATATGATTATTGGTACTCCTGCTGTAGGTTCTATTTGTACTTCTGTTGCATGTCTGAATTGTCCGTTGAGTATTTTTGGTAGAGATTTTCTGATGGATTTAGTTTGTCTTCCGTTAGGTCAATTAGATGTGATTCTTGGTTTGAACTAGTTGGAATACAATCATGTTTTTATCAATTGTTTTGACAGGTCGGTTATTTTTCTTGATTCTGGTATCGAGAATGATTTGTTTTTGTCTTTTAAGCAAGTGGATGAATCTTTGAAAGATGGTGCTGTGTTGTTTGCTTTGTTGGCATCGTTGGATCTCGGTGAGAAACAAGCAATGGGTGAATTTCTTGAGGTATTTCCTAAAGATGTAAGTGATTTTCCACCAGAGCGTGAGGTTGAGTGTTTGATTGATTTAGTTCCTAGAACTAGTCCTGTTTCGATGGCTCTGTATCAGATGTCTACTTCTGAGTTAAAAGATTTGAAGAGTCAACTTGAGGATTTGCTTGAAAAGAGGTTTATTCGTCTGAGTGTGTCACCGTGGGGTGCACCTATTTTGTTGGTTAAGAAGAAGGAAGGTTCTATGAGGTTGTGTGTTGATTATAGACAATTGAACAAGGTGACGATTAAGAACAAGTATCCACTTCCGCTGATTGATGATTTGATGGATCAATTGGTTGGTGCTTGTGTTTTCAGTAAGATTGATTTGATGTCTGGTTATCATCAGATTCGTGTGAAAGATGAGGATATTCATAATATTTCTTTTAGTACAAGGTATGGTCACTATGAGTATTCTATAATATCGTTCGGTGTGACTAATGCTCCTGGTGTATTCATGGAATATATGAATTGGATTTTTCATGAGTATCTGGATCAATTTGTTGTTGTGTTCGTTGATGATATCCTTATTTATTCCAAGAGTGAAGAAGATCATGTTGAGCATTTGAGAATTGTGTTATCTGTGCTGAAAGAGAAGAAGTTGTATGCTAAGCTTTCTAAGTGTGAGTTTTGGTTGAAGGAAGTGAGTTTCCTTGGGCATGTGATTTCAGTGGTGGTATTTCGTGGATCCTTCGAGATTGAGGCTGTATCTCGTTGGGATGCTCCGAAATCTATTTATGAGATTAAAAGTTTTCTTGGTTTGGATGGTTATTACCCTAAGTTCATTAAAGGTTTTTCAAAGTTGGAGTTACCGTTGACGTAGTTGACTAGGAACGGTCAAGCTTTAGTTTGGAATTTGCAGTGTGAAGCTAATTTTCAAGAGCTTAAGAGAAGATTGACAACCACTCCTATTTTGATTTTGCCTAATCCAGCAGAACCATTTGTGGTGTATTGTGATGCTTCATTGATGGGTTTACGAGGTGTGTTGATGCAGAATAGGCAAGTGGTAGCTTATGCTTCGACGCAACTTAAAGTTCATGAGAGGAATTATCCGACACATGATTTAGAGTTGGTCGCAGTTGTGTTTGTTTTGAAGATTTGGAGGCATTATTTGTTTGGATAGATATTCGAAGTGTATATCGATCATAAGAGTTTGAAGTGTTTGTTTGATCAGAAAGAGTTGAATATTAGGAAAAGAAGATGGTTTGAATTCTTGAAGGATTATGATTTTGGTTTGAATTATCATTCGGGTAAAGCGAATGTTGTAGCTGATTCTTTGAGTAGGAAGTCTTTGCATGTCGATGTTGATGGTGCGAGAATTGGATTTGCTTGAGCAATTTAGAGATTTGAGTTTGGTTTGTGAAGCGACGTCTTCGTGTGTTAAGCTTGGTATGTTGAAGCTTACTAGTGGTATTTTGGATGAGATTCTAGAAGGTCAGAAATCTGATTTGGTTTTGGTGGATATGTTGGTGTTGATCAATCAAGGCCGAGGTGGTGATTTTTGGATTGATGAATATGGTATCATGAGGTGTTAAGATAGAGTTTGCATTCCTGATGTTGGTGATCTAAGAAAGAGAATTCTTGATGAAGGACATCGTAGTGGTATGAGTAGTTATCCCGGTGCTACTAAGATGTATCAAGATTTGAGGAAGTTATTTTGGTGCTCAGGTATGAAGAAGGATATTTCTGAGTTTGTGTATTCTTGTTTAATTTTTCAGAAGTCCAAGATTGAACATCAGAAACCGTCTGGTTTATTGCAGCCGTTATCCATTCCTGAGTGGAAATGGGATAGCATTTCGATGGATTTTGTTTCGGGTTTTCCAAGGACCCCGAGTAGTCATGATGCTATTTGGGTTATTGTGGATAGATTGACAAAATCTGCTCACTTTATTCCAATTTTGATGGATTATCCTATGGAAAATTTTGCTAAGTTGTATAGTGAGAAAGTTGTGAGTTTGCATGGTGTTCCGTCGAGTATTGTTTCGGATAGAGATCCGAAGTTTACTTCGCATTTTTGGGAAGGTTTGCAAAGTGCTTTGGGCACGAAGTTGCGTTTGAGTTCGGCGTATCATCTGCAGACTGATGGTTAGACTGAAAGGACGATTCAATCATTGGAGGATCTTTTTAGAGTTTGTGTTTTAGATAATGGAGGTGCTTGAGATAATTATTTGCCTTTAATTGAGTTTACCTATAACAATAGTTTTCATTCGAGTATTGGAATGACTCTGTTTGAAGCTTTGTATGGAATAAGGTGTAGGACGCCTTTGTATCGGTATGAATCTGGTGAGAGTGTTGTGGTTGGACCTGAGATAGTTCAACAGACCACGAATAAGATTAAGATGATTCGGGAAAAATGAAGATTGCCCAGAGTCGTTAGAAGAGTTATCATGATAAGAGGAGGAAAGATCTTAGATTTGAGAAAGGAGATCATGTGTTTTTAAGAGTTACTCCTGTGACTGGTGTTGGAGAGCTTTGAAGTCAAGAAAGTTGACTCCGCGTTTTATTGGTCCTTATCAGGAATTCTTTGTTCAGGAAGTGGCGCTTAGCGCGATAGGTCGGGCTTAGCGTGACCTGCAACCAAAAATGCTATTTTTAGGATCATTTGACATGAAATCTTATATGGTTATATTTTATGGAGTATTTTCATGTATGTGATTAATCGACCCGATTAGAATTAAATGCGTTTTGGATTGATTTGAATGATATTTCAATGTATACTTGATACTTGAGTTAGTATGTGTAAGTCTTGATGGAATGATGAGAATAACATATGTTGAAGTGTATGTTATGTGTTATTTGTGATGTATGGTGATAGTAAATTCTATATGTATTGCTTGTTGTTGTTGAAACATGATGTTGTGCAAATGGTGGATAACTCAAATGTGTTGAATTATTGTGATATGTTTGAGTAATTAAGGTTAGTGAATAATCTTAATTTTCATATGATGTTAATGAATTGCACATGAAAACATGGTTGACCTTGATCCTTAACGGGAAATATTGGATGGTGAAACTTTGGGTTCACAATGTGGCTTGATCCTTGAATGGAAACAGTAACAGTGAAACTTTGGGTTCACTATGTGGCTTGATCCTTGAATGGAAATAGTAGCGGTGAAACTTTGGGTTCACAATGGTGGCTTTGGTCTTGTCTGGATCGGAAGCATGGCTTTGATTCTAAGTTATTGAATCGGAAGCGAGGTGAGCGGAATGTTCACGATGGTACCACATGCATGAGTCACATTGCATTGTTGTCTCATGAGTCATTGAAGAATGTGTGTTGTATGTGGAAATTGTGGTAGTTGACTATATTGATCATTGAATTGATTATATTAATGACATTTATGCTATTTGTGATAAATGTGAATATGTTATACTTGGAGTGTTTGTATAATCATGTTATTCGAAATATCACATGAAGTATGAATAATTCTTAAATAGATTTTGTTTCTATATTACTTCCAATTTATATATTTATATATATATATATATATATATATATATATATATATATATATATATATATATATATATATATATATTGATATGATGAATTCTCACCCTTCTGTTGTGATTCCTCTATGTGGGTAACATGCAGGTTTCGAAGATAGCAGTGCTTCATGAGACTAGTTGGGGAATTTATCTAGTTATTCATTATACTAGGTAGTGAGTCATTGCTCTGGTAATGTAACACGGGAATTATTTGGATTTATGCTTTTATGAGATATTTGTGATGTATTCTCTTATATTTTGGATTTGTATATTGAGATACTATGTTGATGTGGTCTTGGTGCCGATGTATGAATTCTTATGACTTGATTATGTTATGGATTCATTGCTATTTCATCCAATGGTTATAGTATGGGATGTAATCATTGATATTATCTGTGAATATGAAATACTCCGCCGTGAAATGCATAATTTTATTTTAAAGCATGAGATTCAAATATGTGTTATGATTATGACCAGATGCATGTTATATTTGTTTTGTTGGTTTTCTATTGTGTGGAAAACGACATGTGACACTCTTTATATGTATGCATGCTATTTTACTCTGATTTATGCTATATTTTAATTGGGGTTAGAAAAGGGGTGTTACATTTTACCCACCCAATCTACGATCTCCACCACTCTAACAGATAAATCAATGATATATTCATACTCCTGACCTCTTAGTCTTTCTATTGAACCAGTTAGATTTTTGTTTTGAGCAACTTCGTTGTCGACCTTCAATTGAAGTCATATGCAGTAATTTTAATACGTTTTCATATTTCTCATTTATGTGTTTATGGAAAACCCAACTCCTGTTTCTTCTTCCCCGTCTTCCATTCAAACTACCATTGGTGTTCTTCCTCTTCCATTATCAACGCCTTCCACAAAGTTAAAAAAAAATTATTTTTCTTTTGTTACTATTATGTTACAAACCGATTTTTCATCTATCTTCTCGTATCACTCACCTCTATTTTTCATCCAAACGAAAACCCTTCAGAATTCTTCATTCTCACAACAACGGTTCCCCGTTAACAAGCATAAGGTAAAATCGTTGTACTTTTTGTTTTAACATGGATTGAAGTTCAGATCTAGATCTAGACTGTAAAATAGTTAGGAAAAAAGACATATATTTCTTCTGCTACCTTGTGTGACATGAAAAGAAGTTACTATTCGAAGCAAGATTTTGGAAACTTCATAAATAAACAATAATCCTTCAATGTTTGTTTCTGATTTTCCTGTTTACTAGCCCATTGTTGATTTCAAGCAAGGAAGAAGAAGATGAAGATCTGTATGTCTGGTGGTGGTTTTGATTTCAAGTTATGAATAAGAAAATGTAGATACGAGGTAATTTCTTATCGACTGGCATATTTATAGTTTATTAGGATTTTGTTTCAATCTGATATCTTAAAATTGAGTGCTTTTGAAATAGGTTTTTTTTTCAAATTCAGTATATGAGTGAGTCAAAAAACCATAAACTATTCTCAAGTTTTATGCATAACTATTTTTTACTATTTTTGCTACTACGTTTTGTTTCTAACTCAGTTGTTTTACTGATTTTGAGTTTCTTATAGTCTATATATATTTTTCATGGTAGTGGAGAAAAACTATGCATAAGGGATACTTTAAAGGGGAAGATTGTTGCGTTAAAGAAGGTTCGTTTCGATAATTTAGAGTTGGAGAGTGTGAATTTATTGGCGAAAGAGATTCTGATTCTGCATCGATTGGATCATCCCAGTAATTATATAGAATATAGTTTATATATTATGTTTGAATACATCCCTCATGATTTGTCTGACCATCTATTTGTGGGTGATAAGCGGAACTCGACCTTAGCTTAGAACCTAACGCTCCTTGTAAGCTCTTCCAAAAATATGAGGTAAACCTCAGATCTTGATCAGACACAACACAAAAAGGTATACTGTGCAACTTCACAATCATATTGACATAACTATCTTCCAACTTCGACACAGGAAAATTAACATTAATCGGAATGAAATAGGCTGATTTCATTAGCCTATCAACAATCACCCAAATTAAATCATGTCCTTTCGGAGTATTTGGAATTCCCGTCACAAAATCCATGGATATGTTGTCCCACTTCCATTCTGGAACATCTAATGGTTTTAACAATCCCGCAGGCAACTGATGTTCGACCTTGGACTTCAGACAAGTCAAACAGGCATACACAAACTGTTCTACATCCCGTTTCAATTCGGGCCACCAAAATAACTTCTTCAAATCGTGATACATCTTAGTAACTCCCAGACGAATACTTAAACTACTCCTATGACTTTCTTCCAGAATCATCTTTTTCATCTCCACGTCATCTAGAATACAAATTTTGTCTCAGAATCTCAACACACCTTGGATATCTACTTTAAAATTGCTATCTTTAGCTTGGTTATTCCCAACTATCAAGTAAACCAACTCCACATCTAACTTCTGAACCGCTTTAATATTATCCAAGAAATCGTCGTTCTTCTTCAACATTCCTAAAATCACATACTAAAAACTGCATACTTTAGACGAGTCTACAACAATGCAATCGCCTGAAATAACATGACCAAGAAAACTGACTTCTGTTAACCAAAACTCACATTTTGACAACTTCACATATAACTTCTCTTTCAACACTTGCAATACAATTCGCAAATGTTCAGTAAGTTTTTCCTTGGATTTAGAATAAATCAAGATATCATCGATGCATACAACAACAAATTGATCCTATTAAGTTTTAAAAATGGTTCACATATTCCATAAACACTCTGACACATTGGTAACACTGGAAGGCATCACTGAATACTCGTATTGTCCATACCAAGTCCTAAAACCCGTCTTCTGAACGTCCTCATTCTTTACCCGAATTTGGTGATAACCTGATCTCAAATCAATCTTGCTAAACACATGCGCACCCACCAATTGATCCATCAAGTCACCTATTCTCGGAAATGGATACCTATTTTTGATACCATATTGAGATTGTATCTCTGTGTGTCGAATATGATCACACATGGCAGTGGCGGCGCTTTGGGCGGCCGAAACTAAAGGGAAAAAATTATGAAAGACAGTAGGTCAACCAACTCTTGATACTATATTGAGATTGTATCTCTGTGTGTCGAATATGATCACACATGGTGTATATTTATACGCAAACAAGGAATATACAATGGGAAATAATATCAATTACAGTTATGATTAATTGAATATCAATCAATATTAATAGATTGATAACAGATTCTTAACATCAATCAATGGCTTAGTCTCAAATTTTTTCCGCTACACGCAGGGGATCGACAAAACACTTCGCAAAGAACGATTGATTGGTGATCAACAACAACAATGGACTTAAGCTTTGATCGCGATCGAAAAGAGATACGCAAGATTAACACTCTAACGTCCAAATCAATATGAAAGTAATATGAGATGAATGAGATTTGATTTGAAATTATACTTGAGAAATAGTGTGTTGCCCTTGAACAGTTATAACCATTATAGATTGCAGAGATCGTCTAATTGCTCTTAGATCGAGATCACATAGAAAAACATACATGCCCCACATGGGATGTAGTGAATCGTTTAGTTTTTTAAAGATAGTAATTACTTAGGGGACAACTTCTTTACCCATAAAAAAAATTGGGTACTCTACCTTCAATCCAATGACATGAAACCATCTAATTTTAACATGTTTATTTATTATAAAATAATGCAATTGTTTTATATTTTCAAAGTATTTTACATAGAAGGTAACTCCATCCAACTTTTTGAATTGTGTAGACAAGAATTCACCAATTACTTATCCTCTAACCATCTGAAAACTAAATGATAAACAATTAATACTTTGTTTGACAAATTTTAATAATGAAACAAATCTATATTTTTAAATTAGTAGTACCGACGTATTGCACATAATTAGCGGTCCAAATAAAACGGTTGGGTTAGTTCTCTATGCTAGTGATATGTTAACTTATTAGTCAATCTGTCAATTTCACATCTATTTCTATTTTACATAAACCATAATTGAATCTTGATATCAAAATAAACCTATAATTATACTTTTGTAGCATTAATCTATAAAATATGTTTGAGTAAAGAATACGTTTGAAAGTGTGGCAGAAGCAACAACCAAGTATAATGATGGAATGTGACTATTTGTTATATTAATTCTCCTTCAAGAAAAAACAACTGCATGCTCACTACTCTTGTTAGACCAGAATTGCCACTTTATCTTGGAACAGTTACCACCAAGATATCACACTCTCCATTCAACTGATTTTTCTTTGTTCTTTAAGTTACTTCAAAAATGTATAAAGCTATATATGGAAAGGTAACAGACAAATAACTTTGTATTTAATATATATCTAATAAAAGTTCATTAATGATTCTCAATCACTTAATTGTATATTTATCACTTTTTGATTGGTTAGTTAAGTTTTGTTGAATAAAGTTGACCCTTTTATATATTGCTATGTATGGAATCTTTTCTTTCTATATTGCTATGTTCTTCCAAACAAAGAAAGAACTAAAACCATCATGTTCCATTCATCCAGTTACATCTTCACAATTCTCTTCACTACACTTCTCTTCACATCATCATCATCATCATCTTCTTCACACATTGCTTCACAACCAGCCACCAAAATATTCATCACAAACCACAACATTCAAAGCTTCACCAATGCTGGTAAAGGCAACATCATCACAGGAATATCACAACTCAAAAGATACCTCTCCCGTTTTGGTTACCTTAAAAACAACAAACCATTCAGCGACGAATTCGATGCGAGTTTTGAATCTGCACTCATCAAATACCAACGGAATCTTGGACTACAAGTAACTGGAAAACTCGATTCCAACACACTTTCTCAAATGATCACACCAAGATGCGGTGTTCCAGACACAACAATAAGTCATCATCATCGTAAAAGTCATATGCATATTCATAACACTACACGTTTTGTTTATTTTCCTGGAAAACCAAGATGGTCTCGTGACAATGACATGCCAATCACACTAACCTATAGCTTCTCACGTGAATACATGATACATAGTTTAAGCTTACAAGAGATAAGAAAAACTTTCAAAAGAGCATTCTCTAAATGGAGTATTGTTATTCCAGTTAATTTCGTCGAATCCAAGGATTACAGTTTCTCAGACATAAAAATAGGGTTTTATAGCGGCGAACATGGCGATGGTGAGCCATTTGATGGTGTTCTTGGTGTGTTAGCGCATTCGTTCTCACCGGAGATCGGAAGACTCCACCTCGATGCGGCCGAGACATGGGCGGTCGATTTCGGAGGTAACGAAATCGGAAGTGGCTGTTGATTTGGAGTCAGTTGCAACACATGAGATTGGACATTTGTTGGGTTTGTCACATAGTAGTGTGAAAGAGGCAGTGATGTATCCAAGTTTAAGGCCAAGAGATAAAAGAGGTGATTTGAATATTGATGATATCAAAGGTGTGCAATCTCTTTATGGTTCTAATCCTAATTTTAGATCTCAGTGGTCATTGGAATCTGATATTTCCACAAATCATGGTGCAAAGTTTGGAGTTGATACTTTTAGATTTTCTATGATTGGTTTCACTATTGTAATTGCATTGTTCATGTAGTTCTATAATTTGAACTTTAACTTTTTAATTATATTCTAATTCTATTAGGTGTACTTAAATTCAAAAGCAGTCCATAAAAGACATAAAAATAAAATAAAGAATATAATTATTATTTTTTTGGCTTTTGCACTCTGATTTCTAGGAGATTGAGACCATAGTAGTTTAGAGATCGTATTGAGAGATTATGACTCTGACTAAGGAATGTTCTCACCAAGAGGTATTCCAAAACATAATTTGTTTTATTGAGATAAACAAAATTCAAAAGTAGTTCATACGAGATATATGAAATAAATAGTTTGGTTATTATCACTTTTGTCTCCTGATATATTGGCCTATTTTGGGTTATTCTCCTGTAACTTTTTTTTTTTTTAAAACTAACCTTGCCATTAAAAGATTCTTACAATTTAAACCTTAGGATAAAAAGGCACACTCTTTGCGCCTATGTGTCATGTTGAGTGTCATTTATTTATTTTTTTTCTTTTATTTTAAATGTCAAATAATTAAATGGGATGCCACATCACTTAATTAAATCCCTAATATATTACCAAAAAAAATATGCATTTGGTCATGTGTTATTCATTCGATGAAGCGATCTTCCACCATCATTTGTTCTTCTTCTCCAGTGCACGAAATTAGAGTTTGTAATGGATGAAAGCAGAAATTCATCATATGGAAACTTCAATGGAAGACAAATACAAGGTGTGGTTGTAATCTTTCAATGAAGATGTGGGTTTCGAAGATACTTGAAAACCCTAACAGAAAGTTCTAGAGGTGCAAAAATGTTGGAAAGGTATTTGTAATTGCTTTGATATTATTGTTATTTTGTGTTTCTGAGATCTCATTCAATCCTATTGTGTTAAAGCAGAGTGATGATTCCTACGAGTTCTTCATATGAGACGATGAAGTGGAAGAATTGTTAGTGAACAGTCCAAAAAATGAGATGTTCAGAGCTGAAGAATTAATGGTTATGTTAAAGAATTTGGAAAAGGAAATGGCCAAGAGTTTGGAAAAGAGTTTGCGAAAGAATTTTGTAAAAAGTCAAGCTCAAGGAAGGTGGCCAAATTGAAGATGTTGCTGCAGATTGAAAGGAAGAAGAGCTTTTAGCTGATGGTTTCACTTGTTGTATCATGGAGTTTTTTTGTTGTTGTGTGTAAAATGGGATGCCTATAATTTTAAGGTAATTATATTGCAATTTAATGTAGGGTACTTCCCATTTATCATGTTTTGTTCACATGATAACATTGTAATGTTAACCTATGGTTTAATGATAACAATGTAATGTAATGTTAAGTTATGATATCAATGCAATGTTCACTTATGGTTTACTAATATTAAGTCATAAATAGGAATTTTTATAAGCATTACAAAAAATGGTACAATCTTAGATATTGTTATAAGCCTTACAAAAGATCTTAACCTAAGCATTACAAAAAATGGTACAATATTAGATATTGTTATAAGCCTTACAAAAGGTCTTAACCTAAGCATTACAAAAAAGTGGTACAATCTTAGATATTGTTATAAGCCTTACAAAAGGTCTTAACCTAAGCATTACAAAAAAGTGGTACCATGTAAATATATTGTTATAAGCCCTACAACAGGTCTTAACATAAACATTACAAAAGGTTAAACCATTACAAATACATTACATATAGCATATACTTAATAAAACCATTCACTTTACTGAGATAAACATTTTGCAATATCTTCCCAAGATCTAAGAGTCCTTAGACATGTCCCTAGATTATGCTCTGCCACAACCTCAATATGTTCTTGAATTAAGCTTACATCTTCATCCTCATGTATGATGTGACACCCCAAATAATTCGATTATTAAATAATTAGAATTTTTAATTATTAATTTAATTAGAAATTTAATTATTGATATTTTTGGATTATTGGAATTAATTAATTAAAATGAAAGTGGAACTGTTGGTGGTGTGAAGGGTAAAGTGAGGGTGTGAAGAGTAAAAGGCTTTACTTTGCATTTGTGTTTGCATGGAATTGTAACATGTTAGGATGTCTTCCAGTGTTACGATTCTTTTGTTGTTAATTGTTGTGCATAATGATTTGTATGGTTGTAACTGTGTGTTGAAATCTGAATTATGCTGGAATGGGTAAATTAATATACTTGTGATATATGTTGATTGAGAAACTTATAATGCATCTTAATTATGAGAAATCTCACCCTTACTCTAATGATTTCAGATTAAAAGTTAGCAGCTCAGGAGTTGGTGAGGATGGCTCTAGAGCTATGTTATTTTGTGTCCGCGTGTCAGTGTCATGCTCTGATAGGTTGTAACACTAGGGAACAGTTGTTTGCGAGTTACATTTTTAAACTCTGTTGTTCTTTTGGTTAATTTTGAGAATATTTATGAATCGGTTTATTCCGTTTGGTTTATGGTATTTTTCCGTTGCAAGACATGGTTTCAATTTAATTGATTATTATAATAATGTTCTTCAGTGTAGCATGGCTACTGTTATAATTGAGGTTTTAGTTATTTCATAATTGTGACATCCCTTGTTTTGCGTGTTAGCTCTGATTAAGTCAATATAATCGCGGGATTTTTAGAAGGGGTGTTACAATAGTTGTATCAGAGCATAGTCGGTCTTGTCTTAGTGTCGTTATCCCTTTTGTATGCGACTAGTGTAAGATGACACTGTCAATACTTGTGTGCTGATGAGATTGTTTTGTAATGTTACAGAACAATGGCTGGAAGAGGTAACGGAAGAGACGATGCTGCTATTGCTGAAGCTTTGGAAATGTTAGCTGGAGTGCTCGGAGGGAACCAGCAGGGAGCTGTTATTGGTGCTGACCGACAATTGGGGAATTTTCAGAGAAATAATCCTCCATTGTTCAAGGGTGCACATGATCCCGAAGGTGCTCAGAAGTGGTTGAAGGAGATCGAGAGGATCTTCAGAGTGATTGATTGTGCTGAGGAGATGAAAGTGAGGTATGGTACTCACATGTTAGCAGAGGAAGCTGATGACTGGTGGGTTGCTACCAGGACGGAAATGGAAGGAGATGGTATTGCGTTGACTTGGGTGTTCGGGAGGCTTTTAGGAGGTACTTTCCAAGACATTCGGGTAAGAAGGAGATTGAATTTGAGCTCGAGCAAGGCAACAGGTCGGTGAGTGGTATGCTTGAAGTTTACTTGAATTGGGTATTATGCTCATTACACTAACGATGGATGGAGAATTTTCCAAATGTATTAAGTTTGAGAATGGTCTTCGTGATGAGATCAAGCGGTATCGGTATCGGTATCAGGGTTTTCGATTTGGTGGTAGTAGGATTCGGAAGAGGACCTTGCTAGTACTAAGTCGAATGCTCGGGGTATGTCGATAGAAAGGGTAAGCAACAGATGGATCGTGGTAAGCGTTATGATAGGAGTAATCGAGATCCGGGTGGAAGAAGTCTAGTGGAGGAGATTCGGTTCTTCCATTAAGTGCTACAAGTGTGGTGAGTCGGGACATCGTATGGTGGTGCAAGAGTAATGACAAGAAGTGTTTCAAGGTGGGAAGCTCGCCATGTGGCCAATGATTGCAGTGAGGGTGGTGACCGTTACAAGCGTGGTGAAGAAGGTCATACTCGTCCTCGATGTACAAAACCGAAGGAGCAAGTGGTGGTAAAGTGTTCGCATTATGCGGATCGGAGACTAAGCCAGATGATCGGTTGATTAAAGGTACATGTTTTATTAACGACATTCCTTTGATTGCGATTATTGATACTGGAGCCACACATTCTTTTATTGCTTTGGATTGTGCTAAAAGATTGAATCTGGATATTTCTAATATGGATGGAAGTATGGTTATTGACACTCCTGCGTCGGGTTCAGTGACTACTCCATATGTTTGTAGGAATTGTCCTATTGTGATTTTTAGTAGGGGTTTCGGTATGGATTTAGTGTGCCTACCGTTAGAACAACTTGATATCATTCTTGGAATGAACTGGTTGGAATTCAACCAGGTTCATATCAACTGCTTTGCGAAGACGGTTATTTTCCCTGAAGAGGTTAGTGTTGAAGATGTGACTATGTCGGTTAAACAGATGAACCTAGCTGTAAAAGATGGTGCTGTGGTGTTTATGTTGTATTCTGCAATAGAAGCGGAGGGAAAGGCAAAGAGTGATGGGTTTCCAGTGGTGAATGAATTTCCAGAAGTATTTCCGGAAGACGTTAGTGAATTGCCACCTGAGAGAGAAGTGGAGTTTGCTATAGATTTGATTCCTGGAACTAGTTTGGTGTCGATGGCGCCTTATCGCATGTCGGCATCTGAGTTGTCTGAGTTGAAGAAACAGCTGGAAGAGTTACTTGAGAAGAGATTTATTCGTCCTAGTGTTTCGCCGTGGGGTGCACCGGTATTGTTAGTCAAGAAGAAGGAAGGTACGATGAGACTGTGTGTTGATTACAGACAGTTGAATAAAGTGGCAATCAAGAATCGGTATCCATTGCCAAGGATTGATGATTTGATGGATCAGTTAGTTGGAGCTTGTGTATTCAGTAAGATTGATCTGAGGTCTGGATATCATCAGATTCGTGTGAAGATGGAAGATATTGACGCATTTAGAACGAGGTATGGACATTACGAGTATTCTATTATGCCGTTTGGAGTTACTAATGCACCTGGTGTTTTCATGGAGTATATGAACAGGATATTTCATCCGTATCTTGATAAGTTTGTGGTGGTATTTATCAATGACATTTTGATCTATTCAAGGAGTGATGAAGAGCATGCAGAACATCTCAGAGTTGTATTGGAATTGCTGAAAGAAAAGAAGCTTTATGCGAAGTTGTCCAAATGTTAATTCTGGTTAAGTGAAGTGAGTTTTCTTGGCCATGTAATTTCCAAGAATGGAATTTCGGTTGATCCTACGAAGGTAGAAGCGGTATCTCAGTGGGAAGCGCCGAAGAATGCTTCTGAGATCCGTAGTTTTCTTGGTCTTGCGGGTTATTACAGGAAGTTCATCGAAGGATTTTCCAAATTGGCGTTGCCATTGACTAAGTTAACCAGAAAGGGTCAGGTGTTTGTTTGGGATGCTGAATGTGAGAAAGGATTCCAAAAGCTGAAGGAAAGGTTAACTAGTGCTCCGATTTTGATTTTGCCGAATCCGGCGAAGTCTTTTGTTGTGTATTGTGATGCGTCGTTGATGGGATTAGGTGGTGTGTTGATGCAAGATAAGCAGGTGGTGGCTTATGCTTCAAGACAATTGAAGGTTCATAAAAGGAATTATCCGACTCATGATTTAGAGTTGGCAGCTGTTGTATTTGTTTTGAAGTTATGGAGGCATTATTTATACGGATCTCGATTTGAGGTATTCAGTGATCACAAGAGTCTGAAGTATCTCTTCGATCAGAAAGAGCTCAACATGAGACAGAGAAGGTGGTTGGAATTCCTGAAGGATTACGATTTCGGTTTGAATTACCATCCTGGTAAGGCAAACGTTGTTGCGGATGCTTTGAGTAGGAATTCTTTGCATATGTCTATGTTAATGGTTCGTGAATTGGATTTGGTTGAATAGTTCAGTGACTTAAGTTTGGAATGTGAAACTACTCAGAATAGTGTGAAATTAGGAATGTTGAAGCTAATCAGTGGTATTCTGGAAGAAATTCGAAATGGACAGAAATCTGATGTTGGTTTAGTTGATAAATTGACATTAATCAACCAGGGTCAAGGAGGTGAGTTCCGAATTGATGAGAATGGCGTCATGAGATTTGGTGATAGGATGTGTGTTGCAGATGTTGCCGAGATTAGAAAGAGTATTTTGGAAGAAGGACATCGTAGCGGGTTGAGTATTCATCCCGGTGCTACTAAAATGTACCATGATTTGAAGAAATTGTTTTGGTGTCCTGGAATGAAAAAGGAAATTATTGAGTTCGTGTATGCTTGTTTGGTTTGTCGAGTCAAAATCGAACATCGAAAATCGGGATTGATGGAACGTTTGTTCGAATGGAAATGGGATGGCATTTATATGGATTTTGTTCCGTTTGCCAAAAAGTGAAGAATTGTGATTCTATCCGGGTTATTGTTGATCGGTTGACAAAATCGCTTCATTTATCCAGATGAGAATGGATTATCAGATGGAGGTTGAAGGTGTATGTCGAGAAGATTGTGAGTTTGCATGTATTCCTTCTAGTATTGTCGGATCGAGATCAGGTTTATCTAAGTTCGGATAGGGATTGCAGAAGCTTTGGGTGCTAAGTTACGTTGAGTTACGCTTATCATCCATGAATAGATGGTTAGAGACGGAGAGAGCGATTCGATCGTTAGAGTTTGTTGAGGGCTTGTGTGTAAGAAAGGTGGAGCTTGGAATGGCTACTTACCGTTGATTGAGTTTACCTACTGACAATAGCTTTCACTCGAATATGGTATGGCTCCGTTTGAGGCATTGTATGTAGGAGGTGAGACACGCTATGTTGGTATGAATCTGGAGAGAGTCTTTGGATGGACCGAGAGAATGTCAGGACTTGAGAAAAGATTAAAATGATTCAAGAGAGATGAGGCTACTTGAGTCGTCGGAGAGTTATCATGATAAGAGGAGGAAGAGACCTCGGGTTTAGTGAAGGAGAACATATGTTCATGCGAGTTACTACGATGGTAGTAGTCGAGCTTTGAGTCAAAGAAGTTGACAGCGTTTTATTGATATTCGGATTAACAAGAGAGTTGGGAAGGTGGGCGTATCAGTTGCCTTGCATGCGTCATACAAATTGCATGCGTTTTCCATGTATCTCGGTGAAAGTATTCTTGATCCGTCTTATGAAGATTCGGTGATGATATC
Source organism: Vicia sativa (assembly GCA_021764765.1). Taxonomy (NCBI): domain Eukaryota; kingdom Viridiplantae; phylum Streptophyta; class Magnoliopsida; order Fabales; family Fabaceae; genus Vicia; species Vicia sativa. The sequence continues at coordinate 22,171,050 of CM038796.1, read as the reverse complement.
TGGTCTGGAATTTGGTATTGAGCGGTACTGCGAGGTCGAGGATCGGAAGTTGAAAGCAGTTCGAGGTAAGGATATAGCATTGGTGAGGAAGCTTGGGTAGGACCAGCGAGATGAAAATGTCACATGGAGTGGAGAGTCGGATGGAAGGACTCGTATCCAGAACTTTAAGCCTGGGTATTGTTTCGAGAAAACTCTTTTTAGTAAGGGAGAGTTATGACCCAAATAATTGATTATTAAATTAAATTTTTAATTGTTAATTTAATTAATTTAATTAATCATTTTTTGAGAATTAATTAATTAAAATGAAAGTGGAGCGTTGGTGTGAAGGGTAAAGTGAGGTGTGAGGGTAAAGGCTTTGCTCACATTTATTTTATTTTATTATGTTAGAATAATAAGAGGAATAAAGGAAAGGAAGAAAAAAATCACTTTTGAGAAATAATTAATAGTAAAGTTAGAATTGAGGAAAGGAAGGAAGAGAGTAACAGTGTTAGAGGAACCCGAGGTGAGGGTGATTTAGATTAATTATCGTATATGTCGGTTTTGAATTCAATAGTATGGATCATAGTATGTTAGGAATCCAGTTTAGAAATTCTAGGTTTATTAATTAATCAATTGTGCCGGATTGTAGAAATTGATTAGTATGTTATAGAATCGATGGAATGAACAAATCTGTATTATATTATATTAATGATATTAATTGAGTGATTTTGTTGTGTGGATCGTATGGTGCGTTTTGGAAGAGAAAAATGGTTTTGGAAAAACTGTCCCCGTTAGGGGGCAGGGTTCCATTCCCATGGGAGAACTAGGCATTTTTGAGGCTGGGAACCCGGTTACTCCCTAAGGGAGGGTTCCATTAAATTTTCAAAAAAATGATTTTCTTACGGGAACCGGTTCTACACGGAGGAACGGGTTTGTCTAAGTGGTTTTTGAACTTTGTGGGAACCGTTTACTCCACAGGAGGCAAGGTTCCTTATGTTTTGAAAAATTCCAACTTTGAAAATTCTTCTTCGTAAATAGAGTCCGTTTTGAGTGCCGTTTTGGACATTGTTTCTTAAATTTAATGCTCTATTTTATAAGATGAAAGATTTCTATAACAAAATTATTTTGAAATGTAGAATTCGAATTAAATGGTAGTTGGCCTTTCTGTGTTATCACTGATGAATTGAATACGTGGCATTGGTTGTGTGTGTAGATGGGCATATATGATTTAAGAATATCAAGTTTTGGTGTTTGTCTTAGTTATGATAATTTGGTGTATTTCATAATTTGATTGAATGTCATCTCTTGGTGTTATAGCCTTCAGTGAAGTTAATTCTATAATGTGGGATTGTGACTTATCTTCAATACCAGATGAATGATGATGGTTAATATCCAGTGGTTATGGGCGGAATCATTCTGTATCCAGATTGATGGATGGTGACTTGGTCACGTGTTGGTACCACGTGCATCGTGTCTAAATTTGTCATGGAATTGTAACATGTTGGATGTCTGATCATTATTAGTTTGTGGTTGTATTGTGGTAAAATGAATTAGTATCTGGATAGAATTAATATACTTGTGATATATGGATTGAGAAACTTATATCTTGGTTAATCTCACCCTACTTGATTAAGTTATGCATTTCGGGGTTGGTGAGGATGGCTCTAGTGCTATGTTATTTTGTGTCCAATTCGTACTCACGATAGGTTATGTATTTTGAGGTTGTTTCTGGTTACATTTTAAACTCTGTTGTTCTTTTGGTTTTTTGAATATTTATGAATTTTATTCCGTTTGGTTTATGGTATTTTCCGTTGTCGAACATGGTTTCAATTTAATTGATTATTATAATAATGTTCTTGATTAGCATAGTTCTTTATTATAATTGAGGTTTTAGTTATTTCATAATTGTGACATCCCTTGTTTTGCTGTTAGCTCGATATCAATGTTGGGGTTTTTAGAGGGTGTTACAATAGTCAGTATCGAGCATAGTCGGTCTTGTCTTTAGTGTCGTTATCCCTTTTGTATCGACTAGTGTAAGATGACAACGCTGGATACTTGTGTCGATAAGATTGTTTTGTAATGTTACGAGCGATGGGGAAGGAAACGGAAGAAGATCTGCTGTTCTTGAAGCTTTGGGAATGTTGGTTTGGGTGCTCGGAGGGAACCCGAGTATTATTGGTGTTGTGCCAAGCAATTGGAAATTTTGGAGAATAATCCTCCATTTTTCAAGGGTGCACATGATCCACGAGTGCTTTCGGAAGTGGTTGAAGGAGATCGAGAGGATCAGAGTGATTGATTGTCTTTGAGGTGGTGAGGTATGATACTCGCATATTGCGGAAGGCGATGGTGGTGAGTTACTACCGGGGCGGAAATGGAAGGAGATGGTATTGCGTTGACTTGGGGCATGTTCGGGGAGGCTTTTACGAGGTACTCACGAGACGTTGAGTCAGAAGGAGATTGAATTTGGAGCTCAAACACAAGACAGCAATCGGTTGGTGAGTATGCTTCAAAGTTCTTGAATTGGCAGTATTATGCTCATTACACTACTTGATGGGGATGGAGAATTTTCGAATGTATTAAGTTTGAGAATGGTCTTGGGATGAGATCAGCGGTGCCGAGGTATCCGGTATCAGAAGGTTTTCGATTTGGTAGGCTGTAGTAGGATTACGGAAGAGGACCTTGCTAGTACTAAGTCGAGATACTAGAGGGTATAATAGATAGAAGGGTAAGCAAGAGATGGATCGTGGTAAAAGTAGATGATAATCGAGGAGATCAGGTGGTGGAAGAAGTCTAGTGGAGGAGATTAAGTTCTTCCATTAAGTGCTACAGTGGTAAGTCGGGACATCGTATGGTGGACTGCGAGGTAATAACCAAGTGTTTCAAGTGTGGGAGCTCGGCCATGTGGCCAATGATTGCAGTGAGGGTGGTGACACATTTACAAGCGGTGGAAGAAGGTGTGCTGTCCTCAAGTGTACAAACCAAGAAGAACAGGCGGTGGTAAAGTGTTCGCATTATGCGGATCGGAGACTAAGCGGATGATCGGTTGATTAAAGGTACATGTTTTATTAACATTCCTTTGATTTGATTATTGATACTAGAGCCATTCTTTATTGCTTTGGATTGTGCTAAAGATTGAATTTGGATATTTCTAATATGGATGGAGTATGGTTATTGACTCTTTCCTGCGTCGGGTTGGTGACTTCTCCATGTGTTGTAGGAATTGTCCTATTGTGATTTTGGTAGGGGTTTTGGTATGGATTTGGTGTACTACCGTTAGAACAACTTGATATCATCCTTGGAATGGTGGTTGGAATCAACCAGGTTATATCGCGCAGAAGCGGTTATTTTCCACTGAAGGTTAGTGTTGAAGATGTGACTATATCGGTTAAGCAGATGAACCTAGGCGTAAAGATGGTCTTTGTGGTGTTTATGTTGTGATACATAATGAAAGCGGAAAGGCAAAGAGTGATGGGTTGCCCGTGAATGAATTTCGAGTATTTGGAAGGCGTAGTGGTGCCACAGAGAAGTGGAGTTTGCTATAGATTTGATTCCACGGAACTAGTTCGGTGTCGATGGCGCATTATCGCATGTCGGCATCGGTTGTCGAGTTGAAGAAAGCAGTGGAAGAGTTACTTGAGAAGAGTTTATTAGTCTAGTGTTTCGCCGTGGGGTGCACGGTATGGTTAGTCAAGAAGGAAGGTAGCGTGAGGCGTGTGTTGATTATGGCAGCGTTGAATAAAGTGACATCAAGAATCGGTTATCATTGGGGTTGATGATTTGATGGATCGATTAGTTGGAGCTTGTGTATTGGTAAGATTGATCGAGATGCGGATATCATCAGTTAGGTGTGATTCGTGTGAGGAAGTATTGACTGCATTTAGAGCGGTATGGACATTCACAGTGTATGCATTATGCCGTTTGGAGTTACTAAATGCTCGGGTGTTATCATGGAGTATATGAGCAGGATATTTCATCCGTATCTTGATAAGTTTGTGGTGGTATTTATCAATGACATTTTGATCTATTCAAGGGTGATGAAGAGCATCGAGGAATCTAGAGTTGTATTGGAATTCACGAAAGAAAAGAAGCTTTATAGAGATTGTCCAGAATGTTAGTTCAGTTAAGTGAAGTGAGTTTTCTTGGCTGATTTCCAAGAATGGAATTCTTTGTTGATCCTCTGAAGGTAGAAGCGGTATCTCGGTGGGAGCGTAGAAGAATGCTTCGAGATCCGTAGTTTTCTTGTCTTCGGGTTATTCTGAAGTTCATGAAGGATTTTCCAAATTAGGCGTTGCCATTGACTAAGTTAACGAGAAAGATTGGGTGTTTGTTTGGGATCTTTGAATGTGAGAAAGGATTCCAAAAGTGAAGGAAAGGTTAACTAGTGCTCAGTTTGATTTTGCGAATCCGTGAAGTCTTTTATTGTGTATTGTGATGCGTCGTTGATGGGATTAGGTGGTGTGTTGATGCAAGATAAGCGGTGGTGGCTTATGCTGAGACAATTGAAGGTTCATGAAAGGAATTATCAGGCTCATGATTTAGAGTAAGCATTTGTTGTATTTGTTTTGAAGTTATGGGAGGCATTATTTGCTCGGATCTCGATTTGAGTGTCGGTGATCACAGAGTGAAGTATCTCTTGATCGAGAAGAGCTCAACATGAGGCAGGAGAAGGTGGTTGGAATTCACAGAGGATTACGATTTCGGTTTGAATTACATCAGTGAGCAAAAACGTTATTCTTGGATGCTTTGGTGGGAAGTCTACGCATATGTCTCATTTTAATGGTTCGTGAATTGGATTTGGTTGAATAGTTCATAGACTTAAGTTTTAGTATGTGAAACTACTCCGAATAGTGTGAAATTAGGAATGTTGAAAGCTAATCGATTGGTGGGAAGAAATTGAAATGGGCCGATCGATGTTGGTTTAGTTGATAAATTGACATTAATCGACGGTCAGGAGGTGAGTTCCCGATTGATGAGAATCGGCGTCATGAGATTTGGTGATATGGTTGTTCAGAGGATGTTGAGAGATTAGAAAAGAGTATTTTGGAAGAAGGACATCGTGCGGGTTGAGTATTCATCCAGGTCTACTAAAATACCATGATTTGAAGAAATTGTTTTGGTGGCACGGAATGAAAAATTGTTGAGTTGATGTATGCTTGTTTGGTTTGTCGGTGAAAATCGAACATCGAAACACGTCGGGATTGATGGAACGTTGTTTGGGAATGGAAATGGGATAGCATTTATATGGATTTTGTATACGGTTTGCCAACGGCAAAAATTGTGATTCTATACGGGTTATTGATCGGTTGACAAAATCGCTCGCTTTATCCCTATGAGAATGGATTATCCGATGGAGGGTTGGCGGTGTATGTCGAGAAGATTGTGAGTTTGCGGTATTCCTTCTAGTATTGTCGGGATCGAATCAAAGGTTTACATCTAAGTTACGGGCAGGTTGCAAGAAGCTGGGTACTAAATTCGATTGAGTTACGCCTCCATCCAGGACGATAATTAGACGAGAGAAAACGATTGATCGTTAGAGGATTTGTTGAGGCTTGTGTGTTAGAGAAGGTGGACCTTGGGTTTGAGGTTTAGTTACATCTAAGTTACGGGCGGGATTGCAAGCTTTGGGTACTAAGTTACGATTGGGTTACGCTTATCATCCAGACAGATAGTCGAACGACGAGCGATTGATCGTTAGAGATTTGTTGAGGCTTGTGTGTTAGTGGACCTTGGGATTGGCTGCCTACCATTGATTGAGTTACCTACAATAGCTTTCACTGAGTATTGGTGGCTCCGTTTGAGGCATTGTATGGTAGGAGGAATGCCGGACACCGCTATGTTGTATGAATGCGGAGAGAGTCTTTGTGATTGGACTGGAAATTGTCCAGAGGACTTGGAAAAGATTAAAATGATTCAGAGAAGAGAGAGCTTCGGAGGTCGAGAAGAGTTATCACGATAAGAGGAGGAAAGACCTTGAGTTTAGTGAAGGAGAACATGTGTTAATCTGGATTACTACGATGGGCGGTATTGAGTCGACTTTGATTGAAGTTGACTCAAGTTTTATTAATGCATTTGGATTAACCATGAGTTGGGAAGGTGTGCATCGATTGCCTTATCGCGTCCTTGCAAATTTGCATGACGTTTTCCATGTATCTCATTGAGGAAGTACATTCTTGTCCGAGTCATGAGATTCGAATTGATGATACAGTCTGAGAGAATTTGATTGTTGAGCGGTACTGCGAAATTGAGGATCGGAAGTTAAGCTTGATTCAGGGTAGGATATAGCATTGGTGAGAGTAGCGGGTGGGACCAGCGGATGGAAATGTCACATGGGTAGAGTCGGGAAGAAGGACTCGTATCCCGTTTTAAGCCTAGATATGTTTTCGGACAGAAACTCTTTTAGTAGAGGAGGTTGTGTTCCCCAAATAATTCGATTATTAATTAAATTTTTAATTGTTTAATTGAAATTTAATTATTGATATTTTGGATTATTAGGTTAATTAAATTAAAATGAAGTGCGGGCTGATGGTGGTGTGAAGAAGGGTAAAGTGGGGTGTGAGGGGTAAAACTTACTGCAGAGCAACTCGATTTTCAAAAAATCATTTAAATGTGAATTTTCAAAAACAATGAAATCACCCTAATTTTATTTGTTCTAGAAAGAGCGGAAATATAGATAAAACCCACAAAAATCGGATAAGGCGGTCTCTGAAGACCAAAAGGATGGATTAGAGATCTACGCAAGGAGAAGGTATTAGCACCTCTTACGTCCATCGTACTCGATGGGACCCATTTAGTTAAATGTGTTTGTGTGTGTATAGCGATAATTTCTAAATTGTAAATAAGAAAGAGAAAAGCAGGTTGTTTGTTATTATTTTGAGTTTGACACGGTTTGAAAGCGCGTGCCTACGTATTCCCTCGTGCAATGGGAAAGTCAAAACTCGTAGTTCTTGTTGAAAATGTCTTGGATTGTTTGTATTGATTTTAATTGAAATGTTTTGATTTTGATAATCGTATATGAGCGAAAAAGTTTGAATAGGTTGAATTGATTTTAATTGTAGATGACAAGTACCAAAGCGTTGGGAGGTCCTCTAACGATTTAATACTCGAGATTGGTGATTGAGGTCAACAATCTCATCAAAATCTTTATTATGAAAAGAGTGAGGTGAAACAAAGTTCACTTTTATTAAGTGTTATGGATAAAGTATTTAAGTCATTGGGTTACCCTCTAATGGCCCAAATACTTTATATTTAATAAATCGTCGGAACCTCTAACAATTTAATTAAATTCCATATCACTATGTTTTTTGTTTTTAGAAAAATTGATTTTGAAAACAAATTCAATTAATTAATTTAATTTGAAAGTGTTTTAGATGTTCAGTGTATGGAATAAAGTATTCGAGTCATTGGGTTTCCCTCTAATGGCCAAATACACATTTTAATTAAATCGTTGGCGAACCTCTAACAATTTAATTAAGTACCATAACACTATTTTGAAAATGCGGCGGGCGGAGGAAATGATATTTGGGTTATGGTTAACCAAGTATATGGACTTGATTAATCATGAGACCACAGATGGTGATTGGTATATGGACCATTATTTTTGGGTTATGATTAATCAAGGCAACGAGGGCCTTAATTAACCTCGTGAGGATGGCCACATCCCCAACCATGAGACCCTTAGAGAATTCGGTGTGGGTAACCAAAAATAAGAGAAGGCGGAGGCGTTGTTGTTTTATATTAATGTGAGAGGGTGTTCAATCGCGTAATAAAAACATGCAGCGGATAATGTAATAGCGGAAAATAACGAAAATAAATTAACACACAATACAATATCGAATTTAAATAATTATTAGTATAGATATTCTTTTACTTGATGAAAATCAATTAACAATTTAATTGGTAATTCAACAAATAAAAACTACCATATTAAAAATATTATTTAATACATCATTATATAATAATAAAAAACTTGCATAATATTAATTTTAAAGAAAAGTTGTTGAAATGGGCCGATTGGAGCTTTAATGGAGGTGTAGATAGCAATCGAGCCCAAGCCCAAAAAATCTTCTTGGATCTTGTATGAGATGCTCCATGAATCATATGATGGTACCATTACGGATCGTTGGATCGGACTTGAGATCGGTGGCTTAGCGGGAGGTGCAAAATATATACCATGGACACCATGCACTGATTTGAAATGGACCACACGGTGGTGACAAGTGTCACCTAAACTAACAACATGGCTAAACATACTAATATATTCTTAAACTCATTCTATATTATAAATTATAAAAATATATAATACTAATACTAAAATAATAAAAAGAAAATAATACTAACATAAAAAATGGAATAATAAAAATGAAATAAAATAATAATAAAAAGGTGGGTTTATTCTTATTATATTATTATATCTTATATTTTAAACTAAACTATTTTAAATCCATTTTATTATATAACTAACTAAACCTATAACTATTCTTAAATTATTATTTTATAAAATAAAATGATACTAGTTATAATCTAAGACTTAAAGTTAATTTATTGACCTAAGTTCTAATTACAAAATAAAACAAAATATGATTACCAAACATACTCATCCTCTCGGGATGAACACATACCTCATCCTCTCTTCCTAAACCCTAAGCGCCGCTCTCTCATGATCTCAAACCATGGCAGGTTCGTTCACGCTACGCCAATCTCTCAAGCGCGACTTCGTCCTACTCTTTCCATGGCTGTCTATCGGTGGTTCTCATTGTCGTCGCCGCTCTCGTCTCGTCGGTCTCTCATCCTCACGCTCTCGATCGCTCTCCGTCATGCTCTCCGTGATCTCTCCTCGTCATGGCCCTCTCTCATGTGACTCCGCTCGCGATCTCTCTCCTTGAACTAGCTCATCTTTTTCTCTCGATCTCACTAATGCTCTTGGACTTAAAATATTTATTGATGATTGGGTTGTAGGGAATTGAGAAGGAAAGCGGAACCCTAGTTTCTGTTCATGGTGATATGGTGATGTGATGTGAAAATGTAAAAGCAGAGATGAAGAAGGAGAGGATGGCGACAGTGGGTCATAACCTCCTCCTACCTGTTGAGCCGGTACCTTTCCACTCTTTTCTTCGGCAATCTTGAATTTGAAGGATTTTTTGGAAAATGATGAGTTTTTAGCGTTACGGTTTTTGCTTATTGATGTTTAGTATACGGCTAGGGTTTCTGTTTGAGAAATTTCGGCTAGGGTTTTGAGCGATGATCTGCCTCCTTTGTTATAAACTTCATGTTTATATCTTCGATTACTTAGGGTTTTGTTATTCGATCCTTTGAAAAACAAGGCTTTGTTTGCTTGATGGGCTTGCATCCTTTTGTTGTTGGTGATGATTACGATCATTTTGGTATTTGATCCTATGCTTACGATATGTTGGTGGTGTATTGTTTATGGTAAAATTTGCCTTAAAAATTACTACATACAACCTCTGACCTTGTCATGCCATGTTTTCAAAGCCCTTTCCTCATCTTCTTTCCACCTCTTATTGTGAACCAAGGTACCCTTTGGAGTTGCAATAGTGAGTTTATAGCCGATGATTTGTATATGAGGCCTCGGTTTTGATGATCGAAACCTTTGCACCTTTGATTAGGAAGAAAACCTAATGATTTGAAAATTGGTATCTTGTATCTTGTTTATGTATCATTGCTGTCCGTTTATTGCTAATCCATTTCTTTGCTTTGTTTCATGAATGCAGTAATGGCATAGCTCGGGAAGCGGTGAAGGAAAGTGGTCGAAGACGCGGTTCGAAGATAGAGCGAGGAGACATAGAAGCCAAGAACATGACACTCCATAGAAAATAGGATTAGGATATAACACTTGTAGCATGATGTTAGAAACTCAAAGCTTGTAATCTAGGAACTTTTGTATTAGAAACCTTGAAATTTTGTAATGTTACAAATTCAAATTTGATATTATGAATTCGATGACTCATGTAGTATTTGTACAAACTTGTCAAGTGAATGTTGAATTTGGAAGCTTGATTCTACTTTATCAATGGATATGCTTTGAATGTCATTTTAATTCATAAGACTTTGGAAATTGAATGCAAGGAAAGGAATTTGAATATTGAAGGAATTGATTTTGGATTGAAACTTGCATTTTAGGATTTGACAAATTGTGTCATGTATCTTGATTTGTGTTCTTGTACAAATAAAAAACTTTAGAGTAATCTTGGACCTCTTGGAATTTATGAACCTGACAAGCCTTGAGGAAAATGCACCTAATTGAATTCTTGATTGTGCATAAAGTTGGAAATTCATTATGCATCAAATATCCCAAAGTTTATCATGAGCCAAAATTAAATTGGTTAAAATAAAACAAGTTGAGATATTGATTAACAAATGTATCCGATTCTTGAATCTACAATTCAATCCGTAGTCTTGAAGATCAAGCAGTGGTAACATGGTTGTGCATTTTTAGAAATTGAACCCCTAGTATATGAAACTTGAGAATTAATTCTAAATGAGAAAATGATTTGATGGCTTAAACTTGAAAACTCGAGACCCTTTTGAATTTCCTCGGCACAAAGCTTCCATTTTATCCATTCGTGAAAATCAGACCTTTTGCTTCTTGAGACAAAATGAAACTCGTTTCAAAATGAAATTCTTGATCAAAAACCTCGATCAACTTATCATTTGTCATGATTCTTTTAAGAATGGAGCAATAGATTCCACTTGAAATTAATGGAATTACCACGCATTTCAAATCGAACCATTCGGTAGTGGAGTAAGATTCGGACCAAGCAATTCAAAAGGAAACTTCTAGTCTTTTCATAGAATGCCACGAATCTTGTGAGCGATGAGCGTGGCGGGAAAAGATCTCGACATCAGGCGGTTTGGCGTTACGTAAATCTTGTAAACAAGTCCTACGGATGAATATCTTCACATACACCTTATTGCCAGAGCGAACAAAGTCGGCGAGCAAGCCAAATGCACTAGAACTTGAATCGTTGACCAACAATCGGATAAACATAAGCCACCCTCTTACATCCAGAACAAGAACTTCGAAACAACAATGAAACCAAACTCGCGATGAACGATCTCGAATCGGGGCAATGACATTCAAGATATCGGACCATGTAGCTCGATCAAGCAGACCATTCAATCCAACAATCGAACACGAGCCAAAAACCCAAAGATATGAGCGGATAAGATTCAATAATAAACCTGTGGTTTTCAAATATCCTCAATTGGTGAAAACACCACGCCTTTTACGCTTTCAGGAGAAATCTTTGGGAATCGAAACGATCAGCACCACGAGAATTGATATGAATGCATGTGAGTGTCATGATAAATGCAAGCCTAAACGGATAAGATCGATATAGGAGGGCAAATTTTGGGGTTACCGCGATTTTATTATTTAATCCGTCTTAAACTGAAAGTGAAATTGGCTAGCCAACTTTCAAGGTAGAAAAAGTTAAATACTCAAAGAACCAAAAATTCTTTCCAGAAGAACAAGTATAAATGTTTATGTTTTTTTCGGATTTTCAATTTTTGATAATTTTTATTTTTCTATTTTTTGTGATTTTTTTATGATTGTCGGTGTGAAAGCAGATAGCTTGAATAGCGACTTGGCAGTTAGAAATGGCAGTAGATCTTTGCGACGAGCATACTTCAATAAGTTGTAGCGGATCAAATGAAACCAATCGGACCTTTGGAGCAGCGTACTTGAAAGTTGCTTGCGGATCAGGAAAGACAGAACTCATAGATCTTTAGACGTACTTCAATAAGTTGCATGTGAGATCAAAAATAGAGCAGGGAGATCTTTGGAGCTGATAAGTTGTCCGCGGATCAAAACAAAACCAATGGACCTTTGGAGCGAGCATACTTTAATAAGTTGCTTGTGATCGAGAAAAAGAATGAGACCTTTGGAGCGAGCATACTTCAATAAGTTGCTTGGAATCGAGAAAATGAGCACTCGTAGATCTTTGGGCAGCGTACTTCAATAAGTTGCATGCGATCAAAAATGAGAAACAGGGAGATCTTTGGAGCATACTTCAATAAGTTGCATAAGAATCAAAACCAGGCGACGGACCTTTGGAGCGAGCATGCTAATAAGTTTTAGCCCTTGAATCGGAAAATAAGAACTCATAGATCTTTGGGTATATGATAAGTTGCATCATGATCAAAATGAGATCAGGAGGAGATCTTTGGGCAGCATACTGAATAAGTTGTCATGATCAAAAGCAGAAACCAATGAGACCTTTGAGCAGCATACTTCAATAAGTTGCATGTGATGGAAAGGTAAGAACTCATAGATCTTTGGAGCAGCAGCATGCTAATAAGTTGCATCATTGAATCAAAAATGAAACTGAGGAGAGATCTTTGGAGCAGCATACTTCAATAAGTTGCATCGCAGTCAAAAAGCGAAACCAATGAGACCTTTGGAGCAGCATGCTTCAATAAGTTGCTTATGAGACGAGGTAAGAACTCATAGATCTTTGGAGCAGCATACTTTAATAAGTTGCATCGAGATCAAAATGAAGCAGACAGGAGTATATGGGTAAGAATATTAGACACACCGAAGGAACCCATTTGACGGGACTGCGGGAAGGTATATGGGAATTAATGAAATCGTTGATCGAGAGAGAGCAAGTTCACAGGGGAAAAGGCCAGCCAAAAGGACTCTCAGGATTAACGAGGGCTCGTTGGACTTTGAAGAGTTCTTGAATATGCCAAGAGCCTGGCCTCCTGGGCTGAGGCGAGGAGTGTAATTCTTCAAGGTGGCAATTATGAATTACCACACATAAGTATGGATACTCAAACAATTGAGGAAGCAGAAAGGTTGAACAAGCTCTTACTCGACTCTCTGGCATCCCAGAGCAAACATGGGTAAGATAACCAACAATGAGGAATTTGCAAAAGCAAGGGATGGCTTGGTAAAATATAAGATTTGAATGATGTGGGAGACCGTGCGGGGTCAAAATCTGGAGATACTCAACAACAACGAAAATTTCTTGGGAACCACATTAGGAATACTTGAGGATTTTTATGGATAAACTTCTCTTGAGCTGTAGTACTAGAAATATTTTTAATCGGCTTATGCTTAGATGCATGTTTGAGATTGTGCACTAGCGTAATGCTCCATGCTCGATAGAAATACTCGCGTTTTTTTGATGCTAAATGCAATGATGCATGTTTGATGTTTTGTCTAGGAATAAAGGCAATTGTATTTGGGGAACATCGACCCTCAAGGGTGAATATTCAACAAATTCTTCATCAAAGATGATAATACGGACCTGGCGGGGATTACTTGAGTAAGTAACTCTTTCAATGATTAGCATCATTGGGGAGGTAACTCTTGGAGATCAACATTCATGCGGGACGATGATTCTTGTGGCGTAGAGTTCATGATTTTGATAGCTACGGATTACGAGCTCTTGCATAAGAGGAATCGACAACATCTTACGGCACAAGTGAGCTTTGAATGTGATCTTCTTGGCGTAGCCATTCTGCGATCTTCTGACGACGAAAGTGATAATTTGAGGGCACATATGCCATAGATAACTCTTGTTGGAGAGAAAAGTTTAGGTGACGATGCCCATGCGTATGATGCCTTTCGCATAATTGAAAATGTAAAATAGGAGACATAACAAATAATTACGCCTTACGAGAGATCAACGGTTTCAATCGTTAATGTGGTATGCAGAAATTCCGGTAACCCGGAAATTATGCCACGTGGTTGGGCGCGATGTTTTATATCAAGTTTATTAAAATATCGGACGTCGTTTTGCAAACAAAGCGAGTTAAAAAACATGAAAATAAGAGCGAGACAAAATAATAGAAAAACACGGTTTGGATGAAAGTAATTTTTATTGATTGATTGGCAGTAAATGAGCATTTACATCGAAGCAAATCACGAAAAGAGGCAATTGCTTATACATCAAAGTTAAAGAAAAGGTGACAATAAAATCATGGATTTTTGAATCTGAATCCGCATTACTTCACAACTTCAACATCCTCAATATCAAGCGTCCGAAAATGCTCAATTAGACCCTCATCTCTGGATTATCAGTTATTGTAAAAAAGCCAAAAAGCCCAGGTGTCGTTGATTAGTAGTCGTTCGCCTTGAATCCCTAAATTTTCTGGACCGCCCTTCGGGTTTCAATCCACCGGGATACCCTTTTTGCCCAAGCCGCCCTTCAGTTTCGACTTGCGGGTGTACAATCTTTTATATTTATCCCTAACTTTTGCCGAACTTCTTGGTTAGTCGGGATGCCCTTATTTTGCTTAGGCGATCAACCTAACGTCTCTTTTATCTGATATTTTTGACTACATCCGCATTGATCGGGTGAAATCTTCTCATCCATAGTTGCGAGCAACATAGCTCCTCGGAAAACTTTCACCAACATCGGTCCTTCGTAATTTGGAGCCCACCCCGGCGTCGGTACTATTGGGAGGCAAAATTCTCTTCACCTGAGGTCCGGCTTGGAAATTCCGAGACACTTTCTTGTCGAAAGCCCTTTTCATGCGCTGTATAGCTGCCATGACAAATAGTCAATCTCTTCGTCGATGAGATTCAATTGATCAAGTCTATTTTGAACCCATTCGGCTTCATCGAGTTGCACATCTGTTAAAATCCTTAAGGAAGGAATTTCAACTTCCTGGTGGGGCTGCCTTCCATACGTATACCAAGGAAAGGAGTTGCCTGCCCAGCGTGCGTGTTGAAGTGGATAGCCGTGCAAGGCAAATGGCAACATCTCGTGCCAATCCTTGTAAGTGACAACCATCTTACATACAATCTTCTTGATATTTTTGTTTGCCGCCTCCACGGCACCATTCATTTTGGGCGGTATGGAGAGTTATGATGTTTATCTTGAAATCGTCCTGACTCTTTCATCATTTTGTTGTTGAGATTCGAGCCGTTATCGATAATGATCTTCTCGGGAACCCCATAGCGAAATGATATTATGCTTGATGAAGCGTGTGACCACTTGTCTAGTGACACGAGCATAAGATCTTTCGACCCATTTGGTAAAGTAGTCAATGGCAACAAGGATGAATCGATGTCCATTAGGCGGTGGGCAATTTCTCGATCATATCAATGCCCCACATCGCGAAGGCCATGGAGAAGTCAAAACATTCAATGAAGAAGGTGGCACATGCATCTTATCGTAGATTTGACATTTGTAACATGTTTTAGCATGGTTGTAGCGGTCGTTCTCCATGGTGGACCAATAATAGCACACTCTCAAGATCTTCTTGGCCATGGTGTGTCCACTAGAAATCCAGAAGGAACCTTCATGAATTTCTTCTATAATCTTATTTGCCGTGTCTATCCACATCTGAGCAAAGCAGTCATAGTTCCTTTTGTACAACACCACGCGTTGAGGAAAAATTTGGCGAGTACTTGAGACCTTCTTATCAGCGATGGAAGCATCGTGGGTATTCTTTCGTCTCGAGATACCTTTTGATGTCATAGAACCAAGGTTTTCATACTTCACCTTCTACTTCATAGCGAGCAGGGCTCATCCAACCTCATTATAGTGATAGGCAGGCATCATTCAGCGTCGACCTTAAACATGGATGACGAGGTAGCCAAGCGTACGCCAATTGTTCTCCTCCCTTGGGATGTGATCAAAAGTGATCTCGTCGAAATAAAGGGATCAACTTGAAGATGATCTCGGTATGGAATCAAATTCGGTGGCGGGTCTCCCGATCTCCATTGATTTGACTAATTACCAAAGCGGAATCTCCATATCTTTAAGATTTTGATTCTCGGGTCAATGGCATGTCCCAAAAAATACAAGCGTACTCGGCCACGTTATTGAATGCGATAAAGCAGTTAGCGGTGAATGGATATGAAAACCGCCAGAAGTGATAATGGCGCCAACACCATTTCCTAATGCATTTGAGGCTCCATCGAATGCCATTGTCCTGCATGAGCGGGCTCGGGTCCCTCTTGAGGCCACGGAATGTTACAATCTACGATACATAATATCCTCGTGAGAACTCAAACTTCATCGGTGATAGTCATCATCTAATGGTTCTTGGCGAGATGATGCCACCACACACTACCTTTGATAGCCTTGGTAGTGTATTGGATATCATATTACATCGGGATCATTTGCCAGCAGGGCTATCCTTCTGTGAGGCTTCTCGAAGATATACTATCGGTCCATTTTGAGATCAAGAGAAGTAGTGTAGTCAACATGTCTTTATGCGAGTCGTTTTCTTTGCTTCATCGAGTGCCAATAAGTCTTTTCAATAATGAATACCTCGATTCACATTACGTGAACTTCTTGCTCAAATAGTATGGCGTGCTCTTTTCTTTTGTCTCATCATGTTGACCAAGCACCGACCATGGAATTCTCCAACGCGGTCAGTACATAATCAACGGTCTACCTTCCGCCGGGGGTGAGAGATTGGAGGCT